>JAQPZY010001673.1:8145000-8860853 GCA_029931535.1 Margaritifera margaritifera
ATATCTGGTTAACCTGAAATGAACTGCACCATGGAATTTTAATAACTTAAAAGTAAAAAATCATTAATCAAATGACAAATAGTGTATTTGCATAAATTAGTACCTTTTTTCATTAATTCAGCCTGAAAATAAATGAAATCTTCACTGCCGGAGGTGTGACTTTAAGCTCGAAAATACGTTACAATACCGGCGATCAAATACTTGAGCAACTCGGCCGACTACCACAATTCTTGAATGTTTTCATTGCCAGATTAATTGTTTTGAAATGGATATTCATTGCCATCTTGCTGGTTTTATCACTTTTAGAGACTTTGGCCATTGCTTGCGCCAACATAGACGTGGATGCACATCCGCAAAGGAAAAGTGTAGGCATATTTGTGAACACAAATGACACTTGCATTACCGTCAAACCAACTACTGAACTATTGAAAGCAGCAAAGACTGCATGTCATTAAAACTACATTCCACTGTCCAATGGACTTTAAAGACAATAACTTGGTGTATTTTTGTATTTACTGTCTGTGAGGTTGTGACCATGTGTGTTGTGATGTTATTGACAATGCTAAGTCTCTACCATTTATTTTGGTTTGTAAGTATGTTAAATGCTTCAGAGAAAACAGATGGTATTTTCTTTTATTCAGATTTGAATTTCCAGTTATTTGCTATAGGCTGATTTGAAAAGATAGCTTATTCTGATTTGGATGACGTCGGTTTTGGAGGGTCACGCGCACAGACCCCCCTTAGGACCTTAAAACACACTTTTTGAGTCTCAAGAAAACCCCAACACTGTCTGGGAATATGGCAAGTATGATGTATGCATGTATGTATGTACAGGCCTGCCGAGAAGGGGGGCAGGGGGATTAGCCAGGGGCCCTGCGATTTCTTGGGCTGCCGTCATCTAAGTTTTAAAAAGTAAATTAATCTTTGCAGTTGATATTAAAATTTGCTCCTAAGTTATGGTAGATTCCTACAGGTTATATATACAAAACTGTAAACGGGTTTTTGTGTAAAAAAAATTAAACTAGTTTTGTGGGCCATGACTGCTCTGACAAAGGGCCGGGAATTTCTGTTGGCGGGCCTGTGTATGTATGCATGTATGTATGTATGGATGGATGGACGGCACATCAGCACAAAACTGGCTGTATTGTGCCGATTGAAAGGGAAGTTTTAAAAATGTATAGATAATTAATTGCCCCCACCTCCCTAAAGAAAAAAAAAAGTAAACAACAAAACAAACCACTTTAGGAAGATAAACCTTTCCAAATAAACGTAAACATAGAACAACAATATAAAAGATGAAAGATACAAAACATCTACAGTCCTACCTTCTGGTACGTGAGCAGGCTAAATCTGTATTCTAAAATGAAGAGTTACTGTCAAGAAAAAGCGTATTCCTGCAACATTAGAGATTTTAATGCAGTGTCCCATTTTTACCTGTGTATTAAGTACATTTAATTGACGAATCGACAGAACCACGCCTAATCATTAGCAAAACATTTTCTGTACAATATTTTTCTTTTGAAAATGTTATAACTTTATTAATTATGTGTTTTGACACTAAAAAATGCATATAATCTGAATGAAAAACAATGAGGTTTTTAAAGGTCAATTATAGAAGATTCTGTTTAAAAACGTTTTTGAATTTTCTATTCCTCAAAACCCCATATTTGATGTTATAGTAGATTTATATTGCACAGTTTTCCGAAAAATTGCGTTTAAAAGAATGACCTTTACAAAAGTTGGCGCAAGTATTACTTCTTGCCCCTGATTTGTATGCGGAAGTGAAAAAAAGTTGAGACTAGCGAATTTGCGAAAGGTTAGAAATGAACAGTGATCCTGCGGAAAACTTAAGAAACTGAAACGACTAAAGTAGTATAGGACGATACACGTGTCCTGTGGCTTTGCCTGGCTATTGCAATTTTGCCAGTCGATTCCAGACGTTCGAAGGGAAATGGTCTAAATATCTGGAAGGGCCCAGTCCCAAAACTTTAGCTAGAGCAGGATTTGTCTACTTGGAAGAAGGAGACAAAGTACAGTGTTTCAGTTGTGGCGTGAAACGTTACGAATGGGAGTATAAAGATACAGCTTACCGTCAACATTTCAGATAGTCTCCGTGCTGTCGCTATCTTCCTTGGACCGGTCCAGAATATGATTCTCTTGGATACTTTAGAAGGGGAAAGGATTTGTAGTTTACCTTTGGAACTGCGAGAACACATTTACAGAGACTTTGTACAGTTTGAAGTGAAACGCAAAGAACAATTGCATCCGAATTGGCATAGACTTTTTAGTCATTGGTGTTTGAATGCTATAAAAAGACGGATTACTTTGAAGATGTTCAAATGGTCAGACATTGATAAACTGCGAAAACGTTATAAAGCTTGCCATGCCACGACTTATGTCATTAGTGTTACACCCAATTTCATGGAAGGAAGTCAATGGCACCGTTCAAGACTTAGTGGATTACAAAGTACTTTTAAAGAGCTGTTTCCACATGATGAGACGAATCCTTTAAATTTTAGACGACGTGTCGTGTGTGTGTGTGTTAGTGACTGCATCTCTGCATTTCTTGGATTTCGTTTGCCGGCATATTCTTTGTGTCAAATTTATGAACAGTACATGCAAAGACGTGTCCACCAAAACTTTATCTGTGCACGAAAAACTCATTGTGTTAAAAATGTTGCGATTGGTGATGAATACGAGTTGTGTACCCCATGTTGAAGACGACATTCATCGTACTTTATCTACTCTTCGTACTTACCAAGAAGTGTGTATAGCTAGTTGGCCACACCAACAGATTTACGATTACAAGGTATATTCGTGACTGGAAAACTGTTGGATTCGACACTTGGACGTGGATGACTATGCCAAAGACGTCGTGTGTAACCGATGAAAGAAAGAAAATATAAACTTCGTTTATTTAAATGTAAATTTGCTGCACCATGAAGAAAACATGAACTGTGTTTTCGAAATATATACATTTTGTATATTGAAAGACAAAATATGGACTTAGTTTTTTTTAAAATGAACATTAGTTGCACCATGAAGAGAACATAAACAGTGCTTTTTGAAATGTACATTTGTTGCACCATGAAGAAAACATGAACTTTGTTTTCTGAAATGTAAATATATTGTACCATGAAATAAAGGAAAAAAAAAACATTAACTGTTTTTTAAATGTACTTTGTTTGTACCATGAAAGAAAGAAAACACGAACTTTGTTTTTTGAAATCTGAATTTGTTGCACCATAAAGAAAACATGAACTTTGTTAATTGAAATGCAAACGTGTTGTACCATGGAAGAAATAACGTGAACTGTGTTTTTGAACTGTGCATTTGTTACAGCATGAAGAAAACATGAACTGTGTTTTTAGGAGTGTAAATATTTTTGTACCATGAAAAATATAAACATATAAAATGTATAAAATGTCTTCTGTCGTATATGTAATCTCAGAATTCCAAGCACAACTTGAGAGTTATGGTTGCATCCTCTGTTTTCAAAGTGATTGACGAAATGTCAGATCGTCAAAGTTGGGAGGCACTGTATCTTCTCTATCCCCTGAACATATCGATTGTTGGATCCAGTGGTTCAGGACACAAATCACTTTAGTTCTATCGTCCTCCACAACGTTTAGTGTGGTGTTACAAAGAGTGGTTATCCTCTTACACATTACTTAAAGAAAGTCAACGAGAATCAATTTCGCTTGTAGAAGGAATTCCTCGCGAAGACAATGGGATTTTGTTTGACTCTTGTCAAACACATCTTGTCATATTCGAATTAAACGTTGGTTTACATGTAAAGATCATCATCATAATGCTAGTAATATTATTTACATTACTCAAACTTTATTTCAACAAAGGAAAGAGCATTGCACAGTCTTAATGCTTATTATATCGTGTTGTTTAAAAGTGAAAGAGACAAATCTCCAGTTAAAATCTTGGCAAAACAGTTAAGAACACTTTGGCTAAATTATGCTTATGACGATGCCACTCAATTGTCACGTGCGTATTTACTCATCGGTTTAAAACCTACCACTCCACATTATTTGATATTTCGTACGGATTTGTTTCACAATTGGTGTAAAAAAGGAGGTCCAGTCATTTACACGTCACCTTCCTCATTTTTGTCTGTTTAAACAAAATAAAAAAGACATAAAAACACCATTCACTTCTTGTCTTTCTGACATTATTCAACATGCTTTCCTTTCAATCTCATCCTCCTGCCAAATCGATTCGTGCATTGTATGCCATCAGTCGCACAAAAATGCACAGGTGCGATCAGATTTGTTAGAAGCTAGTCTCAAAGAAGTGTCACGATGGTATACTTTGACAGCGCGTCAGTTACTACAAGGCATCGTTCACATTTTGTGTGTGTTGAAAAACATAAAGTAGCTTTGTCACAACTTGCTGATCCAACAATCGATATTCAAACCAAAAAAACAAATCATTTTGAAACCACGTGAAAGTGGATTCTTTGGGGGATCTCATTATGCGTTCACTTTTAAGATGGGATCCTAAAGTCGAAGCAAAATAAGCAAAACCTAAAAGACAGACAAAAAAGAAGAGAGTACCAGCGACTTCACACTCAAAGAAGAAGAAAACCCAAAAGAAAACAGCTCCTTCAAGAAAGAGAGGTACTGCCGCTAGAACGCGCACGTATTGAAGAAAACATCGATCTGCAACCGTCTCCTCTACCTCTTCTTCTACTCCGCTAATGATGATGCCAGCTAAACCTAATTTAAAACCAGTGCTTCCCCATTTGATGGAAAAATTGAAACCCATCTCTAAAGAAACTTCTGCGTCTTTTTCTTCTTCTGCTCTAGCGGATGCTGCTGCAGCCAAAAGAGTGGCATTACCTAAGATAAAAGTACAAGACAGAACAGGCATGTTACAAAGTGTACTGGATTTGTTCAAACAAGAACTGTCAAGATTTAGTCCGTTGAGAACACCAGTAGTACCTAAAGTTAAGATGGTACGATATCCCGACAATCAGTAGAGACGAATTCCAGCATAAAAAGATGTGTTAAATAAGATTAACTTCAGTTTTCCTCCTGAACAAAGATGCCACAAAGTTCAAACCATCGTCAACGTTGAAAAAGACCTTCCAAGAAAGGAAATAGGGGTCCCTCTCCTCATTCAGCTAAACATCGGGATGTTTTGTCAGTACTTACCAAATCCAATGCTCCGATGCGAAAACAAATCGTTGAAAAAGCACCTTAAGGAATCATCGATATTCAAACCGAAAATCTGTGTGTGAATGTTGTTTGAACGTTTTGAAGGAACGGCTCCTTTGACCAAGATACAGCGATTAGGATAATATCGTCACGTTCTTCGACAAATGGGGAGAAAGAAAATGCCAATCAGTCAAAAGAAACAATAGCTCGTTGAACGAGGAGGATTCTACACATGCTGATAGGATCGTTGTTTAAAGTGGCTGCTCCTTCGTTAGGATCAATTGCTGGACCTCTTTTACGAGAAGTGATGAGATGAAGAAGAAGATAAAACGGACACACTTTCCTGAAAGGACGTCACACTTGTATCCTATGGAAGGATGAAAATTAAGTTTAGTTCCTTACAAACGATGGAAGGAACTCCATCTTTGGCTTGAACAATGGATACCACATTTACCTTCTAATCCTAATCTTACCGAGATGTCACATTTACAACAAGAGTTACAATCGCTGATGGATCGAACTGATGTGTCCGAAGAGGAAAAATTGCAACGCTACGGATAATTATTGCAACGTTTTCAAGTGTTTCATCAAAATGCTTTAGACGAGACAGATAAATCTACTATGAGAGATTTCAAGAATGTCATGAAAACCGAAGAAAGACAGGAAGCAGCAAAGACGATGACAGTCACAGCCACAAGGATGGAAGAAAAGAAAGAAACAAGAGAAGTGTTTCAAACCCCGTATGCTCCTGTTACCTCCAGTGTGACAACCTTGTTGACACCTTCCCCTGCTCCGAGACGAGAAGAAATGAAATCCTGGGTCAAAAAGATAAGGTTTACACCCTCTTCAGCAGAAAAAAGGAAGACAGAAGTGAAAAGAAAAACAATAAAGAAAAAGTTACCAAAGAACTCCTACTCTTATTGCTCGTCGGACACGCCAAGCATCACAATTCAAAATACTATACGAACAACCTAAGAAGAGTATTGAATAGAGTGGCTAACTTTTTGAGCATTAGTAGCAGCAACAACATGGAGACACCTTTGGTCAGTATATACTACAATCCTGTTCTTGCCGCTGGCTACAAAGGAATTCAAAAATTGTATCGTGCAGCTAAAATCAAACTAAAAAGCTACGTCTGCAATCTGTACAACAATGGTTACAAGAACAATCGACGTACACGTTACACAAACCCATTCGACGAAAATTTTCAAGAAATCAAACTAAAGTAGCTGGAATCGATCAGCAAAGGCAAGCTGATTTAGCTGGCGGCTCTCATTTAGCATCAGATGTGTTCCAGAAGAAGTGACGCCTCTAAATGAAGTGATTGTGTTTCATCAATTGTTTGAAACGTCGAAGACCAGAAAAAACAAAGAAATCTTAAACACCAGAGATTGGGTTCTCATTGGGAAATAAAACCACACATTTGACAAAGCTTATTTATTTAACTGGAGGACATAATTGTTTCGTGTCACAGGACAAGTCCCTGTCTATAAATATGAAGATATTAACGTAGAAGTGTTAAAAGGGACTTTTTACTTGCCTGAGTTACAACAAGAGACCAAGAAAGAAGAACGCGTAAAGTGGGAAAATATCGTATCCAAGAAGTCAAAGTGCGTTGGAAAGGGTATTCACCCAGTTTCGATTCTTGGACTGCAGCTTCACAAGTCATCGACTATACAAAGAAGCAGAAGTTACCAACATGCCGTTAAACACTACTGTATCTCCTCCTCAGAGGTCATCTCTCCAAGAACTACAAAACATCAACAACAAACACTGTGGGGGTGGGGTGGAGAACGTGTTGCAAAAAATCAAATTGTTCTTTTTCTGCCAAATCTCTGTGTTGATTGTGTCATTAGAACAACCATTGAAAATTTGTAACAAGATAAACAATTATAGACCATTTTACTCAGCAGTTGTATTGGTTATCTTCTTCCTAATCCTTCGTTGAAATATACCGACAGTAACAACAAAGGAAACCACGTCAACGCCCTTGACAATTCTTCTAATCACAGTAACCATCCTCTAGAACCCTCCTTGGAAAATCATTCTTTGACATTGAGTGACTCCTTGGAGACCAGAACCATCGAACTATAAATAATCAATTTTATTTAACATTACCTAGTGACAGTTCTATGGATGTGTTTCCCAACAACAAATTATGTTGTTTCACGGCCAAATTACCTCAAGCCATACAATTGGATCACGGAGCTCATTGGGAAATGGCTTTACTAGAATCATTTATCTCATGTCTGAAATATTGTCGAAAATCAAACCAGTTTCGTCGTAGAAATACTCAACGAACAAGTTCAAGAACACTTGGACAAAACTGATTCTGATTTTTACGAATCTAAAAAATCAGCACGAGCGAATCCCTTGTTGAACATCCATGACATGAGAATTCCTTCCGGATATTATTTTAATGCTCGACATCTCGTTGAAACGATTTCAACAAGGTTTAACGATCAGTTTGGTAAAGCAATGGATAAACTTCACCGAAGTGTGATTATTGAGTACCATCCAACTTCTCATCGTCTCAAAATAGATATTTTCCCACGCGAAAACGCTGACCATCGCTTTTTCTCCCAATGTGAAACACATCTCTCGTTCCTACCAAACACATCAACAAGAACAACCGATTCTACGAGTATTTTCGCTACCCTATCGAATTGAAAGAGGGACTGAATTTGATCTTTGTGTACTCTGATGTCGTTGAGTGCAACGTCGTGGGAAAAACAGCTGCACCGTTGCTGAGAGTCATTCCTTTCAAAGTGGATTCCACCATGACTTCTTACGATGAAGGAACAAATACGTGTGACGTTCACCGAGAATTTGTATATCAACATTATCTTCCTTTAGTAAATAATATTTTGTCACTGTCAATATTAGTATAAACGGAGATCTTGGACAAATTATTCGATTCTCCAAAAGGAAAAATCACCGCGAAACTACATTTTCGAAAACAATTCTCGACTGAATTGTAACAGATGTATCCTGCGTATCGAGGAGTAGCTCGACAACGAGAACATGGTTTAGGAAATATGATAGAATCGACTTTTCGTACGGTTGCATCCATCTTAAACCCTAAGGTCACTGGAGGATTGCATGCTTTCAGAGATGCGACTTTGACACAAGAAAAGAATTTCTCCAATAGGTACTCATCGCCCAACAAAGTCCCAAGCAAGCGTTAATGAAAGCATGAAAATAGGTGTTGATTCAAACAGGAAAAGAACTCTTGGGTCACCGAGATACCCCTATAATTCCCTTCACACTCCAGTCGAAGGCATTGATTCCTTCTCTACGCCACAGCAAGGACAAGGCTTAACGAGACATCGAAAGATCTTCAGACTTCACAAACACACCCAGAAAATGATTAAGAAAAGAAGATCAGTTGTCAGAGATTAGGACATTTTTTATTAAAAAAAAAAAAAAAAAAAAAAAAAAAAAAAAAAATCCACGAGATTCTTGCGAAATTTTCAAGTCAGAATTTGATCTGTTTGCCATGCCACCCACAATGATGACGACGCAAGAATCCCAATGGGTAGAATTTCATCGCGTGTCGTCTTTGACCACTTCAGCACCTATTGAGTTAGATATCAAAGGACAAACTGCAGATTACATCGATCTGTCAGTGTATTAAAATCTAGGGTTGCAAACTGGTACTGAATCTTATGTATAAATTTTCTTAATAGGCCTAGAGTCATTCTGCATTTTTTTTACTGACAGAGAGAACAAATCTTTTCTTAACAAGTAAAAGCACTCCATGTACGATGCATAAATTCGATGTATTTTAGTTGTGCTGTTTACAACTTAAGTTTTGCTGTTTTCAAAAAACACAAACGGAAATAATGTCACAAACTTACACTAAATCTTAGCTTTACGCCAAATTCTAACTTAGTTTGACAATGTGGCATATTCAACTCTCTCAATCTGATTCCGTAGCTCAGATTCCATCCATCATACGATAAACGACATCTGTAAGAAAATGAACTGATACTGGATAGTCAGTCAGTCCGTGTACTAAAATCTAGGGTAGAAAAGAAAAGGAAATTTGTAAGAAACTGAAGAACTAAAATTAGCCTCACTTAACACTGAATATTTTTGTAATAAAACTTGCTGCCAATATGTTTATCAAGCGACTATGGGTAGACGCAATTTAATAAGAGATTAAATCTGATACGGATGTACTAAGAATTCTAAATCACACTTGGCTTCATATAGAATTTAAAACAATGGATATGTTTGTGTTTGAATTGTAAAAGTAAAGTAATGCCTGTCCTTAAGTGCGTGTTTGTTCTTCTCTTCATCCTGTTCAATAGAAAGCTAAATTGGTGGATCTTTATAAGCACCATTACTCTTTTCTCTTCTTTCATTCCATGTGTGATAAGTTTGTGAATGTGTGAGCACTCCTACCCTTTGCTTGTGTGTGATTTCTTCCCCTTATTTTACATCCTACCCCTCTTGTGTGATACTATGGTTGTGTATTTGTACGTATAGTTTGTGTATATGTTATCCCCCTTCTTTTACATCCTACCCATGCCCCGTGTTGATTAGTAACTGAGGGTGCTGATCAGTCAAAACAGTGTGGGTTAGAAAGTGTGGGGTGTTCAATAGTTAGTAGATAACTGGGTATTGGATAGTAGATCACTGGGTATTGGTCAGTAGGTGTAGTTTTAACATTATCTTTCCCATTAGAAGTCAGATTTCCTTAACTCCATCAGTACAAAAATGTCACTCTGGCCTCATAATGTTAATTTCCCACTGAGGTCAGGGAGCCATTTTGAAACCAGTCCTAATATCACTCATATGGACCAGCGTTAAATACCCATTGAGGCCAGAGAGCCACTCACATGTTAATCCTATGGACTTTTTAACCTGAAGGTCCCATTGAGGCCAGAGAGCCATACTTTCAAGATGGCGGTCGTAATGTTAATTCCCATCAGAGGTCAGAGTGTCGCTTTTATTTGAGGCTAGAGTGTCGTCCTATACTACTGACTACTGCAACACCTACTGTCAATATGGTCAATGACAGATCTAGAGAATAAAAGGAAAAGAAATGATGACAGTTACTGGAAAGAATTAAGAAAATAATGTGCATTAAACTGCAGAAGCGCGATCTCGGGGTATTAACTTTCATGTTATATAACTAAGCCACACTGAGAATGGTATACATGTTATACAGTCTAAGCTTTCCATGTGTCAAATCATTAGAACCACGGAAGGCGCAGTAGCTTAGTGGTTAGCGTACTGGATTCCCGTGCATGAATACCAGGTTCGAGGACAGGTGAGTCGGCTGCTCTGTTGTGTCCTTGGGCAAGACACTTTACTCTCATTGTCCAACAAAAAGTAATCAAAGTCTACTGAACCCATCGAAACCAAAATGTTGTTTTGCGTCTGACGGGAAATTAAAATACTTAATAGCTGAATCCAACTCAGCGAGTAAGAAGGACTCGTATATTGGGAATGTAGAGAAAACTTAAATCGTACTTTGCGGAATCAAACCAGGTGTTGTCCTTTGATGTACACCAATATGCTGCATATGTTATCTTAATCGGACAAGGTTAGGAGAACAGGTGTCATGGAGTAACGAATCGCACGTAGTGCATACAGATCCTGTAACTGTCCAAGCACAAAAAGTAAATTTGATCTTCAATAACTTCACTCTCAGTGAGGCTTGAAACACGATGAGGTTTTATTTTCTGCTAGTCTGTGAATTTGTGGATTTTCCAAGAGAAATAATTTTGATAATGACCTAGATGATTGACAGATGAAACCCTTAGCCGATGGTCAATTCTGATGGTTATTGCCAGACATTTTTCCAGAAAATTAACATGAAATTCCGATATCTGTGAAATTTAATATACAAATGAGGTATAAAAAGTTGTAACAAATACGAAAACATTGATATACTTAGTTATTAAATGTACCGGAAAATGTGCTGTCATTTTCGATTTCGGTTTCGGATTTGCAGTTGCTCCGTACCCTTTCAGGCTTCACAAGTTTGATCTCGAACTATTTTATATAAACTATATACCTATAATTTTTTCATTGAAGTACACTATTGAATTAAAACCAATAATGTCATTTTATTACACTCTACTGTTTTCAAAAATTAATAATTTTCATCGACAACTAGCAGACTTACTACCTCGAAAATACATAACACTTAATTTGCACGAATTTCCGCTCAAGTCCGACCGAGCAGTTTTATTAGATCGATTCCTCAGACAGTAATTGGAGGATGGTAATGAAAGTTGGTTGTTGTTAGTTCTTTTTTTTTTTTGTAATTAAGACCTAGACTACACCTTTTTTGGTTGAAAAGGTCTGATATGTACTGACACCCTGCCACAATATATAGACTATATGGCTAAAAATCACATGGTGTAAACCCAAAGGGACTGAGTCTTATGAAATGTCTATTATAGTACAGATTCTGGGGCAATCGTTCAGTTATGCTGTTTTCATAAGTGCAGGAGATAAGCTTTCACACACATATTTGTGGGTATATAGAGTTTAAAGAAATAAGGGCCAAATAATTGTATGGGATAATTATGGGTACATTTATGTCCAATTTCCTAGTTAGCAAAAGGTCATTTGAGCTCATGGTCGGACATGTTGGCCAAATACGGCCGTTTGGTGACCTTTGGTCTTTGTCAGAGACAATTTATTAATTTAAGTACTACTGACATGAATTTAACGTTTTGTTAAACAAGAAAAAATGGATGTCTATGAAAATAACTAACTTCAGAGTGTTACATTATACTGGAATGAAACTTGTTTTATATGCCTCGTGGTAAAAAAGAGGAAACCAAAAAATAGTTCCTTGTTTTGCCTTAGCTATAAGATCAGTTATCAGTTGCATTGTAATATTGAAAACATGAATTATTTGTAGCTTAAGGTGACCACTGTGGCCAATGCTATGGATGTGTAACTTTTTCAAATTGGAGGAAAATGCAAATGTTATCATATCCTTTCATTTCAAATTTGAAGGCTTTTCAGAAATAGGCTTCAGGTTTTATGTACCCATTATTTTCACTACACCATGTATTTTGGCCCTGTCACTTCATATGAGCACAGCAGAAACTATACATTGTAATTTTGTAATTAATTAGAACTGCTAGTAATACCTGGATTATTTCTATCCAAATGTAACAGAGTTATGGCCCCTGTTTTATACATATCATGCAACATTTTCAACCCAGGTATCTTCGCTTAGACTGTATTAGTGAGGGTATCCCTTTCCTCTGGACACATTTCTAGTTTTTCAGCTTTACAAATAATTATAGGTAAAATAAAATTAATTAACATTTTTTTAGGTAGAAAAAGGTTGCAAAGTTTTAATGACAAAACAAGTTTTATGTACCAAAAATTAGAGAAAAAATATCAAAATTTGTATGGATCAATGGCATATGAAAAATGAGTGTATGAAATATTACAGACACAACAGAATGTACACATCAGGTCCCAGTTTTACTAAAATTATCAATATTTCTGCACAAATTGAGATTGTACATTATCTTGCTTATGTCTTCGGACAGTATTACTATTTTTATCAGAGTTAGAGGTAGTGGAAAGAATGCAAAATCAAATTTTAGTTTTTAAATTTAAGACATCAAAACTTTTTTATTCTTGAAAAGAAGAGTTGAGGAATTCCTTAAATTTAAGAAAATCCTCCAAATTTTCTCAGGCAAGGCAATACTTTACAGAAAATCCAAGATTTTTTGTTCTGTATTTTAATCCTTGATGTCTGCTGAATGTTTATGATAATATGATTGTTACCAACTAAATATTAAGAAAAATATTAAAAAATCTCAATTTAAGGAAGAAATTTTGACATGTATAGTGAAACTGTTGTTTTCCAAATTTTTTACTATTATATAACAAAGCTAGTGAAGTTTGATGTAATAAAGTATTAGACCTGGAATGTCTTTGTAACAAAAGTTAATGTATATAAAGCACATGTTTAAAAAAGGATGGAGAGCAAATAGTATTCTTAGGTAGGTGAACCAATAATTTTATTATTTTATTGCCATTACAATAGACTCTTAAAATCTGATTTTCTCAGCTCACAAACTGTTTTTGGTTTGTACATTTTCATGCCAGAAATATAGAAGTCTAAGGGTTGAACAACTTCTGTACTGTGCAATTGCCAGAAAACAAATTCTGAAGGTCTGTAAGAGCAGAAATAAAAAATGTATGCAACTGATCTTCCTAATTTCCTAACAATTTGTCCAGGCCACACATTAAGTCTCATTTGCAAACAAAATCTGTTATAATGTATCAAAAATTTTAAATTTGAATAGACTTGTAACTTCAACTGAAAGAAAGAAATGTTTCAGATTTGAACAAAATCAGAGCAATAATATTCTAATGATATAATTAAGATGAACAGTTACTACATATTTCCAATATTTTACTCCAGTTTGTTGGATCAGTTCCCACAACCTACTTTATGTAACTGCCCTCACTGACCCTTGTTGATACACGTCAGTATTGTGATGCTAAGTAAGTATAGCTTGGATATCGCCAGTCATGTCGTATCACAATACATACAATAATAATTTTCTTTGATATGAAATGTATCATGATAGTATGGCACACATAACCAAGAACATATAAGAAGGTCCATGTTTGAAAAACAAACATTTGTTTTATCATTGCATAACTTCATTGTAGGATATGCTACATTCCCAGAATGAATGAAAATGAAGTGTTTTCCTTTTCATTCTTTCTTTTAAATGTTCACTAGACATTGATCTGATTGAATTCCTTTAATTATACACTTCCTTATATTTAAAGGGGGGTGGGAGGAGGGCATTTATTTAAGCAGAATATTGTATGCAGTTTTAGGGTAGGTAGAATAATAATCAATCAGTAATAATCAATTTGTTGTATGGGGTAAATGTACCATACAAAATGCAAACAATACTCAGATGGAACAAATATTTACCAGATTTAACCAAAATGTACATAGGGTATTATTTGAAAAATATTTTCAAGGATTAGTAATTGCTATCTTGTAATATACTAAAAATTTTCGAATTTAAAAAGATTGTGTAGCAGTTAATTAGGTATAGATATACAGCTCTACTCATTATAACCCACCTCGTTATAACTCCTCTCCAGATATAACACTATATTACTATGGACCCCATGACCAAAATCACACTAATGTGTAACAATATGGGTTGAAAGAAAACAAGGTGAAACTTAGTCTTATATCTTCATTTCCATTATTTTAAAAAATGTTTCATGCCTGCTATACCACTGTTCTGTATATTACACTATTTTCAATATATTGTGCTTCCATACATAACATGGTTCTCAATATGACGCGGCTTGGTACATAGTGTGGTCATCGGTTATTGACCCCATCTACCGCATTATAACGAGGGAGAACTGGAGACATTGTATGTATATTGTCAGCAGCCTTGTTGTTTACTCAATTGATGTGGATAGAAAGGCACGAAGAAAATGTTTTTTTTTGGACAGTTTATGTCATTTAGTTTATGTTTCGTTCTTCTATCATCTTCCTATTGATAGTTTGTGTCTGTTTGTGATGCTCTATCACCAGAGTAAATATTGCCATTCATCAATGCATAAAATTATATCGATCCACCTTTATATGTAAGGTTGATTGATATGTCAGAAGGGATTATTTTTTGCAGCTTGTAAAGGCTCTCCCTTTTTTTCTGCCCCTGCAATAATGAGTCAGTAAGTCTGTCTGTCTAGTCCATCATGAGTTTCGTTACCATGCAATAACTTTATAAAATAATTGATAAAACCAAATCTTGTTATTGGTATATTATGTCTTTTCATAAAGAAGATACAGGTCAAATTCAACTGTCATTTCTTCTGTCAGTATTTGATTAATTTTTGTCCTGTTTAACTTAGAAGCTTGCAGTTATATCTTGAACCAGGGTTTCTTCAGTAATACAGTAGCCAATAATCATAATACTGTCCATAAGTGCCATAGTGTAGACCACCTTTTAGTGAAAATGAAGGGCATTATACATATAATTTAATTACCATATATACTCACATATAAGGCTGGTAAAAATGAAAACAACATAGACCCTGATCTGCTGTCCCATATTGCACTGGCAGATCAGGGTTTATGTTGTTTGTTCTACTGATTAGTCCTTAGAAACTGCATAGACCCAGATCTGCTGGCACATTATGCAATGGCAGATCTGGGTCTATGCAATGTGCAGTTGGTATTGGATTATATGAGAGTATATACATAATGAAATGGGGTCCATGACCATACCCACCTTATCACATGAATGGTGTTATAATAAAAGTGACTTATCATGAGGGAGTGCTGTGTGACACTGGCAGGGGCATCTGTGTCTACAGGATATATTTCTAGTTTTTATTCTTGGACTTAGTTATTATGGAAAATGTCTGTTCAACAGCAATTGTACCTTTTTTCTTTAATGAAAATGGCTTTTCAATGAATTACTTTGCTTAGAGCAAGTAGATGGATAAGTCATTGTGCTGATTATAAATAATCCATAACCAATTAAAATTTTTCATAATTGTTATGTATTATAAATTGGCTGCTGTTAATTGAGGTAAGTTTCACTGTTCAAATATTTATTATATTTTTCTTTAGTATATAATATGAGCTTTTTTATTTTGTGTCTATTCACTCACTTTAACAGATAGCATTTGCATGTATTATTTCCAATTTATTTAAATAATGGTGGAGCCATGGAGGCATCACAAAAGACCGGAACTTGGAAGAATCAATTGCAAAACCGTCTCACTGTCTAAACATTTTGCTATTTTTCATATTGAACAATAAAAAGTAATTTAAAATGAATGACTCAGTCAGCTAAATTTGCATGAAAATTTAAATATTTAACTTTTAAGAAGAATAACAAAGAAATCCGGTAAAGCATGACTCACTTGTAAATTTTGTGTACAAAATCTAGAAATAAAGGAAAGCCATATTTTTTCTTAAGAATATTTTATTAAAACAAAACTGAACACGCAAGAAATGCACAGTGCAGTTGTGTGATTAGTGCAAAGAGAGCATATTAGATGAGGATAATCTGTTCTCAGTTAATTCACATTTCATGGAAAACTCAGTGCTTTCAGTTAGTGCATGTAATAGTGAAATCGACATTCTAAACAACTTTGGACATTGAGGACTTTGAACATACATGTATATATATCTGTATATTCCTTGCACCCAACTGGCAACAACACAGACCCAGATCTGCAGTTGCATGATGTGTCAGCAAGTCAGAATCTATGCTGTTTGCTTAAAGTTATAGAACAGATAGCATTGACCCTGATTTGCCGACACAAATTTATGCAACAGCATATCAGAGTCTGTACATGCGCTGTCCTCCATTGGATAAATGTTATAGACATATCAAGACAATAATTGATCTGCAGAGTTTAATTGCTTTAATCACCATTGAAAAATATTGTTCTTCCACTGTCAGATGTTAGGATAATTTGTGACGGAATATCAGTAAAATCTACCATCTATACTCGCTTATAAGTCTGGTCCAACTGCAAACAACATAGACCCTGATCTGCCACATAATGTGCCAGCAGATGATGGTTTATGTTGTTTGTTCTACTGTTGACTCTATACAAACTGAATGTCTAGGTCTGTGCCATTTGCAGTTCAGCCCAACTTAAAAGCGAGTATACAGTAAACAATTTATAATGATAATAAATAATTTCAATATCTTGCTTGTCAAAGTGAGAAAAAAAAAAGATAGACATTATTCTACCATTTCATAAACTTCATTTGAAATCTGAATACTCATGTTAAATTCTTTGCATAAAAACTATACAATATCATTATTCCTCACTATAAAGCCCCTCAGTATAGCACAGTCACACATATAACATTTATTGTCATGGATCCCATTATTGGGATGAATTTACATGTAGTTTTGATATTAATATACCCCAATATAAGGTGACATGATTATAATGCAGTACAATTTCAGAATTTATATTTAGTTTTGATATTAATATACCCCAATATAAGGTGACATGCTTATAATGCAGTACAATTTCAGAATTTATATTTACGGCTAAAACACGATATTGGTGCTGAGAGTAGTCTCACTCACTTAAAAAATTGAAATGTTTGATAGAACATTTCAATGAAGCTCATTATATACCCTAGGGTGTCCCCTAGTCAGATCAAGTTAGATTTAGCTTGAACATGCATGCGATTTTGTTTAACCATTATTTCAATTCATTGGTATAACAACAGTTACAGACACTACACTTGGTGTATAACATGCAAGAAAAACAGCATGAAAACTTTAAAACTTTATTTTTTTTCACAGTAACATCAGTAACAGGATATCAACATTTAAAGTAAACAACATAACTGGAAGTGGTAAACAACTTAATAACAAAATCAAAACATCTATGACAAAGGTATCACTAAGAAAAAAAACCTAACCATGAAACTTTTGCATAACAAACATAAAAGACATAGAATAATCTTATTTAGGCATTTATCTAACACCAAGAAGAATATTTAAACAAACAAAATCATTAATACTGGCCAAAAGTATTGCAAACTTCCATAAGAGTCAGAAGTACATTGTCCATAAAATTGGTTACAGACACTACAAAACTATAGCATTTCAATACAGCTGCAGAACCATACATATCTCCATAAAATTCACTTCAAAAATAATTCAACATGAACACATTGACTAGAATTATTCATTAAATGAATGTTGATTAGTTAATAAAATGATAAAACCACATTGTAACAGGTATATGTCCAATACTTGTGTTAAAATTATGAACTGGTAAATAGCACTTGAAAGTTTAATACTAAATAGTGTTTGTAAGAGTAAAATATTGAAGTATAATGAATGTTCAATAAATCATAGTCACTAAAGTATTGTTCAACCCAAGGTGCTGACTCAAACACAGACCCATATGTGATTGATCTTAAGGTTACAGACACTACACATTAAACCTTGACTTTATATTGTCATTTCAAATAGAAGTGCTTATGATTTTTTTCCAGATTTGACTTGAGCTTAGACAATTCAGCTGCATTAAACTTGAAATGACCGCTTTCATTGACTATTTGTGGAGCTTTTACCCTGTACAAGATAGCATCTAGAGCCTCTTGTGAATAATCATCTTTTTCAGGCCAAACATACATGTTGCCAGACTTTCTCATGTATTTAAGTCTAACTTCGTTATGAAGAATGTCTATTACTTCTGCTAAGTATACATCTAGAGGTCCCTTCTTTGGCTTAAGTCCTACAGCAACAAATTCTCCAGGGTGGTATTTCTCTATTGGTTTCTCTGTGTTGGTTGGTGCTTTTTTGTCAACTTTTATCTTCTTTGTCACAATGTTTTGTCTTTCTGTTGACTTCCGTTTCTTATTAGGCTTTTCGCTTGTTGCTGAGTTATGATCTTTCTGGTTACTTCCTTGTTTTCTTTTCTTGTCATTTTTTTCTATTGTTGATGGATTCTTGTCTTTAAGTTGTTTTCCTTTCTGACTTAAATTATCTTTATTGAGTACTAACTTTCTCATTTCCCAGGCATTAACATTTTCGCTGAAGTTGCATCTCCCGTCAACCTTCATGCATTGCTCACAATAACAGCTCAGATTTCTTATGCTCAGTTCATAATCATTGCTTCCTGACTTTACAGCATATAATTTTCTTGTACCTTGCAGTGTTTGCACATCAGTTTCTTCTCTATATCTCTCAACATCTTTAACAAGGATGAACTCCCTTCTCGAAACTGTTTTAGCTTCATTATCTGTATTTTCCATTTTCAGTTTCTCTGTACAGAAATGATATACATCTTCTGCACAACCTATCACCTTTCTATTGCTGATTACAGCTCTGTAGCAAGCATTCTTGACTGTCGCACCGAGACCATCGCAAACACTCTCTCCATGTGATGTTTCGAAATAATTTCGTGTTACAGATGGCTTTTTCCTCAGACTTATGTCAGCAAATGCTTTCTTCCCCTTATACTGGGCAGCACAGCCATCTGTCCACTCATGGATCTCCTCTACTTTCACACCTTTCTTCTTCAGAATTTCTATAGCTTTGTTCTCAAAAGTGATAGCTAAGTCTGCATCATGTTTGGTTTCTTCACTGATGCCAATAATGGCATGCTTTATCTTGAATTCTTTTTCTCCCTGTTTTTCTGTATAGTAACACATGATTGGATGTATTGTAACTTGGTTCCTGTCGAAGAATCCAGATTGTACTTCACTTTGAAAAACACACCCATAGTTCTCACTAAAGTCCATGACCATAGCAATAGAACCCTCACCAATTCTATCAACACAAATTCCCATCTGTTGCTGTTGCCATTTGGCCCTGAAAACGTGCTCTGGATACTCTTGCATGTCAGTTTCTAAGCGTGTAATTAATGTTTTTATGTCTGTTTCTTTAGGCACACAGGAGACGCAACGCTTTACTTTATCATCTTTTGCTATTTCTATACTTTCCCATTGATGCCATGATATCTGCCTGTCACTATACTTTTCAACAAATGGTTTAAGGTAACTCTGCAAACATTTCACACCGCATTGTTTGCATTCTCTTCTTAAACATTTAATAGCTGGATTGGTGTCGTATTTACAAAAAGTAGCATCACTTAAGCTTTTCTTATCTACTGAAATTTCATCCAAATCTCCATTTTCTTTCACTGCTTTTTTTACATTTGTTAGTGCCTCACTTTTTAGGGCCACGTTACAGCACTTTTGGCATAAGCATGATCTTCTGCTTGTTTCAGACACCTTTTTAACATTCACTGGTTTCAATTTAGAAAATGAAGTTAATCCTATTTTGTGACTATGGTTCCTTAACTTGTAGTCTTTGTAGGCTTCTTCTAATGTCATAGTCATCACATGTTTTTGAAGTATTTCTTTTTGACCACCTTTTCTTACTTTCACAGTTTCACGTTTATTAGGCACTTCCCTACTGATTTCTGGACTTAGAAAAAAATCTTTCACAGATTTCTTTAATGGAGAGTTAAGTGCATCCCTTCTTCTTTTTCTTTGTTTCGTCTCCCACCATGTAGAACTAGGTTTTTGCCCTTTCACTGATACTTTGAAATACTTTTTTAGTCTGTGTCTTTTATATTTCTTCAGTAATGCGTCACAAATGATGTTGTATGCATGTTTCTTTGAACCCCCTTTCCTTGTTTTCACTTCTGAAATGCTCTCTGACACAGATTGTATAACAGTATCTGTCAATTCAAGTTTTTTTCTGCAATCCGGTGTCATTATCATTATATTCCTATTTAGAAACTTTGATGTTGATGGAGATTCAATTAATTTACTTATGATGACTGCTTTTCTCTTTGGGGTATTTGGTAATACTTCCTTTACCTTTTTTAATTGTCTGTACAGAGTTGCTTTAGGTAACACTTTATTCATTGGTGAATCTCTGGCTGACCCAGTATTTCCTATTTCACAATCAGTCTGAATACACTCTTGCTGTATACTTTCATTCAGTTTGATACGCATTCTCCATTCTTGGGTTCTTTTCACAGCTTCTTTCTTCTTTCTACTTAATTCAGCAGTTTTCGGACTTCTTAAATCAACACTCTTATTAACCGATATTGCCAGGGCTGCTTTTTCTTTCTTTTTCTGGCGATACCTTTTCATTTCTTCACGTTTTTTCCTTCTTAATTCTTGTTGAAGATTTGAATCGGAAAGTGATTGCTGTTTTTTTAGTAGTCTTGCATCTTTTCTTCTTTCTCTATCAACCCTTTTTAGCTCCTCATGTTTCGCTTTATTTTCCCTCTGTTTTTTTCTCCAGGCTTGTACCTTTAGCCTCGTCTTCTCCCTTCTAGCTTTAATCTTCTGTTCATCTTCTTCTGGCTTATCTTTGCTTCCTAAAAGCAAACAACTTCATTCTCATTTTTGTTCCTCTATGTATACGGATGAAATTTAGACTTTACAAAACATACTTGTAATGAGTACGCAATATGCTTTCATACATAAGCAAACTGGAATAACCTGTAGATTCTTAAAGAAAAGTATCTGATTGAAAAAGAAATAGCATAAAACCTGATGATTATTCAATGTTCTAGCATTTACAATGATTGCACACTTTCCTTAATAATGTAAACAACAGTCGGGTCAATTCACATGTCTAGTAGTGTCTGTAACCATTTGACAATATCAGCAATGTATCCAATACTAAGTCTGAGCTCATTGAATTCTCATAATATTTCTGTTTGAATTTACTAGTCTAATGATATGGAATGCAAAAATACTCAGTTTCAATTGCATATTGTAAGAAATCACTGAAAATGTTGCCTGTTATCAGAAATCTAGATGAAAGAAACTATAAATATACCAAAATATTACAAATTGCAGACAGACAATATGTCAAAATTTAGCCTTACACATCAATACTGTAATAGGAAACATAATTTGGCTTCATTTTTTAAAAAAAAAACAGGGATAAAGTCATAGACAGTATAAAAAGGGGATATTGGTTACAGACACTACAATTTAAGAGTGTGGTTTACCATTCAATACAAACTTACCAGAGTTGTTCCCAGAGGTTTGCTTTTGTCATCTTCCCATGTCTTAGGGATGTACCATGGTAAAGAACAGAAAAAGTAATTAGGCAGCTTCTTCTAGGATAAGAAATTCAGGTTACATTGTCTTGTAGTAAATTACTCAAACAGACAGTGCTGCAAGAATGATGCAATATTCAATCAAGAGAGTTATTGCATCACTTTTTTGCTCTTGGCTGCAGAGGTAAATAGATGATGCAACATTACATCACATAAGATGGAACTTTCTATTGAGAAAAACAATGTTTTAATGACAAGTAGAACAATACTTTTATCTTTCATTTTTATACCTGTTTGTGTAGTGTCTGTAACTTTTTTTTATTGAGTTGCTGTTTTTTAATGGTACAATACAGCACCACCAATTTTGGCCAACTTAGACATCACATGGATACACATGAGCCTTTGTAGGATTTATACTTTTCCATAATGAAACAACAAAATTATTGCCATATAAACTTGTAAAGGTTACAGACACTACAAAATTTAGAACTGGAAAGTTTGACAAAGAACAAGCTCTCAATCGAATATCTTGGCTAGCCATGTGATTTAAATGGTTTTACTACTTATTATAATATAAAGTCGAGTTCTAGATGTCAATAAAAGTTATAATGAATGTTATTTTGTACAAAATGTTGGCATATAACAACAGATTAGTGTTTGAATTTCAGTGTTGAAACAAAACTTCTACTGACGGTATTTTGCTTATAAAATCCATAATATTTTACCGATTTCTTTAATTCAAGAAGCAATATTTGCAGGATAGAATTCCGCATAAAACCAGACCAATAAATGCATAATTTCAGTATGATATTTAGAGAATTCTCTATTTTATATTCAAGCTTTTTTCGAGTGAGACTACATAACGCTCAAAAATGGCCATTTTTAGAGCTTGTTTCCATGCATATCTCAACAATGGGTTACACTAACCTCTTGAAATTTTCAGGAAAGTAAGAGAGGTATATGCCAGGCTTACCAATCTTTAAAATTGGTTCATATCTTGTTTAATTTTTCTATTTCATGCATATAACATGAAAATTCCTTTATCAGCACCAATAACCGTGTTTTATCCATTAGTTTTGATATTAATATACCCCAATATAAGGTGACATGCTTATAACATGGTACACTTTCATGGCTACGATAGACAGTGTTATAGTAACAAACTGGTGTACATTATTTTTTTGTATGATTTTTAATCATGTAGTTAAGCTAAATAAAGTCAAGGACTTCCTATACCTGGGTTATTATGTTTATAAATGCAGTACATATAATTTTATCTTAGATCTTCAAAATTGCATGCAGTATGATTCGTAATATTGATGAACAGGTATAATACCCCTGAATCATAACAGTTTCCCTGATAGTGGATTAAAGCAAGAAGGAAGGTAATGTATTTACTCGCTTATAAATTGAGTCCAACTGCAAAATGCATAGACCCAGACTTATAAGTGAGTACATATGATAAAGAAGGTTTGTTGGATGAATTTAAGTTATCAGTTTTCTGTCTGTAACCTTGCATGGAAAAACATGTGTTGATGATTTTTTGTATACAATAAAATCTATTTTAAAAGTCTCCTGTATTATGCAATCATCTGTCTTAAACAGCAATGTTTTCTAGATCCCTTAGGCAACATTTATTGTAGAACAAACCTCCATTAAGCATCCACAAGTCCTTGAAGGTCACTTTTCTCACTTTCCACTGGTGGCTGCTTTGGACAGATTTTACTGTGTTGCCTTAAATTCTGAAAATCTGTGTCTGTTTTAGCATTTTTAAAGCTGAAATAGTTTAAAGCAAGTCTGCAGAATACTTCATTGTTCAGTTTTATTTTGAAGCAAAGAATTAAATGAAAAGGAACTTCGAAATTTCCTAGACCATAACTATTATACTCTTAGCTACCTAGATGTGTTACATTCATCTTGAGTGTCAAAAATTTACATACAGTATGAGTCATAATATTGACTGAAATATAATAATATATCTGAGTTATAACTGTGCCAGAGATATTTGATGAAGGCAGGAAGAAGAGAAGGGTCAGGGTATATGGGTCTTGTTTCAGTTTTCTTGTAGCTCAATTAGTCAGAGATCAGAAGAAATTATGGGATGTTCTGTCTGTCTGTTTGCACAAGTTTGTTATCACTACTCCTAAACTACTTGGAGGATTGCCATGAAACTTTATGCACACATTCATCGCATGGTCTAGTTGCTCCTAAATGAAAATGGTGCCGCTTGGACATTAAGTATGGCGCCAACAGTGGCCATCTAGAAAATATTGTTATTACAACTCCTCCTGAATGGTTGGTCATATCCATATGGAGTTTTCATTAAAACACTTATGATGTCTGGTTGGTCCTAAATGAAAATGGTGCCGATCCGATGTCCAATATGGCCACCATTGCAGTCATCTTGAAAATCTTGTTATTGCTGCCCCTCATGAACGGAAAGTTTGTATTGACATGGGGTTTTCACCAGAAGACTTCTTATGATGTCTAGTTGGTCCTAAATGAAAATGGTGCTGATTTGATATCCAATATGGCCACCATGGGAGCTGTCTTGAAAATCTTGTTATCATTACTTCTGAAAAAGGGTTTTCACCAGAAGATTTCTTATGATGTCTAATTGATTGTAAAGAAAAAATGGTGCTGCGCGGATATCCAATATGGCCATTAAGGCAGCCATCTTGAAAATCTTCTTATTGATACTCCTCCTGAATGGACAGTCATATCAACGCAGGGTTTTCACTAAAAGACTTATTATGGTGTCTGGTTGGTTGTAAATGAACATGGTGCAGATCTGATGTCCAGTATGGCTGCCATGGCAGCTATCTTGAAAATCTTGTTATCACTACTCCTCCTGAATGAAAGTTGTAGATAGAGTTTTCACCAGAAGACTTCATATGATGTCTCATAGGTTTTAAATGAAAATGGTGTTGCTCTGATATCCAGTATGACTGCTACAGTGGCTGTCTTGAAAATCTTGCTGTTGCTACTCCTCCTGAATGGAAAATCATATCAACATGAGGTTTTCACTACAAGATTTCTTATGATGTCTTCTTGGTCCTAATTGAAAATGGTGCTGATCTGATATACAATATGGTCACCACAGTGGCCATCTTGAAACTTTCATCTTGTTGCTCGTCCTGAATAGATAGTCATATCAATATGGCATTTACACTACAAGACTTGTTGTGATGTTGCTATATGAAAATGGGGCCAATCTGATATCCAATATAGCCACCATGGGAGCCATGTTGAAAATCTTATCATTACTTCTCTTGAACAGAAAGTCATATTGACATGGAGTTCTCACTGGAAGACTTTTTATGATGTCTAGTTAATCCCAAATGAAAATGGTGCTGATCTAACTGCCAATATGGCAACCACAATAGCCATCTTGGAAATCTTGTTATTGCAACTCATCCTAGATAGATGGTCATATCAACATTTGGTTTTTACCAAAAGACTTCTTGTGATGTCTAGTTGGTCCTAAATGAAAATGATGCCTATCTGACAACCAATCTCACCACAGTGGTCATCTTGAAAATCTTGTTATCACTACTCCTCTTGTATGTATGGTCATATTCACATGAGGTTTTCACCAAAAGACTTGTAATGATGTTTAGTTGGTCCTAAATGAAAATGGTGCTGATCTTCCAATTACTATGGATGCCACCGCAGCTAATTTGAAAATCTTGGTATTGCTTTAAAATATCAGAGATGGTTTCAACACTCGGCAGTTAAAAAGAAGAAATGGGCTTATCTTGAATTCCTGGAAATTCTTTATGGTCAGTAGAGCATCAGTTCCTTGGAGGAGGGACTTGTTTCCAAAAACACTGATGTGAGGAGATACTTCAAAAGGAAAATGTTCTGCAATGTTAATTTTATGCAGATTTCCTATTTTTTCCATATCCATTTCAGGTGTTGATTTGTACATTTTGCTCATGTGACAGTTGCAAGTATAAGCAAGAAGTGATTCTTCTGAGGTGCTTGCATGTTTTACAAGTTAATTTAAAAATTGGCATTCCAGTCATGTCATGTCATGTTGAATGAAAGACTTGGTCTTGAACTTGCAAACCTTGTAACATACATTGGAATAAAACTTTCTGTTTATTTAATGGCACTGAAACAGAAAAGTCATTTCAGAACAAGAATAATTGGATAAAAATGGGTAAAATGTTGATAGCAACCTTGTAGTGCCAAATTGGATCCCAGGCTCCAGCAGTTACTAAAGGAGCCATGGTGGCTGACTGGTTAGCAGTCTGGACTAGCGACCAAAAGGGTCTGGGTTCGAATCCTACCATTGGATCAGCTGTGCTGCAGAACACCAAACCAGCAGGTACTAAAGTGTAACCTGTCAGTTGAGATAAGAGAAAAATCTTTTTTCAAAATCAGCCTTACTACCAATATGACTAACATCATAGAGAAAGGCATTTTTTTGCAACATATTTGCCTTTTCAGTTCATTCATCAATTTAAAAAAAATGTAATTGCCTTAAATTATGCAAATTCGGCCAGGCTGACAAATGGATTCCAGGGTTTGTTGGCAAAACAGACAGCCACTGACCTATATGTTGACCAATGGTTATAAATGTTTAGACAATATAAGACACATTGCTGACCTGCATGGGATAATCAGTTGGTCAACAATCAGTTGACACAGGTCAATAGGGGTGTTTTGGCACTGGTGACTATAAATATGGTTAGGTTTCAATCACTACTCAGATGTTTTGGTGACCTAGGTTAAACCCAATTCTAAACATGAATACATTTCTTTTCATTTTAACCAAGGTCACCAACACACTTTATAACAAAAATTAAAGGGTGAACCAATTTTCTGGTCAGTTTTCTGGTCAAAATACCAAAAAACAGATCAAGTTAGATAAATTTGCATACAGGTAGAAATACATGCCTTTGTCAAGAAATATCGGCCAGCGGCTATTCTGTTGTGTGTCTACAAACCCTGCGATCAGTTTGTCAGCCAGTATGAATTTGTACAGGGTTTCTGCTCAGTGATGTGGGTGTTAGCCATATTGGTAGTAAGGCTGATTATTAATGGCTATTTTTCTCAGATCTCAACTGACTGTTTACATTGTAGTAACAGGTTATCCATCCAATCTTAGTGGTTTCCTCCAAAATTACCCCCACCTGGAGGACCACCTTGTACCAATATTTGAGCTATCCAGGTCAGAGTCCTGCATGTATGTAACATGTACAGAGCTGTCATTGCATAATGCACTGGCAGGACATGGGTCAGCACTGTTAAATTCTACTGATGATATCAAGCAAACAATATAGTAGACTCTGAGTTACTGGTACAATATACATTGGCAGATCAGGGTCTATGCTGTTTGCTTTGGGATGTGCTTTTTGCACTGGTAAATACTGTATATGGGTTAAGTTACTTGATTGAACTTATTGCAATAAATGTAAATAAGTAATTTGTATATGGTTTAAGTTACTTGATTGAACTTATTGCAATAAATGTAAATAAATAATTTGTATTTATTTTGAATTTTTGGGGCATTTTACAGCACATCAACAGTTTTCTTTTGAAAGCTTATATTGTGCCAGGGCAAGTTCAGTAAAGTACCAACTCCAAGGATACACCATGGTATCCAATCCTGGCTGATCAGATGGTGGGAACTGAAACCACAACCTTCTGGTTACAAGTCCAATGCCTTAACCACTGAGCCATCGCAGATCCTAAATAAAATATAAACTATAGAAAAAGTATCTCTTATAAGAGAGTAAATTGGATAATTCAAATTCTGTTGTGTACAATGATTCTTTTTTAATTGTTTATGTATTCAAATGTAAATACCATGAAACTTGCCTTAGTGGACACATCAAGATAAAGGACAATTGGGTTGTAAAGGACCACGTGTGTGTTCATTATCATGTTGGCAAAACAGACAGCCACTGACCTATATGTTGACCAATGGTTATAAATGTGGTACTGTGATTGTCCTTTAAGAAGAGCAGTAATTTAACTACCATATATATATATATTCGCTTATAATTTGAGTCCAACTGCACAGATTTAGATCTGCCATTACATAATCTGCTAGGAGATCTAGGTCCCTGCAGTGTGTAAGGAGTAGTCAGTATAACAAAGAGCATAGACCCTGATATGCCAGCACATATGGCAAATCAGGGTCTATGTTGTTTGAAGTTGCACATTTAGGAACTGTGCATATGCTATAATTGTACTTTCTCCTTCTAGGTGTCGCAGGTAATAAATACTGTCCAGACAACTTTTGTTTACCATATGTTCATAACAGTATCACAAACGTTTTAGGTTATGATAGGTGTTCTGGGTTATCATAAATTACAAGTTGCATTTTACCAAGATCTTCCCGTTGGTCTGATTTGAGTCCTTAACCCTGCACTATTTTCAGCCTTTTATGATTTCTGACCCTGTTTTAAAGTGATGCATAAAATCCTTTCTAAACATGTAGCAATTGGTTAGTATCATGAGTGATAAATGACTGCCAATTATAGAAACCTTTTTGCTTTTATCAAGGACTTCAATTTAATTCTATTATCAGTTGTAAATTTATAAGACAATCACAACAAAGATCAAAGCTAGATGACTCAAAAAGCAATTTTCAGTACTTTGACCTCTTCTGTAGAATGTAGGTAAATAGTGATAATTTTCATACATTGTCCACAAGTTATTGTCCACTGAGGAAAGAGGTGTTAAGTACCTTGAAGAAATTAGGATAATACCTTGTATTTTACTATTATCAACACCTGAAAAGTTTATTTAACACCTGGCAATTACAGTGTAAGTGACATATTAAATAGATACCCCAGGTAAGCTGGTTACCATATATATCTCTCTGTACTAGGCAGGGACTTGCATCTTGTGCAGGTGTGAAGGTAACTGTGCTCTTATTGACCTACAGAAAATGAACAGAAACAATAGCTGTTAACTAAAATCACATAAAATGAAATTAATTTTTCATATAATTTCATGTAGAAAATACTTGAAGGGCAAAGAAAACAATTAGGTATGTTAAACTTGATTGTAGAGACAATCAATAAAGTTCAGAAGTGATTGATGTGGCCTGGTTTTCTTTGATGGACTTGAAAAAAATTGTCTTGGGAGATTTAGCAGTACAAATTTGTTGTAATAACTGCACCTGATGACATACAAACTTTGTGCTTTTTATTTTTTTTCCCACATAGTTTATCATTACCTCCTTTTGCAGTTGTTGGATGGGTGGACAAGTGGATGGATAGATGAATGGATGGGGATATCTGTCAAATCAGTCTGTCTCTGTTAATTATATCTATATATTTATCTCTATGTCTGTTTAATGTCTATTTCTGTAAAATCACAATCCATTTCTTTTGGCTGATGTTTCAGATTTAGTCCAGGTTATGTATATTTAGAAGTAAGAAAGAAAGTTTATTTGTATACCTGAAAGATGGGGTTAGGGTAATAGCTTCTCACAACAGATTGCCATCTCTGAAAATCTTTGATCTACTAAGTTTCTTTAATTTAAAAAAAGATAAAAAGAAAGAAAAAAACCCACACTTTTATTGGTTGGATAGAATAATTGATAACACTTACCAGCTAATTGATGTTGCAGTATGTTACAGTTTTGTATTTGAAAGCAGTTAATCAGTTTTCTGTGCATATTTGCATATTTGTCACAAAATGATTAGGTCTTTGAGTTTTTAAAAGATTATGATATATACAGAACAATGTGGACCTTGTATGTTAAAGATTTTACACTTTTTGCCCTTGTCTTGTATGCCTTTTGGGCAGGCAGTTTTACCTTTTTTGCCCTTTTATGCCTTTTATATACTGATACTCGCTTATAAATTGAGTCCAACTGCAGACAACACAGACCCAGATCTGCCGTTGCATAATGCACCGGCAGATCTAGGTCCATGCAGTTTGTTAGGACTAATCAGTAGAACAAACAACATAGACCCTGATCTGCCAGCACATTAGACAATGTCAAATCAGGGTCTGTTTTGTTTGCAGTATGTATGGTACTTTGGAGCAAAACAGTCATCAGAAAAGTGAAATTTATGTCTTTCATTTTCTTTTGCACATAATTACATGCACTGAATTTTGCCACAGAAATATCAGAGGTCCAATGTGTTATTATTTTCCATATATGCTTATTATCTGTATTTTACATAATAACTATACAATTTTTGTATTTTCCATTTTACTCTAGATTAAATAAATAATTAACAGGTAAACACATTTGTATTCTACTTCCTGCTAGAGCAAATTGTCATAATTAGGGAAGATTAAATTTTCTGTGAATACTTTCAAATTCTTCAATCCTGGGGTCTGTGTTGTTTTTATATCTCACCACATGGGACTTAATCCATACCATAATAAAGCTTTATCATGCTGCACAGTCACACACAACATTGACTCCGTTCTGTCATGTGAAAATTGGCATAATTTGAACTTTGTATAAAGAGATATAATTAGTCACCAATAGTTTTCACCATAATGTCATGGGAAAATTGCTGGTTCAAGCTTGAGTGAAAAGTTTATTTCTTTTTCACACCATATTTATTTATATATTGAATTTTTTGGGCTTTATTTTCATTTTGAATTGTCATTATTACTGTTACAGAGACCTCAGTCTCAGTTTGATTACTGCCATTGTTGTTGCTTTATTTTATCACATATAAAGAATGTAATTAACAAACCTTTATCATCATTTATAATAATTATCAACACACCATTTTTTAAATGATGGTAGGACATAAAATGCATCTAGTTTTTCAATTTGAACTGTGAAAATTGCACCATTGACATTTATAAGGATGGTTAGATTTAAACAAAAAGAAAACATTGAATTTTATGAATCACTTGATGAAAAAAAAGATTAAGAATATGGTATCAAATATGGACCAGTTGACCTAGGTTATGTATTTGTTCATGCCCTGATTGGGGCCATTTATGGCCATATAATCATATGTGGGGGATACAAATGTAGGGATAAGCCATTGTTTAATATGAATGTTTTATGTTCCACTAGGAATATGGTTGTGGCATGTAGTATTAACATTTTCCATCTGTCCAGTTAAACTCCTACAGGCTCAGAGATACAGAATGGGCCCAGTGTGCTCTCCTGCCTGTCATAATGGAAGCAACCTGTTTGCCATGGCTTGTGTTCCATATCAGTGAAGGAGAAGATCTTAGAAGTTGGGCAGAAGAGAGACTGGGTTGTTGTCACTCCAATGCAACACACTAATTCTTTCTCAACATCAGCTAGATGGATGATCAAAATGGCCCAGTCTGATCAATCAGCTAGATGGGTGGTCAAAGGGGCCCATCTGATCAATCAACTAGTCACAACAAGCTTCAGAGACAGCTTCAATTTCCATCTGTTTTCCAAATCTTTAAGGTCACCATTGTGACTAAGGGAAACATGTACTGTAATGTGTGTAACCTTGCAAAGCACATGGCTTTATTTGCAGTGGCAAGGATTAATCAGGTAAGGATTCTACTCTATTTGAGTATATCACCATTTGTAGCCCTGAAATGGGAAATGCTATAAATGAGCATAAATCTCTTGCTGGGGTCTGAGGTGGGTGAGGAACACAGGTGACCAAATAATGTTCTATCACTATGGGAAACCACACACAGCAAACTGTCGTTCATGAAAAACCTGGTCTAAAATGGATCAGAACAATTTGACCAGTGATTCAGATGCAGAAACTGTTCCAAGTCTAGGCAGTTTGCCCCATTTTCTCATCATAGAATTAACTGATGGGAACCAAAAATAAACAAAGGTTTTGCCTTTTCTCATTTCAAAAGCCCTTTAAGGATCTGCATGACTAGAGAGCCAAAAAATGTATAAGATCTCAGCTTGGGCCAATTACATGTTGACTGCAGTGTAAAGCTCACTCTGAAAATTTGCTTTGCTCAAAGCAGTTTGTGGAAATACCCATCAGAGTATCTCTGAATAAATCTCTGAACTCATGTAAGGGTGTTGTGTGACATGGGAATTTAGATGGCTGCATTGAGTCTGAGATGCTAAAAAATCTCACATCTCAGAATGTCTCCCAAGTGAAATGACTCAACATTCTGTAAAACAGCAAGTTGATTCCTACCAACACTTTCATATTGATATTCAACTACATCACTTTTCCTGCATCAATCAAAGCCAGATTCTTAAACATCACAGTAGATCCTTTCATCCCTAATCTCTTGCTCAACTTTAACTGCCAGAAATATGATCATAACTAAGATGGCTGGAAGAGAAAAGCAATCTGCCCCTGATGTGGCCAGGAGGGCCACACAGAAAAGCAATGAAACGCTAGCCCCTGTCGTAATGCCTGGTCAAAACCTAGCAAAGAGTAAATAAAACAATCTATGAGACTTCCAAAATGATCTGTTCTTCACGAAATTTAGAAGTCTTGAAAGTTTCGAAATTGGATAGCTCCCTGATACCATACCAGAGAAACATCTGTAAGTCCTGTACTTCTTTCACTTTCATCAATATGCCTAACTCAATAATACAATGGAATTAGCCAAAGTTTAAAGGAAAATATTGATGAAATAAGTCTTGTATTTATAGAACATGACCCAATAGCTGTCTGCATTCAGGGGGCCTTTTAAAAAGAATATAACAGATTTAATCTAAAATAAATTTCCTTACCTCCAACAAGTTTTCAAGAAATACTTATAAGACCTCTGGAGTAGTTGTGTTCATCATCATAAACACCAGAACTCTTCACAGCCAGATTAATGTCAATACTGCATTGCAGGCTATTATTGTTCATGTGTCCATACACAAAACTCAAGCACTTTGCTCCAAGCACTCCAGTGCATCATTATGATCTTAACTTTGTTATTCAACAGTAACCAGTGCCATTTGTTCTCACTTGGGGACTTTAAAAGTCACCATATACTTTGGGGCTGCAAAGATATCAGTGAAAAAGGATAGAAAATAGAAAACTTTGTTCCAAAATACAATCTTTGCCTTCTTAATGATGTCATATACCTACCCACATCCTGCCACAGGATCTAATTAATTTTAGATCTGACCATCTGCAATCCATCTCTTTTTACTTGACTTTTCTTGGGAAGTTGGTGATGACCTCAGTGGTTGTTACCACTTTCCAGTATACTTAAGTAATACTCCCATACTTAAGAAGTAATACTCCCAGACTTCAAGAGCTAGGCCAGAAATGTGAAAATTGAATAAGGCAGATTGTGAAGCATTTCAGACCCTCACAAAGTTAAATTTGACAGCTGATTGTTTTGAAAACATAGAGGATCTAATACTCTTATTTAGTTACATACTTCAGGGTGTTGCTGGGGATGCAATACCAAAAACGGTGGTGATTCTTAGACATGTCAACAAACCATGATTAATGATATTTGCAAAGATGCCATTAGGGAACAGATAAATATCCTAAAAATGTTAATGCCAGTCCAACACCTGAAAATCTGAGCAAACATCATATCAATACTGAGCTAAGTCTCATTTATCATTAGAGACAGCAAGAGGCAAACATGGAGATTCAATGTCTCTAGGCTGAATGCTTGCTTCTCTGTTAAATCAGTATGGAAAATCATTGGCAAAAATAAAAAAAACAGCTGTATCACACATGCAAAGAAGTCTGGTGAATTGGTCATGAACCTACCAGAAATTTTAAATACATTGGCTGAAATATTCTCAAAAAACTTTTCACAAGATAACTATTCTGAAACTTTTACCATGTCAAAAGCCTGAAAGAAAAGGTTCCTTTAAATGCCAAATCTGCTAATGCAGAAGATTGCAATAAACCTGTCACTCTCAGAGAACAACTAGACTCTCTCAATCAAGCCCATGACACTTCAGCTGGACCAGATATATATCCACTGTAAAATTGTGGAACTTACCTGATACAGTTCTCAATACACTATTACACATTTTCAATACAATTTGGGAAACTTGACTTCCTGCCATCATAGCGAGAGGCAACAGTTATGCCAGTACCTAAACCAAGAAAAGACCATGCCAACCATTCTAATTATTGTTCCATAACACTAACAAGCAGCATTCACAAAATCATGGAATGAATGATAAATGGCCATCATCTTTGGCATATTGAATCCAGCAAACTACTCAGATTTTCAGTATGGATTCAGATGCCAGAGAAGCACAATGTACTGTTTAGTCAGACTTAAAATGTCTATTAGAGAATCTTTCATAATGAAAGAACATATAGTAGCCATCTTTTTTTACTTGCAAGTGCAGCATAATGAATTATCTAATCAATATAGGTCTGAGGGGTCACCTACCTATCCTTATATCCAGTTTTTTTTTTTTAAAGATAGACAGTTTTAGAGTTAAGGTAAGTAAATCAATCCTTTCTGAAAGATATCCTCTAAATATGGGTGTACCTCAGGGTAGCATACCGTCAGTCACTCTTTTCAGCATAAAAATTAACAACAAAATGAAATGCATCAAACCAGGGAACTGGCTTTTCATTACTCAGTATACATCAACAACGTTATGATCAAAGAAAGAGTATGCATACTATTGAATGTCAACAGTTGCTACAGATATGCTTAAAGAGTTTTGTTTGGTTTGGTTTGGTGTTGTACAGCACAACAACACAAGTAGGTTATTTAGTGCCATGGCAATAGGAGTGTACCTTGCCCAAGCACATGCCATGGTAACCAACCTCGGCTGATCTGATGGTTGGCTTGAATAAGGTTCAGAAATAGTCGGAAGAAAACGGGTTCAAATTTTCAGAATGTAAAACTGTTTGCATGCACTTCTGCCGATTACATAGAATTTATGATGATCTAAACCTTTATCTTGACAGTTCTTTGATCCCTGTTGTGGAGGAGCCCAGATTTGTCTGACTGTTTTTTAAACCATAAACTATTACTTCCTTATACCTCAGGGACAAATGTAAAAAAACTCTGGATGTAATTAGTAGTGGCAAACACAAATTAAGGAGCGGACAGGAAGGTCTTACTGTGGTTTATACTAGACTTTAATAAGATCTAAAGTTGACTGTGGTGTATGGATCAGCTTGCAAATCTTGCCTGCAGATGTGAGATTGGTTACACATTCAGTGACTTGGACTTTGTCTGGAAGAATTAAGAACTTCCCCTTCAGAAAGCCTGTATGTTGAGGCAAATGAGCCATCACTTTTTTTCAGATGAATGAAACTGGCTCTTCAGTACACTACTAGACTTTCCTCTAATCCATCTCACATAATGTCATAATTAGGCCCAGTTACCAAACCTTGTATACTCAGAAGCCATATTTCATTCCAATTTCGGCATACAAATTCATCCTCATTTAGAAGTAGCCAAATTCAGTCTTGACTATGCTGCAAAATTATATGTTTCCAAAATCACCTCCTTGTTTATCAAAACCCACCAAAATAATATTTTATCTTTTCAGTTCAAATTGTCCTCAACCAATCCTCTTGTTTTTCAGAGTAAATTCAATGAAATCAGAGTCTTGTACAGTGACCATATGTCCCTATATACAGATGGTTCGGAAGATGGAGATAAGGTTGCAGCTGCTGCCATTGCAGCACTCCATGGCACCATCGTGAGCCAGTTACCGGATAAAGCTCCCATTTCTACTTCAGAAATTACAGTCATACTCCGATCTTCCAACTGAATTCAAACAGCTCAAAACAAATTTCTGATTCCTTTTCCACACTGAAAACTTTGCAAAGTTTTAAATTTGACAAACTTGTAATATTCCAAATCTTACAGAAACATGAGTTGCTCATACAATCCGTAAAAAAAAAATAGTCTGTACTGTTGGCTGCCTAGTCACATTGGTATTAAGGGTAATGAAAGGGTAAACCAAGCAGCCAAAGCTGCTTGAAGTCATCCGTTTCTGAATGGAAGACTCCAACTGGTAGCTTCAAATATGGTATAAATTGGCATGTCCTGTATACTTGGGAAATATGTGGAATGAAAAGTCTACAAACAAGCTTTGGAACATGAAACCTATCATTGGAGAGTGGCATCCCTCATATAGAACAAATTGCAGACATTAGGTGGTATTGTACCACTCATGTATAAGATGCATATACTTAACTCATGATGACCTCATGAAGGGTGAACCTCGACCCAAGTGCATACTTTGCCAGTGTTCACTGATGTTTTACATTGGAACACATTCTTATCAAGTGGATTGACCTACACCTTGTGAAACAGAATTTTTTTTTATGTGAGCTCTATTAGGAGGCTTTATGATGATGTACCATGAGAAAAATATTGGACTTTTTTACAAGAATGCAGTTTTTATAAAATATTTTGAATATATGTTTTAAGGATTTGATATCTGTTTCCTTTATCTTTTATTTTGTGGACCTTTTGTGGACCTTTTGTGGACCTTTTGTGGACTGTTATCATCTTTGCATTTGTCATTTACCTTGTAGGACTACATGTTTATGTTTATTGTAATAGTTTACTTTACAGTTTAATTTTTTTTTTATAATTGCAGTTTTAGAATGTAACTTTTAATTGACACTGTATAACCTATATTATACTGACACATATTAAACCATATACCTACATACTGTATGTACTTGCTTGTAAGTCAAGTGCAACTTCAAATAACATAGACCCTGATCTGTCATTGTATAATGCATCAGCAGATCAGGATCTGTGTTTTTTTGTTTTACTGATTACTCCTAACAAACTGCATAGACCCAGATCTGCCGGTGCATTATGTGACTGCAGATCTAGGTCTGTGCAGTTTGCATTTAGAGTTGACTTATAAGAAAGTATAGATGGTACTGTACAGTTAAGTTTTGCATTCATTAATAGGCCAATCTCTCGGGCACTGTGTTGGGCTTTTGTATTCAAGAACACATTTTATTTTTTTAACCTGAATGCTGGTGCCATACTTAATTCAGTAGTTTTCATTGACACATCTAAGTTATGATATTGAAATGATACTTTCATATTGATTTGGAAGCAAAATTACTTCAACTTTCTGGTTCTACATTACACTATGGTTGACTGGATCCATACATTTGCCTATGGTTTAAGTGAGGGTACCTTATACTGATGTATGTCACAAGTACAGCTGTATATTAAATACAAAAAACACAGAATTTGGTTTGGTGTTTATGGCACAGCATCACAGGCAGGTTATTTAGTGCTGAGGCAATTGGAGCAAAGTGCCTTGCCCAAGGACACACTACGGTAGCCTACCCGGGCTGATCTGATGGTAGGATTTGAACCCGCAACCTTTTAGATACGGTACCGGTACACAAACCACTAAGCTACCATGGCTCTACAAAACCCCCAACACACAGCATATTAAATGATGTGAAATTACACTATTAATTAGTTCTTATGGTTGCTTATTTAGGACACCTGAAAACTACTGGTAATTGAATTCTCACACAAGAATTATTATCTTGTGCACAGGAATTATTTGTGTGCACACAAATTATTCATCTTCGGTGTGGATAAATATAACTCCAGCACACAACTTGTGTACATTCCTTGCAGGAATTATTTTCCTTGCAGGAATTATTTAATTCCCATGCGCACCTTATTATTCCTGCATGCATGTGCAAATGAATATTTCCCATGCACAAGCTATTATTTCACATACACAATCGATTAACCCCCTCGCAAGAGTTATGTAGTGCTTTGTGACTTATAAATTTGCGCGAGTGATTATTTTCTGTGAATGATTTATTTACTGAGGACGAGTTAATAGGTTGCATACACAAGTGATTTGTTCTTGCATGCATGTTATTAAGTAGCATGCACAACTTATGAATTCTCGCATGTCAATTAATAATTTTTAAACCTACCTCCGTTAGTTCATAATGTAAAGCAGACTTGATGAGTGAGGTAAATATGGTGCAAGAATAAGGTAAATAGTATATTACCATTTTTGGTGGTGGTGGGGGTGGAGGATAAACATATATTATATTGAATGATTAAAATGGGGCTAGGCCACAAACTCTGCCAACTTAGTGTTCACCCTCAATTTGCATAAGAGAGAGAGAGAGAGAGAGATTATAACAACAATATGATTACTGGTTCTGGTTGCTGTTTAGGCACTGTTAATTCATTTTTAACTGTTTTGATTAAATATTATGTTTCCATTACCAGTCATAAGAGAATTTAAATCTCTTGGAATGAATGTATTAATATTTAAGAGATGCACATAATTTCTGTTGCTGATAATTGTAAGTTGGACATTCAAAGAAAATCAGTGATATGAAGTTTCATTTCTCCCCCCCCCCCCCCCCAGTGGTTGAGGAACATGATTAACAAATATATTTTAATTTAAACTAAATTGCTACATTTGTTTCTCTGCATAGTGTTAATAGCAAGGATCTTTCACTCACCATGAGACTATATTTGGGTGGTGGGTTTGACTTTATTGTTATTTTTCATTTTAAATTTACTGAATTTTCAATTTGTTTTAATTGTCGTTAGCTCTACTGGTCATAGACCAGAAGAGCTTATGGGATGATCAGTTGTCTGTCCATCATCCATTGTCTGACATCCATCGTCCATCTGTCTGTTAGCACAAGTTTGTTATCACTACTCCTATTAAACTACTTGAAGGATTGCCATGAAATTTTACACACACATTCATTCCAATGTCATGTTGGTCCTCATTGAAAATAGTCCTTTGGATGTCCAGTATGACTGCCACAGTGGCCATCTTGGTCCTAAATGAAAACGGTGCATATGTGATGTCCAATATGGCCACCATTGCAGTCATCTTAAAAATCTTGTTATTACTACTCCTCCTAAACAGAAAGTCATATTGACATGGGGTTTTCACCAGAAGACTTCTTATGATGTCTAGTTGGTTCTAAATAAAATGGTGCTGCTTGGACATCCAATATGGCCACCACAGTGGCCATCTTGAAAATCTTGAACTCACAACTTCTATTAATAGATGTTCATATCAACATGGGGTTTTCACTAAAAGACTTCTTATGATGTCTAGTTGGTTCTAAATAAAATGGTGCTGCTTGGACATCCAATATGGCCACCACAGTGGCCATCTTGAAAATCTTGAACTCACAACTTCTATTAATAGATGTTCATATCAACATGGGGTTTTCACTAAAAGACTTCTTATGATGTCTAGTTGGTTCAGAAAAAATGGTGCCACTCTGACATCCAATATGGCCACCATGACAGCCATCTTGAAAATGTTATTATTGCTTCTCCTCTTGAATGGAAATTTATATCAACATGGGGTTTTCACTGGAAGACTTCTTATGGGGTCTAGTTGGTCTTGAATGAAAATTATGCTGATCTGACAACCATCAGCCATCTTGAAAATCTTGTTATATATACTCCTCCTAAATGGAAAGTCATATCAACATGGGGTTTTCACCAAAGGACTAATTATGATATCTAGTTAGTCCTAAATGAAAATGGTGCCAATCTGTCCTTAAATATTGCTGCCATAGCAGCCATCTTGAAATCTTCTTGTCGCTACCCCTTCTAAAAGGAAAGTCATATCAGCATGGGGTTTTAACAAGAAGACTTCTTATAGGGTCTTATTGGTCCTGAATGAACATGATGCTGATCTTGTTATCACTACTTCTCCAGAATTGATGGTCATGATTGACACAGAGTATTCACCAACAGACTTCTTATGATATCTAATTGGTCCTAACTGAAAATGGTGCCCTGCAGCCATCCAGTATGTCTGCCACAATGAACATACTGAAAATCTTGCTGTCACTAATTCTTCTTAATGGATTATCATATTGGCATGTGGTTTTCACCAAAAGTCTTCTAATGGTATCTGGTTTCTCCTAAATGAAAATGATGCTGATCATACATCTAATATGACTGCTAAAGAGGCTGATTCGAAAATATTATCACTCAAGAATATCAGAGAATATTTCAACACTCAGCAGTTAAAAAGAAGAAATGTTCTTATCTTGAATTCTTGAAATTTATTTTGGACAGTAGGGACTCTTGTTTTTAGTACAAATGATATGGGGTTGTACTTAGTCATTGCCATGTGCAATCAACAAAGAAGTGTATCATGACATTTAAAATGGCTGTCTGGAGGAATTGTCCATTGTAATTCTAGGTACGAAGCTTACCGTATATACTCGCGTATAAGCTGATACCAACTGCAAACTGCATAGACCCAGATCCGCCAATGCATAATGCACCGGCAGATCTGGGTCTATGCAGTTTGTAGGGACTAATCAGTAGAACAAACAACATAGACCCTGATCTGCCGGTGCATTATGTGATGGCAGATCAAGGGTCTATGTTGTTTTTATTTGGACTCGGTTTGTAAGTTATGTGTGCTTACTTACGATGGATACATGTGTTCTGATACTTAGAGGGAGGCAACTTCAGCTTTACAGATGCATGAATTTTTGAGTACTACGTGTTAACTAGGTTTATATTATAAGTCTGTCATCAATTTATTGACTTTAATTAATTTCTTAAGATCTGATATCATTAATATTGACATCCATCATACAAATATTTGTGTTGGACAAAGGGTATTATAATTCTCATGTACATCAACAAAAGTTTCTAGCACCGCGCACCCCCCACCAAATGATAGTGTTAACCAAAATTTTAGTCCGCCTCACTATCTCGGAGTCAAGACTGGAACCCACACAGACAGAGGTGAGTAAAGGCAAGCCACCTGGGGCCCTGAAGGTTTATGGTAGGTAAGAGGAGTAGATTGAATTTGGAGATTGGTTACCATATATACTCGCATATATAATCCGATACCAACTGCAAACTGCACAGACCCAGATCTGCTGTTGCTGGCAGATCTGGGTCTATGCAGTTTGTAAGGACTAATCAGTAGAACAAACAACATAGACCCTGATCTGCTGGCGCATTGTGCGATGGCAGATCAGGGTCTATGTTGTTTGCATTTGGAGCTGGCTTATACGCAAGTATATATGGTAGATTTATAAGAACCTGGATCATACATGCATTAGAATAGATGCTGTGATATTCTGAGGGGTTTTATAAAGAAATACCACCATTCTATAGCTGTTTTTCATTACAGATAAAATGAATCATCAGTTGCTTCCAATGCCACTTCAGTATAACTCTGTGGGGTCTGGGGATCCAAGGAACAAGGATCATCAACCAGGCCATTTAATATTGCCTTGAGGTGACATTGTAAACTGCCTACTGTATATACTCACGTATAATTCTTGTCCAAATGCAAATAACATAGACCCTTATCTGCCATCGCATAATGCGCCAGCAGATCAGGGTCTATGTTGATTGTTTTACTGATTAGTCCTTACAAACTGCATAGACCCAGATCTTCTGCCGGCACATTATGCGATGGCAGATCTGGGTCTATGCATTTTGCATTTTGTATTGGCTGATACGTGAGTATAGACGATACTCTATATTTCAATTTCTTTGGTTCTATGGATACTGGTGGTGTAAAACAAGTATGAAGTATCATTCTTTACTATTTGGACTAAATCTATCAGTGGACAAGGACTGTTTTACTACACTGACATTTAATGGTCAGATTTATTTCTGGTACACCTGGGCTTCTTTATCAAAAGTACTGCTAGACATATGTAGTGTTGATTATGCTAATTGGAAGTGACAAATTTACCTGACCCCCTGGATGTGTTTAATTTTACTTCGTTTTAGTATCATCATCAAAGCTTTACAACTTGAAGAATGTGAAATGTAAACTTGAATAAGGCATGTAAATGAATAGCCTAACATTGTTGAATGATAAATATCTCCCAGATATTTTCAAACCTTTGTAGGAGGCATGATATGAGATTAAATATTCCATCATTAATGGTACATGGTCAGTGGTGGTTAGACTGATCTACTTTATCGCCACTGGACAATTATGAAATGTGTCAAGTAAATATATAGCACTGGGTCATTGAAAGGTTTTAATTGTATGTATAGTTACCATCTGGGAAGAAATAATTTAAGCTTAACCATGTGTAGGATTTAACATCAAATCAGCACAACCCTGACTATAATGTACAAAGTAAGTTTAGGTATCCCCAAAAAGGAATACAGGACAAAGATAAAGGTCATAAATGGTAGAATGCTCAAAATATAAAATCAGATTCTCGATATAAACTGCACTCTTTTAAAAAGTCTTAGACCCTCTTGGCTGGAACATTATCATGGCATGGATCCAGGCAGGGCTGTAATAAGGAGTGGGCAATACGGGCGACTGCCCAGGGCGCCAAGTCCGGGGGCGCCGTTTTTGCGCAGTTTGCAGTATTTTTTTCCCAATGGGGGAGGGGCTGCAAAAAGGTGATGCTCACCAAGGGTGCCGTTTCATCCAGCGGAAACTTGCGATGGCCCTGGATCCAGGATAAAAGGGTTGTGTCTATTAGTCATTTCTTATGACATGCAGGAGGGGACATGCAGCCTATTCTACATCCCTGAACCCACAAGGGAGAAATACCGTTATACTCGCATATAAGCCTGGTCCAAATGCAAACAACATAGACCCTGATCTGCCATTGCATAATGCCCCAGCCGATTAGGGTCTGTGTTGTTTGTTCTACTGATTAGTCCTTACAAACTGCATGGACCCAGATCTGCCGGTGCTTAAAGCACCGGCAAATCTCGGTCTATGCAGTTTGCAGTTGGTATTGAAATATACGCAAGTATAAATGGTAGCTGAGAATTGTTGAACCTTCCTCAATGTAACAAAGTTACTGTTCTGTAGTTTTTGATAGAGTTTGAACCTTTATATATCATATATTGACCTCCGTAAATCTTATGTTTTATTGCCACTGGACAAATAAATAAGAGCCATTCTCATTCAATTCAGTGAGTGATGTGTGATAACATTTGTTCTTCAACACGTATCTCTTTGACGTACTTAACTTCAGACAAATTGGGTTGTTCCATTTATTGTACTTTACCTATGCAAATTAGCCTAATAGGCTGCCCCACAGCAGTGCTCAAAGGATTTAACACGACACATCACCCTAGCTATTGTGGGCCAATTCAGTAAATCTTTGAAAGGTGTATGTTTATCTCTGACCGCATTATCTTTTAATTGCTTCTAAAACAGCTGTGTAAACTGCCCAGAGGATAGTTTTACACGAGCTATGAGCAAGACTGTTTACTGTTTATACATACCACAGATATGGGCATATATCATAGTGTAAAGAAATATTTATTTTTTTGTGCGAAAATTTGTTTTCAGCTGAGATTGCTGAAAATCGTGTTTTTCAAAACACGACCGTGTCAGGGGGTTTGGGAGTCCAAAATCGTGTTTTTTGCGTGACACGTCGTGTTATGGGATGTATGAAGAGTGCTAAGGTCACATGACATTTGCCTAACGGTCAAATGAAAGAGGATGCAGTTGGTCATGAAATCTGGGTTAGTTGGATACATACTGTCAAAATTGCTTATGAAAATGGTCGTTTGAAGGTTTCTCCATTTTGTTTTTAATCCTCATCCATATTTGACAACTCATCAGCATTAATTGTATCAAACTGAAAGCCTTTATACCACAGTGCATTCTATCAAATTTGGTTAAATTTGATTTAGCATTATTGAGAAAAAAAAACATTAAATGTTTTTCTACTGTTAGTAACAGTGGCCATATTGGAGAGCAGATTTTACAACATTTGCACAAATTTAAAAGAACTTCATGCCAGGATTTTGTCTGTTAAGTTTGGTCAAATTCTTTTGAGCAGATTTAGAGAATAAGTCATTTAAAAGTTGTATAATTCTTTAGTACTGGAGACATTATTTGATGGTAGATTGGTATCATTTGTACAAACTGGAAAGGCCTTTATAATAGGATGCTTTAAGATGCTTTCTGTCATATGGTGAAATTCTTTGGAGTTGCTTTTGAAACTTTTCATTTGTTTTTCAGTTTTTAGTAATGACTGCCATATTTTATGGTGGTTTAGCATCATTGTATAAAATTAAGAGTCCCTTGTACTTGAGTGCTTTCTGTCAATTTTGGTAGAATTCTGTTGAGTGATTTTTGTTGAGTTGTTTTATGGTTTTTCTATTGTGAGTAACAGTAGCCATATTAAATGGTGAAATGGCATAATTTGAATAAAATTGAATGGCTTCCATTCCCAAAAGACTTCTTTTACATTTTGTGAAATTTTGTTGAGTGGTTTTTTAAAAGAAGTCATTTGAAGGTCTTTCTGTTTTTGTTTTGCCTGTAAAGCAATAGGCAGGACATAGGGATCTCTTTTCCAATGGCATTGCTCTTCTTGTCACAGGAATCAATGGTAAGTCTTTGCATTTAGCTCACTTTCTCTGACACTGTTGTACGTGATGTACAGTCATGAAACTTGATGTATTCATATAGGAAGATGCTACTCACTATGGGCAAAAGTAGGTCACAGTGGCTAGTTTTTATGCTTCAGTGATTATTTTAAGTTTTTACATTAGCTTATTTTCTCTAACACTTGTAAGCACAGTCATGAAATTTGATGGGTGCATTCATCTTGGATGGTTCTATTCAGCATAGGCAAATGTAGATCACATTGTTTGCATTGAGCTCAATTTCTCTGACACTGTTGTATGTGCAGTCATGAGACTTGATGGCTGTATTTAACTTGGATGGTACTACTCAGCATAGGTAAAAGTAGATGACAGTGACCTACTTTTCATTTCCAGCTATTATTTGAAGTTTTTGCATTTAGCACATTTTCTCTGACACTTTTTGCCTGTACAGTCATAAAACCTGAACTAAATATTCATATTGGATGATACTATTAACCATGGGATTAAGTAAGTCACAGTGAGCAACTTTTCATGTTCCAGCAATTAAGATTAATTAAGTTTTTGCATTAGCTCAGTTTCTTTGATACCGTTGTAAGTACAGTCATGAAACTTCATCTTGGATGGTACTACTCACCACAGGAAAAAAGTAGGTCACAAGGACGCACTTTTCACCTTCCAGCAGTTATGTTAAGTTTTTGCATTTAGCTCAGTTCTCTAACACTGTTGTATGTACAGTCAATAAACCTGATTAGTGTCTTCATCTTGGAGTGTACTACGGTACTCACCACAGGCAAAAGTAGGTCACAGTGACCTATTTTTCTTGCTCTAGCAACTTTGCAGTGTTTGGATTATGCCATGGCAGAGCAGGCGAGACATATCATTCTGTGGAATTCTTGTTAGCAATAGAAACCAAATTTGATGGCAGATTGACATGAAGCTAATTGTGATTGGTTGACGCATAGAGTCATTGGCAAAATGCCGAAAGTATTCTTTATGCTCATGATGTAGCATAGCGAGATTGTGCACTGCTACCTATCACCATCTGTGACATCATGTCATGCCATGTCCGTTCACATCCCATCTGTTACGATTAATTTCATTTCTACACAGTAACTTTTGAAGGACTTCATGGGTTGAAATCAGATTTGGCATATTGCTTTGCATTAAAAAGGCCCAGGTCAAGTTTGATTTTCACCTCTTTCTAAACAAATTAATGAAGTAAAGGTCCCTGTTTGACATTATATTTGCAGGGGCATCCAAGTCATATGAACACAGTTCTTATTTTGAAATATAATCCAGTGCTCCAGTAATTGAAAATGTGTAAAAATTATGTTAATTTATCCTTAAGTACCCCTTCAAACTCATGGAAGCAGGGGGCTAAATTTAAAATAAAACCCTTCATGTACTTCATTATTAAGTTTTAGAGCATTCAGACAGGAAGAAAGCTTGAAAATAAAGAGGAAAGATTCAACTAAAAATAGTACCATTCATTCCCATGAATAAATAGGCCAATCAATTCATATTCTGCCTGGTGCCGGTTCTTAAACTTTGTACAAAGTCAACATAATGCAGCATTCAGAATTTAATTAAGTAAATAAATTGTGTAATTAGTTTTGTAAAGTGCATCTCACCAAAGGGGATGTGTATTTGACAACTTTGGAGTATTACCATATACAGTACCATCAAATAAATATCCCTACATAAACTGTCTAATTGCACTAATCAGCAGGATTGCATGTATATACCCTGGTAATAATTACAGCCTGTGCTTACATGATATGTTTAACTGTAGAGTCTTTTTGCCTTACAAAACCTATTTTCCATTCAAAAAAGGTCAAAATTTTTAGATTAAAGGATTTACAGTAAAATCTATTTTAGTGGACACCTCAGTATAAAAGATACTTACTCCTAGAAGACAATGTCTATAAATCCCTTTCCTCATGTATGTATGTAACCTGTGTTAAAACACCTGTCCATAAAGATAAGTTTATCTGGTCCCTTTGATGTCTTTAATTGACAGATTACTGTTTATGTAATTTTTAATAACCAGCAATCAATCCATCCCTAACCAGGCATTTTATTTGAAAGCAACAGTGGGATAAATTGAGGTAAGGTTAATGATGCTTGACTGTAATTAAAGATTATAATTTTCCATACCAGTGATATCTCATAGACTAAGGTAAAAATCTCACTGCCTGGTGCCAATCCATATACTTCATAAAAGTCAGATAATGCTGCATTGAGAATTTAATTAAGTAAACAAATTGTGTAAATAGTTTTGCAAAGAACATCTCACCAAAGGGGATGTGTATTTAATACCTTAGGAGTATTACCATATACAATGTAATAATACCCCTCCATAAACTGTCAATGCACAAATCAGCAGGATTGCATGTATATACCGTGGTGATAATTACAGCCGGTGTTTACCGGTACATTGATACATTTAACTGTAGTTTCTTTTGTTTTACAACCCCCCCCCCCATCACATTCAATAGATCAAATTCTCAGAAAAAAAAGATTTAAAGTAAAACCTGTCATAGTGGACAGCTCTGTTAAAGACACCTGTTTCTAGAGGACAACATTTATAAATCCCTTTCCTCACATATGTACTTAATCTCTGTGTAAAGAACACATGTCCATTTTTCTGGTCCCTTTGATGTCCTTTATGGACAGATTTTACTTTACATAACATTTAATAACCAGCAATTAATCCATCCCAAATAGGGCGTTTTATTTTAAAGCAATGGCCTGGTAATGAAACTTTACTGTAATTAAAGTATATAATTTTCCATTCCAGTTATATCTTGTATGCAAAAACTTACATTTTTACTAGTGCTTTGGACAAGAGGTCCCATTGTTTCCACAGAGAAATCATTGTTCATTGCATCTTTCAATTCATGGTTTGTAGAAACCATGTTAAAATTTAAGAAAATAGATAACCCCCCCCCCCCCCATTAGAAAACAAAAAAATTGCTGATTTCAGTGTATATAAATATACCATGAAATCTTAACTTGTTTGGGACTGGTAATCAGGAACCTACTTAAGAGTGTTTTGGCATTTCAGATCACAATGTCTGGAAGACCTGTGATAAAAAAATCTCAGAAATCACTCACAACTCGAAGAATATTTTGCATGAATGCACAGACTCATGCTTGAAAAATATCTTACAAATAATTGTCTATCTATAATGTTACTATTACATCATCACTGGCATTCAGCCAATCAGAAATCACTATTTTGCTAATTTTTAAGAGATGATTGGCTCAGGCCTTTGGTTTTAATCGTGAATAAAATCCTACTAGACTGCCATTTTTGTCTAATACATTACTTTTATTGCCAGTAACATCTTAACATCAATTTCCAAGATTTACCAAGATAAATTTTAAGAAATTCTGTAATAACACAGTTGGAGAATTCATGGGCAAGATGAATGGAAAGACCAAAGTAAACCAAATGTTTTCACCTACTGTGGAAACAGGGTCTAGCCTGATCTAGCCTGTATGTTAAAATTATGGAAGGGGATGAGGTAGACCCTGGAAGAAAGTGTATTGATGATCTAATAGCTGTACTATATAATGATGTCACCAATATAAACAGGGATAGACATTGTTCCACTTCAGGTATAACTAAGGGAAACATTGCTTCACTTAAGGTATATTAAGAGAAACATTGTTCCACTTCAGGTATAACTAAGGGAAACATTGTTCCACTTCAGGTATATTAAGGGAAACATTGCTACACTTAAGGTATATTAAGGGAAACATTGTTCCACTTCAGGTATAACTAAGGGAAACATTGTTTCACTTAAGGCATATTAAGGGAAACATTGCTGCACTTAAGGCATATTAAGGGAAACATTGCTCATCTTAAGGTATATTAAGGGAAACATTATTCTACTTGAGGTATATTAAGGGAAACATTTAAGCTACATTGAGATAGAGATATAATGTATTAATTTTGTTGCAAACACAAATTATCTGCCTGCAAAGTCATGATTAAGGTTAATTAGCTGCTTCATATAAAAAGTAAAATGCATTTTTTTTGCAGGGATAATAAAAAGGATTTGATTTATTAATATAATTTGTCTTTTCTCCCTTAAAAATATGTCTGGTACTAATTTTGTTGTGACATGAGCCATATGGGGCTGATACAGCTAATACATATGGGGTTAATACTGTTAATACATATGGGGCTGATACAGCTAATACATATGGGGCTGATACAGCTAATACATATGGGGCTGATACAGCTAATACATATGGGGCTGATACAGCTAATACATATGGGGTTAATACAGTTAATACATATGGGGCTGATACAGCTAATACATATGGGGCTGATACAGCTAATACATATGGGGTTAATACAGTTAATACATATGGGGCTGATACAGCTAATACATATGGGGCTGATACAGCTAATACATATGGGGCTGATACAGCTAATACATATGGGGCTGATACAGCTAATACATATGGGGCTGATACAGCTAATACATATGGGGCTGATACAGCTAATACATATGGGGCTGATACAGCTAATACATATGGGGTTAATACAGTTAATACATATGGGGCTGATACAGCTAATACATATGGGGCTGATACAGCTAATACATATGGGGTTAATACAGTTAATACATATGGGGCTGATACAGCTAATACATATGGGGCTGATACAGCTAATACATATGGGGCTGATACAGCTAATACATATGGGGCTGATACAGCTAATACATATGGGGCTGATACAGCTAATACATATGGGGCTGATACAGCTAATACATATGGGGCTGATACAGCTAATACATATGGGGTTAATACAGTTAATACATATGGGGCTGATACAGCTAATACATATGGTGCTGATACAGCTAATACATATGGGGCTGATACAGCTAATACATATGGGGCTGATACAGCTAATACATATGGGGTTAATACAGTTAATACATATGGGGCTGATACAGCTAATACATATGGGGCTGATACAGCTAATACATATGGGGTTAATACAGTTAATACATATGGGGCTGATACAGCTAATACATATGGGGCTGATACAGCTAATACATATGGGGCTGATACAGCTAATACATATGGGGCTGATACAGCTAATACATATGGGGCTGATACAGCTAATACATATGGGGCTGATACAGCTAATACATATGGGGTTAATACAGTTAATACATATGGGGCTGATACAGCTAATACATATGGGGTTAATACAGTTAATACATATGGGGCTGATACAGCTAATACATATGGGGCTGATACAGCTAATACATATGGGGCTGATACAGCTAATACATATGGGGCTGATACAGCTAATACATATGGGGTTAATACAGCTAATACATATGGGGTTAATACAGCTAATACATATGGGGTTAATACAGTTAATACATACAGGGCTAACATAGCTAATATATGCAGGATTAATAAAACTAATACATATGGTGCTAATACAGCTAATACATATGGGGTTTATATAGCTAATACATATCGGACCAATATAGCTAATACATATAAGACTAATACAGCTAATACATATGGGGTTTATATAGCTAATACATATCGGACCAATATAGCTAATACATATAAGACTAATACAGCTAATACATATGGGGCTAATACAGCTAATACACATGGGACTAATACAGCTAATATACATGGGACTAATACAGCTAATACACATGGGGCTAATACACATGGGACTAATACAGCTAATACATATAAGACTAATACAGCTAATATACATATAGGGCTAATACAGCTAATACACATGGGACTAATACAGCTAATACACATGGGACTAATACAGCTAATACATATAGGGCTAATACAGCTAATACACATGGGACTAATACAGCTAATACACATGGGACTAATACAGCTAATATACATGGGACTAATACAGCTAATATACATATAGGGCTAATACAGCTAATATACATGGGACTAATACAGCTAATATACATGGGACTAATACAGCTAATACACATGGGACTAATACAGCTAATACACATGGGACTAATACAGCTAATACACATGGGACTATACAGCTAATATACATATAGGGCTAATACAGCTAATATACATGGGACTAATACAGCTAATATACATGGGACTAATACAGTTAATATACATGGGACTAATACAGCTAATATACATGGGACTAATACAGCTAATACACATGGGTCTAATACAGCTAATATACATGGGACTAATACAGCTAATACACATGGGACTAATACAGCTAATATACATGGGACTAATACAGCTAATACACATGGGACTAATACAGCTAATATACATGGGACTAATACAGCTAATACACATGGGACTAATACAGCTAATATACATATAGGGCTAATACAGCTAATACACATGGAACTAATACAGCTAATACACATGGGGCTAATACAGCTAATACACATGGGACTAATACAGCTAATACACATGGGACTAATACAGCTAATATACATATATGGCTAATACAGCTAATATACATGGGACTAATACAGCTAATATACATGGGACTAATACAGCTAATACACATGGGACTAATACAGCTAATATACATGGGACTAATACAGCTAATACACATGGGGCTAATACAGCTAATATACATGGGACTAATACAGCTAATACACATGGGACTAATACAGCTAATATACATACAGGGCTAATACAGCTAATATACATGGGACTAATACAGCTAATATACATGGAACTAATACAGCTAATACACATGGGACTAATACAGCTAATACACATGGGGCTAATACAGCTAATACATATGGGGCTAATACAGCTAATATATACATATGGGGCTATTACAGCTAATATATATATATATATGGGGCTATTACAGCTAATATATACATATGGTGCTATTACAGCTAATATATATATGGGGCTATTACAGCGAATATATATATATATGGGGCTAATACAGCTAATACTTATAGGCTAATACAGCTGGTACATACTTGGCTATAGCTGTATTAGCCCAGTATGTATTATCTGTATTAGCCACATATGTTATATGGGGCTAATACAGATAATACATACGAGGCTAATACAGCTAATATATATGGGCTAATACAGCTAATATATATGGGCTAATACAGCTAATATATATGGGCTAATACAGCTAATATATATGGGCTAATACAGCTAATATATATGGGCTAATATCCCTCTCTCTATCTCTGTGTGTGTGTGTGTGTGTGTGTGTGTGTTGGAGGGTGTGGATTTGCCACTGCTGTGTTGTTATAATACTTTGAGATGGGGGTGATGTGCTTACTTAAAACAAAACTTAGAACATAATTAAATGTTCAATATTCACAAACCACTGCCAAGCTGAAGATGAGCAGCCGGTATAAATGTAGGCATTAGGACACTGGAGGTGGCAACCATATTACCTTACACTGTGTACTGCTCATTCAGCAAGTCCATGTTTTGTTGGACTTTCTTAATAATGCCATATAAATTTTATATATTATTATGAAAATATTATGAATTGACTATATTGGCTTGTGTCCATTCTGGAATTTTCTTTAGCTAGGCTGTCTTTTATTATTACTGGAATAACCATTATTCACTGGAATAAACATGGTCTAAGGCGCTCGCCTTTACCGATCACTGCCATCTCACCTCTGTCCGTGTGGATTCGAGTCTTGGGCTTGGCCAATGTGGTTATGTGAGAAAGCTTGCCAGTAGCTTCCCATGGATCGGTGGTTCTTCCCGGGGTTTTCTCTGGATTTTCCTGGGTTCTTCCTTCACTGGATATACTGGCCACCATGTATAACCTATCATGTGCTGAAAAATGGTGTTAAACCCATAAAACCCAAACATGGTACAATAATGTGTTAGATCATTTGCTTTGTACCTCCATTTCCTCATTTGATAATTGGCACTACTATCATTGCCAAGGATGAATGATAATTGGCACTGCTATCATTGCCAAGGATGAATGATAATTGGCACTGCTATCATTGCCAAGGAGGAACAATTTCTTCTTTTTAAACTGGTCAGTTTCTTCAGCAAAATTACCTTCCTTCACCTCAAACATTCATCTAATAAGGCCTACATAGCATATTGGTTACATGCTTAAATTTAAAAAAAGTTAAATATATCTGTTGAAGCCATTAAATAACCATTTTAACCCTTTTTAAAAACTTCACAGTATGTATAAACTTCGTGAAGTTATATCAAGTTGAATTTATTGATATATAGAGTGATGGCTCTCTAGGTTTCAAATCATCAGTGAAACCAGTCACTGCTACAGAGTTGGACAAGCTTAGTATATCGTGTAATTACATGATGTTTCACAGATACAGATATCTATGCTACAATTTTGTCAGTGGTCTGTTAGAATTTGGAATTTACTGACAATAGGTTGTAGATAGGTGGAGCTTCATGATTTGTCAGTTGTTTGAAATTTATTTATCGTTTAAATTAAGTAGGATGAATGGTTTTCTGTGAAATACTGAATAAATCTGTAGTGAATACTCTTTTTTCTTGACCCAGTTTTTTGTTGGCATTCTGTTTGTCAGTACCATATTTACTCACTTATAAGTTGGGTCCAACTGCAAACAACATAGACCCTGATCTGCCATTGCATAATGTGCTGGCAGATTAGGATCGTCGTTTATTTTTGTTTTACTGATTGGACCTAACAAACTACAGTTGGATCCGACTTGAAAGTGAGTATACATGGTAGTTATGATTCCCTCACAAATATAAATGCAAATATTTGATTACAACAAATTATGACATATACTTGACCTTGCAATCAAACAGGAAGTTTTTGTGACTGGTAGAACAATTTTAAATTTCAATTTACTAGGGCTAAAAAACTGATTAAGGGCAATACTTTATGTTAAGATATCCTGTTAGAAACTGAAACATGTAGTGGGTTGAGGAAATGTAACCCTATCTGATAAAATAATATGTATTTTCTTCTGCCTCTTCAATTTTGCTCATTAAGATCCACTGCACTTATATCAGCATTTATTTTAATCTATTGGTTCTTGGCTAATGAGAACCAATTAGAATGCAGTTCACATTGTTAAATATTATTTTCTTTTTTTTGTATTTTAATACACTGTTAGAACACATACTTGTTGGAACATCCCTCAGTATAAGGCTCCCTCACTTATAACACAGGTCACTTTTTTATTTCCCATGAACATGCAATGATAAATCTGTCCCCATAATGATTTTTATATTCTGATGGTCATTATTAAAATCATATTGGGGACAGATTTATCGGTCTACCATGAACAATGTTATACACAGGTGCACCACACCACTATGACATTTTTGTATACACTTAATTAGATATCATAACAAACTGACAGCTGAACATTATTAGATTCATGGTAAAAAATTCAATTAAAAATGGTAAATGTCTGGATGTGTTAAGCTGCTGCTTACATAATGAGATATTTCTGTTGCATAATTGTGATGACGAGGACATCTTGTATGTTAACAAGATGAGTTACTAATTGCAATTTGTTGACATGACTATGTAGACATGATGACAAATTTTAATACTTAGGTTGCTATATTGCAGCAACATGCAAGTAAGACCACATAGATATATCAATTTGTCATCATATTCTCATATATCAATATACTGCAATTGGTATCTTGTATTGTTAATGTATCATACGTTGTCTTGATCACGTACACTGTAGAAATGTCTCATGATGATGATGGTAGCTTACTACTTCCATATAAATCTAATAATTTGATATGGTGCAAGCAATCCACAGATCTTGAGTTATCTAACATAGTATTACAGAAAAACCCATGTATTACAAATAGCATGTTTATTGTGGACATTGTAAAGGAATGGTGTTCCTAACTGGCACAATTACAACACCCCAGGTGGTAAAAGTTTTAAGTGATACAAATTTTACACCTGTTTTATTGTGATAGTTGAGTAGTAAAGATATTTGAGAGTTGAGTAAGAGAGATATCACAATCTGACCCTTGTGGAGAAAGATTTGTTATTACTTCATGGAGGAAATATGCAACCCCTAATTGGTCCTTACCTAGATGCACAGACTATGGTATGTCCAGTTTTCAAGGAGTATACAAACACACTTCTGCTGGTATAAAAAGTCAGATGATACTGTATTTACTTGCTTATAAGTGGAGTTCAGCTTCAAAATGCACAGATCAAGATCTGCCATCACATAATGCACCAGCAGATCTGGGTATATGCAGTTTGTTAGGAGTAATCAGTAGAGCAAACAACATAGATCCTGATCTGCTAGTGCATGATGCAATGGCAGATCAGGGTCTGTGTTGTTTGTTGTTGGACTTTACTTATAAGTAAGTATAGACAGTATATCAGTTGTCTATATGATGTTGATGAAAGAACCAACACTGTTCCAGGTGGCCTTAGTTCAAACCATGGATGTTGATGAAAGAACAGACTGTGTTCCAGGTTATCTTAGTCCAGACCTTAGTCCAAAAGGTTGATGTTGATGAAAGAACAGACTGTGTTCCAGGTTATCTTAGTCCAGACCTTAGTCCAAAAGGTTGATGTTGATGAAAGAAAAGACTGTGTTCAAGGTGACCTTAGTCCAGACCTTAGTCCAAAAGGTGGATGTTGATGAAAGAAAAGACTGTGTTCAAGGTGACCTTAGTCCAGACCTTCGTCCAAAACGTGGATGTTGATGAAGGAACAGACTGTGTTCCAGGCGACCTTAGCCCAAAACATGGGTGTTTTTGAAAGAAAAGACTGTGTTCAAGGTGACCTTAGTTCAAACTGTGATTATCTTTCTGTACACATCAAACATTTTTTTCTTTTCTTATCATGATCAAAATAGGTTACTTGTATAAATTATTGAAACAAGCACCTGTGAAATGCACTCACTTAAAAAAAAACTTGCATTATACAAGCAGTCATGTACATGAAATGGTCATTTGCAGTGACACAAACAGTTATTGTCATGAGTTTGGGATTACCCTAAGTAATAAAAACTTTAGAAGAAAAATTGATGCAAGTGGTACATATTACTGTATGCATAATATATGTCATCAAACAAAAGAAAAAGTTTATATGACGATTCTGTCAGTAATTACAGAATTGTCATATAAAAGTATAAATGTTTTCAAGGGACACCAAGAATCGGAAGGTAAATTATTATTATTATTATTATTATTAATGGATATTATTGCCTAGATTATATGAATTTATTTCACTTATCTTTCTGTGCAGAAGGTTTTCTTTTAGGAGAATTGTATATAAACCAGAGTGAAATGGCATGGTGGGGGGTGGGGGGGGGGAGGCGGCAGGATGATCACACATGAAGCTGTACAACCTCTTTGCTGCATATAATTTGAACAAGTTGCCTTTGGAAAGTATCCACCTTTCATAAACTCACCTGTTAACATACTACTCTGATGATAATCAGATACAGTCAACTGCAAAATCAGTTTATGCCCCACCTTCACATAGTAAGGGGTTATAGTGTTACCTTTGTCCATCCATCTGTCCATCACACCATGATTAAGTTTTGCATTTAGGTCATATCAGGTACTGTGATTGTGAATCCATGTTCCAGGAACACAGTTCTTGTTTTAAAGCAAATTTTCCTGGTACTATACATGTATTTACTTTAAACCTCATTGTTTCAGTACTTCACTACTATGTACAAGGTTGTGGGTTTTACTATGTCAAGTATAGATCCTGGTGTGACCAATCAAGTATTTTACATTTTTCACCTAGTTGGTCTTAAATATCAGGGTTTATTCCTCAACATACAATATATTTTTCCAGTTCTGCCTCTGAACCCTCTCCCCAACATTAAGGGTAAAACAATTCATTAATATGTTGATAAAATATTGGAAAGAGCTGCAGGAGCATGTTAAAAATTTTAGGAAAAGGGTAATGGAGGGATGTTGGTTACAAATGAAAGGTGCATAACATAATTTTAAATTGTAGTACAGTATTTGCGACATGAGAACTGCCACATTGTCAAATACTTATACACTGAACATGGCTGACAGCTGAAATTGACATTTTCCTGATAGGTGACAGTGATATGCTTGTGTTGTTTACATAGACTGAAACTACAGTGACCACAAAATGTACTTTTAGCCATGTGAAGTATGCATTGGGCAGATTATATTTAGTGTGATGATGCTACATGTTTGCACTAATCAAAATGACTGTTTTTAAAGTGCGTATATTTCCATGGTCCACCCACATAATCAAGATAGTTGCATATTTTTGTTGAAAGTCTGTGCATGTGTTGCACCTTTCGTTTCTTTGAAATATTGAAAGGACTATATTCTGGAACTATTATTTTTAAGCTGTAATTGCAACAAAACAGACATCATCAGGGAAAACCTTTTTCAGATAATAAATCATCCAGAATACCATATTTAATGGTGTATAACTTCTACCCAATTGTCAACAGTATAGACTCAGACCTACAACTTCCAATAGTATCGACTCAGGCCTACAACTACCAATAATATAGACTCTGACCTACAACAGCCAACAGTATAGACTCAGACCTACAACTTCCAACAGTATCAACACAGACCTACAACTACCAATAATATAGACTCTGACCTACAACAGCCAACAGTATAGACTCCGTCTGCCAATAGTATAGACTCAGACTGCCAACAGTATAGACTCAGACATACAACTTCCAACAGTATTGACTCAGACCTACAACCACCAATAATATAGACTCTGACCTACAACAGCCAACAGTATAGACTCTGACAGCCAACAGTATAGACTCAGACTGCCAACAGTATAGACTCAGACCTACAACTGCCAACAGTATAGACTCAGACTGCCAATAGTATAGACTCAGACCTACAACTGCCAACAGTATAGACTCAGACCTACAACTTCCAACAGTATAGACTCAGACCTACAACTATCAATAATATGTACTCAAATCTACAACTGCCAACAGTATAGACTCTGACCTACAACTGCCAATATTATAGACTCAAACCTACAACTGCCAACAGTATAGACTCAGACTGCCAACAGTATAGACTCAGACCTACAACTGCCAATAGTATAGACTCAGACCTACAACAGCCAACAGTATAGACTCTGACCTACAACAGCCAACAGTATAGACTCCGTCTGCCAATAGTATAGACTCAGACTGCCAACAGTATAGACTCAGACATACAACTTCCAACAGTATTGACTCAGACCTACAACCACCAATAATATAGACTCTGACCTACAACAGCCAACAGTATAGACTCCGACAGCCAACAGTATAGACTCAGACTGCCAACAGTATAGACTCAGACCTACAACTGCCAACAGTATAGACTCAGACTTCCAATAGTATAGACTCAGACCTACAACTGCCAACAGTATAGACTCAGACCTACAACTTCCAACAGTATAGACTCGGACCTACAACTATCAATAATATGTACTCAAATCTACAACTGCCAACAGTATAGACTCTGACCTACAACTGCCAATATTATAGACTCAAACCTACAACTGCCAACAGTATAGACTCAGACTGCCAACAGTATAGACTCAGACCTACAACTGCCAATAGTATAGACTCAGACCTACAACAGCCAACAGTATAGACTCAGACCTACAACTGCCAATAGTATAGACTCAGACCTACAACTGCCAACAGTATAGACTCAGACCTACAACAGCCAACAGTATAGACTCAGACCTACAACTTCCAACAGTATAGACTCAGACCTACAACTTCCAACAGTATAGACTCAGACCTACAACTATCAATAATATAAACTCTGACCTACAACAGCCAACAGTATAGACTCAGACCTACAACTGCCAACAGTATAGACTCAGACCTACAACTGCCAATATTATAGACTCAGGCCTACAACTGCCAATATTATAGACTCAGACTGCCAACAGTATAGACTCAGACCTACAACTGCCAATATTATAGACTCAGACCTACAACTGCCAACAGTATAGACTCAGACCTACAACTACCAATAATATAGACTCTGACCTACAACATCCAACAATATAGACTCCGTCTGCCAATAGTATAGACTCAGACTGCCACCAGTATAGACTCAGACGTACAACTTCCAACAGTATAGACTCAGATGTACAACTTTCAACAGTATAGACTCACACCTACAACTATCAATAATATAGACTCTGACCTACAACAGCCAACAGTATAGACTCAGACTGCCAACAGTATAGACTCAGACTGCCAACAGTATAGACTCAGACCTACAACTATCAACAGTATAGATTCAGATCTACATCATAAACTGCCAATAGTATAGACTCAGATCTTCAACTGCCAACATTATAGACTCAGACTGCCAATAGTATAGACTCTGACCTACAACTGCCAACAGTATAGACTCAGACCTACAAAAGCCAACAATATAGACTCAGACTGCCAATAGTATAGACTCAGACCTACAACTGCCAAGAGTATAGACTCAGACCTACAACTTCCAACAGTATAGACTCTGACCTACAACAGCCAACAGTATAGACTCCGTTTGCCAATAGTATAGACTCAGACTGCCACCAGTATAGACTCAGACATACAACTTCCAACAGTATAGACTCAGATGTACAGCTTCCAACAGTATAGACTCAGACCTACAACTATTAATAATATACACTCTGACCTACAATGGCCAATAGTATAGACTCAGACTGCCAACAGTATAGACTCGGACCTACAACTGCCAACAGTATAGACTCAAATCTACAACTGCCAACAGTATAGACTCAGACCTACAACTGCTAATATTATAGACTCAGACCTACAACTGCCAACAGTATAGACTCAGACCTACAACTGCCAATAGTATAGACTCAGACCTACAACAGCCAACAGTATAGACTCAGACTGCCAACAGTATAGACTCAGACCTACAACTGCCAATAGTATAGACTCAGACCTACAACAGCCAACAGTATAGACTCAGACTGCCAACAGTATAGACTCAGACATACAACTTCCAACAGTATAGACTCAGACCTACAACTACCAATAATATGGACTCTGACCTACAACAGCCAACAGTATAGACTCTGTCTGCCAATAGTATAGACTCAGACTGCCACCAGTATAGACTCAGATGTACAACTTCCAACAGTATAGACTCAGACCTACAACTACCAATAATATAGACACCGACCTACAACAGCCAACAGTATAGACTCCGTCTGCCAATAGTATAGACTCAGACTGCCACCAGTACAGACTCAGACGTACAACTTCCAACAGTATAGACTCAGACCTACAACTACCAATAATATAGACTCTGACCTACAACAGCCAACAGTATAGACTCCGTCTGCCAATAGTATAGACTCAGACTGCCAACAGTATAGACTCAGACGTACAACTTCCAACAGTATAGACTCAGACCTACAACTACCAATAATATAGACTCTGACGTACAACTTCCAATAGTATAGACTCAGACTGCCAACAGTATAGACTCAGACTGCCAACAGTATAGACTCAGACGTACAACTGCCAACAGTACAGACTCAGACCTATCTTCACTTACAGTGCCAACAGATCATGATTTTCACAGTTTGCTCTCCGTATAATTTCAAGCGAACAGCATTGACCCTGCTTTGCTGGCACATTATGCAATGGCACACCTGGGTGTACACAATATTATGGTTATGTGCAGGTTATTAACACAATTTAAGGTATCACTCACTAATTGAGCCAATCATCTGTTATTGCATCTTCTTGTAGTCTCAAAGAAAATCATTAATATCTTTTCTCTTATTTTACCTGGAGACTTTCTAACCAGTGTATATTGTTACTTTCATTCAGTAGAAAGCAGCAGTAAAGCCTAAACAGAAAATAAAATTTTTGTTGACTTCAGTCTTTTGGCATTTGTATAGGATGTTTGTTGGTGGTGATTCAACCAATGCTGGAAAGGTCACTTATGCTAAAAACTCCAGTCAGTTCATTGAAATGCAACTATTTTTAGAAAATGCAATATAGTATATACTGCTTTTTTATGTTGTGTTAAGGTTAGCAGCTAACATAAGTAAGATAATCTTGGTGTATCTGAACTTTTAACCAATGCACTGGATTTGATTGAAAATATAGACAAATGAAGGAAATATATAAGGAACTAAATTAGTGTAGTAATACCTTGAATAGCATAAAGAGGAAAATCCGCAGTGAACATATCTTCTGATAATTGAGATGCATTTAGTTAATTATTTTATTCATGTAAGGGAAATAAGTAAACAAATAAGGTATTTTGTGCATACTTGAATGCAGTGCTGAAAAATATAGCTTTTTCCTTTTAAAAGGCAGGAAACATCAGATTTATACAAGATTTCTTTTTTACAAATGCACCTACTACACATTAATCGGTTAAATGGTTGCATTACTTTTAATTTATTTGAAACTTCATTTGGATGCAAACAAAACTTGATTGCAATGTTGTTAATGTAATGTGTTTTCTTCACCCTTGTGGTACTGCTAAGGTGTGAATAGAACATATGCAGGTGGTTTGGATCTTCAAATTTCATGGTACTATGATAATATTTTCAGGCACCGGTACCATAACTAGAGTAATGCTTAGTCTCTCTTGACAAATATTATGAAATCAGACATTTTTTGACCAATTTCTATGGAAAAGAGTTTGATTTGTCCATTCAGGATGACACACAGAACTAAGATAAGGAATACATCGAGGCTCCTAGTCTGGTTACCATACATACTCATGTACAATCTAGGTCCAAATGCAAACAACATAGATCCTGATCTGCCATCGCATAATGCGCTGGCAGATCAGGGTCTGTGTTGTTTGTTCTACTGATTAGTCCCTACAAACTGCAGATCTGCCGGCACATTATGTGACGACAAATCTGGGTCTATGAAGTTTGCAGTTGGTATTAGCTTTTACGCGAGTATATATGGTAATATTTTGGCTCTGAAGGTATCCAATTCTTAATTTACAATCCTCAACAGTGTAAATGCCTTCTGACAAATGGAAATCAATTCATTTACCATCCTCAACAGTGTAAATGCCTTCTGACAATTAGAAATCCTCAACAGTGTAAATGCCTTCTGACAAATGGAAATCAATTAATTTACCATCCTCAACAGTGTAAATGCCTTCTGACAATTGGAAATCCTCAACAGTGTAAATGCCTTCTGACAAATGGAAATCAATGTACAAATCAAATTCTTAATTTACCATCCTCAACAGTGTAAATGCCTTCTGACAAATGGAAATCAATGTACGAATCAAATTCTTAATTTACCATCCTCAACAGTGTAAATGCCTTCTGACAAATGGAAATCAATTAATTTACCATCCTCAACAGTGTAAATGCCTTCTGACAATTGGAAATCTTCAACAGTGTAAATGCCTTCTGACAAATGGAAATCAATGTACGAATCAAATTCTTAATTTACCATCCTCAACAGTGTAAATGCCTTCTGACAAATGGAAATCAATTAATTTACCATCCTCAACAGTGTAAATGCCTTCTGACAATTGGAAATCCTCAACAGTGTAAATGCCTTCTGACAAATGGAAATCAATGTACAAATGAGTTTTTGACACTCTTTTTGTTTCAGTGTTAAGGCAGCTACTATCTATGCAAAGTTATATTATGGATATGACTCTTGGATTTCAAAACCTCCTATAAATTCACATCAGGTGCACACAAGTGATATACTTTCTTCAAATTAATTTACTGAGAAATTAGAAGTACCTTTTTTTTCATTTTTGGGTGCATCGTACATCCAAAGCAACAACCTGGGTGGAAATTTTGGCCACCTGTGGTGACATTTTATCACTTTTCTAAACTTTAAATATTTAAAAAAACCATTGGTCTTTGCAAATGAAGTGATCAAAATTATTTGTAAAAAATGTATTCTAACTAGATCAACCATATCAAAGAAGCTAGATAATGCGATGTGTATGGCAAGTGTATCCTTGTGTCTGGACCTTAGATTTGTAACCTATGACATCACACAATCCTCCACTTAGACAGATGTGTTGTGTAAGATAAATCAAACTATGGAGCAAACCTCACTGGAGGAAGCGCAGCCAAGTTAAACTTGGCCGATATGCTTCATTGTTACTACAGGTACAGAAAAGCAAATTTATTAACTAGGTCCAATTTTTGTCATCTCTTTTAGGTACATGTATAAATATGCTAATGGATTCAAACAGCTGTTGTTCCATCCTGTTGTTGTCCCTAAGAATGTGATTAATAATTTTTCTCAGATTTTTCCTGGAGATTTGTTAGCCAGTGAAGAATGTTACTGACATTCAATAGAAAGCAGCATTATAGCCTTAACAAAAAATAAGATTCTTGTTGAGTTTAGCCTCGTGGCTTTTGCATAGGATGACAAAGCAACCAGGCTTGAGTTGGCTAGTTTCAGAAAGATCACTTGCACTAAATATTCCAGTCAGTTCATTGAAATGCAACTATATTTTATGCTGATTATTTTGTAAATGTTGCATTGAAGTTAGTGACCAACATTCTTGGTGCATCTGAACTTATACCGGTAAGTAATGCACTGATTTTATGAAAAATGTAGGAAAATATAAAAAAAATATAAGGAACTAAATTAGTGTAGTAATACCTAAATTAGTGTAGTAATACCTAAATTAGTGTAGTAATACCTAAATTAGTGTAGTAATACTTAAATTATAATATGGCAAACAGAACAGGAAGATCATATTTTGGTGGTTGCATCAATTGCTTGAGTTTCTTTTCTAACTTCCAAAATTTTAGATATTTTTGCTTTTGTAAATAATGTATTCTTTGTAAACTCTTTACAGAATTGCTATTGTTGTATCACTTTTTTAAAATGAGTTGCAGAATTGCTTTATTTATGAAAGAATAAGAGGCCATACATTGAATTTGAATTGGATGATGAGTTTATTGTCAAGCATGGGCTTATCATCAGAGAAATACATTGACTAGTTTAAAAAAACTGTAACCATATCAGGTAGTGTTGGAAACTGGATTATTTTTAAAGATCAATGATCAGTACATCAGAACCAATCAACCTTCAGTTTTAATCAGTTGAAGATATTTTCTATATTTTTAATGAAAAATGCCATTTTTTCATACTTTGAAATATTTCTCTGTGTTCTTGAATTCATGGAATTTATCACTGTCACCATGTTATATTATTTCTGGATATCTGTTCCTGGTAATTGATGACCAATATATGTGCATGAAATTGTGCACCATTAGTATTATAAACATGTGCTGCAGTGCAGTGAAAACATTATAATTAAATATGTAAAAACAAAGTATTGCAAAGAAGAAAATTTAAAACTTGTATAATCGATTATTGAAAATCATTGTTAAATGCTTGGATGTTTTGATTTTCTGACCTGTTATCAATTATTTTAATTAATCATCACACCACTATAATCTGGTCAGCTTGCGCATAAGACATTTTATTGGGAGTTGATCTGAGAATGTGAGGGAAGGTCTCAGTAGTTAGCAAGCTGGACTTGTAACCAGAGGGTGCTGGAAATCCTGCCAGGACCAGGCCTGGCCAGCCTCTGTGGTGTGTGTCTGGACAATTATGCAATTTGCTCGTTTTGCCTCAGTATGATATAACCTTTCCAGTGTTGATGTGCTCTTAAATACTAATCAACCAATCAATTTGAAATGAATTCATGTATTCGAATTTTAATTCATGTTCAACAAGTTTGACTATTTAACTACACTACATTTTACTATTTGACTCCTATTTATCACTACTTTTCAGTATTACAAGATTGAGTGATAGAGGATGGGGGATATCCTTCATCAGTTAATTACTTGTGAATGAATCAGACAATCACAGGAACTTGAGTAGCCATGTCTGAATCATGTTTCTTTTCCAGATTCACTAACAATAATGAACACATTGTTATCATGTATATAAGGATACTATTGTTGATTGATAAATGAATCATAATTGTATTTATATTTATTTCCTGCATAGACTTCAGAGAGTAAACATATTACTCTGAGTATAAAATATCAGTTGGATTTGAGTATAAAATATCAGTTGGATTTGAGTATAAAATATCAGTTGGATTTGAGTATAAAATATCAGTTGGATTTGAGTATAAAATATCAGTTGGATTTGAGTATAAAATATCAGTTGGATTTGAGTATAAAATATCAGTTGGACTTTAGTATAAAATATCAGTTGGACTTTAGTATAAAATATCAGTTGGATTTGAGTATAAAATATCAGTTGGATTTGGATATAAAATATCAGTTGGATTTGAGTATAAAATATCAGTTGGATTTGAGTATAAAATATCAGTTGGATTTGAGTATAAAATATCAGTTGGATTTGAGTATAAAATATCAGTTGGATTTGAGTATAAAATATCAGTTGGATTTGAGTATAAAATATCAGTTGGATTTGAGTATAAAATATCAGTTGGATTTGGATATAAAATATCAGTTGGATTTGAGTATAAAATATCAGTTGGACTTTAGTATAAAATATCAGTTGGACTTGAGTATAAAATATCAGTTAGACTTGAGTATAAAATATCAGTTGGACTTTTGGACTAAAACTGAAGGCAATTAAGGTAAGTCTATTTCCATAAAATAGATTTAGCTCCTATTTCTCTGACCACTACATACCAATTTCTGTTTTAATATTTTCCGTCACATTTGTATGATGCCACTATGAAATCATTGTCACAAGACACAGGCAATAATCTGCTACACTCCTTTATCACCTGTGGCTGCCTGTGCAGAGATTTCCTCATTTCTCATGAATATGCACAAACCTGCTGAACCAATCAGTGCGAGTGCAAGTAAATTTTTCTTGCCACTGTGACCCAGCACGACTTATCACGCTGTTTGAATGAGCCAATCAAAGTTTCTCTTCCAAACACAGTCACTTATCAATCAATAAAACGGGCATTTTCATTGATGTGTAGAAGATTGTTACATTGTGTTGTTGATGATGTATTTTGGTTTATATGTACTTATGAAGAACGAGAAAATCTCAGTACAGGCAGCAATGGATGATAAAGGAGCGTAGCAGATTATCGCCCATGGCTAGTGATAATTCTATGGGATATGAAATGATGTATTGCAGCTCATTTGATATCATTGGTTTCTGTGATACTAGTATTTGAAGTAATGCTATGACTTTAATAAAAAAAATATAATGGAGTACCATGTCTATTCACATATAACTTGTATCTGACTGCAAACAACATAGATCCAGATTTGCTGTTGCATAATATGCACTGGCAGATCAGTGTCTGTGTTGTTTATTCTTTTGATTAGTCCTATCAAACAGCATAGATCCAGATCTTCTTGCACATTGTGCAATGGCAGATCTGGGCTTATGTTGTTTGCAGTTGGATTTAACGTATATGTGAGTATGTATGGTAAGTTTGATTAATTAGACTGCATCATCTACACAGTCTTTCACTATTAGGCAATTACACTGTCCCTATTAAGTAATTACACTGCTGTCAACTGCAATTAAGTTTAAATAAAATACACCACTTTTAATTGGGGGGATTGGACCTAAAGTCACTCTTATTTGCAAGGACTTACTGTTGAGTATAAATACAATATATACTCGCTTATAATTTGAGTTAAGTTGCAAACAACATAGACCCTGATCTGCTATTGCAGCATTTGCCAGCATATCATGGTCTATGTTGTTTGTTCTTTTAATTACTCCTAACAAACTTCAGAGACCCAGATCTGCCGGCACATTATGCAATGGCAGATCTGGGTCAGTGCAGTTTGCAGTTGGACTCGACTTATAAGTAAGGTGCAGTTAGTACCATACTGTATGTAATAACTGTATATTCATTAATAAGTGTACACTTACTCTTTGGGACAAAACATGCAAAAATTATTCAGTGTTTAAGCACCTGTCATGATCTCAGTATGCCACATAGAAGGGATTTGGCTGCTAAAATCTTCCCTGAACATCGTTATTTTCATGGAACTTATCACTATGCATGCCTGTTGTCCTTTGTAGAAAGCCCCAATTATAAATCAAAGAGGACACAAAAGGGGTTTTACTTCCTGCTGATTCAACACAAGAGAAAGTGACTCTGTTAATGTCACATGTCCCCTCCTTTCCATTTTCTGTGTGACAATTTAGCAGCTGGTCAAAGGAAAGTTGTCAATAAGAAAGTTTAATGTCATTGTGTTTTGTGTATTTGGCACACATTTGAATTGTATCAGAATTTTGTGGCTGCATGCCTGATGGTAATTTCTCATTATAGTCCCCAGAATTTTGTCCTTTGTGGGTGATGAAGTGCCAAACAATTTAGAACCAATGTTACCATTTGATTGTGTAATGACAAAACTTAACAGGATGTTTTAGCCCTACTGTTGAAGATAACTGCTAATTATTCAATTATTTTGACACTCGTGTTAACTGCTAAGCACATCCTTCATGTAATTCAGGTAACTAAGGATGATCAGTAGTCAAATGTTGGAATATTTCACTTAAATGGAAAATCAGATTTTTTAAAAATTACTATGGGCCCTGGTTGTCCAAAATTATAAACAAGAGGCTTGAGTGTGTCTGAGATTGCTTACCAGTCTGCCATGTACGTAAAAGCCAAATCCTAAGGTAATTGGCCAGGAAATCAGGGTTAGTATGATACTTGCTGACATTTAAAGATTTTTCTAGTTTTAGTAATAGCAATCATATTTGATGACAGGTCAGCATCATTTGCACAAACTTGTAAGGCCTTCATGCCAGAATGTTTTCTAAATCAGATTTGATCAAGTTCAGTTCAGTGGTTTTTGAGAAGTTGTTTAATGGTTTCTAATGGTATTCATATTTGATGGCTGATCAGCATCAATTGTACAGATTGAAAGGCCTTTATGTGAGAATGCTTTCTGTTAAGTTTGGTCAAATTCTGTTTTTAAAACTAATTTAATGGTTCTTATATTTTTAGTAATGTAAGCCATATCTCATAACAGCTTGGCATCATTTATACAAAGTGGAAAGGCCTTTATTTTTGAATGCTTTCAGTAAAATATGGTCAAATCATGTTTAGCGGTTTTTGAGAAGATATTTTAAGGTTTTTTGCTATTCTTAGTAATGGTGGCTGCCATATTTGAAGGCAGATTATCATCATTTGTACAAATTTAACAGGCCTGAATGCCAGAAGTCTTTCTGTCAATTTTGGTGAAATACTGTTCAGCGATTTTTGAGAAAATGTGGTTTAAAAGTTGTTCTATATTTAGTAACAGCAGTCATATTTGATGGCAGATCAGCATCATTGTACAAACTGAAAAGGCCTTAATAAAAAAATTTGTCAAATTTTTTATAATTCTGTTGAGTGGCTTTTGATAAGTGGTTTGAAGCTTTTTCTACTCCTTGGAACTGTGGCCATATTTGAGGGTGGATCTGCATCATTTGTACAAATTTGAAAGGCCTTCATGGCAGGATGTTTTCAGTCAAAGTTGGTCACATTCTGTTTGGCAGTTTTTGGAAAGACATCATTTTGCAGTTGTTCTATTTTTAGTTCTACTGGTCATAGACCAGAATACCTTATGGGATGGTGTGTTGAACATCATCCATTCGTCCATTACCACAAGTTTGTTATCACTACTCCTCGAAAACTACTTGGAGGATTACCATAAAACCTTACACACACATTCATCCCATGGATACTCATATCAACATGGGATTTTCACTACAAGACTTCTTATAATGGCTAGTTTAGTCTAAATGAAATTGGTGCTGATCTGACACCCAATATGGCCACCACAACAGCCATCTTGAAAATCTTGTCATTGCTACTTGTCCTGAATGCAAAAGTTATATTGACATGAGATTTTTACCTGAATACATCTTATGATTTCTAGTTGGTCTTAAATGAAAATGATGCTGATCTGATATCCTAAATGGCTACCACAGGGGCCATCTTGAAAAACTTGTTATTGCTACTCTTCCAGAATGGATGGTCATATTTAACATGGGGTTTTACTAAGGCCAACAACAAAAAATATGTGTTTCCTATTGCACTGGTTTTAAAATTAGGGTAGGCAGGTAGGCTTTTTTTTTTAAACATTATATATAAATTAAATAATATTTCAAGCACTTCAAAGTACTGGGCAAAACTGGCTCAGTTAGAAGCATAAATCAATTTCGATTTCGTCAATGTGATTTGTTTTATTTTTTATTTTTTTATTTGTTAAAAAAAAATTGGGGGGGGGGGAGTGCTATGGTCAGCAATGAGAAACAGGGACAGTCAGCTGACCGGAAACGCACATTTTTTTTTTTTTGGCCTAAAAGACTTTTGATGATGTCTAGTTGGTTCTAAATGAAAATGGTGCTGATCTGATGTCCAATATGGACACCATAGTGGCCACTTTGAAAATCTTCTTATCACTGGTTTCAACACTCAGCAATTAAAAGAAAGAAATGGTTTTATCTTGAATTCTTGGAAATTCTTTTTGGCCAGTAGAGGGTCAGTCCCTTTGAGGGACACTTGTTAGAAATTTTGGCTGTATTTGTTGCTGAATAATTGTACATGGCTTTCATAAATGACAGTTGACCAAAATGTTGTGAAATGTTTTAAAATTGGGAAATGAGCTTATATTTAAGCATGGGCTTATCAACAGAGAAATATGGTGATATACAGTGACTTCAGTTTAAAACATATATCTGGAGTCATATATGGTCAGCTTGCGCATGTAATTTGATTGGGAATTGATCTGAAAATGTGAGGGAAGTGTCTGTTGGACAATGTAAGTCACTGCAGAAATGAATTCAAAGAACTGTTGTGGCTAAATCGTTAGTGTGCTGGACTTGTGACCAGGGGGGTCAGGTTTCAATCCTGCCAGGACCAGGTTATGTTGATCTTCATCGTGACTTTGCTCCTATCGCCTGAGCATGATATACCTTTCCTGTGTTGATACGCATCAGTTAGTCAATTACTCTGAAATGAATTCATGTATTCCAATTTTACGTTCATGTTCAGTAAGTTTGAGTATTTAATTCAACTTGATCTGACCATTTGACTCATATTTATCACTAATTTTTGGTATGACTTATAAAAATGAATGGTAAAGGATGCGGATACCAGTTAATTTACTTGTGAATGAATCTGACAAACACAGTAACTTGACTTGTCATATCTCATGATCTGTTTCTTTTCCTGGTATGACTTATAACAATAAATGGCAAAGGATGGGGATATCCTTTATTAGTCAATTTACTTGTGAATGAATAAGACAATCAGAATAACTTGACTCATTATATCTATCTATGTTTCATTTCCTAGGTAATTAAAATTGACAATTTGTTGTCCCTAGTCATTTCGGAAAAACTGTATCCACATGTCTGTCCATCCATCCCACTTTCTTCTTTGTTCTATAACTTTAAAGCTGTTTGAGGTGCATTGTGTACAACAATGAGGGTCCTGTCTTAAAGGTCAAGGTCATGGCTCAGTATTTTTTAATTCTCAATTACCATTCTGCTCTATAACTTTCAAGCCATTTGAAATTAAGAAATAAAACATGGTATATGTATAAATTGTTATTAGAAGTTGTGTCTCATACCACATTTGGGATTCTATTTCTATTTCAAGGTCACAGTTCAATATTTTAAAAGTTATCCATTGCACTTTCCGTTCCACTCCATAATATTTGAGTTGTTTTAGATGAAGGGATGAAACTGGGGCTACTTGTACATTATCATTAGAAGGTGTATCGGTTATCACATTGGGGATACTATCTTCAAGGTCAAGGTCATGACTTAATATTTCAAGTTTTCTGTCACACTTTCCATTCCAGTCTTTAACTTCAGAGTAATTAGAGATTAAAGGATCAAAACTTGGTAAATGTATATCATCATTAGAAGGTGTGTTATGTTGCACATTGGTGGTTGTGTCTTCAAGGTCAAGGTCACTGGTAAGTATTTTAAGTTTCCAATTACACTTTCCATTCCATTCTATAACTTTAGAGCTGTTATGTCAAACTTGGTCGTCTTATATATATATCACCTTTAGAAAGTGACATGTTATGTACCATATTGGGATCATATCTTCAAGGTCAATGTCACACCTTAATATCTTAAGTTTTCAATCACACTTTCCATTCTGTCCTATATTTTCAGAGTTGTTATAGATTAAGGGAAGACTTTTTGTTTTTGTTTTTGTTCTTGTTGGTTTTAATGGCATATTTAACACATTATTGGCTATATACCAAGAACACACCAAAGCAGCCAACCCAGGCTGGTCTAGGCTGGTATTGAACTCACAACCCTTTCAATGTCCACTGACAGTGGAACACATTCTTCTTGAGTGTGTTGACTTCCACCTAGTGATGAGACAAATGTACTTTGATGTGAACTCAATGAACAATCTCAATGATGATGTACCACCCGAGAAAATCTTGGACTTTTTGAGGGAATGCAATTTATATGACAGATTTTGACCATATATTTTGAGGATTGTATGTGTTTTATCTTTATCTCTATTTTATATACCTTTTCTGAAAGTTAACATCTTTACCTTTCATTTATTATCTTGTTGTACTTCATGCTTACATTTATTTGGAAGGGTTTAACTTCCTAAAGTTTTTGTGCAATTCATCTTTACATTTTTAGAACTTTGCTTTTGGTCAGAACCACATAGTCAGTATTGTGCTGGTATGTCTTTAAATGCTAATACATACATTCTCTTTTTGATGGCATTTCATGTATCACAGTCAAGGCTTTATCTTCAAGGTCATGGTTACTGATCAGTTTTCTCCCCATTTTCTGCGCTTTTGCTTTAATGCGAAATTTGGTTACCATATATACTTGGATATAATCTATTACCAACTGCAAACTGCATAGACCCAGATCTGCTGGTGCATAATGTGCTGGCAGATCTGGGTCTGTGCAGTTTGTAAGGAATAATCAGTAGAAAAAACAACATAGACCCTGATCTGCCAGCACATTATGCGATGGTAGATCAGGGTCTGGGTTGTTTGCATTTGGACCCGTATTATACGCGAGTATATATGGTACTTTCTATGTCTGCCAAGTAAATCTACAGCTCTGTCACAAGGGTCACAGTCAGATTTTATAATTGTACACTTTGGTGACCTCACCACAGTAGGCAGGGGACAAAAATACTGAATTTGCTTGTTAGCATGTATATTGAGAAAAAATATTGTTGATTGATAAATCATTCATAATTGTTGATTGATAAATCATTGATAATTGTTAATTGATAAATAATTCATAATTGTTGATTGATAAATCATTGATAATTGTTAATTGATAAATAATTCATAATTGTATTCATGTTTATTTGCTTATAGACTTTTTGAAGAGTAGACAATTCTGAGTATCAAAAATCAGTCAAAGAGACTTTAGGACTAAAACAGAAGGCAATTAAGGTAAGTCTGTTTTCATAAAATACATTTAGCTCCTGTTTCTCTGACCTCTGCTTGCATAATTTCTGTTTATATAAACTTAATTGTCTGTCACATTTGTATGATGCTGCTATGAGATGTGAAATGATTTATTACAATTCATTTCAAATCATTTATTCATCCGATATTTGAGGTAATCCATGGATTTTAATAAGAATGGTGTTTAAGTTTGATTAATTAGACTGCATGGTCTGTACAGTGGGTGGTCCTGGGTGGCCAAGTGGTCTAAGGTGCTTGCCATTACAGATCACTCACACATCTCACCTCTGTCTGCATGAGTTTGAGTATCGGCTTCACCAACATGGGTGTGTGAGAAAGTTTGCCAGTAGCTTTCCATGGGTTGGTAGTTCTTCCTGGGGTTTTCCCAGGTTCTTCCTCCACCAAATATACTGGCTGCCATTTAAGGTGTTAAACTTCACAAAACCAAACCTGTACAGTGGACTTTTGCTGTTAGACTATTACACTGTTGTAATAATTTTAGTCCATTGGGCAGCATATGCAGTCAGATCTCTGTTGTGGTCAGTTTTCTATAAAAGTCAAGTGTATTTCGGTATTTCAGTATTACTTAAAAGAAGTCCAGTCATGTATATGAAATTCTTATTGGCTTTAAAAATGTTTACATTAGTTTAAAATTGTTGCTTGTGTGCTATATGAACTGCACGTAAGTAAAAACACAATATACCACTTAAAAACATCATATTAGTTGGGACCTAAAGTCACTTGTATTAGTGCAAATACCAGCAGGAGTGGTGTGGTACTTTATTAAATATAATACAGTCATGTTCTTTAATTTGCGTATACTGCTCTTTTTTCTGATCCCATCATATCTGTGGAGAGGCATATAGTGTTATCAATATCTGTCCATTACGTCATCTGTCAAAAATTTTGTTTCCACTCGATAACTTTTGTCATAGAACTTGCCCTTCAATTTCATTTCTACTCAGTAACTTTTGAAAGACTTATGGATTGAAATAAAATTGAGAGTTTCTATAAACAGATCTCAGTCAAGTTAAATTTTCACTGTTTTCTGGAAAATATTTATAGAGTTATTGGTCCTGTTTGCCAGTGAACTATGCCATTCAATATTGTTTCTGCTCAGTAGCTTTTGTAGGAGTTCATGAATTGAAATGAAATTTGGTATGAGGATTTTCATTCAGAAGACGTAGGTCAGGTTCTGTTATCCATGTTTTCTGAATAAATTGGATGAAAAAGATTCCGTTCCTTGATTGACTTTGGACTTTACTCTTCAGTTTTGTTTAGTATAAGGCTTTACATTAGGAAGGCCCAGCTCAAGTCTCACTTTCACAATTTTCTGCCAACATATTACAGAAGCTTTTTATGTGAACTAGATTACTGTCTTTGCTCGCGTATAAGACTGTACCAACTGCAAACTGCATAGACCCAGATCTACTGTCGCATAATGCTCCGGCAGATCGAGGTCTATGCAGTTTGTAAGGACTAATCAGTAGAACAAACAACATAGACCCTGATCTGCCGGCGCATTATGCGATGGCAGATCAGGGTCTATGTTGTTTGCATTTGGATGTGGGTTATACGCAAGTATATACGGTAAGAAAGTTATCATGATAATTACAATAATGGACTTTTTAAAAGAATGCAGTTTATAAACAACATGTTGACCCTATATTTTAAGGATTTTATATTTTTTACATTTATCTTTTATTTTATGGAAAGTTTTAGGAATTTTAAAATCTTTAGCTTTTATTTTGTTATCTTTAAGGGCTATATGTTTATGTTTTTTGAAGGGTTTAGCTAACTCAGTTTTTTTAATAGTTTTTTATCATCATCATTAGAACTTAATCAGCACTTTATAGCCAGTATTGTGCTGATGTGTCATTAACCAATATACACATACATGTACATTAATATTACAGAGTTATGGCCTCTGTTTGACTTAGACCTTTGCCCTTCACTTTTTGCTCAATATTTTTTTGAAGGACTTCAGTGATTAAAACCAAAATTGGTATGGGGCTTTATATTATAAGGACACCTGGGTCAGGTTTGATTTTTTATTGTTTTCTGGCAAATTTTTATAGAGTTATAGCCACTGTTTGGCTTAGAACTTTGCCCTTCACTTTCTTCCCAATGACTGTTGAAGGACTTTATGAATTGAAACCAAATTTGGTATGTCAGATTTTATACTGAGGAGATCTAGGTGAAGTTTTATTTTTACTGTTTTCTGGCTCAATTTACAGAGTTATGGTTCCAGTTTATTTCTTGGAACTTATTACCACGCATACCTAGTATCTCTTTACCATTAAAATTTGTTAAATCAGTCTCAAAAACAGATCTTACATGTATTTAACTCAGTGCAATCATAATGGGAGACAAAAAGAACCTCCTCAGTGGAAAGCTCCAACATTCATACATGAAACTTACTCTTCAAGCATGATAGGGGAATTGATTTTTGCTTTGTTGGCATCTGCTTATGATGATGAAGTTTAAACAAACTGATAATTTTTTAATCTCACTGTTTGGGTATCATAATAAATACTATATGTACTAATGGATAACAGCTGCAGAGGATGTTATCCTCACTTTTATTAGGGTAATAACTGACATCTAACTACAGATATCCTGTCCATCCTTAAAATGGTATTTGACCATTTCCCTATGGTGCCCTCAACATTTATGATCCCCAAACTAGGGATTTAGTCATCTTTTTTAATATATACCATGGAGAGCATTATTCTAAGTAGAATGCCTGAGCAGAGACAAAATTCCTGAAAATAAGTATCAATACCTTGCATGATTAGAAGAAAAACTATACATTTTTTAAAACAGTGACCCAAGAAGTCATAAGCATAGATCCAATCAGGCACAAAAAGGGGTTTTAGTTCTTGCTGATTCAACACAAAAGAAGGTGACTCTGTCAGTGTCTCCTCCTTCTTATTTTCTATCTCACAATTCAACAGCTGGTCATGGGAAAGTCTCCACTTAGGAAGTTTAATGTCATTGTGTTTTTTTGTGTATTTGTCACATTTGAATTGTATCAGAAGTTAGTGCCTGCCTGATGGTAATTTCTCATTATAGTTCCCAGAATTTTGTCTGTTGTGGGTGGTGAAGTGTCAAACAAGTTAGCACCAATGTTACAATTTGATTGCATAATGACAAAACTTGACAGTATGTTCTGTCCTACTGCTGAAGAAAACTGATGATTATTCCAAATTTGTAATACCCTCAATAACTACCATCTTTACTCGTGTATAACATGGGTCCAGATGCAAACAACATAGACCCTAATCTGCCATTGCATAATGTGCCGGCAGATCAGGGTCTATGTTGTTTGTTTTACTGATTTGTCCTTACAAACTGCATAGACCCAGATCTGCTGGTGCATTATGCGATGGCAGATCTGGGTCTATGCAGTTTGCTGTTGGTATCAGCTTATACGTGAGTATATATGGTGCAAACCACTTCCTTGTGATATGAATTAGATCATAAAAGATGTACGCTGGTGAAATTGTTCAAATATTTAACTTTTTTAAATCAGGTATTATTACATTACTTTGGGTCCAAACAGTCCCAAAACATGATAAAATGAAACAGTCCCAAAACATGACAAAATGAAACAGTCCCAAAACATGACAAAAATTGAAATAGTTGGTGTGCATTACTCTAGACTAAGTTAAATGTCTCTAACAAACACAGTCATTGCATAAAATCAGCATAGCAAATGGTACCCTGACACCAAACATCCATAAAACAATTACTGACTGATTAATTAACAATTAATTAAAGTTGCACTGGTTGAAGATAATAGATTCATCTTATCAAATACATTGACAGAAGTGTATATGACTGAGTGAATTTACTGAGATTTCATCAGAGTTCTGAAACACAAAGCCTGCAATGCTGATTTACAGAAAGTCATAAATATTTCTATTTATGTCCCAAGGTTTCATACATTTTTCTTTATTTCATAATTTTCCCTGGCAGTACTATTACTGCTATGATTAAAAAATTTGTAAACATTGAATTTTCAATATTTCATAAGGAAGAAAAGTTGTAATCACATTATCTTCCAGAGTTCATAGCACTACGATGTACTAAGGTAATATGTCACAATGATGACATCAAAATGTAATCGTCCTGTCATTTTGAGATATGCTGCAAACCTGCCACATCACAGAGTTTCACATGAAAAAGATGATTTTGGACTCCCATATCTCATGACACGATCAGCATTTCCCCAAACAATTACAAAAGTGGTAGAGTGGGTGATGGTGGGGTTAGGGTGTCATTCTTATTGTCCAGCACTACAACAAAAGTCTCCTTCTATAGACAATCTGCTACAACAAAAGTCTCCTTCTATAGACAGTCAACAAAAGTCTCCTTATATGGACAATCAACAAAAGTCTCCTTCTATAGACGGTCTGCTACAACAAAATTCTCCTTCTATAGACAATTAACAAAAGTCTCCTTCGATAGACAATCTGCTACAACAAAAGTCTCCTTCTATAGACAATCAACAAAGTCTCCTTCTATAGACAATCAACAAAAGTCTCCTTCTATAGACAGTCTGCTACAACAAAAGTCTCCTTCTATAGACAATCAACAAAATTCTCCTTCTATAGACAATCAACAAAAGTCTCCTTCTATAGACAGTCTGCTACAACAAAAGTCTCCTTCTATAGACAGTCTGCAACAACAAAAGTCTCCTTCTATAGACAGTCTGCTACAGCAAAAGTCTCCTTCTATAGATAGTCTGCTACAACAAAAGTCTCCTTCTATAGACAGTCTGCTACAACAAAAGTCTCCTTCTAAAGACAATCTGCTACAACAAAAGTCTCCTTCTATAGACAGTCTGCTTTTAACTTTGAAAAGTTTATGGAGATTAATTCTACACTGGTACCTTCAGTAAGGTATTACCAAACAATGCAGGCATGTAACATTTTTATTTAAAATTATAGAATGCAGAGAAGCTGCCACTGAAGTTACATCCATTAAATAGAAAAGAGAGTTTTCAGGGGAGGTAACTGATAGGATATTTTTATGGTCAAGAACACAGTTTTGAACACTGACTGTGAACAAGAATCCATATACTGAAATTAGAGGCTCTCTCTTCCAGCAAAAAGACAAAAAATTAGAATAATGTTAAAAACAGCAAAAGACAATAAAATACAATAATATTAAAAACAAATGCCATAAATATAAAATAAAGTAAAGAAAAATAAAATAGAAGGGTCAGGCGTGATTAATAGAGTTGTAGCCATTCAAAATTTAGTATGCCGTACCGAAAAAAATCTGTCTCGAAAGACCATCCCTTCTGCTAACAAAATATGGTTTCTCATCTGTCTGGAAAGATCATCCCTTCTGCTAACAAAATATGGTTTCTCAAGACAAGTGGTCTTTCAGAAGAGGGTTTCATGCTATATAACAACTTAATCAGTGCTTTAAAAATCCAGTTTTTGTAAGACAGGTGGTCTCCCATTGCAGTGGGCTTTCAATTTATTTTGACATTTCTTGTCATTGTGTATAGGTCATAGCGTATTTTGTGTTAGTTAATAAATCAGTAATTAATATTATTATATTTTTATAAATAAAATATCTGCAAAATTAAACAGGCTGTTAGTGATAAATAACTGTTAGCTTTTAATCCATTATGAAAAGTCAGTTACTTGCAACTTTGAAAATTACCCACCTCCCATCCCCACACATGGAACCACAGCCCTCCCACACACCCAAATATGAGTCTGAAAAAAAACAATATTTATACTGTCTAGAAATATAGCAAGTATGATGCTGTCAGTGTTGATTGGCTAGTATGGAACATCCATAACTCCGTTATAATTAATAATTGTAGAAAGCTGCTGACTGTTCAGCTTTGATGTGTTACTTGTTAACTGTCATGTACTTACCTGTGCTAGACATTTAGTAATCAGTGAAACTGTACAATGAAATAAAGTAGGTGACAAATCTTAGACAGTTTGAAAATATTTTTCTTTGATTTTTGACTCAGTCATTACTGAAAATACAGGTGACAGCATAACAGTAGATTTTCAAGTATATAATATCACTTTATGAAGTGACTAGGATGGAAGTTGTTTGTGCCATGAACAGAGCGACTGTTAGTATGTCAAAACCCTACTGTCCCACAACAGTGCAAATGAACAATCAGAACATCCTGATCTTTTTCTGATGTGAGCCAAATAACTTAGACACACTGAAATAATCTTTGATGCAATCGTCATGATGAAGTAAAACTTGCTTTGCGAGAGCACCCCTTCTGCTAACAAAAAGTGGTCTCTCTTAATAGGTTTGTGCAGGAGGGTCAGTTTTCAAGGTCAGAATTCAACTCGATTTAAGTAGGAAAAATACCCTTAATTACTGTACATATTTTCTTTATTTATAGTTCTTTTTATGATATTATTAAATGCATTCATCTCAGATTTTGATTTGTACAGCAAGAAAAATACATAGATCATAAAAATTTACATTTTATTTTAAGTTTGCATGAGGTCTGTTAGGATATGAATTGCACAGTTAACTACGGTAACACATACTTATCCTGTACATAAATTGTAAAGTTAGCTATGATAACACTTAATAAATTTATTTCGAGCCAAAAGCCAAAACCAAAGTCACCCATGACATAAATAATAAATGGATCAACTGGATCCTGGGTTATGGCTCTGGATGAGGATATGGTGTCATGAAGTAGGACACTTTTGGATTCACATTTTTAAATATTAGAATTACTCTAAATGAAGCCTTACCCAGTCCAGTGCCTTTCTGGAATATAGCATCATCACATTTCTTACTTGTTGCCATGTCCCACTCCTGTTCTTGGGTTATATCACTGAATAGGGGGGGGGGGGGGGGGGCATAGAGTCAAGAAGAAGGATGTTTTTCTATGGATAGAGATTATGTTTATTCATAAGCTAAATTTCAGTAGTTCTTCATCCTGTTTACATCCTAATTGGAATATATAACAACAAGATATACTTCACTTACTTCCTGTAGCATTGCTGCACTAGGGTCATCTCCCAGTTGGGACTGGGGGTCATGAGGTTATGCCTTTTGATATTGGATGGAGGTATGTGTATTTCTTCAAATACAGTTCTTCTTTAAGTATATATGATATACATGTAAATCTTAACAACTGTATTCATTGCAAAAATGGGACTTGTACACCTGGTTAATTAATGATGAGCCATATTACCTGTGAGCAGCATCATAATATCTGTATACCAAACACTGCTTAGCTTACTTGTTTTGGATGCACCAGCATGGATTATTTTTTGTTAGGGTCATTCAGGGTACGGAAATTGGTTTCAATCCAAATTCAGATGGGTCTTATTCCAACATGAAATATGGCACATATATTAGTGCAGAGTTTATAGTTAGAGCAGTAAAAATATTGACATTTTAATCAGTTCTCTTTTGATTTACTTTATTGTCTATGATTTGTTTGTACTCTCTTTCATACACTATAATATTTCATATAACTTAAATTTCTGGCACACCATCAGATCATAAAAATCATAATTATTTTAATTTTTTATTCAAATTTTTGGTACAGAGAACATTTTATTTGCAAATTTTAGGTACCTTAGAATATGATAATTTTTTTTCCCCCATTTTTTACACCTGAAAAAATAATTAGTAACAAACGTATGAAAATTATGGACAATTATTATGGTATTTTTGTTTCAAAATGATGGGTCCAGACCTAGTGACACTTAGACAGTCCCTGACAAAACAGATAGATGTATGTTTTGAGCCTCTTCCTTCACCAATATGCAGAATTTGGTGGGAGCCATGGTCACTCAGATGTTAGAGCATTGTCCTTAGGAAAGGCACTTAGCTCCCATTTCCTTGGCTTGATATAGCTAATAATGTGCTGAAAGTGCCTTTAAAAAACAACCAACTGATGTTTACTGGGTCTATACATACAGCAATGGCTGATTAGTCAAAATGCTGTGTGATAAAGCCTTCATACTACAACAATTAGCAAGTATCCTGCATGCATGAATGTAATACTGTGAATTTTAGTTTTTGTGGGTATAAATTTTTGAGGTTTTGTGAAAAATGACATTTTTGTTGGTACTTTAATTTGTGGATTTGGAAAGGGTCTACCATATGTACTCACGTATAGGCCAGGTCCAAATGCAGACAACAAATGCAGACAACATCGCATAATGTGCTGGCAGATCATGGTCTATGTTGTTTGTTCTACTGATTAGTCCTTACAAACTACATAGACCCATATCTGCTGGTGCATTATGCAATGGCAGATCTTGTTCTATGCAGTTTGCAGTTGGTTTAGGATTATATGCGAGTATATATGGTAGTTGTTTCCACAGATGGATTATTGTTTGTTGGATCTTTAAGAGTAACAAAAAAATCCATGACAATTGGTATTGCCACAGAAAATAAACACAGCATCTATAGGTGTGTAGTTTTTATTCCCATAATTTAATTATAAGTTTCATTTATTTAACATTACTTCTGTTTATAGCAGTTTATACTATGGTACACAAGATGGATGCATGAGGTGGTTTGTCAAGTAAAGAAACAGACCCCCCCCCCCCTTTAAAAAAAAGTAACCCCCCCCCCCCACACACACACACAAAACAACAAAAAACAAACAAACAAAAATACCCTGCACCAAACCAATCAAACAAATAAAACACTAACCATAGGTAGGCAACCACTGACTTTGGCACAGTCAAGTGCTTTGGATTAACCTTTCAAGTTGTTTATAGGTAGGCAACCACTGACTTTGGCACAGTCAAGTGCTTTGGATTAACCTTTCAAGTTGTTGAACAACTGTGCCATCCAGGTCTCACTAATTACATCCTAAGATGCAGTCAAAAGCTAGAAGGACAAAAATGGAGTAAATTTTCAGTATGTATATTTTTCATGAATTTTGTGTATCACTGTGTATAAATGAAAATTCCAATTTTCTCTCACCAGCTTGCAGATATTTAGACCTAAAGTTAACATACAGTAACCTTGCTCGAACTTGCCAAGGCTTTGTTTACTGCTGCTATATGGGGCATAATAACTGAATAAGCCAATCATCTATTACTGTAGACTTGTATTGACAGAATGGTTATTCTGATGGAAATAATGGGTTTTTTGTATGTGTCACAAATGGTCAGAACTTGCGAGCAAGAAAGGAAAAAGCCCTCATATCTTTTTTTAACCTCATTGTTTGGAGTAAAGTTGCAGAAAAATGATAAAAAAATGAGTCAACCAGAAGTTCATCAAGAGATTTGTGAGTACATGTACTGCACATTGTTAGTATTGTTCCAAGCTTCATACAATTTTTCCGATAATCAGGACTCAGTGTTGAGTTGGGTTTCAGAGACAGATTCATTGTTTATCCTATCTTCAAGGTCAAAGTCACAGGTCACAATTTTAAGTTTTCAATCACACTTTCCTTTCTGCTTTATAACTTGTGAACCCGTTCAACTTAAGGGATGAAACTTGGTATACTTGTATATTCTCATTAGAAAATGGCTCATGGTAATCAGTCAAAAATTCTTTTATAGCATTATTTTAGGGTGTATTGCTTCTTGGAGTTTTTGGTGGGTCCAGTTTTGCGTGTGTGTTTTTTTTGTTTGTTTTCTGCTCAGTTTTTGGGGGGTGAGATGGAGGAGGGAATTTTGATCATTGACAAGCCTTTTTATAATGTTGATCCAAATATGAGAGTACCCTTCTGGGAAGAGAACCTTCCATTCAAGAGTTTCTTACTACCATTTCTATTTTGCAATAATTAAAGGCAGCCAGTTCATTTACTTGTCTTAATCACATGTATTGCTGCAACAAATTTGATAGTTGTTTTAACGTGATCCCTTCAGTTACGAGAATCAGTTGTTTGCAAGTAGGTTTGCTAGGGTTTCCTTGTTAATCGGTTTTTATATTTTGTAACCACTATCACTCTTACCATATATACTCATGTATAAGCTCATACCAACTGCAAACTGCATCAACCCAGATCTGCCATCGCATAATGCACCGGCAGATCTGGGTCTATGCAGTTTGTAGGGACTAACCAGTAGAACAAACAACATAGACTCTGATCTGCGGGCGCATTATGCAATGCAGATCAGAGTCTATGTTGTTTGCATTTGGACTTGGCTTATATGCGAGTATACACGGTAACTTTTTGTAGTTTTTAGCAATACTCCGCCAATTTAAAAAAAAAAAAAATGTGAGAAGAATGTACGAGGGTAATCAACAATTCTCCTCTCCACTTCTTCAACATGTCAGTTTTCTGGTAGAATTCTCAATGCAGAACAATGTGGTTTGTGAAAACTAGGTCAGAACAATATTGATAACCACTTATTTGTACCATATTATTAATTTTCAGGTGAGTGGTATTTGAGCAACTTAAGTCTTCTGACCCCCATTTGCTTACATCCCAAGAATATGGGATACATGTGTATACCTTGTTGATATTACTGTTATATAACCAATTGCAGTAGTTACAGAACCAAGAAATTAGATTACTTGCAGAATATTAGTTTGCTTTGGTGTTTTATGGTACAGCAACACAAATATAGGTTATTTAGTGCTGAAGCAATTGGAGTAAGGAAGATTGCCCAATTACTGTATATACTCGCATATAAACCGAGTCGAAATGCAAACAACATAGACCCTGATCTGTCGTCGCATAATGCGCCAGCAGATCAGGGTCTATGTTGTTTGTTCTACTGATTAGTCCTTACAAACTGCAGAGACCCAGACCTGCCGGCGCATTATGTGATGGCAGATCTGGGTCTATGCAGTTTACAGTTTGTATGATTATGCTCGAGTATATATGCTACACACCATGGTAGCCAACCCAGGCTGATCTGATGATAGGATTCGAAGACACACCCTTTTTGCTGCCAATCCAGCATGCTAACCAAAAGAGCCACCATGTCTTCTTACTTGCAGAATATATGGACTTCAAGAAAGAAGATAGTTACTGTGCCATTTTAAATATTCTAGATATAAATTTAGGATGTAGACAGATAAAATTGCTTCATATGAACATCAGAGATTCAGTGGGTAGCCTCAATTTCCATAGATAACAATTGTAGTACAGTTGACCAACTCAGAAGTTTTCATTTGTAGAGATGGAGTGGTTTGAAAGGAGACCACTTTCCATTTTGGCTGTCATGTCATTAGCAGTCTCCACTTAGTAGAGGATTAATGAGGAAGCCAAATGCAGAGTTAATGAGCCCATTGAATGACCTGTGATACTCCAAGGGCTCTATAATGAGGGCACAGAGGTCATAAGAATATGAGAGTACTTTAGTACAATATACCAGTTCAGGGCTGAAAAAATCCAAAATTTTCTACTTGCCTGGAATCTAGATTTTCATTAAGTTTAGCAAAGATCTGGATTTTTCCATCTTATTCTATGTAAAAGTCTGGGCAAGATGTTCATTAACTTTAGTGAAAATCTGGATTTTTCCTTTTTATTCTGTATAAAATTCTGAGCAAGTAACAGAAAATTTGACTTGAATGGCATAATTTTCAACTTGTCCCAGGCTGCTGGACAGCATATTTTTCCACCACATCATTGGAACTAACATATTAACCATTCAATCTCCTGGTTACCTGGTTCTAAGTTTGACTCATGAGCAAAGCCTTCCAAAATAGAGAACCAGTCTAGAAAATGTATGGTACAATTGTACCATCTAGCAAAAACACAAGAATGATGGGTCATAAGAGTTGAATTCAAGCAATTTACATCAAGTTGATATCAAGCAAAAGTTCCTAGAACAGAACATGTTTTTTTGTTGTTGTTCCTATCAGTTTTGTTGTATGTTATTTTTGTGCAGTGTATTGATTGTATATGCTATGAATGTTAGTACTAGTACACAAGGCATTACTTTTTACACATTATCTCAGCTTTGAATTCTTAAATCTCCTCAAATATTTATATTTTTTCAAGTAGTAAATATCATTAAAGCATGAATTGTCAAGCAAGTTAAAATATATCTTTGTAAGTTATTGACTTTTTAAAAAAAATTGTCTTTAAATTCTTAGAGGGATGAACCCCAAAATTGTGAACTGCTTATAAAGTTCAGATGAACTGTTGATGCTTGTTGGGACATAGCAGACTGTGGGAATTTAGTTTTCTGTCATTCCTATATATGTGATACAGTTTGCCTATGTGAGAAATTCATGTGGGAAACTCCCATCCTGCACTCACTGACGCTGTAGATGATGTCAAATTAAACGTCTGTAATTTTTTATTGCAGTTTTAGTACTGAAGAACAAATTTTGCCCACTCATAAATAATAATCCTTGTGTACAACAAATTGTTTCTTGTAAACTCAACTTTTTATACTCTTTCTAATAACATAGAAACTTTTAGTAAATAACCTGTATTTCTAAAGCTGTATGATCATAAATCATCTTTTTTTCCCAACACTATTTCCTTGTGAGAAATGAGAGAAAAATAATCCATTATATATTTTGGTGTGGATAAGGAAATTCCACCCTTGGGGTCAGAATTTGTGGGCAGGAATGAAACAAAGCCTCATTTCTACTTATAACATCTGACCTTCAGGTGGGATTTCTCTATTCCACACTATTGCATATGATAGATTCTATTCATCATTTATACATTTTTCACTTGTTTGACATATATGACCTTGAACACCTTGATCAAGATTGTAATTTACATGCCACAAGTGTGGATCAGGATCAGTTGGAGTTTTTATGTTTTAAGTGGGGATGACATCACAAAGTTGCCGCAGTAGATGGCAAAAGAAATGGTAGGTGCAAAGGGTTGTAAAGTGCAAAAAGTGTAAAAACTGAATAAAGTGACATTTTAACCATTATTTTCATCCATTAGAGATTTAAGCAAACATCTCTCTTGTTCACACTAGTCTCTGTAATTATTCTGCTATCCATGAAAGGCTCCAACTGACTGGTCATGTGACTATGTTATGTACTGTTAGTCTGTGCAAGAGTTAATTTTTGTCCCTGCCTTTTTGCAAAAAGGTGGGGGACAAGTATCCATGATTCTTTCCATCCACTCATCTGTCCATCCATCATTCTGTGTCATTCACCAGATGGGGGAACCTATCTTCAAGGTCAAGGTCACAGTTCAATATTTTAAATTTTCTGACACACTTTCCCGTCTGCTCAATAACTGTAGAGCCCTTTGAGGTACAGAAATGAAACTTGGTATACTTAATGCTACTGTAAGTTTTTCCAGAAATTTTATCTTCTTAAACAAAGTAGTCTTATTGATATGATGGATCCCAGTGAATAGCAAGTCCCATACAGTGTCTCTCAAATGGCTATGCAGTTGCTTCTTTACATTACCATGGAAACTGTGGTTATACATGTACAGGAATAACTTGCCAAGAAATATGGATTCTGAAACATATCCATAGGTTTCGAATATAGAACCTAACATATTGTACTCTGTAAAAAGAATTGTAGGTGCCAAATTCATACTTGAAAAAAATTGCAACTTCTGGAAAAAAATACAGTCATTACTAAGTGGTGATACTTATTTGCCTTTACAAGAAGGTGTCTCATATACCATTTGGGGGCTCTAACTTCAAGGTCAAGGTAGCAACTCAATATATAAGTTTGTCCCACTTTTCTTTCTCTATAACTTTAAAGCCCTTTGAGATAAAGGGATGAAACTTGGTATGCTTATCTATGATCAGTAGATGGTGTATAATACCACAATGCTGGCCATATCTTCACGGTCACAGCTCAGTATTTTTAAATTTTACATCACACTTTCCTTTCCACTCTATAACTTCAGAGTCACTTGAGATAAAGGGATGAATCTTGGTATATTTATATATTATCACCATATGGTATATCATGGGTCCTGTCTTTAAGGTCAAGGTCACATTTAAATATTTTTAGTGTTCCTTCATCAGGTTCCAATCCTACCATTGGATCAGCCAGATTCAGCTACCCTGGTGTGTCCTTGGACAAGGCACATTGCTCCAATTGCCATTGCACTAAATAACCCGCTTCTGTTGCTGTGCTGTAAAATACCAAACCAAACCAAACCAAACTTTTCTGCTCTTTAAGTTTTAAGCCATTTGAGATAAAGGGTAAAACTAATGATATATTTATATGTCATCACTAGAAGGTGTGTCAGAGACCATATCTGGGGACCATATTTTCAAGGTCAAGGTCATGACTCAATATTTAAGTTTTCCATCACTTTCCCCTTTTTTGTTATAACTTTAAAGCCCTTTGAGACAAAGGTTTGAAACTTGGTATACCTATATACCATCACTAGAAAATATGTCATGTACCATGTTAAGGGCCCTGTCTTCAAGGTCATGGTTACAGCTAAATATTTATGTTTTTTGTCACATGTTTCCTTTGTGCTCTATAACTTTAGAGATAAAGGGATGAAACTTGGTGAACTTGTATATAATCATTAAAAGGTATGTTGAGTAATACATTGGGTGTGTGTGCTATCTTCAAGGTCAAGGTCATGGGTCAATATTTTAAGTTTTCCTTTATTCTTTCCTTTCTGCTCTATCACTTTAAAGCCTTTTGAGATAAAGGGATGAAACTTTTTATACTTACATATCATCACTATAAGACATGTGTGTACCACATTGAGTAGTACTTTCTTCTAGGTCAAGGTCACAGGTCAATATTTTTTAGTTTCTGTGACATTTTCCCTTTTGCCCTATAAGTTAAGGGCTGTTTGAGATAAAAGTATGAATCTTCGTAGACTTATATATTGTCACTAGAAGATTGGTTGTCTACCACTTTCTTGATCCTGTCTTCAAGGTAAAAGATCAGAGGTCTGTATGTTTAGTTTGTTTTATAACTCAAAAGCTGTATGAATTACACTGATAAACCTGTTAGACTTATTTGTCTCAGTTTAATGATGTCATATAGCATGAACAAGGTCATATTTTTTTATGTCAGGGTCACTGTTTTAATCTTCTGCTCCTTTCTGCATGTAATTGCTCCAGTGCCCTTTCAGAGAGAGAACAATGGAACTTGGTTACTTTCCATGTCTGTCCAGTAACTGAGCAGTTTTGTTATAAAGGTCACAGCCAGAATTCATCATTATACCCTTTTTGTGGTTTCATCATGATAGGCAGGGGACAAAAAGTCACTGAATTTGCTTGTTGGAGTTTTCTAAATGCACAATGTACAACAAATAATTTGGACCTTCCTTTTGCTGACAAATCACTGACTGGTTAATCTAGTTTTGTGTTGTATTTGTTATTGCAAGTCACTCACAAGTTAGTTGATACAGCATGGGGCCAGTCTGTTGAGGTCAGTAGCTAATTTCATGCAAGGCCAGTCTGCATGGACTTTTATGGTAAGATTTGATTAAAAATATGGGGATAATGGATGGACACTATGTGACCCTTGTGTCCCTTCTTAAGAGGGTCAAAATCTCATTACAGATACTTCAGATGGAAGCCCAAGATAGACATGCTAGTCATTACAAGACAAATTAGGCTGCTTCTTGTTGCTGTAATTATGGCCTCCTCTGCTCTAGGAGTTTAATATTAGTTTGACCTCCAGAGCTCTTCGCAGTGAGTTATTTGTTTTCTCCATCTATGTTTCTTATTTTTCTGCATAGCATTCTGTATAGAAAAATATCACCTCAGAGAATCACTGAATTTCTAGAAAATACTGTATTCTGTGTAAAAGCCATACTTGTTGCTTAAAAATTTATTATTTGGGTAAATTTCATGAAGGTCAAACTCATCATTATAAGCACACACTGATTTGGTTGGTTGTTCTGGGTTTAACGCCATTTTTCAGCACATGATAGGCTATACATGGCGGCCAGTATATTTGGTGGAGGAAGAACCTGAGAAAACCCCGGGAAGAACTACCGACCCATAGGAAGCTACTGGCAAGCTTTCTAACATACCCATGTTGGCTGAGCCCGAGACTCGAACCCACGCGGAGAGAGGTGAGATGTCAGTGATCTGTAAAGGCAAGCGCCTTAGACCACTTGGCCACCCGAGGCCCCCACACACTGATGATGTAAAACATTATTGCCCTATAACATGTATGTACACAGCATGACGGTTCGAGGTGCCCGGGGGAAATATTTTTTAGTGGCACCCCTACCAAGTAGCCTGGGGGCAATGTTCTTTAGTGGCACCCCTACTTTGCCACAGAGAACAGTCTTTATGCCAGTTGCCACCCCACCCCCTCCTAAATATAAGTTTTGTGAAAAACTGCCCCTGTTACACTAAGGTGAGGTGAAATACTATGAAAATTTCAGTTCCAAAAAATAAAAAGAAGCTCCCAACAGAGCCTGGGGGTTATTGCTCATTCCCGACTCCCCGTTGTCCCGCCGCTGTATGTACATACCAGAAGAGTTCAGATCCTTTGCTTTTGTTGCCAGCTGTTCACTTTGGAGGTGCATTTTCACTCCCAACATGATAATGCTGAATAAAACAAATGTAAGATCTGGTTTTTGAGACTGATTTAAAGCTCAAAGTTAATGTGTAAGAAGCCACTGGTCATGCATGGTAGTAAGTTCCAAGATCTGGTTTTTGAGACTGATTTAAACCTCAAAGTTAATTTGTAAGGAGCCACTGGGCATGCATGGTAGTAAGTTCCAAGAAATGTTTGGTGAGTTTTAGCAGCCACTTCCCTCTCCTACGGCACAACAGGATTGAGACAAGTGTGCTTATAATGGATATTTGTATGAGATTTTTGACCAAAGATGGGTGCGTGTAGTTATTAAGGCATGAGTGGGTATTATGGTATTTTGCACTGGGAAATTTCCATGTTGATAAATGTTCATGAAGTTACTTTTTATAAATACTGAGTGTGTTTAATTTTTGCAATTTAAGCACTTGGTGACACCATTTGTTTTACTCCCTTAATTTCTGTGAGGTTAAAATTTCAGAATTTCTGCTTGACTGCAAAAGTCATAAAAATTAAAACACATCTAAATTTTCCATATATAGAATATCATAATCAATCCTAAATCTTTGTGTCATCATCAGATTTTCCTCCAACAATAGGTTTTTAGATTTTCCACTGAAGTCATTAACACATTGTGTACAGTTGGAGTGATGTAAATATTTATTATGCTCTTTTACATTGCTGTTTAAAGTTGTATATATGTAGATAAATAGACAGATGGTACATATATATTCATAAAAATCTAAATTTGTTAAAGTATCAGTTGTTTTTAGCTTAACTGGCCATAACACCAGGTGAGCTGATGGTATTATGGCAATGTGTCTGTTGTCTGTCCATCATCAGTTACTTGTTACCACTCTTTCTTATTAAATCTTGATTAAACTTGGAATATGAGCTACACCATCAATATCTCTGACAAGTTTGATCAGTATCTCTGACAGGTTTGATCATGAGCAAGATTCATGCATATTAGTGATGTGATTTTGCATCTAATTGGCTGAGCTTGGTACCATATTTCTGATCTGATTTTGATAAAACTTGTTCAATAATGAGAGATCTCCATACATATTGGTAAGGTGATCTTGCATCTGATTGGCTAGGTTTGTTTCCACTCTTGAGGCCATTTCTGATCCAACTTTAGTCAGACTTGGAATATAGTTTTATATCATCAATATCTTGGATAGATTTGATAATGGGTGAGATCTATACATACTAATGAGATGATTTTACATCTGATTGGCTGAGCTTGTTACCACTCTGGATTCCATTTTTTTGATTGTAATCAGACTAGTTATATAGCATTATATCATCCTGATCTTGGGAAAGTTTGATAATGAGCAAGATCCATGTGTATTAATAAGATGATTTTGCATCGTACTGCTTGAGCTTGTTACCACTCTAGAGGCCATATTTCTGATTTTAATAAAACTTTTTATATAGGCTTATAGCATCCAGATCTTGGACAAGTTTGATAACAGGTGAGATCCACACATATTAATGAGGTGCTCTTGCATTTGATTAGCTGAGTTTGTTACCATGCACCCTGGAGGCCATATTTCTGGTCTGATTTTGATCAGAACTGGAAAATAAGCTTATATATTATCAAGATCTCTGAAGAATTCTATAATGAGCAAGATTTATGCATAGTAATGAGGTGATCATGCATCTGATTGGTTGAATTTTTTTATCTTCCCCTCTTGAGACTGTATTTCTGATTCAAGTTTGATCACATCTGGTACCGGTAAATAAGCTTATATCATCAAGATGTCCAAAGAGTTTTACAGGTATTATGAGCAAGACCTATGCAAGGTAATGAGATGATCTTGTGTCTGATCAGCTGAATTGCGGTTGTTACCATTCTAGAGACACTATTTTTTTAATGGATCCAAAATGGTAAATAGGCTTGTATCATCAAGATCTCTGATGTATATGATTATGAACAAGAGCCACATAATTAATGATGTGATCAGAATGTGCTGAGCCTATCAACACTCGAGTGACCAAATCTATTTCTGATCAGATTTTAATCAAAGTTGTTCAGTAGTCTTATATAATCAAGATGTTGGATGAGTTTGATTATGAGTAAGATCTATGCAAATTTATGAGGTTATCTTGTATATGCTTGTCTGAACTTGTTACCACTGTGGAGACCAAATTTTGATTGGATTTTGCTCAAACTTGGTAAATATGGATGTATCATCATGGTCTTAGATGTGTTCTGTAATAAATGAGATCTGGCCTCAATTTCACAAACACAAGTCTGAAGTTAAGTCAAGACTTAACACATTTAATTGGTAAATTTTAAGTCAGACTAAAATTTCAGCTATTTATATCACTGGATTCTAAACTTAAATTTTTAAGTCTAGACTTAAGTTCTGTTGGTGAAATTTAGGCCTGCACATATTAATAAGGTGATCTTGCAGATGATTGACTTGGCTTATTACTGCTCGAAAGACTCTATTTCTCATCTAATTTTGATAAAACGTGGTAAATAGGTTTATATCATCAAGATCTTGAATTAGTTATATTATGAGTGAAAGCTGTGTATAATAATTAATATGCCTTCAGAAAATAGTTAAAATGGAAAAATGGACACAATATACAGGTTGGGAGATGGTTTGTATAGGTTTGTATTCTTGCAATACTACATAAGCCTGCATAATGAAATAGTTGACTGTTATGTACACCACAGAGTGATATCTAGCTCACTTGGGCATCTTGTTTCCTATACTAAAAGAAAAATTTAGAAATACTGAATGAGAAAATGAAGGATATACTGTATTTTAGTAGCTTGAGTAAACTATCCAACAAAATCAAGATCAAAAAGAGGTTTGTTGAGCTACAGAGGGTAAAAAAGGTTGGCATGAACAAGATTTCACTATATTGGGACTTGCATTGCACTAACAGAACAAGATTGGACTATATTGGGACTTACATTGCAGATGAACGTTAGTCCTATCCTACTCATTATTGCTTTTTCTCATCCCATGATTTTCCCTACCTTTTCATATTTATGGGCAATATTGGTGAATTATCAGAGCAAATTATGAAATTGGATGATTAAATATTATTGTTAGGTTTATATTAAAAAAAATAAAAAATTCTTGATGAAAGGGTACGAAGCTACCAGTACTATGATTTTGATGTGTATACATTATATGCCAATGTGTCAAAGCATGCTGCTCCAGTAATCATAGGACTCCAGATGCATTATGTAATAATTCTTACATAACATAAATATCAGTCAGCCTAAGACCGTAATAATTTGGAATAAAGAATGGATTAACGAACAACCGGTGGCAGACAAGTGGAGCTTGGCAGCTTAAATTGTCATTTGAAATGTTTTGGTCAGTGCTGTGAGCTGAATGGTGATTAGACTAGTGCTCCAACTCATAAATTCTTGCACACAAGTTTAAGGCACAAATCTCATAACCATGCTGTCTCTGCGTCTTTAGAACTCAATGTCTAGTGTTCATGGAACTTTTGTGATGCTGATCCTGATGAACAAGTAAGTGGACAATGTAATTATCCCCCTAGCTCACACTGGAAGCATAGGGCTTAGTGGATTTAGGACCACAATTACATTATCAGGATGAAATATAGATTTAATTATCAGGTACAGTCAATATGTTCTGGGGAAACTGTAACTACCACAATCTATAATTTATACACTTGCCTTCCGAAATCATCTTATCAGAATTGTTATCATTTAATGGATTTATTTTTAGGGCTATAGAATTTCCATTTGTTTTGAAGGAATCCATGTGTAAAACTAATTTGGAATCCTTTAATTATGGAAAGAATAGAGTGAAGCATTTGTTGTCCACTGCAGAATACATATCAATAATGTCTGGAATCTGCACTTATCCAAAGTGTAATGGAGTGTCCCATCTGCTCCTATTCCTTAATATTACTATTCATATATATCCAGAAAACCAATTATCTTAACAAAACTTACCTGGCCAAAACAATGAAAACTTTGCTTCAACTATGCATTTGTTTGGTTGGTGTTTTTATGACACTGTAAAACAAGTAGCCTATTTAGTGCTAAGGCAATAAGAATAAAGTGCCTTTCGCAGGGACACACCATGGTTGCTGACCCTGGTTTATCCAATGATAGGATTTGAACCCACATCCTTTCAGTCATGAGCCTAGTACTAACCACTGAACCTCCATGGCTCTTAACTAACTATACAATGGAGGAAAATTCTTAAGTTAAAAAAAATTGTGTGTAAGATTATTACTGAGTGCCAATTGATTGCTATACAGTCTGTTATGATCTGGGGGTCAGAAATAGTAGCGTTTCCTCTGCTAAATGAGTAAGACCATGCTGTATCACACTGTCACTAGTTATTTGTTCACAATTTTTTCTGGGATCTTCAAACCCTTGAGAGTAAGAAAATGTCAAGAGTTGAGTTTAAACATGAGATTATGTTCTTTAGCTGTGAAAAATTATTAATTCTGTTTGTTATATCATCTTCCATCATGTGAAAACAAATTTCAATACCTAATCACTGTCTAGAGTCAAACTGAATGCTGAAATTATTTGTTAAACTTTTAAACTTCTCCAAGAATTCTTGTGTCTATCTGTCCAGTATACAATCTTGTAAATGCAACTTAAATCCCAGTTTTTTTTGGATTGCCACGAAACTTGGTATAATTATGTTCATCACCAGAAGATGTAGATATTGACAAATCACTGTGCTTCCATAATTTTTATAAGAGTTTGACTTGTACCTGAATATAGTGTATGGCAAAATTTTGTGAATGCAACTACTATATATACTCGTGTATAGGCCAATACCAACTGCAAACTGCATAGACCCAAATCTGCCGTTGCATAATGTGAATGCAAGTAGTCCCACAGATTTCAGATGATCACCATGACACTTAGGAAATGATATGGTCATCATCCGAAGATACACATATCAAGAAATCACTGTTCCTGCAATTATTTGTAGAGTTACATGTATTGCCTGTTTTGAGTTTGAGCCTGATGTTGTGTATGACAAAATCTTGTAAATGGAACTAGTCTCCAAGTTTTCATATCAAGAAATCACTGTTCCTGCAATTATTTGTAGAGTTAGACGTATTGCCCATTTTGATTTTGAGCCTGATGTTGTGTAGGACAAAATCTTGTAATTGAAACTAGTCTCCAAGTTTTCAATGAATTGCTATGAAACTTTGTACATGCTATGGTCATCATTTGAAGATGTGGATATCAACATATTACTATCCTCCTACAATTTTTTGTATTGGACTGTTTGTTTTGCCTTTGAATTTAGTGTACAACAAAATCTTGTGAATGCAACCAGTCCTGCAATTTTTTTATGGATTGCTGTGAAAATTTGTACATATTATAGTCATCATCTGAAGATGTTCATATTGATTAATCACTGTGCTCTTGCAGTTTTTTGTTGGAGTATTGCCTCTGTTGTCCTGCAGCTGAATGTAATGTGACACAGTATCTTGTGAACACGACTTGTGTTGCAGCTTTTTATGGATTGCTGTGAAACTGTGTTCTGGTACATAATAATGTCATCATCTAAAGATGTGCATATTGAAAAGTCTTTGTGATCCTACGATTTTTACCTCACTTTTATGAAGTAGAGAATCTATTGTACACCCCTAAGAATCAGTGTTAGCATCAGCACAGATAGCACTATACCTCAAAGATTCTTTCTTCCTAGGTCCTGGGCAACAGTTTTAAGTGGGTTACAAAGTACCTAACCCTTTGGGAGGGGGCTAAGGATCTAACTTTGTAAATACATGTACATGTGTTTTATACTCTTGGTTAAGTTTTTGTGTTTAACTAAGGTTTTTTGCACACTGAATAAATAATGTAATACCTGGAATCATGAAACTTTGTGAGGGGACGCATTTTGATAAATACTACACCCTCAAAGATCAATATTTCATGCTTCATTGACTATGGTTAAATTGTGTGTTTTAAGTTCATTTCTCAAGCTCTGTTCATGGTAGAATCATCAAACTACACCCATATCATAAAAGAAGGTCACTGTGACCTACATTTAAAATTTTACTGGCTTTAAGGTTAAGTTTTTGCATTTAGCTCATGACCAAACAGGTTTACTGTTATACCTAGATTCATGAAACTTGGTGGGGAGATGCATCTTGACAATTACTACACCCTCATCACAAATGTAGGTCACTGTAACCAATATTTCATGATTGCATTTAGCTCATGACCATGTAGGTTTTGGGCATGCTATGCATATACTATTGTGTCTAAAATCATGAAACTTGGTGATGGGATGTTTTGTTGAGTGGATGTATCTTGATAAGTTCTACATCATTATTGCAGGTTTCTGTGACCTATATTTCATGCTTCAATGATTTTGTTGAAATTTTGTGTTAAAAATTAATTTACTGAGTGCTGCTTATGTTCTAATCATGAAATTTAATAATTGGATGCATCTTTGTTACTACTATGTCCTTAAAACCATAGGTCACTGTGACCTACATTTTATACTTATATGGGTTAATTATTTGTGTTTATGATCACATAGATTCATCCATGCTAGACCTGTATACATCCTAGCCTGCTCAGAAGGCCCATTCTGACCAGTGGAATTGGAATTAGCAATAAATATGTTTATTCAGTGGTATACTTTCCATATTAATGATTATAGGTTGCATATTGGTATAGACTACCCTCAAAAGGTTAACTGTATTGTACCTGTTCAATGTGTACATGTATAAAAATTAGAATAGAGGACTGCATGTTGCATGCTTTTTGTGTGAGCCATACCTGTAGTACCTAATCAAAGTAACTATTGCTGCATGAATTATGTTTCTAGTGCTGGCAGTTACTCCAAGGTTACGCAAAGCCTGTGGCTTTCATCCAGTAAAATTTGACTTCTAGGGATGGGCAATATAATAATAGCTTCCAAAGCAGATTTTAAGAACAATGATTTTGTAACAAAAAATAATATAAAAGTAACATTAATCTATGGTTTTTAGCACTACCGGTTATAGACCAGAAGAATTGATAGATGGTATGTTGTCCATTGTCTGTCATCCATATGTTAGCACAAGTTTGTAATCGCTACTCCTCATAAACTACATGGAGGAATGCTATGAAACTTTACATACACATTCATTCCAAGATCAAGTTGATCTGAAATGAATGGTGCTGCTCAGATATCCAATATGGCTGTCATCAGCATGGGGTTTTCACTAAAAGACTTCTTGTTGTCTCTAGTTAGTCCTAAATGAAAATGGTGCTGATCTTACATACCATATGGCCACCACGGTAGTCATCTTAAAATTCTTGTTATTGCTACTTCTCCTTGATGGCTGATCATATCAGCATTGGGTTTTCACTTGAAGACTTCTTATGATGTCCAGTTGGTCCTAAATAAAGATGGTGCCAATCTGACATCCAGTATGGCCACCATGGCAGCCATCTTGAAAATTATTTTTTTGTTACTCCTCCTGAATGTAAAGTTGCTGATCTGACATCAAATATGGCCACCATGGATGCCATCTTGAAAATAATGTTATCGCTACTCCACCTAATCAGAAGGTCATAAATACATGGGGTTTTCACCAAAAGACTTATTATAATGTCTAGTTGGTCCTAAATGGAAATGGTCCCAATCTCACATCCAATATGGCCACCATGACAGCCATCTTTAAAATCTTGTTATTGTTACTCTCCAAAGGAATGGATGATCATATCAACATCGGGGTTTTCACCAAAAAACTTCTTATGATATCTAGTTGGTCCTAAATTAAATTTGTTCTGATCTTACATCCCATATGGCCACCATGGTTGCCATCATGAAAATCATGTTCTTCCTCAAGAATATCAGAGATGCGATTTCAGTACTCAGCAGTAAAAAAGAAGAAACAGTATTGTCTTGGTTTCCTGTAAATTCTTTTTGGCCAGTAGAGCATCAGTCCCTTTGAGGGACTCTTGTTATCAATTAATTATATTACCTCTACTTTGATATCATAGAAGAGAATAATCCTTGTTTTTGTTTTATGTCTTTTATGCCCTGTCACAGTAGGTAGGTAGGTAGGTAGGTGGGTGGGTGGGTATGTAGGAAAGTAGGTTGATAGGTGATTTCATGGAATGTAAGCACAATACTGGCCATTTAGTGCTGATTCAAAGTTAAAATTTAAATTGTTAAAAGGTTAAAAGTTCAAATGTAAAGATAAAAAATTGCAAACAAAAGTTTAGTTAGAAAAGGTCTAACACTTCATTGTCAAGATCACTTTAGTTTGAATTTGTATGATAATGTTTACAATGACTACTGGAGACTAGTAAAAGCTATGCAGAGATGTAACCATTGATTATACTTTGGCTGTAAGAGTTTACTTATTGCTGGATGCCATATCTGACAGAATTTTGTTGTTTTGGGTTGATTGCTGTGAAACTGAGTACATGTTATGGTCAAAATCCTAAAATACGCATGTTGATCAATCATTGTATTCACACTATTTTCAGATGAGTCATGCACTTTTTTGAGTATAGACTCATCTCCATCATGAGGATAGAGGTGGGATCCAGGAAAGGTGAGAGTATGTGAACATGAGTAAATTGCTCACCATTCTTCTAGTTTACTTTGTGTAGTGCAATTTACTTCTTTAAGCTGAGCCTTCTATAAGTCACATAGGCAGCTTGCAATTTTAACATGACTTCTGGAGGTCAAAAGTTACACCTGTACATTGTCAATTGGGCTGATTCAAATGGACAAATGTTGAAAACCTTGAAGGGCTCAAAATACACAGCTAGTAGCAAATATGCTACCTGTTTTATGGTTTTGCACCTAGGTGAAAAATCTGGTATAAAATTTTTGTTACAGAGAATTTTGCAACAAAGAACTTCTGTGACACTTTGCTACCGGATTAAAAAAGTTGGGAAGCAGAATTTTGCTACTTGCAACACTCCATATTAAATTCTAACCCAGTCTTGATCAAATCATAATAGCTCATCATGTGAAATCACCTAAGGTTAATTGATGTTGATGGACCATCTAATTACAGGTGTCATCAAAGCTTGTAATTCAACCAGCCAAGAAGGAGAATATAGCTGCAAGCTATACTCTAACAGATGGCAAAGCAGCATGAGGTATAAATTATTTCAGTAATTTGTAACCCTGCACTTTTGGATACAAATAAGTACTGACGCCCATTTTTGTTGTCCATCTGGGCAGTTTTGTTGTTTCTTTTGTTTTTCATAATTGATCTGTCAGCAGAACAGAGATAACCATCGCAACTCATTAGCATAATACATCATACAAAAAATAAAATAGATGTCTTTTGACAATTATATCAATGCTAAGTATATACAGAAAATTTCATAAATTGTTTTTTTTTAAATGATGGTTATGCACATTTCAATATGTATATAGTGCCTGTCAGCTATGTTGCCTTTATTAGATCAGAATGTCCATCATGCTTACCAATGTGCTTGTGATAACGTAATGCCTGATACCTTTTCTAGCGATAGTATCAATCAGCAGCCCATGGGTATCGCCACATTCATGCAACAAGAATCCCACATCATAATTATAGCATCTAATTAGGATTAAGTCAGTTGTGTTTATTGACATCACTTTTCAGACTTAAACACAGGCATGGCTAATATTTTATATGAAAAGTTCACGTTTACTTTTGAAAAAATGAATAATGATGGTCTGCATGATAACTGGAACCTATTTGTGTAATTTTTTGTTGTTGTGATATAGTATTTAACTCTACACTGTTTCCAGTGTATGATAATTTGCCCAGATGATAGTCATGTTTTAAATATATGGTTTATTTTTATCGATTTAAAAGTCACTGACTGACTAACTAAGAGGTCAGTCATAAAAGAGAAGTCGACATTCATGTATCATAAAGACTTGTTTAGCACTGAAGTTGACTTTGTGCCAAATTTAGAAATGAAATAAATCAGAGGTAATTTAGATAATCATCTGTCTTTACAAAGACAATGAATATATGGGTAATTATTATGTGCAGAAAAAATGACTAATACAGTTCTAGGTGTCATCATGGTATTATTACTACTTTCAAACCTTAACCTTTTTCTGGTCTTTAAAAAAGTACAAAAGGAGTCATTTTACTTCCTTTCTTTTTTCTAGGTCTTTCAATAACTCTTTTGTGAAGAAAGTGTTGTTTTTTTTTACCCGAACTGTACAGATGTGCATGTAGTGTTCTGACACTTTTGAGGGGTTAAAAGCAAGATAAAATGTCCCATAATATCTTTTTTCTTTTTATCCTGGTTTGTTCAAGTGCTTTACCATTTAAATAATAAAGTACAAATCATGCCAATGTTGTTGTGCATGACAGACAGTCATAACTTTTTATATTTATTTTGACAAGTTGTCATCAGATACAGTTGTATACAGTCTTTTATGTACTGAAAAAGTGCCACACAATGATAACATTGCATAGCTAATTACAGCAAAATATCAAATATATTTTATGTATACAATTTCACAAAAGAAGGTAAAAGTGCATAGTACAAAAAACATCTTTAAAAAAAATAGTCAAACATTTTTGATTGTTTGCAAAGGTAATTTAGTTACTATAGAAATAGAAAATGTACATCTGTAAAAAAAGAAAAACCATTCAGAGCATCACAAACCAGATGAAGATAGTTAAAACCACAATACATCATTTTCTTCATCATAAATCATTGTCTTTGTTGGCACTTGAAATTGCCAAAATCACCAAGGGAATCAGAATTTCCAGATGATGATTCATTTCAGTATATACAAATAATTTGGCAATTGAAAATTTGGAGGCTTGTCCAGTTGGCAACATGTCTTTATATACTCATCCTAAGCCAGGTTTATTATGTTACGCATTGTCCGTCTGTTATCATTTGCTTGTACAGCCCATAACTTTGTAACAGTTGGAGAGATTTTCATGAAATTTTGCACCATTATATATCATGACTAGACAGTGTCTCGTGTACCATAGCCATGCTCCCTGCCGGAAGGTCAAGGTCAGGATCTGGAGTGACTCAGTGGTTAGTGTACTGGACTCGCAATCAAAAGAGTGTGGGTTTGAATCCTACCTTTGGATCAGGCCAGGTTGGCTAATTTGGTGTATCCTTGGGCAAGGCACCTTATTCCAAATGCTTCAGCATGAAAGAACCTACCTATGTTGCTATGCCATAAAAACACCAAACCAAACCAAACCAAGGTCAAGGTCGCATCCTGGAAAAATGTAATTACATATATGTGACTTGTAGTTTAGTCCAGAGTATAACTTTATGAATCACTTAAGATATTTTCATGAAACTTTAGCCAATTAAATATTATGTACATAGATGGCATTGCATACCATAGCCACACCAAGGTCAAGTTTACTGCAAGGAAAAATAAATTTCTGTAGCTTTTTAACCACTGAAGATATTTTAATGAAACTTGAACAATTGTATATCATGAATAGTAAGTGTGGTCAAGGTCTTTAAGGTCAAGGTTATGGCAAGGGAACATGTAATTCTGTGACTTGTATGCTTGTCAGGAGTATTTGCTTTTTAACCACTGAAGATATTTTAATAAAACTTTGAACAATTGTATATCATGAATATTAAGGTGGCATGTACCATAACCATGCCCCTTGCTTTAAGGTCAAGGTTATGGCAAGGGAACATGTAATTCTGTGACTTGTATGCTTGTCTGGAGTATTGCTTTTTAACCACTGAAAATATTTTAATGAAATTTTACTGGAGTAATATAGCCATGTCCCATGCCTCAAGTTCAAGGTCACATAAAGGGAAAATGTAATTATGTGACTTTTAGCCTTGTCAGGACTAACTTTTGAACCCCTAACAATATAATGAAACTTTGGCCATATATCATGTAAAGATTGTGTGTCACATACCATAGCCATGCCTCAAGATGAAGATCACAGCAAGGGAAAATGTAACTCTTGACTTGTATCCTTGCCCAGGGAATAACTTTTGAACCACTTTTGAATCACTGAAGGTATTTTAATGAAACATTAACCAGTTGTATATGATGACTAGACAGTGTGTCACATCACATAGCCATGCCACTGCCTCAAGGTCAAGCCCATAGCAAGGGAAAATATAAATCAATAACTTCTATCCATGTATGGGTATAACTTTCAAACCAGTGAAGATATTTTAATGACACTTTAACTTGTTATGTATCTTGACTTGACTAGCATATTCACAGTCATACTCCCTCCCCTCAGGATCACAGTCACAGCATGGGATAATGTAAGTCAGGGGCCTGTTTCCTTATTCAGACTGTCACTTTTTAATCTCTACAGATAATTTGGATTAAACTTTACCCAGGTCCACACCTTTTTATACAATAATTATGTCACTAGTTCAAAGATCAAGTTCTTTAGTAGGGAAAAGGTCAATAAACGGATGTTACAATGTGGTTTGCAATACTCATGTTTTTTTAATTCTTACCACAGAGATTTCATCTGAGGTTTATAATTAGGCATTCAAATGTTATGCACTACTTGTCAAAAAAAGCAGACCTGAACTTAATACAATTAACTTTCTACAAAGGACATTCAAAGAACCATACATTTTTCCTTATTACAGGTTGTGGCAGACTACCCTCGTTACAAGGTGTCTGCTTTATTTGGTTGGTTATTGTTATCAGGAGGATGATCGACCTCAGTGTTATTGCCCGGATCGAGTAAATAATAATATAAATTATGAAATTTATAGATTGAATAAATAGAGATCTGAGCAGATATATAGAACATAATAACACGAGCCCCCGTACATGAAATATAACAATTTAATCAATTACATAAACAAACTGGGATAATACATTACATTAGGAAGATACACTTCTTTTTGAAATAAATCATTTATCGAATTTCAAACACAAATATGCTTATATAAATAGCCAATCTGTTTAAACAATAGAATTAGTTCATCATAGAATCGAGTGAACAATCGAAGTCATTGCCCTGTACAGCTGCATAACCTGTGATAAGCTGTTCACTCCAACTTCGATGCTGCAGTCCAGTCAAGATTGAAGTTCTCCTCTTTTTTTTCCCCTTCTTTTCCTTTTCATGCTCTCTTATCTCACTTCCTTCGGCCCTCGAAACTTTGTGTGGGTAGGTAGGTGGATACGTGGATAGGTAGGTAGGTGGATGGAGCTATTTCCCCTTTCAAAATAAACAGAGAAGCAACCTAAATCTTCCATCAAATATCCTACTGGGAATAGAACCTTACTCCACTCTCGTTACGTCAGATATCATCAGAATTCAAACAGATACCAATGGCTATCTGGTCAGGCCAAACCTGGCAGACCATAAACAAACCTAGTTTCAGAAGATTAATGTATTTCTAACAGCTATTTCATCCCTAATTCACATTAACATCACACGAGACATAACAGTTTCAGCTCCCGTCTCAATTATACAAATGAATCAATGAAATTCACTTCAGGGCTTAACTATATTAATTTCAGTGAATACTCAAGTCTTTATCATACATGAAATCATCTAAGACAACTTGTATCAAATAAAGTAATGCATGAAATTCTTAGAATACATGATTCCTATAACAATCAAGACGATAAATTCAAACAATTCGTCAAACTCATATAAAGAAGATTATTGTACAAATTCAGACAAATGAACTCAAACACAAATAGTTATACTCATATCAAGAAAATTGATCTACGAATTTAAACAGATAAATTCATGCAAATATAAACAAATAAATTCAAGCAAATAATTATATTGGTATCAACGAATTACATGGGATTGATGCAAAGACCTAGTGCTTTCAAGACTCGCTTGCTTCTACCACCAGAATTGTGTCCATCAACTTTCCAGACATCCGGTCCCTTGAATAATTGTTTTTACGAGAGAACTTCTTCTAAATTCAATCTTGGAGTCAAGATATATTTTCTCTTGCAGAAAAAAAAAACTTGGACTGACTAAATTTTGCGATGGGGCATATTAAAACCATGAAATTTCATGTGGGAAACACGCCCCTTATTTAGCGTAGCCAATCAGATTAAACATATCTACCGCCGTTTATAAATATGCGACAAATTGGTCAGCATAACCCTCTAGATTTTCAAATAACTGATTCTGGAGAATTTCAAAAGATAATGCAACTTCCACTAGCTTACAAATGGTTTCTGTACCCTCTCAGCTCTGACATTTTTTATCTCTAGACCTCCAAATAACCTTCATACCATTAGGGCTACAATGAAGGCTTAATTAAGAATCAATTTTGCCCCTCTAACACGGACATTAAAACCATCGCAGTCTAGCAATTTAATACGGTATCTTCCCTCATAAATCTGATTAATTGTTTTCTGCCAAAACTAATGTGCTCTATATTCTCTGCTGTGCTCTTTCAAATACATCAATAGAAATTTGCACCCTTACACAGGTGTACTGTAAATACAAGTGAAATATGCAAGTTAAAATAAGAAAAGAGAGATTAACAATTGTTATTTGTGAGCAGGGGTCATTTATAGAGGGACTGTAACAGTTGCTGCCTTATGCAGTATTCTTCCCAGTTTTGTGCATGTTCTTCGATGATAGCTATGTCAGAGATTCCTTACATGCCAGTATTTACACTTCTATATTATCAACAAAAAATAATTGCAGAATCAGGGATAAGAGCTTAACAGGAAGCATCGTGTGACAACTGTTTCCCGTGCAGCAACTGTTACAATCCCTCTGTGGAGGTGTGCATTAACTGTGTGCCCTATATACTGGCAAGATAAATATTTATGCGCTCCCTCCCCCACGACAGTGGTAAGACATATAGGCAAGTATTACCCTTATTTATCCATCCACTGTTCCATCTATTGGTGTCCTCTGTCTGTCACACTTCGATTAAGTTTTGTGTTAGGTCTGTTTTTAGGCATTGTGGTGAGACACCCTTGTTTCATGACCACATTTCTGATGTTTATTGTTTCTAACACCCCTGTCATATTCTATGGTGGGGGTCAGAGTGGCATATAAGCCACTTGAGGGGGCATGTAGTATTACGCATGTCCATCCATACCATTTGTCCTTTACAGTCCATCTGTCTATGTGTCCTGTATGTCACAGATTTAATTCTTGCTCAATAACATTTTTAGAGTTAAAAGATTAAAACTGAAAAATTTGGTCTGCAGCCTAATATTAAGAAGACCTTGGTCAAATTATATTTAAATGTCTGACAAAATTACAGCATGTTTGTTGTGGCAGTGTGCTCTTATATCGTAAATTTTGTTTCAGCTGGATAACTTAAAGAACTGCATGGAATTGAAAAATTTCAGGGATGGGCCTTAATACCAAGAATATATAAAACAAGTTTGATTTTTATCTTTATGCCCATGCCATATATGTGGAGGGGGCACAATGTTACCTGTGTCATATCACTTGAGGGGACACGTAGTGTTACCCATGTCAGTCTGTCATATCACTTGAGGGGACACAGTATTACGTATGAGAATCTGTCATATCATGTGAAGGGACACATAGTGTTAGCCATATCAGTCTGTCATATCATGTGAGGGGACACATAGTGTTACCCATGTCAGTCTGTCATATCATATGAAGAGGGACACATAGTGTTACCCATATCAGTCTGTCATATCATGTGAGGGGACACATAGTGTTACCCATGTCAGTCTGTCATATGACTTGAGGGGACATGTAGTGTTACCCATGTTAGTCTGTCATATCATGTGAGGGGACACATAGTGTTACCCATATCAGTCTGTCATATCATGTGAAGAGGGACACAGTGTTACCAGTGTCAGTCTGTCATATTACATGAAGGGACACATAGTGTTACCCATGTCAGTCTGTCATATGACTTGAGGGGACACAGAGTTACCCATGTCAGTCTGTTATATCGCTTGAGGGGATACATAGTGTTATCTATGTCAGTCTGTCATATCAAGTGAGGGAACACTGTGTTACCCATGTCAGTTTGTCATATCACATGAGGGAACACTTAGTGTTACCCATGTCAGTCTGTCATATGACTTGAGGGGATACATAGTGTTACCCATCTCAGTCTGTCATATCATGTGAGGGGGGCGACACATAGAGTTACACATGTCAGTCTGTCATATCACATCACATCCATCAAAACAAATTTTGATATGAGGCATTGCATTAAGAAGACCTAGATCAAGTTTCATTTTACCTTTTGCAGCAAATTCTATGGAGTTATGGCCCATGTTTGATTAGAACTTTGCCCTTCAATATCAGCTCAATAATGTTTGAAGACTTTGTGGATTGAAACCAGATTTGTATCAGACTTTACATTAGGAATATTTTCATAAAGATTTTTTACAATTTTTATCTTGACTTTCTTAGAGTTTAACTTTTGATCAGCACCATATAGCCAGGATTGTGCTGACATGCTGTTAAATCTGATACATATATACATACATTAAGAAGACCACGATCAAATTCAGTTGTCACCATTTTCCAGCACATTGTTTGGGCATTATGGCCCCTGTTTGCCTTCAGACTTTGCCCTTCATTTTCCATTCAGTAAATTTAGGAAGACTTTGTGAGTTTAAACTAAATTTTGTATGATGCTTTACATTAGAAAAGACCCAGGTAAAATTTGGTCTTCATCATTTTCCAGCAAAATTTGACTGAGTTATGTTTGACTTAGAAATTTGTCCTTCAGTCATATCATATTGGTGGGGGAATCCATGTCATATGGACACATTTCAGATTTATCAATATTTGGCTGATTTATGGTTCGAGTTTGAAGTTTGTCCTTAAATCTTGAACCAATATCCTTCAGTTATACTGTACCATCCTGGCAGAGGAATCTGTGTCATCAAACCACGTTTCTTGTTTATCATCATAGAAGAAGACTACATAGCCCTTGATATGCTATTTCATTTCCTTGGCATAGCTAGGAATCTGTAGAGGGGAAAATAACCTTTTGTAATCAAGACAAAAATTTAAGGTAGGGACTTAAACAGTGTTTAAACAAAAAAAACTTTAAATATTTAAATGAGAAACAATCCCCCTTTTCTTTGGCAAAAATGGAAAATATTTTGGAAAACACTATATAATCATCTTGAAAGACATTTCACAGACTCTTTGTGTATCAGATATTATTTACAAAATTTTTTGCGCAGGCAATAGCATGTGTACATCCTCAAATTTGCACTTTTTTCACGCCCCTTTTGATTTCTAGCATATAGATTACAAGTACATGTATGTGGAGATGTGTAGGTATGGATAGATATATCGGTACCTTTAAATGGTCACATAGTGCAGGGCTCTAATTGTGTCAGCTGATAATGACAGAGAACACCTGCTTTCTCAAGCATCATAAATACAGCAATCAATTATCAATCAGTCAATCAGTCAATTACAGGTCTGGAATCTAACATTTTTAGCACTGTATGTGATGGAGGGGGTGATATAGCTATCCCTATGTGTGTCTGTCTGTCCATAAATGTATGTTTTATTTTTTATGGAGCATAACTCTCTGTTCAAGGTATTTCAACCAGACTTAGTATACATATCAAGCATATTGTGCATGTATGCCTTTTTATACTTAGGATTTTCTGCATTCAGAATTTTTTCACTATGGAAATGAAATGCAGCAAGATATATATATATTCACCATAGGGTACTAGCATAAGTAGTATAAAATTGAGATTGCTGTACTATTGGCTAATTTCAGCAGGAGTTTTTAGGCATCACGATGCCAATTAAGTTCCTTGTATAATTCCTTTATTTTTCTAAATTTTTTAAGAAATCCAGTGCAGTAGGTATAAGTTAAGACTATTTTACCTATCCTGGGTACTTACATATTTTACCTATCCTGGGTACTTACATAGACACAACATATAAAAAAAAAAAATCAGCAAACCTATCCTGGGTACTTATATAGAGTACTTACATAGACACAACATATAAAAAAAACAATCAGCAAACCAGTAGGTTATGTTACATTTTTTAAAAAGTAGTTGCATTGAAATAAACTGACAGTATTTATGTGCAAGTGACCTTTCCGAAAGTGGCTAAATCACACTTGTTTGCTTTGTCATCCTATGCCATAACCAACAGGCTGAACTCAGTATAAATTTTTGTTTTGAATGCAAGTAACACTCTTCACTGGTTAACAAATCTCCCAGAAATATCAGGAAAAATAGTACTGATTTTCTTAGGGACTGCAATAACAGCTGATTGGCTCAAGTAGTGTAGTAATGCCTTTACATACCAGTAAGTGGGTGACCTGGAGGATACTGTATATTCTTGCTTATAAGTCGAGTCCTGCTGCAAACTGCACAGACCCAGATCTGCTGTCGCATAATATGCCAGATGATCTGGGTCTGTTCAGTTTGTTAGGAATAATCAGTATAACAAACAACATAGACCCTGATCTGCTGGTGCATTATGCTAAAAAACATACCGTATATACTGGCGTATAATTCGACACCAACTGCAAACTGCATAGACCCAAATCTGCCATCGCATAATGTGCCGGCAGATCTGGGTCTATGCAGTGTGTAAGGACTAATCAGTAGATCAAACAACATAGAGCCTGATCTGCTTGTGCATTATGCGATGGCAGATCAGAGTCTATGGTGTTTGCAATTTGACTTGACTTATAAGCAAGTATATTCAGTATGTCATCTGTAGATGACTCATATTTCAAGAAAACATAAATACCAATATCTAAACTTTTCCCAATGTTAAAATACCATAATATGCTAGAAAGAGATTATTTATGAATTTCATATTTACAGGTGAGATGAGGGTAAATAAATGATGTATGACCACACTACATTTATGTCACAGTAGTATAAAATAGTTTTTGTCTGTATTTCTTGTGTGCAAACTTTTTGTTTTAGTTGACAAGAATTGTACGTTTTCATTTCAAAACTTTTATAATATTACTTATTATATTATCTCTACCAAAAAAAAATAGTAAATTTCATTTACCAATGCCAAAGGTTCTTAATAGCATTTCATTTTTCCAATTTTTTTCTCTCAGTATTTTGCTATAAAGACATTAATCTTCGTATGTTTATTATTCATTTGATTATTTTGTCATTATTTTTATAAGGTTCTAACAGTTTACAGAATAAACATGACCTTTTCCAAGTACTAAGACATGAGGTTCACTTATTATGTCCTCATTATGCCAATAGCATTATTTTAATATTGCTTGTCATCGTCCTTTGTTATTGCTTTAAATACTTGTGTCATTTCCATCAAATTGTGTGCTTTATAGGTATACCGTTTGTCATACTTGTTTTTTAAAGATCATTTCCACTTGGACTACACTAAAGACCCCTTAAATAAATTCAGAAGTCAGTAAGTATTTGATATGTTAATAACCTACTGTGCAGTGGTTTATTTTTGTGGTACAAAGATTTCATGCTTTCAATCTTATGACTTTCTGTGGTGTTTTAATTGCAAATTGCTGTCTCTTAAAATGTACAGTATGAAACTGATCATGCAATTTTAATGGATGATTTATCTTCATAAAGACTGCTTAATTACAGACATACTGAAAATAACACTCTTGTGAAAATAGCATTTTACATACCGTCTATACTCACATATAAGCCGGGTCCAAATGCAAACAACATAGACCCTGATCTGCTGTCGCATAATTCCACTAGCAGGTCAGGGTCTATGTTGTTTGTTCTACTGATTGGTCGTTAGAAACTGCATAGATCCAGATCTGCCGGTGCATTATGCGACGGCAGTTCTGGGTTTGTGCAGTTTGCAGTTGGTATGGTATATATGTGAGTACATACGGTACATAAATATTTCATCTCTGGATGCTAATGGTCCCAATTTTTAAAAAATTATTTTAAGCACGAGAGGGCCACTGGTTCCTTGTCTCAACTTGAATATGGCCATTCCTTTATAGCATAAGAGAAGGTCCCTAGTTTCTTATCTCAACTTGAATATGGCCATTCCTTTAAAGCATAAGAGAGGGCCCCAAGTTCCTTGTCTCAACTTGAATATGGCCATTCCTTTATAGCATAAGAGAAGGTCCCTAGTTCCTTGTCTCAACTTGAATATGGCCATTCCTTTATAGCATAAGAGAAGGTCCCTAGTTCCTTGTCTCAACTTGAATATGGCCATTCCTTTATAGCATAAGAGAAGGTCCTTAGTTCCTTGTCTCAACTTGAATATGGCCATTCCTTTATAGCATTCTCAGTTATCTGGACGAAAGAGTTTTCATGAATTTTACATTGTTAAATGGGTCATGATAATTAGGTTTCATTGTATATCATAGACATTTACTGTGGACTTTAACCTAAGTACTGGAAAGTAAGGTCTGCTTAGTATTTTTTTTCAAAAATATTTCATTAGCAAAACACTAATTCCTGTTTTTCTCTGGAATTCACTGCATTTAATTGCATTCTTTGGAAAATTGTATTTGTATTAGGTATAGCAGTATATGGTAGCATATGGTAATACCATAACACTGTCAGCTAATTTAACAGTTGGTGATCTTGGCTCCATTGGTGACAGAAACACAATGATCAATCAATCAAACACTATAATAAAACATACATCCATGAGTAAACTTCTCATCATAAACAAAAATGAGATTCGGCTATGGGTCTACTAGTACATCATATGTCCTTTACATTTATTCTAAATAAATTAAGTGCTTTGTTTGTGTTTTAATTATATCTTGTTATGATAAACGTAGAGTTGTTACCTTATACTGTAAGCATATTCCAGATGTAAATTGTATTTATCTTGACAGCTGTGAATGGCAAGACATACTCATTGACAGCATCAATAGTATCAAGATGTATGTGTTAGAGATTTGAAAGTCATATATCTTTTACATCCAATGAATTTATTCACCTAAAACTCTGTAGAATATTGCTATGCTTAATTTTTTGTCCCTGAAATGCTAGGATTTCCAATTATGGATAAACAGATAGCTACATCATCATAATACAGTTCACAGACATAGCAACACGTTCTGCAGACCCATGGTTCGACATGTCAGACTTCTGCCAGGGTGTCCACATAGATTTTCCAAAAAAAATCCATATTGCTATCCATAGTTTAGGTATAAACCAAATATGATATTTTCAAATAACTGACAGTTTTTTATGCCTTAAGCAGGAATGCAGGAATTTTAATGAAATGGTCAGTTTAATAACAAAAATATCAGTCATGGAATAAATTGTCACTTTTGTATTATCCCTCTGTACATCTGCAAGTATGATAAAAAAAAATTCATATATTGGAGAAAAACCCATACATAAGGTTAGTTGTCTGCCTGTACTTATCCCCCCCCCCCACCTCCCCATTCAGTAGTAGCCATATGCCCTGTAACTAGACAGGTCTTTAGGAATACACCAAGATACATTTATCTAATTAAACCTCGTAATAGTATTTTAACCTTTTATGGGAATAAAATACAAAATTTTCTACCATTATCTTTAGATTGCACCATCAACCAGTATTTTCATCATACTGTATTTTATATAAATTCATGTAAAAAAATATATAATTTGCCAGGCTAAACTAAGAGAAGGAGTTTGTTAAGCCCTGATATGGTCAAGGAAAGCGATGCTGAATGGCCAGAACAAACAGCAGTCCCAAGATTTAATGAAGTATCAATTACAGCACCACTTCATCACAACTTTTGAATTTACATGTGCTTATAAACTATGAGCCCCTGAATCTATCAGATGTATTCAAGTGATAAGTTCAGTAAGTTCAACAGTTTTTGAGAACATTCAGATGAATTTTTGCTAAAGACTGCATCTTTTGAAGTTATACATTCCTTCCCAAAACCAGTTTTTAGCTCATCTGGCTGTATTTCACAGGCCTTTCAAGTCTGCACAAATGATGTTGATCTGCCATCTAAACTGTAGCTCCCATTGCTAAACAAATGTAAATGCTGTTAAATCTCACAAAGCATCTTGCTAACCCCTTTGCATATAGCTATTAGGTAGATGTCATCCAGGTTAGTGATCTCAGGCCTACTTAGGCCTCTTGTTAACTACCATATTTACTCGCTTATAAGTTGAATCCAACTGAAAACAATAAAGACCCTGATCTGCTGTCACCTAATGCACTGGCAGATCATGATCTATTTTGTTTGTTCTACTGATTACTCCAAACAAACTGCATAGGCCAGATCTGCTCATGCATTATGGGACAGCAGATTTGGGTCTGCGCAGTTTGCAGTTGGACTTTACTCATAAGCGAGTATATATGGTAATATTACAAATGTGTTCTTTGTGGTGCCTAATATTGTAAAAGAAGGGTCTTACCACCAAAATCCACCCACATTGTTCAGTTTTTGGCTTGTTTAATTTTTGGAAAACCCTTGTGTTGTGGTTTAAAACAATATTATTTACACTTAGTGAGATGAGGGTTTTGATATTGAGACTTGCTTTCATAAATTGTAAACATGCACTGTGTTTCTATGGTTTTCTTGATTTTTCATTGGGAATACTATACTTTTTTAGGTAGACCAGATTTTAGGTCAAACACAAATTGTCTTATAGCAACACTTCAACACTTAGAACATGTACTCACAACCACTTTGAGTTAATTATGGGTTGGCTATATACAGGGCCATCGCAAGTATGTGCTGGAAGAAATGGCACCCCAGGTGACAGGCGCCTCTGGTGCCCTGGGCGAGCGGCACCTTCAGCACCCCCCACTCGAGAAAAAATACAGCAAGCTCTGCAAAATGGCGCCCCCCAGGCTTGGTGCCTAGGGCGATCGCCTGTTTTGCCTGCCCCTTATGGTGGCCATGGTTATATACAATTGCATGTGCCATGGTGACCTCATCACACATAATGATATGAGTGCAAGATATACAATTTATAAATAATAATAATAATAATAATAATAACAATAACAATAATATACTTTATTTTATGAGGGTAACTCAGTTATAATATACTATTCTCGCCCAAGTCCCTCAGGATGAACAAACTATTGTAAATACAAAAATATAATAATAAAGCATGCACATAGAGTAATGCATTAACAGAATAAATTGGTGTGCATGTACATGTATTTCAATATTTACAATGAAAACTGCCTTTCAAGATAATGGTCATATGATTTTCTTTTGAACACATTTATATTTGTGTATGATTTAATGGTTTTCGAGAGTATATTCCAAAGAATAGATCAGAATAAGCAAATATTTCTTTAAAAGTATTTGTTTTTGGAAATGGTGTTCTGCAATGATCATTTGTGATCAATCTCAATTTAAGTCCTTGGTATTGTTCTTTTGACTTAATATGAAACAAACCATATAAATATTGTGCCCAGAGTTCATTCTTTACTTTGAACATATTGTAGTCTTGTGGTAGGCTAACCTGTATTCAAATTTCAACCATTTCAATTCAAAGAATAAAATTTTGTATTGTGTATCAAATGGTAAATTTAGGGTAATTCTTGCTGCCCTTTTTTGAAACTTATAGATCCGTTCAGTATTACTATCATTTGTATTCCCCAAATTGTGCAGCAGTAGTCTAAAAGAGGAAGAATAAATGCATTGTAATATAATTTCCGATAGTTGAGTAGTAGATAACTTCATAAATAATAATAAAAACATTTACTGAGGAACACCCCACTTTATTTAAATAATAAATCCTTTGCCTTACATTTAAGGTCTCTACTCGGATTCCCCCTTTTTCTTGACTTTAGAGTATTTCTCTTCAAAATATTTTCACTGCTATTCATAGGGAAAGATCCAAAATCATGTCATGCTATTACCTCATAGTTTGATATTTTTACTAGGGAATACAGCTTTCAGAGACCACCTGTCTTAAGAGGCCATAACATTCAAACCTATATTTTATACTTTAGATGCTCAAAAAAGCCTGTATTAAAGACCACCTGTCTTAAGAGACCATAACATTCAAATCTATATTTGATACTTTAGTTGCTCAAAAAAGCCTGTATTAAAGACCACCTGTCTTAAGAGACCATAACATTCAAATCTATATTTGATACTTTAGTTGCTCAAAAAAGCCTGTATTAAAGACCACCTGTCTTAAGAGACCATAACATTCAAATCTATATTTGATACTTTAGTTGCTCAAAAAAGCCTGTATTAAAGACCACCTGTCTTAAGAGACCATACCATTCAAATCTATATTTGATACTTTAGATGCTCAAAAAAGCCTGTATTAAAGACCACCTATCTTAAGAGACCACCTTTTGGGGTTCTTATAGGTAGTTGTTTAAAACAGGTTCCATTGTAGTTAGATTTTTGTAACTTTTACTTTAGTATAGAATAACTGAGATTCAGCATCATGATACATTGATTTAAAAACACCCTGAAATACATGCATGTAAATAATAGAAGCTGGAAAAATAAGGAAAATAGATCCATAGAAAAGAAGGAAAATCTTCTCTTCATGTAAATTTTAAATAGCCAAAGTTATGTGCATACCTTGGATGGATGGATGGATGGATCGATCAATGGATAGATAGATAGGTAAGTAGGTAGACAGATAGATAGAATAAAGTATTACATATAAGCTCCTTCTTTCCTGAAGGATTGTATTGACAAATGGAAGAAGCAAACAGATAAAAAATGATTTCATGATTCACAATTCCACAAAAAAGAATTCTTAATGAAATTAAGTCCTTGATTTTAAAAAAAAATTGATCTTGATTCATGATCTTTTCCTGCATGATGTTGTAAACCAGACTAAGAGTAATTGCTGATTTGTTTTCTCCCATAATGCACGCTAAAAATGGCCCTCAATATGCATGCTGGAACAAAGTACAAGGTCTAAGACTGTGAGTGTGAAAATAAATGTTAAAGTTACAGCTGAGTTTGACTACATTATGAGATAATTTATATATAATGTTGACTGAATAGTCAAATAACTAACTCAAAGCAATTCCTGTCATGTAGCTGAATGGAGTTTATTAAGATTCACTATTTTCATACTAATATATACAAGAATTTATGACATTTTTTGTGTATTATTGTCAGAACAACCTTCATCTTTTCCCACATTACTGTCATTACAGTGTTGATTGGTTTGAATTTATGATAAAATATTGCTAAGTTTTGAATTAGACAAAATAAAAGACCGTTGCTGATTTTGCAGTTTTGTCTACTTGTCAGAATTGTATTGTCACCTAAGCATATAGCGTAGACAGTAAAACCGTTTCATAAACGTCACCTTTCGATCAATCCTTACAAGCAGATGATCTTTATAGTTTTCATAAAATTCAAATCAGTTTCCTTTCTGTGTGTATTTTCCGTACCAGTGTGAGATGCATGTCATACCAGTACAGTGGAACTTGAGAAAACCGACCAGAACTGGAACCAAAGGTTTTGGCTTTTATTCACAAAATAAAGAATAATAAATTTGGGACCTGACCAAACAGCTTATATATGTAGTGAAATCAGTTCTTTCTGGAATTAATTTGCTGTTCAAATAAGCCATATTTATTTTACTTTAGATAAAAAAAACTTTCTTTAATGCTGATTGCTACCCAGTTTTAAATATGACTTTTATGTTTTTATTTCTCTTTGTTCCTTTTCATTAAAAGGACCTCATTGGAAAATACTTGATAGTCATATACTAAGTGAACTACCCTGTATTTTTTTTATTATTATTCTTATTATTCTTCTTCTTATTATTATTATTATACATGTATTCAGATATAGATTTTTACTGATTTGTAATTAAATGAGATTTATCATACTAGAGTGGCATATAAGAGTCATGTGAAAATCCTTAAATTAATAATCCCCTTTCCTACACACACACACACAAATGCCTGGGAAAAAAATGCCATTAGCTGAGTAAATAAGTGCCCCTGTCTATAGACTGGCAGTACCACATCTCTATTAACATGATAAATACTCTTTCTTTTTTCTGCATATTGCCAGCCATAAATCTACTTCATAGTCTTCCTGAAATAGTCAACGTCAAAATCCAACAAAAAATTCTCTCGCCAACTGATGGCAAAATCACTAGGCGGGGAGTAATTCCTCTTTGAAAAGGTCAAATGTCGATAAGTCCTTTTTGTCTCTTTGTAAGGATCTTTAGGGATAAATACTGAAATTAAAAGTTCGTCTGTTTAGAGCTCAAATTAAAGTCTCTAGCACACAATAGACTTGGATTTGTTCACACTTTTGCTCTTGATTTTATGGAACCTTGTCTCCAAGTAGAGAGTTAGAGAGAAGTGGTACAGGTATCTGAGGACACACCCATTTAGAGGTCCCTCTTATTTTTAACAGTGTAGATCCTGAAAGGGTATCTAATTGACAGAAGTGTAGATCATGGTTAATTCTCTTCTCTCAGGTATGTAAAGATCAGCATACACCATATTGTTTTGGGGTGTTTTTTTACATACAAGATGGCCATTCTTGGTGGAACAAGTTTTGGTAAAGTCCTTAACATTTTGGAAGCTAGTATAATACAGTAGGCAGACAGACTGGCAATCCATTTATCTCATTGTCTGGAAATCTGTTTAAACTTGTGCCTTATTTTTTTTTACAAACTAAGCTGAATATACAAATTGACTTACAAAAGAACCAATATGCAATTTTGTTAAAAAATAATTCAGGATCTGAAATCTGATTAGTTGATTTAGGATTGTTTACTTTGTGTCCTTAAAGGACTGTAATAACATTGGTTGTGCTGATTTCACAAAAAGGCCAAAATTGTTACTTTTGTAAATCTTTCTAACACACACACATACACACACACAGACACACACACACACATATATATATATATATATATATATATATATATATATATATATATATATATATATATATATATATATATATATATATATATATAATGTTGTCATCTATTGTATTACCACTAAAACATTCTAGCATCTTAAAAATGAAATCTAACCAAAACTAGCATATTAAGGGACTTATTTTCTGCATGACATTCATGTTTATTATGGCTACATGAGAATGCTAAATGCTTTGTAGAGGCAGACTATATAATTTTGTGATTACATTCTGGTTAGCTTTCTGTATTGCCATGTAATAGGAGTGTTATAAGGCAAGTTACTGTATATAACTGCAAACTGCATGGACCCGGATTTGCCGTTGCATAATGTGCCAGCAGATCTTGGGTCTATGCAGTTTGTAAGGACTAATCAGTAGAACAAACAACATAGATCCTGATCTGCCGGCGCATTTTGCGACAGCAGATCAGGGTCTATGTTGTTTGCATTTGGACCTGGCTTATACGCAAGTATAAATGGTAGGATGGAGTTTCATCACGTGTCATCTGTGTTACTAAGTGGTTAGCATGCTGGATTTAGTTTCATAAATTATATTTGAAGAAATTGTCCTTGATTTAATCCTTTCTAAGCCTGGCTGTATGTTTCCTTTTTACTTTCACTGTTTACTTTTAATAAACACCTTTTTGTCATTTTTGTTTTATCTCTTTTGTTTTTCTGCCAACCCCCATTGTTATTTCTAACTCTGCCTGTAAATTTTGCAACATAAATTTTTTGTCTTTTTAACCATATTGCACTGTGTCGTTGTCACCATCTTTTTTCACAGTCCACCTTCCTCTCTCTCTCTCTCTCTCTCTCTCATGTATGACTAATGAAATTGTGATAAATGTAGAGATACTGTATCATTACTGATGCTTTTAACTTTATCCTTTACTGTGTTAGTATGTTTTACTGTACTAAATTATTGAACCTTTTTTATTTATAAAGCAGTTTTAAAAGCCATACCTAGGTCATGAAAACAAATGTTCCAACAGCAAGTCACCATCTACATATAAGGTTACCAGGTATTGAGCTAGAAAGATATTTTCTGTAGATTAAAAAATAAATGTAACAGATATAGAGTTTAGGTTAAGAACTATATTTGTACACATGAACATCAGATTTTCTCATTCATCATTGCCATTTGTTACTTGCTTAGGTAATATGTAATGTTGATCATGGTTGAGCAACAAGCAGGAAGAGATTGATCGTAGGTAAAGGTGAGATATTTCTATATAGCACAGCTTCCGTGCAGTCTGCAGGTGTGATACATATATATATATATATATATATATATATATATATATATATATATATATATATATATATATATATATATATATATATATATATATATATATATATATATATATATATATATATATATATATATATATATATATATATATATATATATATATATGCAAATGCAATTTGGGATTGCTTTCCCACTGGCAACCATTACTAATACTAATCAGCTCTGATTAAAGCAGTTATTACATATAACTAACCATTGGGCACAAGCCAAAATGATTACCAAATATACTCACATATAAGCCGGGTCCAAATGCAAACAACATAGACCCTGATCTGCTGTCACATAATGCGCCAGCAGATCAGGGTCTATATTGTTCGTTCTACTGATTAGCCCTTACAAACTGCATAGACCAAGATCTGCCTGTGCATTATGCGACAGCAGATCTGGGTCTATACAGTTTGCAGTTGGTATTGGATTATACACGAGTATATACGGTACTCAATACTATATAGGCCACAGATTGTCTTTAAAAACCAGCAAGTAAAATGAGGTCAGTCTTGCACTTTTTATCACACCCAATTCTTTTACCAGTCTTGACACTTGTGAGTGTGAAATCAGCCCTTTCCTAACCAATTTTTGTTGAAAGCGAATGATGATGTCAGAGTGGAAGTCATGGATGACCTTGAGCTATTATTTGATAAGGTTGCCTGTAATACTTTTAATTTTTTTTGTCCAGCAATTTGTTTTCCTGCTGGCTTTATTGAAGTGGCCTGTGTCCAAATATTATGATATTACTGTTAAATTTTATTAAAAAACAAAGCAAACTGACCTATTTTCTTGCAGTACAAATAGCTGCACATACAGAAACTATGGATAAAATAAGTATGGAAATATGTGTCTTTTCTCTGCAGGTCTTCTTAATTTGCCTAAAACTTTTACAAGTTTAAATACATATCATATCTAAAGACAGTAGTATTTTCCATTCAGACCAGTCAAAAGTAGCTTGAATATAAATGCCAAAAGCTATATACTATAAAATCAGATATTCTCATTAAATTGCATTATTAAAAAAATCTAAAACCCAACATTTTTTACTCCCCACTCACCCTGGTCAAATGTATGAATCCACAAAATTTTGTTCTCATCAAATTTCTTTCAGGTATAAAACAAATGAATTTTAACCTCATGAAAATATCTGATTTATGTATGTGTATTGTGTTATAGTAAAGACTTCTCTATGAAACTAAAATTGTATTGTTTTTGTTCTACTTTGAACTCATTTATTTTCATGGGTAAAATTTTTGTGTGGTTTTGTGACAAATAATTACATTTTTTTAGTTACCTAAATTCATGGATTGGGGAAGGAGTGCTTTTGTTTCCACTGGAGGTTTATTGTTTGTTCATTCCATAAATCTGTGGTTTGTAGTAACCATGAAATTCATGTCAGTTAGTACCCCACTTGAATTAATGAATTTGCATGATTTTATCTTAATAAACTGTACAGGTCTTATTTCATAGAACTTGTACTGTATTGTACTTTACTGACTGTACTGTACTTTACGGTACTGTACTGTGTTGTACTACACTGCTGAAAAATTGTTTTTAACAGGAACAAATACTTAGTGTTAACCCTGTGCATTAAAGTTTTGAAGCTGGAGCTTCCAAACTTTGGATTATAATGGCTTATAAATTTTAGTGTGGGAGATTTGGGGTTAAAATCGAATTGAAATCTCCCCATACAAATATTACATATTTGTTCTCTAAATGATTGAAGAGAATCAAATAATAAAACTGTAGCACACAAATATATACAAAAAATATATATTTCTCCAGATCCTTCATCCTTATGTTGGTTCACTTGCAGTTCATATCATAGACCAGAGTTCAATTCCCATGTATATAGCTCTTCTTGGCAGTCACAGTCCTTATTCTCATGATTCCTGTTACAGGAAATTATCTTGATTTTCTGGAAACACTGTAAGATTTGGACAGCGTTTGCTTCAGACATGTTTTGAATCAGTAAATGAAATTAAATTAATTTTGACATTCAAATCACATTGTAGGGCAATAAAATTAACCTGTCTACATCAATAATCATTACAGTTAAGTAAATTGTAGGACAATAAAATAATCTGCTCATGCCAGCAATGAATACAGTTTAACTTGGTGTGTTTATCCAGTGATAATCCCATGATAAGGCCATCTGTCATTTTTACAACATTTTGGCAAATGGTTACTAAGGATATGTTTGCCTGATAATACCGTATTTATCCAATGATAAGGCCATGTTTAATAATAAGGCCATCTCTCATTTTACAACATTTTGGCAAATGGTTACTAAGGATATGTTTGTCTGATAATGCCATATTTATCCAATGATAAAGCCATGTTTAATAATAAGGCCATCTCTCATTTTACAACATTTTGGCAAATGGTTACTAAGGATATGTTTGTCTGATAATACTGTATTTATTCAGTGATAAGACCATGCTTGATGATACACCCATTTCCAATTCTTACAATTTTGATAAATATCAACCAAGTATATCTTTGTCTGATAATAAGCCAACCCCTTCTTTCTGACAAATTTATTAGTCTGGACGATTGATTTTATAATGGAAGAAATACTGTAACCTACCCCTTTTTTTGACAAATTTATTAAGTTGACCCTCTGATCTCATCATGGGAGAAATTCTGTAAATACTTATCCGATTCTGTACCAGGTGTGCTCAACTTTGCTATGATTAGTGTAGACGTAGATCTGCCATTGTATAATGCACCAGCAGATCTGAGCCCACCCTGTTTTTTTATTTGAGCCAATCAAAAACGACATTACAAAAGTAAAGTCATTTGTGATTGGCTGACACAAAATCTGAAGGACAAACCTGAGCTCAGAAGTATTATGATTTCCAAGACTGGGCCTATGCTTTTTTGCAGTTTAGTATGTATTATAGACAAGTAAAAATGGTGATACATTTGATTTACATTGACCACATGTACAGTTTTGTATGTATTATAGACAAGTATAAATGGTGATACATTTGATTTACATTGACCACATGTACAGTTTAGTATGTATTATAGACAAGTAAAAATGGTGATACATTTGATTTACATTGACCACATGTACAGTTTAGTATGTATTATAGACAAGTATAAATGGTGATACATTTGATTTACATTGACCACATGTACAGCTTTGTATGTATTATAGACAATTAAAAATGGTGATACATTTGATTTACATTGACCACATGTACAGCTTTGCAGTGTGTTTGCTTTTCTGATGATAATTTAATTCATTATTGGACTACTTTTTTATAATGCAATTTCAACTTATCCCTTCCCCCCTCCCTCTCTTTGTGGAATCCTCCATCACAGTGATTGCTCAGAGCCCTCTCTGTAACATATAACTATGTAGATATTAATGCAGATATTGAAGATAATATAATTGATCTAATTACCTATGTGACTCATACAGATTATAAATAATTTAGTTTTATAACTTTCCTTTTGCATATAATTAATAAACCATTCCTGTGGTACAGTTTTGCCCTTACAATCTGCAATAGTTCATTACTGTCTCATTTTCCTTTATACAGTACTCTCAATAGCATCAGAAACATGATTTTCCAAAACACTGTATTGCACATTACTATTAAATTATTTTCCTTTTCTGTGCTGTGAATTTAGGTTTCTAGCTGGTATGAATGCCTTACCAACTTCACACATTTGTACAGAGGCTTGGGGGCTACAGGTGGCTATGTGGTCTAAGGTGCTAGCTTTTACGGATCACTCACATCTCACCTCTGTCTGCATGATTTCGAGTTTCGGCTCGACCAATGTGGGTATATGAGAAAGCTTGCCAGTAGCTTCCTGTGGGTCAGTGGTTCTTTCCAGGTTCTTCCTCCACCAAATATCCTGGCCATCATGTATAGTCTTATCATATGCTGAAAAATGGCGTTAAACTCCACAAAACCAAACCAGCCATTGGACAGAGGCTTGGTCATGTGAGAACACAAATAAATGAACCACCATATTTTAGTGGATTTTAACCTAAAGTTGTCATTCATTCATTACCCACCTGGCTGTCACCATTTTGAATCCTTATAGTTATATGAGCTCAACATAGGTACAACTTTCTTGTAAAATATTTATATGAAAATAAGAAGAAAAAATAAGAGACCCTTTTTGTTGAGCCTGCTTTTATGGCTAAAAAGATGTACATAAAAGGATAGTTAAAATCTTCAACATGAGGTTGATCTAGGGTGTGGACAGAAGTATGGATCGAGGAACACTCACAACTTTGTCCACATTGCTCAGAGTTGGGCATACATTACATTATTGTGGCAGTAGAACTTGGTCCATGCTGTTCATAATTCGACATATATTATACCGATTATACACAAAAAAACATGGCACATGTTGAATATATACATCTTTTCTATCAAACCTGGCCATAAGAACAAGTGTTAATTTTATACACCTTTTTTAACTCACCTGGCCATAAGGACAAGTGCATTTATGGTATGATCCTTCAACCATAATGGGTCATCCATTGTCCATTCAGAGTTATTATTTATAACTTATAAAAAAAAACTGCTTGACCTATTTGCACATACCTTTTACAGGGAACATTTTGTCATAAAGTTTTATCAATTTGTTCAGCTGATGCTGATCCTTCATCAAGAATGGCCACCATTACTAAAATTGTACTTTTAAACAACTTCTTCTCAAAAACTGCTGAACAGAATTTGACCAAATTTAACAGAAAGTGCCCTACCTTGAAGCCCTTCTATGATTTTTTTACAAATGCTGGCAATCGACCATAAGATATGGCCACCATTACTAAAAATAGAAAAACTTTAAATAACTTCTTGCCAAAATCTACTCAACAGAATTTGATCAAATTTTACAGAAAGCTTGCTGACGTAAAGGTCTTTATAATTTGTTCATATGATGCCCATCTACAACCAAATATGGCTGCCATTGCTAAAAATATGTTGAATGACTTCTCAAAATCCACTGAACAGAATTTGATTAAATTTGACAGAAAGCATCATAGCATAAAGGCCTTCTAAATCTGTAAATAATGCCAATCTACTGTAAAATATGGCCATTTTTACCAAAAAAAGAAAAACGCTTCAATGACTTCTTCTTAAAAACCACTCAACAGAATTTGACTATAATTTGTCAGAAAGCATTCTGGGATAAAGGGCTTTCAAATTTATACAAATGATGCTGATCTGCCTTCAAATATGGCCACCATTACTAAGAATATAAACATTTTCAAATGATGACATCTTAAAAGTCACTCAACAGATTTTACAAAAAGCATCCTGGTCTAGATTGCTTTCAGATTTATTACACATGATGCCAATCAACCATCAAATATGGCCACCATTACTAAAATTATTATTTCTTAAAAGTACTTCTGAATGGACACTCAACAGAATTTGATCAAATTTATTAGAAAGCATCTTTGCACAAAGGGTTTTCAAGTTTTGTACAAGTGATGCTGATTTGCCATAAAAAATGGCCAACATGATTAAAAATGGTAAAACCTTTAAACAGCTTCTCAAAAACTGCTCATCAAAATTTTACATCCTGGCTTGCCCTAAAGTGTTTTCAAGTTGTACAAATGATGCCAATCCACGATTCAAATATGGTAGCCATTACTACAAATAGAAATACTTTTGGAAACCTTCTTAAAATTTGGTGAACAGAATTGGACCATGTTTGACAAAAAAGTTGGCATTAATAGCTTTCGGTTTGGTGTAAATTATATCAATATGCCATCAAATATAGCCAATGGTACTAAAAATAGAAAAAACCTTGAAACTTCTCTTTGTCAAAAACCACTCAAAAGAATTTGACCAAATTTAACAGAAAGCACAGTGCATGGAAGACTTTCAAATTTTAAGCGATTCTGATCCATCACCAAATATGGCCCATGGCCAACTTTGCTAAAAACAGAAAAAAAACATTTAAACATCTTTAAATCAAAGAAAAAGATTAACAGATTTTTACCAACTTTGACAGAAAGCATCCAAGCATAAAGGCCTTTCACGGCTAAACAAATGATGCAATTGTGCCATCAAATATGGATGAAAATTTAAAAAAAACAGAAACCTTGAAATAATTGTTTTCTTTAAAAAAATTTGAGCAACAGCATTAGAATAAATTAGCATCCTCCTGGCTCAGATTTATTTGCCAACTGCTCTTTCATTTGGTTATTAGGCAGATGTCAGCCAGGTGAGGGAATTCAGGCCCACTTGAGCATCTTGTTATGCCCACACTTAGCACTAGATATTGTGGTAGTCTCTGTCTGTATGTCCATTACTACAGATAGACTGCTGGGTGGAAATTCACGAACTTTGAAGTTATGTTGCCATTAGCAACCATTTGCAAGAGGAGTGTCAATCTTGGTTCCCACCCCTGAGGTCCCTGAGAGGGGTCAAAGGTCAGATGTACAAAAAGTTCAGTTACAATGACATCTTCAATTATTTTCTGCAGCATCTATATATATATATATATATATATATATATATATATATATATATATATATATATATATATATATATATATATATATATATATGGATTTTGCATTATGACCTCTAGGTCATTGTCTGTGGGGGCAGGGGGTATGTAGGGCATTGGAATATGTAGTAAAAATTGAAAAATTGTTGGGATTTCTGATGGTGATCTATTGCAGTTGCTCTAAAAAAATTGCATTTCCTGAAATAGGTAAATTTGAACCTTTTTTGGCTCAGATAACCATCATCATAGTGTTTTAAAGAATATTTGAGATGAATGTAAATATATTTTTTGGTTTGTGAAAGCATAGCCAATCCCATTCAACATCCTTTCACTCATGTTACTTGTCCTTCTTTTTAAGGTTGACAGCCCCCGTGTTTGTGATCATCCACTAATCATAAAGGAAGTGATTTTTGTTACGTAAAAAGGGGATTGAAGATAATTAGAATTGAATAAGGTGAGGCTAATTTACTCAAAACATAATATTCCATTTTGACTTTACAATTTTGTATTTACAATGAAGTGTTGTGATAGACAACCTATAAAACACACATTATTTCCTTTTGCACTATTACCGTATATACTCACGTATAGGCCTACACCAACTGCAAACTGCATATACCCAGATCTGCCGTCGCATAATGCACTGGCAGATCTGGGTCTATGCAGTTTGTAAAGACTAATCAGTAGAACAAACAACATAGATCCTGATCTGCCGGCGCATTATGCAACGGCAGATCAGGGTCTATGTTGTTTGCATTTGGATCAGACTTATATGCAAGTATATACGGTAAATACAGTCCTTCAGTATTAAAGGTAAAAAGACAGTATGTAGCTTCTTAAAAGGTGTGTTTTGACACTCAAGAATGAAATAAACCTGTTTACCTGAAGAAATTGGTGAGTTGCTGAGTATTTCATCATACAGTTGATTATCATAACAGTGACATAGTTCACTCCCACTGATTCTGTCAATACAACACATTCTCATTATAAGGTCCTTCATTATAACACTGTCCTTTTATAAGGTAAGTATGGTCATGGATCCATTTTTATTTTTTAGTAGTAAAATGATATCTATACTGTACTTCATTATAATAGGGGCTCACTTTAAGACTGTATACTCCATTGCTCCAGTGGACATCATTATGTTGTGTCAATGCTGTATCAGGAATATTGAATTGTATGTTGTGGTACTTTGAAAACTAGAGTTGTATTGAATCTAAATAAATTCTGATCTGTTGGTTATACATATGTACACATATTACAGTATGTTGGATTTAAAAATCATTGTTAGTTTTTCTTCAGTCCACGGTTTGTTGTTTCTTTTGTATCATTAATATCAAGATTTATGATGTGTTTTAATATTGAAATTGTAAGAAAAAAAATGTGGATCAGTTGAACTATGAAGTTCTAAGGAATATTTTTTAAAAATGGTCACATTGGTACTAAGGAGTTCAATGTAACTGTCATGAGGCAAATTTTCCATCATATCAAGTTAAAATAGACTAAAGAAACATTTGTTTCCAACATGCATTCGTGTTATGTCTTGTTTTTCATTTTATGAATTATGTTGGAAAGAAAATTGACTGTAATAGATTAGCAGAAATAAATGTTGGCATGATAAGGGCATTGACACTGAAGAGCACAGAATATTGTTGTCTCCTTTGAACAGGGATTGTTTGCACACCCAGAATTGCTCAAACTGGAGTTTAGGACACAGAAAAATATATATAATTACCATATTTATCTACTGATTAACCCATGGTTAATAAATGGTTCAACCACTCTGGACTTTTATGAAATTTTGGAATACAATTACTACAGGCATATTTGTCTGATTATAACTTTTCTGATATTTTTAATTTTTAAGCTTGTTGTCCCCTACCTCCAGAGCTAGGGTGGGGGTGGAGTTAATCATAGGAGAAATACTGTATATAACACACCTTTGATTCCAACTACCAATCTTTTACACTGATTCTTCGCTAGAACCCTTAGAGTTTTGAGTTTTCAAGGTTTCAGTATATCTCAATCTATTTGGATAAACAGGTGTCAAAGACTCCTATACTTTAGTATTTTTGAAGATTAGATTTTATATTTTTAGTAAATGCATCAAACAAATAAATGTCGTTTGTCAAAATATTCTTAGATGATGATACATTTTATAATGACTGTGAATGTAGTGACACATTATCAGCATCATGATTGGGTTCTGTCTGTTCATCCAGTCCATCTGTCCTGTCCATCCGTCCTGTCCTGTCCATCCATCCAGTCCATCCATCCTGTCCATCCGTCCTGTCCATCCATCCAGTCCATCCATCCTGTCCATCTGTCTTGTCCATCCGTCCTGTCCCTAGAAGTTTGTTAGCAAGATTGCACAAAAACTACTCAACATAAACAAATGACATTTGCTAGGTATATTTCTAACTATATGTAAATGACCTGATTAGTTTTTTTCAGGTTATTACAACAATTTTTAAAATGTTGACACATTTTTTTAATTCTTTGGACTTCGATTTTCTGACATAAACCTTGTTAGCATGATTAGGTAAAATCAACTTGAGGTAGACAAAATCAACTTGAGGTAGACAAAATTACATTTAGTAGGCATATTTTGTCATATGTAGGTGATCTGATTAGATTTTTAGGCCAGTTTGACAATTTAAATTTTTACTCACTTTTGTAACTTTTTGAACTCTTATTTATTGGTGGGATGGGTGGGGGCGAAAATCCTGATAGTACAAAAACTACTTGAGGTAGACAAATGAAATGTGTTATGCATGTTTGTATGCATAGTAATGTAGAGGCACTGATACGCTTTTCATGCCATGATAGCAATTTTGTATACTAGTATATAGAGGTACCTTAAAGATCAAATATGGAGGTTACTATTTAAACTAATTTGTAATTTTCCATACCTGAAAACCCCATAGTCATTGTTATTATAAATTTCTACTGCATCATTTATGAATATTTGCATTTTAAAGTATGACTCTTTCAAAAGTTGGTTCAGGTATTACTGCCCCGGATATATATGCGGAAGTGACGTATCACTAGAAAATAAACTTGATAGAGATTATAGTGTAGGGAATATGTTATAGGCTATGAACTCAATGGTAATCCTGTGATATTTAAGAAATTTAAATGACTGAAGCTACATTTACTGTTAATATGGTCATTGATACATCAAGAAAATGAAGAAAGACAACAAATGATGACAATTATTGGAAAGAATTATGAAAATAATGTGCATGCAAGCACAGTCTCTGCTTCTTTTCCAACTTCTATATTGAACAAGCCACATTGAGATAATAAATACATCAGATCTCTATTTTTTTAATCAAAATTGGCGACAATAACTCTTTGAAAATAACCTGCAGTTCTTGGAAATGGATCAAGGGGCACCCTTCCTGCATAAATATAATCTCTTATCTCCTAACATAATATTTTGCCATGTTCTACTTTATATTTGCAGCTCTTATTTCTCCATCATAAATCTATAAAGCAAAATTTTAATGTGGATATGTGTTTGTAGTTCAGATTTCTGTACCTTATGAAAGGGGATGACTTGTTCTTTAGTATTCTTCTTCTTTTTTTTCACTCCCACTTGCTTGCTTGTTCTTACTCTTTCATTTTCCTCTGATGATTGCATAAATGATACAGTGTATGCATAAATGATACAGTGTATGCATAAATGATACAGTGTATGCATAAATGATACAGTGTATGCATAAATGATACAGTGTATGCATAAATGATACAGTGTATGTCTTAATAATTGTTTCAATGTTTAGAAGGATTTGTTTTGATATGATTGCTTGTAATATGCTTGGAAAAAAAATAGAATGAGGAGTAGGTGCTACTTGGAAAGCTCTTCATGGTACTTTTAGTTCAAAACAGCGTAATCATCCCATGCCAGTTTTCTGCATCTTCATTTATAAATTTAAAAGAGGGAAAATAATAGACCTTTTCTGGCAATAGCATTGGTGACAGCATCAACAGTTATGGTTTTGGTTCAAGTTTATCATTTGCATACAGTTCCTAAACCTCAATAGATTCGCATCATACTTGGCATGAATAATGATGAAGCCAAAGCAATTCATTGTATGACATGCTTGCCCACAAGGTTCCTGCTAATAGAAAATGTGCGTTAAGGTTTTGGTAAAAAAAAATTCATTTGCTAATATTTACTTAACCCCTAGATAGACTCTCATAATTCTTGGCATGAATCATTATGAAGATAAGACAATTCATTGTACAGCATGCTCACATGTCCTTATACCTTGGGGTTAAGGTTCTAGTTGTAGAAAATTTGCACAAAGTTTTGGTTACAGTTTTTTCATTTGCTAATATTTACTAAACCCCTTGATAGATTCTTATTGGCATGAATAAGTATGAAGTTCACACTATTTATTCTATGACATGTTTGCTCACACCTATGACCTTGGAGTCAAGGTTGCAGTCATAGAAAATTTTTACATTAATGTTTGGTTACAATTTTTTTCATTTGCTTATATTTCCTAAACCCTCGATGGATTTTCTTTGTACTTTGGATGAATCATTATGAAGCTAAAACAATTCATTCTGCAACATGTGCTCTTACTCCTTTGTTCTTGGGGTCAATGTCACAGTCCTAGAAAATTTGTATTAAGAATTTGGTTTAATGTTTTTCATTAGCCTATTTTTTATAAACCCCTTGATGGATTTTCTTCACACATTTGAGATGAATCATTATGAAGCTAAGATAATTCATCCTGTTATACCCCTGTTATACTCTCACCCCTTTGGCCTTGGGGTCAAAGTCACAGTCATGGAAAATTTGCATTAAGGTTTTGGTTGCAGTTTTTTCATTTGCTTATATTTCCTAAACCCCTTGATGGATGTTGTTAATACTTTGGATGAATCATTATGATACTAAGACAGTTTGTTCTGTGACATATTTACTCAGCCTTTTGACCTTGGGGTCAAGGTCAGATTTACAGCAGTACTTTAATTATTGGCTTGACATGCAGGCCCTAGCCTTGTTCTGTTTTTTTATCACCATTTGTGACTGTATATTGCACATAATCTGTCATTTTTAGTTATACTGGTCATAGACTAGAAACACTTATGTTATGGCCTGTTGTCCAATATCCAGTGTCCATCTGTCAAGTTTGTAAACTACTTGGATGATTGCCATGAAACTTTATACAAACATTCATCCCAAGGTCCAGTTGGTCATAAATGAAAATTGTGCCACTCGGATATCCAGTATGGCTGCCACATAGGTCATCTTGAAAATCTTTTTATTGCAACTTCTTCTGAATGGATGTTTATATCAACATGGAGTTTTCACTAAAAGACTTCTTATGATGTCTACTTGGTGCTAAAATTTTTTTATTACTACTTCTCATTGATGGAAGATCATATTGATATGGGGGTTTTGCAAAAAGACTACTTATTATGTCAAGTTGGATCTATTTGAAAATGATGCCAATCTGATATCCAATATGGCTGCCATGACAGCCATCATGAAGATATTGCTATTCCTCCTAAACAGAAAGTCATATTGACATCAGGATTTCACTATAAGATTTCTTATGGTGTTTAGTTGGTCCTAAGATGAAAACAATGCCGATCGGATGTCCAATATAGCCATGATGATGGCCATTTTGAAAATCTTGTTATCTCTATTCCTCATAATTGGAAAGTCATATTGAGATTGGGTTTTCACCAGAAGACTTTTATGGTGTCTAGTTGGTCCTAAATGAAATAGTGCCAATCTGAAATCCAATATGGCCATTATGGTGGCCATCTTGAATCCTGAATGGATGATCATATTGAAATGGTGTTTTCACCAAAAAGACTTCCTACGATGTCTTGTTGGTCCTAAATGAAAATGGTGTCAATCTGACATCCAGTATGGCCATCATGGTGACCAAATCTAGTTTTCACTCAAGAATATCAGATATGGTTTCAACACACAGCTGTTAAAAAGAAGAAATGGTCTTATCTTGGATTCCTGGAAATTCCTTTCAGCCAGTAGAGCATCAATCCCTTGAAAAGACACTTGTTACTGGAAATGACCATGCAGTAAATATACTTCTACATTAGTGGCTTGTTGGCTTATTCTAGAATGACTTCACACATAACAGCCAACCGAGCGTTAGTGAAGGGAGGTAATGCCTTCCGGTAATTTGGAAAATCTAACTCTTCACTCATTTCAACTGTAAATTTTACTGGAGAAATCTATGTTTAATCTATACATAATGTTCTGCAAAACCCATGAAAAATTTAAATTGTAAAACAGTCTCCATGTTTGACCTGTAATAGGTTTGTCTGTATACTTTCATGTGTACATGTTCTTCTTCCTGTATTTTAGTACATACAGCTGTGTCATTATGCATATGTGATGTTGATAGGTAGGTAGCTAGGTTGCTAGCAAGTTATGTGTTGTAAATATTCATGAATCTAACCATCACCTCATTGTCAGTACATGCAATACTGACCCTTGATCCACCACTGTGGTTATGTCATCTTGCAGATCATTTACATATTTACGTCACTTTGGTTGTAGTTGATTTTTAAATCATCAGATTAAATTGGACAGTAATATCTTAACAGCAGAGGATTTATTCCTTTGAAGGATCTTTGTTGGGAAGAAAGCATGGCAGGCAATTATATTTAATTAGCCAGGTGGGCAACTTGGTCAAGAGACAAGCAGTAACCCACAGTTGAACATAACAGTTTTACTGGACACTGTAGAAGCCTATGATATTTTACTAGAATCAATTGGTTTTTAGTGATATTTTTAATTCTGAAGGAAGTTTTTAAGTTTTTAATATAAATAGTAATTTCTTAGCTTAGTCGAATATATAATTTTAATATGCAAAACGTACCCTGCCCCAAAATCTTGATCCCTCAGGACTCCATTGGAAATAAATTTGTATAAACTTGTATGGGTCATCCTTGGTGGATCATGTATTTTTATGTTTGTATTACAACTGTATAGTTTTGTGACTTATCTATAATTGTTATATCTATTACAACTTGTATTATTTGCTGATCCTACCTAAATAAATGTATTATTATTATTATTTTTATTATTATTATTACTTTCAGCAGGTACCATGTTAACATGAAGTGTAGGTGTGAAATTAGTCTCACTGTTTCTACCAAGGTTACTGTAGGGCTGGTTAATATATCGAACTAGCTTGTATAAGCCATTGGCTGGCTGCAGTCTCAAAGTTTAAATCAGGCTTTCTTAGAATGCCATGTGACTGACTGGGTTCCCAGCCAGTATAAGGACTGATCATTTAATTGAGGGAGGGGATTCGATCTTTTTAAAGAAAAAAAAATGTCCATTCTTAAAACAGCTTGGATAAAAATACTTTTGGTCTGATTTTTAGAGAATTTTTTTTTTATTATGTCCATTATATTAGCTTTAAAAAAATAATTGTCTTGAGGTAAAAAGAAAAAGAAATCTCGGTTCTAAAGAAAATCCTAGCTCCCCACCCCTTGGAAATGAAATTGTCAGTCCCTAAAATGATATTGTTACCAACCTGGCTCCTAGACAAAGAGAGAATGTCATAACTAATTATACACTCCACACACCATACATGTCATGACATGTCACACAGAATTATGATTTTCGACTTCCAAACCCATGGACACAGTTGTGTTTATAAAAACACATTTCCAGAAAATCTTATAAAATAGATAAAGAGAGAGAGAGAGAGAGAGAGAGAGAGAGAGAGAGAGAGAGAGAGAGAGAGAGAGAGAGAGAGAGAGAGAGAGAGGTGGTGTATTTTTTGACATTGTGATATACTCTCCCATAACCTGTAGCCAGTATAAACCTTAAGCAGTAGTGTTTTGCATAACTTCATGCTTGATACTAATGGAATAATATCACCCCTGGACAGTTTATACAGTTAATTGTCATATAGGTGATTAAAAGGTAAATATGGTCAGAGATAAACAACCACCAGTCAACAGATTATTGAATTGATTGACATTATCTAGGTCAATATCTTGTGTTGCTAGTCCTTTGCTGTGGGAGAGCCTCTTAGGCTAATTTGATTAGGTAAAGTACACTGTGGAACAACCCAGTTTGTTGGAAGTTGGGTTAGTCAGAGATGTGTGTTGAAGAACAGTTATCTTCTAATCCATCTAATCCCACTAATGATGTATTCTTTAGGCCCAAATACCAAACCTTGTATGTTCAGAAACCAAAACTTCATTCCACCTTTCGACATACGAATTTGTCCTCACTTAGAAGCAGCAAAACACACCATTGGAAATACAGCAAAATTCTATGTTCCAAATCACCACCTTTGTTATCAAAGCCCCCAAACTGGAATTGGATTTTGCCAACTCAGAAACTCTTTAAACAAATCCTCTCCTTTTTCATAGTAAATTCAATGAAATCAGAGCCTCCTATCATGAACATATGTTCCTGTATACAGACAGTTCAAAACACAGAGACAAAGTTTGAGTTGCCATGGCAACAACTCGTGGCACCATCGTGGTTACTGGATAACTTAGCCTTCATTTTTACTGCAGAAATTACAGCCATACTAAAAGTGTTGAAATACATTGAAACTGCTCAAAAAACAAATGTCACCATCTTTTAGGATTCACTTTCCACACTGATAGCATTGCAAAACCTTAAATCTGACAACCTGTTAATATTCCAGATCTTACAGAAACATGATTTGCTCATACAATCTGGAAAAAGTATTCTGTACTGTTGGCTGCCTAGTCACGTTGGTATTAAGTGTAATGACAGGGCAGATAAACAGCCAATGCTGCCGTGCAGTCACCCCATTTCTGAATGGAAGATTCCTTATACTAACTTCAGATATAAATGAGCATGTTCTTCATACTTGGCAAAATATGTGGAATGAAAACTCCACAAACAAGCTTCAGAACATCAAACCCATTTTTGAAGAGTGGCATCCCTTGTATAGAACAAATCACAGAAATGAGCTGGGATTGTGCTGATTGCATATCAAACACACATACCTAATGCTGCAACATTTACCAAAATATATAAATGTGTACAAATTATACAATAACCAAAACAATGCTGTTTGGTCAAAATGATTTGAAACTAAGCTTTTCCCCCAATCAACTGACAGTTATTTATGTGTAAACCATTGATAATGTGCATGCTACATCTTATACACCGATTTTTTTCAGTTCTGCACAACTATTACCTCTTATTATAACATGATTCAGTTCTTAAGACATGTTTTTCTTTAACATATGTGACAATTTAGGTCAAACATCATTTGGATAGTCATGATATTGTTTCATACTGCTACATATATCTACATGATGACAAAATCAATAATGCAACCAGACATACACATATAATACTTTTGTAGCATCTACAATGACTAAGAAACTGCAGTGGTTTACAAACCTAAAATGGTGTTTCTTTACAATAAAATCTTACTTATCAAAGGTTGTGTTAACAAACATGTTGTTCAAAGGTAGGTCATGTAGTTTTAATGAACACTTTGTCAGCAAGATCAGTAAATCAACCTGATCTGTAATGCCGTGTAATGTGTAGTATAACCAATTCTCGTTTTCTTCAGCTTTTTGTTAGCGATGCAACATTGGATGTGAAAATCATCCATACTTTAAGAAAATTAACGGAAGAATCTTCGTAAACAGTCGTCTTAGCAGAAATGTGGAAATATATCATTTAATTGGAATGGGTAGTTCCTCTGACAGCCAGGTGCTTGTTCGTTTACACGTTTACCAATTTTGCAAATGTTTATAAGCAGTAAACTAAACTAAGCCATTTACAAGTTTAAACGTTGTAGTCATACACATTCCTGACTCATGCATACCTCCTGAAGGGTGAACCTCAACCAGAGTACATACCCTACCAATGTCCACTGACAGTGGAGCGCATTTTTTTCAAGTGTGTCGACTTCCACTCAGTGAGATGAAAGTATTTTATGTGAACTCAGTGAAGAAACTTTATGATAATATACCACCAGAGAAAATCTTAGACTTTTTGAGGGATTGTGGTTTATATAACAAATATTGATCATATGTTTTAAGGATTTTACAAGTGTTACTTTTATCTTTTATTTTATATACCTTGTACAAAATTTTAACACTTTTCTTCTATATTTTCTCTTGTTATATTTCATGTTTATATTTGTTTGGAAGGGTTTATCTTCCTAAAGTTTTTGTGCAATTCTTTATGTTTACATTTGTTGAATTTTGCTTTTCATTGGCACCATATAGCCACTATTGTGCTGAGGTGCTATTAAAAGCTGATACATATATATATATATATGTATATATATATATACATACATATGACTCTAGGTCTTAAAAATATGTAACAGAAAGATAGTGAAATCAACAATGGAAGTAATATCAATAAGCAATTTTTTAATTTTATTATAATACAAAGTGAAATTCAAGAGATACTTACAATATTGTGAATAAAATTCCAAATAATTCTAAATGTCCTAATGACAAGTCCAAAAAAATAAAATGTTCTGAATAAGTTCCAGTAGTCTTGAAAGAACACAATGATACAATCCAGAATGTCTTTGAATGAGTTCACAAAAGTCCAAAGTAATGTATTAATTCAAAAATCAATGAGCCCTTTTAGTAATTCCAATGAATATATTAATTAAATAATTCCTCTAAAATTATATCTGATTTAAACAGCACAAACTATAAAATCTGATCTCAAATGGATTCCCACAGACTGATCTAAAACAGGAATGAATTATTTGTTTACCAAATCCCTTTTTTAAACACATTTTCACTTGACCTATATCATAGCAGGATGTGAAGCAATAAAATCAAAACAAACCCAGTCTAACTGTCAACAATACTGGCCTTGAATTCAGATGCTTGTAAACATTCTGTTTACATGTGACCAGAATCTAAACTACAACTTACCTCGATGGACAAGATTTAAACACATATTAAAGATTAAATATACATAACAACATACATACATACATCGATACATCTACTGTATGGGAAAACTGTGCCAAAACTCAGCTTGATACGATTTATAAACTTGAGAAAAGGGCAGCTCATGTTCTTTTAGATGCACCTGTTGATTATTCATCAAAAGCATCATATACAGAACTTTAATGGCTCATAATGTGTGAAAAGACTGATTGTCACAATGCAGTTTTTGTACATGTCCACATGGAGTTGCACCAGAAAACCTACAGTATTTATGTAGACCTTCAACACTCACTTTACCATTTTGAAGTCAACATCACATGCAAACCTTCATCAACTGAAACCAAGAATAGAAATTTAGAAAAAGGTTCCAGTACCGTGGTACAGTTCTATGGAATACTCTTCCACTGCATGTAAAATCTGCAGACAATGTGACATTATTTAAGGAAAGATATCATAATAGGTTCTCAAGATAGTAAATAATATATTGCTGTTGATAGTCTAGATTCAAAAGTAAGCATAAAATTTCATTTCTAAGATGCCCAGACTTGGCCCATCTTCACTAGCCAAATGTCTTCGATCCACTTCATTACTCTTTGACCCTTGGTAGCCTAAATGGTATCTACAACTTCACTATTTGATTGGATGCAGCTTAATTAAACTGATCCAATCAGGTTGCTGATTCCATTTACCTAGGAAAATAGTTTGATATGATCATAACAGCCTCTGTAGCTAATGACACTTGTCCCGTGTCACTTTCTCCAGTTCAGAGCATTCACACAAGTTTTTCTTCTGAATCAAGGCATGTGAATGTCAAGGAAATCATTATATTGAATACCCAACATGTGTAACAAACTCTGATATCAGTCACTTGATGTAGCTTACTATAGGCAGTAACTCTTTCATTTGCAAGGGGGCACTTCTTCAAGACAGTTTTAGCTAGCTGCATATTCCAAGGGTCAATCTGGAACTAAGTGGATTGATGGCCTTTTGCTGTGAAAATGTACAAGGCCTGGCTAGCACAGAATGTTTCATGTGACCAGTTTCTTTGGCAACATATTACAATTTTTGACTTAAGACTCCCAAACTTGTACAGTTTGTTGAACCTGATTGGGCTCCCAGGGAAGCTAGAAAGAAAATATTGTCTAATTGGAGTCTCAGACCATAATATTTTCTACTAGGCTCATAAGCTGGTACAGAATTTCAAATCTAAATAGGTTCCCACACTATAGCATAGATTGTATGTTAACTGGACCTTGGCTAGCACAGAATTCTGCATCTGAGCAGTTATGGATTAGCACTGATTGCTGTTGATACTGTATCTATCTTTCTAGGCTAGTTGTTAATGCTATTGCTGATGTAGGTTCCTAAGAGGCCTGTTGAGAATGCATTATAACTGTATTGTATACTAGGGCCTCATTCTAGCACAGAATGTTTTTTTTTTACTGAGCTCCCTGACAAACACAGAATGTCTTTGTTTCTTTAGCTGAAAGACCATTATTGAATGGGTATCCTGCCCAGCTAGGTTAGCTGAGAATACTGTACAGTAATAGGGTTCCCTAGCTAGTACTTAATGCTACTTCTCACTAGGCTTCCAAGTTATCAGAAAACCAGTTTTATGTACTGCTACTAAAAGTGATAGTTTGCATATAGTTTACAGCAATAAAGTTTTGTTGATTGGTCATAGTTTTTAGCTCTGCTGGTCATAGAGCAGAGGAGCTTATGGAATGGCCTGTTGCCCATCATATTTCCAACCATTAGCATGCTTTTTATCACTACTCCTCCTAAAGTACTTGGAGGATTGCCATAAAACTTTACAGACACATTCATCCCAAGGTCTAGTTGGTTCTAAATGAAAATGGTGCTGCTCAAACTTCCAATATGGCCACCACAGCTTCCATCTTGAAAATCTTGTTATTGCAACTCCTCCTGAATATTTGGTCATATCAACAAGGGGTTTCCACTAAATGATTTCTTATGGTGTCCAGTTGGTCCAAAATAAAATGGTGCCAATCTGACATCCAATGTGGCCACCATGGCAGCCATCTTGAAAACCTTGTTATGGCTGCTTCTCCTAAATGGAAAGACATATTAACATGGGCTTTTCACCAGAAAACTTCATATGATGTTTAGTTGGTCCTAAATGAAAATGTTTCCACTCAGACATCCAATACGGCCACCACAACTGCTATCCTGAAAATCTTGTTACTGCTACACCACCTGAATGGATGGTTAGGTCAACATGGGGTTTTCACTAAAAACTTAATATGTCTACTTGGTCTGAAATAAAAATGGTGCCAATCTGATAACCAATATGGCCACCATGGCAGACATCTTGAAAACCTTGTTATTGTGACTCCTCCTGAACAGAAAGGCATATCAGCATAGGATTTACACAGGAAGACTTCGTATGATGTCTTGTTGATCATAAATGAAAATGGTGCCGCCTGGACATACAATATGGCTGCTACTGTAGCCATCTATAAAATCTTATTACTGCTACTCCATGTAAATGGATGGTAATATCAACACAGGTTTTCACTAAAAGACTTCTTATGGTGTATAGTTTGGTCCTAAAGAAAATGGTACTGATCTGACCATCACAGCAGCCATCTTGAAAAATATTGTTATTGTTACTCCATCTGAATGGAAAGTTATATCAACATGGGGTTTTCACTGGAAGACTTGTTATGGTGTCTAGTTGGTCTTAAATAATAATTGTGCTGAGCTGACATCCAATATTGCTGCCACATTGGGCATCTTGAAAGTGTAATTATTGTTTCTCCTCCAAGATGGCAAGTCATATCGACATTTAGATTTCACCAGAAGACTTCTTATCATCTGTTTATTTACTTGGAAGGGTTTATCTTCCTAATGTTTTTGTGCAATTCTTCATTTTCACATTTTAAGAACTTTACTTTTAATTGGCACCAGATAGTCATTATTGTGTTGAGGAGCTATTAAACACTAATACATACTTACATATATACATGCATGCATGCATACCTACATACCTACCTACCTACATACCCTAGTCTAACAACTGCTGTAACTATTTTTCCATTATTTTTGTACAGAATGGTATTGTGTGTCTTATCAGCTTTATAGGGTAGCCATGATTTCCTAATTATATCTGACTAGGTTAGCAATCTAGTTTGGACTTTTTTTTATCAGACTGCATTTCCAGTCAAAAGCAGACTGTTGCTATGTATAAAAGAGTTTCTAGTCTTACAGATAATACTAGAGAATAAGTTTTCTGTGTAATGCTGAATATCCTACCCAACTGCTCCCACAGATATATGATTAGTCCCATTAGGACCAAATTAGCCCTAACTAGACTTTTTTTAAAAATTCTCATAGTGTCATTTTTAGCTGTGTTGTATGCAAATTAGTTTTCAGAGTACAAAATAAATTCAAGGTTTTACAATATTGTAACAATGAAAAGTGGTAGAAAAATTAATTTAATTTGTTTGATTCAATTCATTAATCTTTTAAGGAAACTAAAGTTTGTTTCCATTTACAGTTAAGTCTCATATGTTCTCCATTATTGAATCAATATATAAATCATACCCTTAATAATCTGAAAGTAAGTTTATTATAACATTTTGAGGGTACATTTACATTTTTTATATAAGAATTTAAAAAATATATATGCATTATTTAATGTGTTTTTTTGTCTTCAAAGGGGTATCTAGGCAGAATCTGGTCTCAGATATTGGTTTTCATGTTTTCAGAAATTTGTCTTCTAAATAAAAACCACAGATCTTTTAATTGCAAACTTCGTACCATCAAAGTCACTTTCTTTTATTTGAAATTCAAGTCTTGGCTTGATTTATATTCAGTCCTAGTGGTTTGCATGAAATGCAAATTTTCTGTATACATTAGTTAGTTCCTCAGGTACACTTTATGTTGCTTGTCATCTGCATGTTGCTAAATGGACAGTCAGGTTTGGGATGTTTTTAGGTTTCTCTTAGTTTTGGGGCTTTCCTAGTTCATATGTATTTAAGTCACTGCTATCTTTGAAAAGTAAATGATAATCCATAAAGTTTGTTTTGATTCGCATCATGTGGTGTATACAGTTGGTTGTGTTGTTGATATAAGTTGGACTTGCATATTGATAACTTGAATTTAGGTTAAGTTTAGGTCCCAGCATATTATAAAACTCCAGGTAAGGTAGTATATACCATATATACTCATGTATAAGTCAGGTCTTACTGAAAACAACATAGACCCTGATCTGCCATCACATAATGCACTGGCAGATCAGGGTCTATGTTGTTTGTTCAACTGATTATTATTCCTAACAAAATGGATAGACCTAGATCTGCTGGTGCATTATGTGATGGCAGAATTGGGTCTGTGCAGTTTGCAGTTGAACTCGTCTTATAAGCAAGTGTGTACGGTAGCTGTGAGAGGCCGCTTTGATAGTGTCAGCTCACCAGGGTGCTAAGCTTTACCTGTATGACCCAGCTTGCCCGGGCAGAAAATTGTATTGTGGGATTGTTGTTAAGCGAAGAAAGTATGTGATTGGTTGGACATTGTTTGTTGTGGTTGGGTTCTTACTACGAGTGTGAATATTTTACTACGCTAGAGTAGTGACTTGTACCTGTGCATAAAAATCATCAAAATTGGCCTGAAGCTTGAGCACATCTGAAGGTAAGTGGACTGCATTACTTTACCTGGTTCCACCTGTCAGGTGATACAGGTATCTAAGTTACAAAAACTTTTAAAAGTTTTGTAAATTTATCCCTGTCAGTTCCAGCAGGTGTCATTAACATCTGAGATGCATAATTTACTAGTTTTGATACACCTGTTGTATAATATTATGTTTTACTTATTCTGTGACTTAAAAAACTATATCACAGACATTTCAAAGCAACATGCACACAAATAATATGATAGTTTGGTTAATAATGTATGTATCTTATGTAAAAACAAACTTTTGTTGAAGTTATCAATAGATGGTGATTCCTTTCTTGACAAATATGAAATATTTTGTTTAAAAATGTATTGATTGTATATGATATATCGATTATACAAAAATACTTACTATGTATACAGTAAAACCTGTCTACAGAAACACAACATCTCGTTCACAGAAAAAGGGTTTTTGAAATAGATTATATTACCTAACTTGATCCAGACATTTAAAATCTTTTCATAAATGACAGTTGATCTCCTTAGACAGTGGTCTTTCAAGTCAGGTTTACAATGTATCATGTTTTCTCAATGCTTTAAAATTTTTCATCAGGTCGTCTTCTGGGTGGGAAAATTCAAAAGTGGAGAAAACCACTGAAATATAATGGGGCAACCACTTACACTACTTGCGCAGCCACACACTGGGTCCAGGGATCAAACCTGGAACTCCATAGGTGCCAAGCAAGCATATTTTGCAGCCCTATCTAGATCTTAGATGTATTTGCTGCCCATTTCTACCTCTGCTGTAGTGTTTATGAATACAAATCTGCTTTGTGATAATGTATGACCCAAATTTTCAGCATTAATTTGCATTAATTTGCTGTGGGCTTCATTTAAATTGTATATTAATTGTATATTATCTTGAATTTGTGTGTCCTTGAAGTCTGATCTGTGTCCTTTAAATTATAGTTCATGGACCTGAATGTCTTGTTTACAGGTCTTATTTGTAGTAATATGGTAAGACATCACATGCCCATATTTTCAAACATGTATAGAGATGAACATTTATCTCTATTAATTCATAAAATTGAAAACTTTCTCCTGTTTATTTTGCTAAACTTGCATGATATTAAAGTACTAGTAGTTTATTTTCATCTCCTATCCTTTGATAGTTGAAATTCCAAGTCCCAAAAGTGAACACAAAAATTGAACTCTGTTGAAAACTTTAGAATAGCAACGTCACATAGGAAGGATTTGGTTTTTAGTTTTGTTGGTTTTAATGGCACTGTTAACAAATTATTGGCTATATTGTGCCAAGGAAATGGGAGCAAGGTGCCAATGACACACCGAGGCAGCTGACCTGGGCTGGTTTGGGTGGGTATCGAACCCACAACCCTTGGTCTGATGATCTAGCAGTTGAACTACTGTAGCTCCCACATAGGAGTAAGACTTTCCGTAGCAATGAAATTCATTATTTACACGTAGTTACAAATAACAAATTAAGCCTGTAATGTTCTTAAGTCATACTTTATTCGAACAAAGTTATTAAAAACAATAAAACTCGGATGCTATAGATGAGTTTAATTTTTTTGTTCTAGTATCTTTTTAGTACTGGTCCAGGAACATAAATAATTCCTTTATCAGTATGTCTAAAACACAGTTTGCTGAATTCATTTTTACAGTTTTCTTTCATGAAAATGTTGTCATTTATTCCACAAGGTTATATTTGCATGCAATTATAGTAAACTTGGAAACCTGTGAAAATAGCCGACATTAAAATTGTCCAAATGATTTGAATTTAATTGGGTGTTAAGATAGTTTTCTGGTCTTCATGCAGTAAAGAGTTTAAATGATGAATTGTGGGATGGATCCTTTGAAAACATGTAGAACAGGAGTACAGCTAGGCATATTTGAGTACTCAGCTGAGTGTACATTGCATACAAAATATATATGGGAAGCATGTTCCCAGATCCCATCAAAAGACTTGCACTGTAGATATGTACCCAATGTGACCCGAGTGTACATTGCATACAAAATATATATGGGAAGCATGTTCCCAGATCCCATCAAAAGACTTGCACTGTAGATATGTACCCAATGTGACGCGAGTGTACATTGCATACAAAATATATATGGGAAGCATGTTCCCAGATCCCATCAAAAGACTTGCACTGTAGATATGTACCCAATGTGACCCGAGTGTACATTGCATACAAAATATATATGGGAAGCATGTTCCCAGATCCCATCAAAAGACTTGCACTGTAGATATGTTCCCAAAGTGACCCGAGTGTACATTGCATACAAAATATATATGGGAAGCATGTTCCCAGATCCCATCAAAAGACTTGCACTGTAGATATGTTCCCAACGTGACCCGAGTGTACATTGCATACAAAATATATATGGGAAGCATGTTCCCAGATCCCATCAAAAGACTTGCACTGAAGATATGTTCCCAAAGTGACCCGAGTGTACCTTGCATACAAAATATATATGGGAAGCATGTTCCCAGATCCCATCAAAAGACTTGCACTGTAGATATGTTCCCAAAGTGACCCGAGTGTACATTGCATACAAAATATATATGGGAAGCATGTTCCCAGATCCCATCAAAAGACTTGCACTGTAGATATGTACCCAATGTGAGTGTACATTAATTAAATCCCAGCTTTGAAGGATTTTATGGATATTTTTGTACCTTTATCATTTACTTTATATACCTTTTTATATTTTATCTTGTAGTACTACATTTTTATAAACTTGACTTTCAATCAGCACTTTATAGCCAGTATTGTGCTGACATGACATTAAACCCTGTACAAGCATGCATACCTACATACATGCATACATACATACATACATACATACATACATACATACATACATACATACATACATACATACATACATACATACATACATACATACATACATACATACATACATACATACATACATACATACATACATACATACATACATACATACATACATACATGGTACTATACTCCCTCAAAGTATGGTCATAGATCACATTTCATTAAGTGGTAGTTTAAATTATATGTATCATGTACTTCATTATAAGGTTGCCTCACTTCAATGCGGTATACTCTATGGCTTGTTGAAATGAGGGAGTACCAAAAGCTAAGTCCATCAACAGCATTCATATATGTATAGTAAAATCTGTCTTGAAAGACCACCACATCTGCCAACTAAGAAAGTGGTTTCCCAAGACAGGCAGTTTTTCATTAGAGGTCATCACATTATATAATAAATTTGATCTGTGCATAAAGAATGTGGTCTTTCATGACATGTGATCTTCCAAAACCGTGATGTTTCATGACAGGTGGTCTTCCAAAACTGGTTTTCATGTAAAGTTCTACTATATACAATATGTCAGACTTAGATAGCCATGCTGAGACAAGCTGGGCTGTATGATTAAAGATTTTACAGTTGGAGATAAAAGGGTATAAGAATCAAGATAACCAGGATATCCATTATCACCCTTAAAAATCAAGATAACCAGGGTGTCCGTTGCCACCCTTATGAATCAAGATAACCAGGGTGTCCATTGCCACCCTTAAGAATCAGGATAACCAGGGTGTCCATTGCCACCCTTATAAATCAAGATAACCAGGGTGTCCATTGCCAACCTTAAGAATCAGGATAACCAGGGTGTCCATTGTCACCCCTAAGAATCAGGATAACCAGGGTGTCCATTGTCACCCTTAAGAATCAGGATAACCAGGGTGTCCATTGTCACCCCTAAGAATCAAGATAACCAGAGTGTCCATTGTCACCCCTAAGAATCAAGATAACCAGGGTGTCCATTGTCACCCATTAGAATCAGGATAACCAGAGTGTCCATTGTCACCCCTTAGAATCAGGATAACCAGGGTGTCCATTGTCACCCTTTAGAATCAGGATAACCAGAGTGTCCATTGTCACCCCTAAGAATCAAGATAACCAGGGTGTCCATTGTCACCCTTTAGAATCAGGATAACCAGAGTGTCCATTGTCACCCTTTAGAATCAGGATAACCAGGGTGTCCATTGTCACCCTTTAGAATCAGGATAACCAGAGTGTCCATTGTCACCCCTAAGAATCAAGATAACCAGGGTGTCCATTGTCACCATTTAGAATCAGGATAACCAGAGTGTCCATTGTCACCCTTTAGAATCAGGATAACCAGGGTGTCCGTTGTCACCCTTTAGAATCAGGATAATCAGAGTGTCCATTGCTACTCTTTAGAATCAAGATAACCAGGGTGTCCATTGTCACGCTTTAGAATCAGGATAACCAGAGTGTCCATTGCCACCCTTATAAATCAAGATAACCAGGGTGTCCATTGCCACCCTTATAAATCAAGATAACCAGAGTGTCCATTGTCACCCTTTAGAATCAGGATAACCAGAGTGTCCATTGCCACCCTTATAAATCAAGATAACCAGGGTGTCCATTGCCACCCTTATAAATCAAGATAACCAGAGTGTCCATTGTCACCCTTTAGAATCAGGATAACCAGAGTGTCCATTGCTACCCTTTTTTTTGCAAACTGAGATTATTCAGATTGATATTTACTTTACTCATTTAAAAAATTTCTTCCTGCATCCCAAGTAGCTGCCCCACACCAATAATTTGTACCAATACCTCAGAGATGTTGGTTTGGTGTTTTACAACACAGCAACACAAATAGGTTATTTAGCGCTGAGTTAATTGCAGTAAAGTACCTTGCCCAGGGACACACCACAACCTCAGAGATGTACCAGTTATCTGTATCATTGTATACCTTATATGATTTGTAGTATTACTTTTCTTGTCATGGAGGGAAAACCAATACAATCTTTTGATCTCCAGGATCTGAACAGGAAAGCACTAAAGGGTCTTGTAAGATTTAAATCTCACTATGGGGCATATCCCAGTAAAACCTTTGCCAATCTCAAGATATTTTTATTGCACAGAACAGTGGTATGAAGGAGTTTGTCTTTTTGAATTTTAGTAATATCCTTTCATCATTGCAGGAATAAAAGAACTGGTCATTCAGTTACAATTGGTATAATTTTGCTCCTTTTTTCAAGACAAACAAAGGCAAACTTAAAAAAAAAAAAAAAAAAAAAAAAAAAAAATGTGTTACCTATAGGATTACAAATAGTAGAATTCCAACTTTTTTTATTCATAGGTTCTTGTTAGTGTTTCAAAGTCATATTAGTTTTAAAACTGTATAAAGCCTTGATCAAATGACTCATTACATAAACAAAACAATGTATTTTGGCATCAGCATTGCAGTCTCTACAGGCAATTGCATCAATGGAATAGAGCATGGGGGTACTATAGTCAGTGTTTATGTTATAGCGTAAGAGCATATGTAACAAAAAAAGCACGTGTCATATGTGATGTTAACAATTGGAGCATTCCATGTGGTTGAACTGGTCCAAATATGACTGTACTTAGTAGCATTACTTCTCTCACTAAGGATAAAAGTTGGTGCCTGGTAGCCAATCACCATGTAGAAAGAATACAAAATTAAAAGGTTATTTATCTTTATTTTTTTCAACATTTTACCAGTAACATAATATTTTCTCAGAAATGCTAAATAATCACTGAGTGACATATGCTTTCAAGAAATACTCACATATATGGATATTTTATATTGGTTTATTTGTCTCGCTTACAATAGCCAATAGCCAAACATAACTATTACTCTTTCGTTGGTGACAGTGGCAGGGTCCTTGACATTAGTAAGATTTTATATTTTTGAGAGTCCTGTTGTTGTAACATTACATCTTAATACAGTTTGCAGGTAAGACACTATGTTCCATGGAACACCTGTGTTTAAATGTTCCCTTAATGTTACCCATACATCATACATGTTATAATTCTGGAACAGCCTTCATGAATGTTTTTTTTTCTTTTCTTCATTTCCATTAGGAGCCACAGTGGCTCTGTGGTTAGTGTGCTAGACTCCCAATCAGTGGGTTGCAGGTTTGAATCCTACTCAGACCAGTCTGGGCCAGCTGCCAGGGTGTTTCTCTGGGCAAGGCAATTACTCCCATGTCTTTCATGTTCAGATGTCCATCAAACACCAACCAATCAATCAATCTTCATTTCTATGAGCTTTTGTAATATAAATACAGAATAAAAATGGAAATTCTTGAATAGGTTCTGGGAGATCAAGTTTTTCTTGTTTTTTTTTTTTTTTTACCATATTTGAAAGTGAACCAGGGAGGTATCACATGTATGTTCTTAGGGAATATTGTAGATAATGGATAGAGAATAATTCTAGTTATATCTTTCATCTTATGAAAATAATTCAGATTATTATTCAACATTTTGTAGTGTTGATGTCTATACTACTTGTACAATGTACATTATGGAAGAAATCAGCTGGCACTTGATGGAGTACAATGGCAAATGTCTTATTGACCACTGCAGCAAATTTGTCAAAGACAGATTGACCTTTAACCTCATAATCCATGAAAACTGTCCCCAAGCATCTTGAATTCTATAGTTAAAGTCAGTATTCTATTTAATCAATGTCTTGCTCCACCCCAAAGAAATTGCACAATATTTCATTTAGAAGGATTATCTCTTTGCCTTGAAAGGTGTATAATTCTGTTATGATTGTCCAGTGACTTTGCATGGTCATTGGGTTCAAGATATCCATAAAAATTTGGGCTTTCTTTAGATAAATAATGCTTACGTCGCTTTGTTTTGTTTTGGGGTTTTTCCACAAGAGTGAAATCATATATTTTTAAGTCACTTGTCTAGTAAGTGAGCATTGATAACTCAAGAATTTGGTCTGTTATTCAGAAATTAAACAATATCTCCACTGTTCAGGATTTTTGCATCCAAATTTTAAATAAGTGAGTAAAATTCAAGTTTATCTTAGTGTATATACACCATAATGGATTTTCTGACACATACAGCTCTGTTGATTTCGTACAGTTTTCTGCTTATTGTAATTTCTACATTTCTTTCCAAATTTGCTATGAGCATGACTAAAATGTACCAGAAGCCTGAAGAACAAGTCACCACTGGTATGGCAACAAGGGAAGTCACCAGATGGTGTAATAATAATAATAATAATAATAATAAACAACATTTTCATGAGAGTAACCTGGCTATAATATACTATTCTCCCTGAGGCCCTCAGAATGAACAAACTATTGTAAACACATTTTTTTTTTTTTGGTGGTGGTGGGTAATGGCACTTATATAACAGCACTTCTAACAAATTATTGGCTATATCATACTGAGAAAATGAAAGCACAAAATATATAATAAAGCATGTTTAAATGCATTAGGTATAATAAGCATATAGTATATATATATATAATATACATTAAGAGAATAATTAGAGTATATACATTGCAATATTTACATGAAAATGTTTTTCTAGATGATGGTCATCAAGTTTTGTTTTAAACACATTTAGATCAGTTTCTCATCTGTTTTGGGGAGTCCATTCCAAACAACATATCCAAAGTAAGCAAACACAAGTAATTTAGCTTACATCTAGCTGGCCTCCCTTTCATAAAAATAACCCCTTAAATTTTTAAAAATCTTGTCAATCATTGCAACATAGGAATGCACATAGCTTGCAAAAAATTTTTTTACCAGACTGAATTTTTTTTTTTAAACTTCTTTAGACAGAAGGAATGTTCGATTGACAGAGAACTTTGATACAGTTGATAAGATAAATAATGTATGCATTTATGTTTTCTGTATACCAAAAAATAAGCATTCAACATTTAGACATCTCTGCATTCCCATAAAGCTTGCAGAAGTTCACCCAAGACACAAGTGTGGCTGTCCATAAAGGATTCAATTATATGTGATCAATTCCTGAGGATGACTCAGTATGAAATGACGTCGCATATGTCAGAAGTCAGTAAGGGCCATACATGACCCCACTCTACCCAGCAACCAAATGCCAACCTGCTATTTTCTCCAACTAATGTCCAATTAATCCAGCGTGATCAGCGCTTTGTTCAGTTGCCCATCTGAAAATACACCTGGATCAGGGCAAATTTGTCTATGTTTAAGAATTCATTTATCAAATACATGCTGCATGTATTTGCTCACCAGACAAACCAAAATGTGACCTTTATAGAGTCTTACGTCTATGAAGATATGTACATTCATGCCAAAGTTCACACTGTTTGCAGAGGATTCCTTGTGTAACAAAATGATTTGGAACTCAGACCCATTTGCAAATTTTTTGCTTTAAGTAGATGTTGAATTGTATTACTGGAATTTGTATCTAAACTTTCATAGGAATGTCTGTAGTAGGTCATTAAATGGGGAGAAGAAAAAAAATTCTCAAGCTGTGTAGTTACACTACTTCATAGAACTTTGATGTTGTCACTGTTGACATGACCCTTATATTGTGGAAGTAATTATTAAAGAAAAGGTCCAATATATTCATGCTAATTCGGTTTTCTTTATATTTCTAACACCTTATTGGCATCCCGCTTGTCCGTTAGACATGCTTTATATCTTCAGAGGATAGGAAGATAACTACTTCACTTCTTTACACTGTTAAAGATTATTACAAAGCAACACATCACTGATCCTGAATCCATGCATCAAAGGTCAAAGTCACAGATGTCACTGCATGTACATGTAATTGGGTTTCTGCAAACTGGCAGGATGTGCATTTTGACCAGACTTTGCAAGGAAGACAGAATTGAAAATTTTCCAGCATGTTTGAAACCTGGCATTTTGTGTCCATGAAAGTCCATGTGGTAGGATGTTGTCACTAAAAGAGTGGATAGTTTTAACTTTAATGTACCTTCATTAGGATTTTTCATGTGTAAACACATTTTGTAAGAAGATCAGTATTCATTCATGATGAAATGTGCTACATCTGAGAACTTTGACACAAAATATTCCTAATCTGCTTGAAGTACGTACACTATTTTTCTGTTGCTTTTCACATGTCACAAAACAAAATGCAAATATGTCCATTTATCATAATTTCTGAATTTCATTAGTGTTCACTGTGCAAATAAAGAGATGGCTGGTGTGGTGATTAATCTGTTTTCCCATGGTCGTTTATTCAGATGACCTCTGCTAAATAGATGGAGTAGGGTTTTTGCTCTGTCCTATGTTTCTCCTAGGTTATTTAGTGGATACTAGGATATGGTCACATGACCAGCCCATGAACCTATTGTTGGACATGGCATATTATAGAACCAGGCCCTAATCATGAAAATGCTTGTGCCATTTAATCCAGAACTGTAGTTTGAATTTTCCTTTATTGTTATCATCACCACTTGAAAATGGACACTGTACAACAATACGGTTACTGACTTAAATCAAGTCACCTTTCTCACAAAGCACATCCGACTTGTTGTCATGATCTGTTTGTTCAGGTGTGAATGATGAACTCTGTTTGGCTTAATCTTGTGGTAGTTTTAAACAGATCAAATATTGCTTTACCATCTTGTAATTTTATAGTCCATCAGTTGTGATCAATTGTTAAATTAAATGTCACTCTACCAACTTTAATGTTTGAGCTAAAGAGAGTAAATCTGAATGCAGAAAGTCTCATCATTTCCACAGTCCCAAATTAATTTCAATTCAGTTCAATATTTTATTGCATTTAAACTCAGTATTTACTTCAGGCACAAAGCATAATACAAAATTAGCCTATTATGTAGATACTGCATGTGTCGATGTAGACAATGAATACAAATCCAGATTTACCTTAGTTGTTCAGTTGACTGTATTGTATTTAATTGGCTTCTGAATATTTCATTATGAAATGATCCTGCCTAACATTTGATTCTGACACTGGCTACAGACCAACTTTGTGTTCTTGAGGAGACAATCACCTCTTGTCAAATGCTCTGGACATCTTGATGATTGAACCCAAGCAGCACCCACCTACAGCTGCTAGACACTAAAGACTGAACCAAGGCAGCACCCACCTACAGCTGCTAGCCACTAAAGACTGAACCAAGGCAGCACCCACCTACAGCTGCTAGCCACTAAAGACTGAACCAAGGCAGCACCCACCTACAGCTGCTAGCCACTAAAGACTGAACCAAGGCAGCACCCACCTACAGCTGCTAGCCACTAAAGACTGAACCAAGGCAGCACCCACCTACAGCTGCTAGCCACTAAAGACTGAACCAAGGCAGCACCCACCTACAGCTGCAAGCCACTAAAGACTGAACCAAGGCAGCACCCACCTACAGCTGCTAGCCACTAAAGACTGAACCAAGGCAGCACCCACCTACAGCTGCTAGCCACTAAAGACTGAACCAAGGCAGCACCCACCTACAGCTGCTAGCCACTAAAGACTGAACCAAGGCAGCACCCACCTATACCTGTGATCCTCTAAGGACTGAACCAAGGCAGCAGCCTCCTACATCTGTCAGCCTTGAAACTGTGGACAGGTTATTCTGGCCTAGACATGCTACATTAGCAGAAAACTGTTTTCTTTCTCATCCAGACAAAAGTGAAGTAATGTTGATGTTAAAATACAACTGATTTTGTTGTTGTTGCTTTTGTTTTATACATGCTAGGCATGGTAGTGAAACTTAATATATACTCGAGAGCAAAAAAACCCCACAATTTTCTACCTCAGTTGATACCTAATTGGAATTTTCCAAGTTCATATTGTATGTGGAAACTCACTATCCATTCCAACCTTAAGGAATGTTATATATATTTTTTTTAAAAATTCTTCATAAGATGATGACTGCATTATTTAAATATTAATAAATTGTATCATCATTTAATCTGTGCTTCTTTTGCTGTCAGGTACCACATATAATTGCTTATAAGTCGAGTCCAACTGCAAACTGCACAGACCCAGATCTGCCATCACATAATGCAGAGGCAGATCTTGGTCTATGCAGTTTGTTATGAGTAATCAGTAGAACCAACAGCATAGACCCTGATCTACTGGCGCATTATGTGAAGGCAGATCAGGGTCTATGTTGTTTGTAGTTGTACTCGACTTTTAAGCAAGTACTCATGGTATATCGAGCCCTAATGTGGAAATGTAAGTTGTTAAAGTATTAGAAAACAAACAACTTAATTAAAGCCCCACATTAAAATGCGTGAGCCCTATATCACCTTTTCCATCAGTCTGTCCATGTGTTTAAACGTCTTGAAACCAGCATGGCTCTGCAACTCTAAGACTTAATTGGATGCTGTTTGGCAGGTGAATAGACCCATTTCAAAATCTGCAGTAAGAACATCCTCGTCCTTGTCTTCTGAGCTAGGAGTGTATTGAAATTGAGGCTTAAAGGTGTGATGCAAAAAACATTATAAAACGTTACACATTGCTTGTATATATTTGAGTGTATTAAACTTGAAATGATGATCCATTTAGTTCATTGGATCAGATTTTTTTTTATATTTAAAAAAATATTTTTTTATAATTGCGTTTTTTATTTTTGTTGACAAACTTGTTCTGTATATACCTATAAACCAAAACATGTTTTTGCCCCATTCTCCCCCACAAGCCATTGTCCTGTTTAGCATATTAGGTACATGTATTTATTTTTCTTAATGAGATTTCATTTAAATTAAGGATATGTAGTTAGTATGTACACAATATATTTTTACTTCATTTATTAATATGTGTATGTGATTATTTTTTATGACAGTCAATCAAGTGGGAGGGTTGCATCCACACCCTGGTCCAAACAAAATATTACCAGTCACAAAGATGATAATCACTCTGTATTCCTAATGTTTTCTTGAGGCCATCACTTTTACATTCAAACAATTTTATTTCCTCATCTCTTCTTTATTCCACACTAGCCGATGTATATTCTTCCATAAAGAAATAATTTAAAATCTCGGTTTCTTGCAGGAAGTACCTTTGATTTTTCTTTAACCATATTTCCATGCCCTCACCACTAATAAGTCAAACAACTGATGAAAGCTACATTGAGGAAATACTTTATTGTGATTAACTAATGTAATTATCAATCTTGAAATGTCATTGTAGGTAATTTAATTTTGTAAAATCCATCCAGCTTGCATGTTTGTTTTGATGATGCATGTCACACTCACTCAGTTTTTGTTGGTTTTAGGGGGATGGGATCAATAGCATATCTAGCTATTAATCCTTTGAACCATTCTTGTTATTTGAATTTTTGATATGATTTTAAAGGCTAGGGCAATTATTGTCCAATAACTGAGCCAAGTCATCTGTTTGACTGTAATAGTCCTGCATTCTCTTTTGTATACATACATGAGGCATACATCCGAAACCTCACTTTTTGATCAATGAGATGTGATAACTCGTGTTTCCTTTGATTATCGGCAATTGTGAAACTCTTCAAATAGACATATGTAGGTGAATTGCCCATTAGATGTAGATGTGACTTTTAAAGATTTTGTTTTTTCATGTCCAATTTTCATGGAGTTATTGCCCTTTTTCCATAACTATTGCATCTCCACTACAGCAGATCCTTATAGCCAGCATAACTCAGGAATCATTCAACATATTCTGATGCAATTTGGTGTGTACATTGTCTCACAGACTGAAATGTGCCTTTTATGGGTTTTGTATCCGCAACTCCATTTTGGGTAGAGTTATGGCCCTTGACAGTTAACTTTGTATCTTCCTATGGGATGTTGCTTGTAACCAGTATAGCTGTGTAACCCTTACACATAACTGAATGCCATTTGGTAGGTAAATGGTCTGTTACATGTAGATGTGTGTTTTAAAGATTTCATCTTTTCAGGTGGTACAAATGCATTACAAGGGTCTATATGTAGATTACTTTTGCATGCATCAAAGAAAAAAAAGTACCATATTATTCATAATCAAGCATATTATCATGTAATAGGGAGAGGTAGGATTTAACAAACTTTATAATTTTCCTTAAGGTAGCACTTACAGTTTCATATGATAAGCCATGGGGTCAGTTTTTGCTGAAAGAGACATCCCTAATTTATCACCATGTTTCTTTCTCATTATTTACAATGCTTTTCATGCTGAATGCAGAAGGAGATGATTCCAGCACAGTAAAATATCTGTACCAGCCAGGTTTAGGATTAAGTTTGGCCTACAGTCTGCATGAGCAACTGCCCATTTTCTTGCAGCTCTGTTTTTAAGGTGTGATTTTGTGGGAAATTAGCCTGTTCATGGTCCACTTTAATCTTCATTAAAGTAATATTTGGGAAGCAGTTGTCACTGCCTTATATATGAATTCCTTCCAGTTTTGTCAGGTACAGGTTCCTTATGGGGTTAAAAATTTTGCATTTTAGGCATTTTCAGATGTTGTTGGGACTGACAGTTGTTGGTGTTACTCTAAAATGGGTAATGATAGATGGATCAGCTTTGCTGTGCCAGTAAGTTTACTGATTTTGTTTCTCCATTCCCTTATAAGTTTGAAAATGTATACATGTTGATGATTATAGAGTTTTATTTTGATAGCAGGTAGCTTCAAAGGTGAGAAGGTAAATTCTCAACTCCAGCTCTAACCGAACACTGTGTAGTGCTACCTTAATGAGCATTTATATACTGTTTAGGCTTACCTCTTTGGATTTTGATTTTGTACTTGAATTTGATTTATATTACTCTTTTACCTGAATTAAAACTTTCCTAGAAGAAAAGGATGATTAAAAAACTTAAACCTCATGAAACATGGACTCACCCAATTTTCCCACATATACCGTATATACTCGCGTATCAGCTAGATCCAAATGCAAACAACAGATCAGGGTCTATGTTATTTGTTCTGTTGATTAGTCCTTATAAACTGCATAGACCCAGATCTGCTGGCGCATTATGCGATGGCAGATCTGGGTCTTTGCAGTTTGCAGTTGGTAGCAGCATGAATAATGATAATAGATAGGAATTTGAAACTTTCACCATTTATTCATAAGTTGTCTAATATTCATATTAAAGCATTGCCATTGGAAATTAAATCTCAAGGTCACCAGGGTGAAAGGTCATAAAGTGAAAAGTCATAACATTTCACTATTTTAAGTCAAAATTTGAGGTAGGCCAACTTAGAACTTACTTACTTCTGTACAATTTATAAAATATTTTTCAACTTTTTATGTTGAAATAAGAAACTTTGTATCAGGTGGACTACTTTAATCATGCTTACTGTCATGTTTTGCAGTTTTTGTCATGCAATGTTATGGTGATATGCAGCTGAGGTTTCCCTTACGTGTGTAATACAAATCTAACAACATACTCTCCTAAATGGTACTTTAGATGGACCCATAGGTAGTTTAGTTTTGTGTGCATCAAATAAAAGTAGATACTGTTTTATTTAAAATCAAGCATATTGCTACACAGAAGGGAGAGGGAAAATTTGACATTCTTTCAAATTTTCATTAAGGTAGTAGTAAATAGTTTCAAATGATTTGTATGGGGTACATTTTTTATTAAAAAGACATCCACACTTTATTTCAATGTTTCTCCCTCATCATTTACAGTGCTGTCAAGAATGCATGATTTCATGCTGAATGCTGAAAACTGTTTAGTGCTACCTCACGTCCAAATTTAACATAGTTATTGTCCCTTGTACAGCAGGTACATGTAACCATCATAGCACAGGAACCATATTCAACATATTCTGATGCAGTCTGATGCGTACATTGTCTCATAACCCTAGATGTGTCCTTTATGGATTTTGTCTTGTCAACTCCATTTTGAATGAGTTATGGTCTTGACAATTAACCTCATATCTTCACAACATGTGATGCTACTTGTAACTGGCATAGCTCAACAACCATTCAACATATTTTGATGCATGTTGGCATGAACACTATCTCATAGACTGAATGTGCCTTCTCTCGTTACTAAGAGTTATGGCCCCCTGATTGCTCATTGATCTGACTTTGGTTTCCACAATATATTTTCACCAAACTTCCTTGGATTTCAATCAGATGTGGCATATCATGTGATTTTGGATTGATGACACCTTGGGTGAGTTTGACTTCCAGTGTTCCAGGATATCATTTACAGTAGTAATGGCCCCTGATTGCCTGTCCTTCCGACTCTGGATTCCACAACATAACTTTACTGAGATTTGTTGCATTTCAACCAAATTTGGCATGTTGCTTTCCAGAGCATAACTTTACTAAGGAATATTGCATTTCAGCCAAAGTTATCATGAACCTGTATATTGAATAAGTTAGATTTTCAGCATTCCATGTCATCTCTTGGAAGAGTTATGTCCCCTGAATGCCCATCTTCTCCAAACTTTGGTTTTCCAACAGAAGTTCTTCTGTTTTAGTCGCTGTCAAGCAAATTTTAGAGAGTGGGGGCCCATTGCAATGTATCCATCACTACTAGCTCTAGTTAATATACACCATGGACAGCATAATGCAGGTATTACTGTAATCACTTGGAAAGAATTTCTTTATAAACATAGGTGCTCTTGATTGCTCTCAAAAAATATTTCATTATTTGATGTATTACCTTGATTGTACTGTGAACTTCTTGTTTAATTAAGATGTAGAAAATAAGTTAACACATTCTTTGTGGATTCAGCAGTTTGACAAAGCTGTCAGGTCTTAATTGGGTAAATTACATTCTTAATTAAGGCCTCACATAGTGCCCAATTGATAATTACATAAAATTACAATAGCATTATACATTATAATAGCGGTGAAAAAAAGATCTTTCTGAGCTTTTTAGGATGTAATAAGTGCACATTAATTAACCATGTCTGCTTCTTTACACTGTCTACATTGTATCTTTCAGCCTAGTCTTTCAGAACGAATATTGATCTCCTTTTTTTGTCACCGACATTATTGCCTATGCATGTATTGAACCTAAATAAATAAAGAAACTGCTTGGATGGTGGAGCAGAATAAATTCCTCCCTTATTGGAAAAGTTACTTTGTTAAAATCCTTGATGATGGCTTATTCATTCATATTTTTTTCATCTCTACCTAATCCTCCACCCCAAATAGAAAATGCACTAAATAAATAATGTTCCAGTTTATTTGGGGTGGTAAAACTGAGAGGGTTAAAAGAGACACTCTTATAGCTTCTTTTAAGGAAGAGGGTTTAAATATTATAATTCTTCATAAAAATATTGCTATAGACCAATTTGTTATATGATGATAATAAATGCACTTTTTGTAAGGAGGGAAAAGAAAATGTGGAGCATTTATTATATGACTGTCCAGTTACTGAACATTTTTGGAAATTATTGATGCTATGGTCCTAAACTTATGACCTGAATTTTAGAATTATATGGAAATCTATTTTTTTTTATAGGAAATAACAATTTTGATAAACTTATTAATTAATTAATTTTGCATCCAAAATATTCTATGTGCAGATCATGTTGTGCATCAAAAATTCCAAATCTCACCTATTATAAAAAAATGTTTACATCATATAAGAGGCTGGAAAACTATGTAGCAAAATTAATAACAGAACCAATAAGTTTGAAAAAAAATTGGACAATACTGACAACTATTTGTATCTGATTCTTTTTTTAATATCTTTAAGCTGTTTAAACTCTCATGTGTTGTTTTGGTGAAGGAAACTATCATATTTCAAGACAAAAGGCAATTTAATAACACCTTGGAGTTTGTGTGCATCTTTATATGCAGTGTGTGTGTGTGTGTGTGTGTGTGTGTGTGTGTGTGTGTGTGTAAGCAAATATATGTCAAAGTTAGGATACAAAACAATTTAAGGTAATACAAAGTACACCAGGTCAGGTAGCGATGTAGAGGAATATGTAAAATCCTGTCAACTTGTTCAATAAAATTACTGTTATGATTATTTATGTAAAATTCTCCATACCGATTCCTCTCTGATACTTAAAAATTAAGATTTAGTTGGAGCCTTCCAAAACACGAGCCTGGACACCAGAGGAGTGTTCACTATTTTCATAATCATTCAGATATTTATGCTTTAAAAAAAAAAAACTTAATTCTGAGCATTGTACACTATTTCTCATATCATAACTCGGGGGGGGGGGGCAGCATTGGGCTTTTCATCAAATAGATTTGTTAGAGTTTTTTATGCAAATTTTTTTTAAAGTAGGGGATTGACTTTTAATGAAGCATTGACTTGTCATCAGAGAGATATGATATATAGACTGCAGTACATCACATATATAAAATCATAACTTCAGAAAGGTAACAAAATATAGAACAGGATGAAGTATGAATTTCTTAAAGAAACATAGTTTCTGCAAAATAATTTTAATAGTTTGATACAAAAGCAGTTATTTAGTATACATTTTAGATGAAAACATCTTTAAGATTCAGCCTGCAAGGAGCTGAAAGCCATTGCCTAGACTTGCTTCATGAATTGTAAATCCTATTTTTAAAATTTTTTTATCCCCTTGTACTGATAAGAGACTGTCCCAGTGCTTGTGTGTAGAGTGAGTCATATGTGGCTGGGTTCACAATATGTTTGCACTTTGAGAAAACACATTAAAGCGTCGTCCTTTCTGCAGATCAAGGTTGTTCTGAATAGCCTTGACTTAGCAGGCACAATACTCAAGACTTCTTGGAAGAATACCTGGAAAACAGTTGTGTCTTTCATCTCGTACAACCTAGCTACTCAGATCTGTTTGATCTTCTCATTTTGTCAACCATTTGAACTTCCCTGTAGGACTATAGGACTAGGTCTAACCACAAATGGGGTTGTTCATGGTCAGTGGTTAAGTATTGTAGACCCAGGATTGCTGCAGTATTACTAAATGAAAGTTATCTAAGACCAATAGCACGATTGAATTTCCTGTTACCTTTATAATTTTCTCTCTCTCTCTCCTTGCTAAAAAATAAAAAGACACTTACCTACATTGTTATACTTGGTCATAATATTTTAGTGTCATTTAATTTTTTTTTAAGGCATAGTTAAGTGCAGACTGGAACCCAGTTATGGCCACTGATAAGAGGTGTAAAATCCCTGACTCCTAGGGAGCTCACCTCTACCTGGCTTGAAGGTGTTGGGCACAAGTAGGGGCAACAAAAGGAAGGGATACACACATATTGTAGTTTTTATCATTGTACAAGCCAATTAATTTGATTTCCCAACTGAGAATCAAAAGATCATCAGAAACAAAATGAAATTTAGATGATGAATTAATGTATCTCCATATGTCAGTAAAACCCTAACATGTGCCAATACCTATTGACTGCTGACCAATACCATTGCTGGCAAAGGTGTGAAAATTATGTGATTTACAGGTGCACTGGTAGTGTGTCAGACATTCAGTCCTAATATCCATCACCTCTCCAGCTGCCACTATATATCATATACAAATTCAAATCATCATAACTTGAACATTTTTCATGAAATTTTCAGTATAAACAAAAATATGAACACTAATTTACATGCGGTACCATATGTACTTGCTTACAAGTTGGGTCCAACTGCAAACAACGTTGATCCTGATCCTGATCTGCTTTCACACAGTGCGCCAAAAGATCAGGGTCTAAGTTGTTTGTTCTTCTAATTACTCCTAGCAAACTTCATAGACCCAGATCTGCCAGCACATTATGTTACAGCAGATTTTTTATCTTACAGTACATGCTATACTATGCTAATGAGTCGGCATGTTTTTCTGTGCTCTGGCAATAGGTCAATTAGTACAGGATGATAATCATAAAATTGTATAAAGGTAAGGGAAATGATAACCTAATAACTAATACTAACTATATTAATTAACACCCTAGGTACTTTATCTGCTCTCAATTTCAGGATAAACTAATCTGGCCACAGGATAAATACCATCCAGCTGCATTAGGTGTAAAATGGAATTGTTATAGTATTCGCTTACTCTCCCGTTTGTACCCCCCTGCCGATTTTAAAAACAAAAAGCATCAAGGTTATAAAAAATGCACAAAACTTAGTCATGTCATTCATCAATTTATAATTTCTAATGTGATTGTCACCAATGGATCCCAAACACTGTCATCTTATTGGTGTTTCAAACTAAACAGGAGTATCTTTAGTGACACGGTCACCATATTTGCATGGGCGAGTCTATGTTTTCAGGCTATAGATGTGATGTGGTTCACCGATTTCGGTAAGCTTTAAATAATTACGTAAAGTTAGGAGTTATATCCTTTGAACACATGTATGAAAGAGTTCTTCATTTTCATTTGTTGAATTTTTGTTAGAAATATTAAAACTAGACATTGCAAATATTGGGATGCAGAAGACACAGTTTTACTGAAATGGACTGTTCTAGAAACCAGAAAAGGACCGAGATCAGTGTGTCTGCTTGTTTACATCAACAGCTTCCATTTGGTTTCAAACGCCAATAAGTTGACAGTGTTAGTGACACCCTGGCGACAATCAGGTTAGAAATTATAAATTGATGAATGAAATTACTAAGTTTAGTGCATTTTTTTTATATCCTTGATGCTTTTCATTTTTCAAATTGGTAGGGAGGTACAAACAAATGGGAGGGTAAGTGAATACTATAGTACCAAACTTATTTCCAATGTTTTAATTATTCTGGAATACATTTGATCAGCTAATGATATAAATGTATAATTAAATTTACACCTTGGACCGCAAGGATGTAGATATAAAAAATTTCTGTAAGTTCCAATAAACAAATCTGGAATTCTTTTTTATCTATAAAGTATGGTTCCATATGGAGCCTTGACCACTTTGGAAGTTTTGTGGTAAATTTTACATTGAAACTTTGTTCATATGTTCATGAGCAAACATGAAAATTTTGTTTAAAACATGCTATTCCACAAATTATATTTATTTGTGTTCACATCTTCAAACTGGTCACTAACTTGGCCAAAGATATAAACTGAACAGCAACTGAATTTTCACTTTGTATCTAAATTATGCGGGAACCAACATATACTATATATACTCGTGTATAATCTCAAATGCAAATAACATAGACCCTGACCTGCTGTTGCATAATGTGCCAGCAGATCACCTTCTGTGTTGTTTGTTCTACTTATTACTCCTAACAAACTGCATAGACCCAGATCTGCTGGTGCATTGTGATGGCAGATTTGGGTCTGTGCAGTTTGAAGTTAGACAACTTATAAGCAAGTACTTATGGTAAGATGTTTGATTCTGTTGACAGACCTTTCCCATTTATTATGTGTGTTAGAGATTTAATAGCTGTGTTACTATCAATATGAGTGTGTACTATATGCAGTACAAGATAAGGGCTATTGCTGTCATGTAATTTACCACCAGCTTTTTCAATATAACCAACATCTGAACAGTGGACTTTAAGATCAAGGAAGGGTTAACTTACCCCCTGGTAAGAAGCCAACCAGGACAATCAGGGGAGGTAACCCATGCAATGCACACTAATAAGCTCAAGAGAGGTCACCTGTACTGGAACTTCTTTTTCTACACCCTCTTTGGATTTGAAAGCAAAACTTAAAGTGGATTTAATTAACAACTAGTGAACTGCAGTGCACAAGATGATACATATGTGGTGCAGAGGTTAGCACATTAATCTGCTCTAAAAATGACTACTGTACAGAACAGTTCACAAATTCCTGGTGCAGTGTAGTGCATAGTCTTCTTTACAACCAGAGACATCTATAGCACATATATGGAAATGTCTCTGGTACAACCTACAACTATTCTTGATGTAAAATAGGTAAAATATCAAATATCAGCAGTAGTAGTAGTAGTAGTAATAGTAGCAGTGTGCTTCTGAGCAGTGGCAGTACAGGGGGGGAGGGGGGCGCAATTGTCACAGGGTGCCAGACGAAGGGTGTGTGGCATCAGGAACTTTTTTTTTTTGCAGCTGAAATTTTGATAGTATTTCACCTCACCTTAGTGTAATGGGAGCAATTCTTCAAAAAACTTAGGAAGTGGGGGGAGGGGGGGGGGGCAGAGGGAGGTTGGCAACTGACATAAAAACTGTTTTCGGTGGCAACACCACGACTTCTGAGTCACCTCTTGTGCCCAGAAGTGCAAACTTAAGTGTGGGTGCATCTTTAATTTGATGATTTTTCTTAGATGTGTTAGGTCACTGTAGCCAATGTATGGGGCAGACAACTTATGCACTAGTCATGGGCAGACAACTTATACACTAGTAATTTTAAAGGGTTTTTTTATATCTATTTGTTTTCCCCCTTTAATATGTTGATGTGTGTTTTTGTAAAAAATCAAAAAGAATTTTGAAAGAAGTTTATTAACTATTTTTGATTAGGGTTCCTCTTGTTATGATTTGTGGACGCGTGCATACTTGTTTGGATTTCTGTTTCCAGATCTCCGTTCATTCCGCATCCGGCCTAAAAGGAATTAATCATGGCTAGTACTCCCCTCCTCAGGCATTACACCTTGCGTCTGGACTCCTAGCCACGTTTAAAGTTGTTTTTTTTTTTAGCGATCCTAACCAAGGATCTCTGTATGGTCAAGTGTATGCTATATGTGTGTTGCTATATTGTTCTGTGATATATGCTATAAATCCCTTGTGTTTTTGTTTTGGACTGGCTTTCTATTTCAAATTCTCTGTAGTTGTTCCTGTTTATTTTTAGAAAATAAAACATAGTCAAAGAAAAAAGGATGTTGAGATTTTGGGGGGAAATTATTTCTGGTATGTGACAGTGCTTGATGGACTGTCCCGTGAAAAGCCATACCTTAAGGGGATGGCATACCCATCCAGCACCATCCCATTTACCAAAATTTGTCGCACCCAGTATTCTCTAAAACTGGTCATAAGACCATACATTAAATTTGGTGTCTCTTCCTATTTCTGCAAACCAGCATAATGTGATGGCAAATCAGGATCTGTGTTGTTTGTTTTACTGATCACTGCTAACAAACTGCATAGACCCAGATCTGCCAGCACATTATGCGATGGAAAATCTGAGTGCATGCAGTTTGCAGTTGGACTATAAGCAAGTATATACAGTAGGTTGGTTTGCACGCTGCTATTTATTGAGTTGATTCTTCATTCTTCTGCAAAGCTCTTTTATTTATTCAGTAATGTCACACAATGTAATTTTAAAAAATGTTAGAAAAAAAACTTCATAGTTTCTGTTTTCACACTGTTGCATTGTTCATGCAGTATATTATCGTCAGATAATTTAGTAGTAGTAAAGTACATGGTTGCTAGTTTCTATAAACAAATGGTAGCATATATAGATATGATATGATCAGTTATGATATCATACCTTGCCTTTGTACGTTTCAACTTAATATATACAACACAATCTCAGATTACAGCTGTCTTTTTTACTCTACTGTAGTGTGACTGGTTTACTTTGTGATACAATCACCACTTGTTGCCTATAGACCACAGATACAGTTGTAACAACCTACTAGTAATGGTATCATGTGATTTGTTTATACACATGATAATTTGATTAGCACTATTCTATTTTATGCCAGGATAATATTTATAGTTAAACAGAGACCTTTTCTTACCTCCCACAAAGACTAGAGTTACTCACCAGAGTTTGCCAAAGGATTTTCTTTCATTAAAGTTTAATTAACTAATATATAGTACCAGTTGGAGGTAAGAATATTTGTTAAGATTTTTTTAAGTTAAATATTCAATTGATGTTGATAGAACTTGTGAATGCAGGGGAATGGAATTATTAAGGCACAACACATAGAAAGGTTCCAACCAGTTTGGTAAGTTGAGCAATGATAAATATAGATATTGAGCCCAACAGGTCTTTACATTACTTGATAAATATGCAAACGCTTGATTCCAATTTCAGTACTACCTTATTTCACTCTGTTGAACCAATTCCAATTTTTGTCATAAGGACTTGTATTTACAACCATCTAGAGAAATCTATAAATGCAAGCTGTGAATTGTTCCTTTGTTTGAAGTAAAGAAACATAAACTCAGGCTAAAGGTTTAAGTTTTCAACCTTTTTAAATGTAAACTGAATAGTTTTTTTTTTACCGGTATAGACTGATATATGTTTATATGATAACCAGTAATCATTCTTAACTGTACCACTTCAAAAAAAATCTTAAAATTCCAACAAACAATTGACTTAACATAAAAATAGTATGCCCAGTAAATAGAACTAAAAAAACCCAGCTGTTTTCCATAATAATCAATTACACACAACAGGAAGTAAACAATAATCCACAATGAAGAGCTACATATCCTACTCTTTGTTTCACATCTATTTGCTAGTGTGTTCCTGTATTCTTTTGGTAAAAGGGACATTCAGTGTAATATCACAGAAGATTTAGGGAAAGTTATGGTTATGTAATAATTCAGAAAATATAAATGGTGTTATTAAATATTGCTAATTTACAAGTTTGGTAAAAAAAATTAAATGATAATTTTTAAATATGTTCAGTGTTGATAAAATTACAGTCAATAATTTTGCCATATGGGCTACACTGGCTTAGATTCATGTTTTGGAAGGTGATAGTGAGTAATTTACTTGGTCCATATCCTTAATTCTGTTATTACAGAACTTGTGCCAATTACTTTTGAGAAATCTTTTGAGAAATCTTGGGAACCAATGTTAGCATGTTGTTTGCAATAAATCTTTAGTCCTATAACATAAAATGGCAATTTAGATTTTATTCACCATCAGTCAAAGACTTAACGGTCTAAAAACCGACACCAATGATGACATAATTGAAAAATTATAGGTTACTAGCTAACTTTAACTGAACTAACTTGAATTCCACTCCAAACTGAAATCACTGAGCTATAGAAGCACATAACCAACTGATTCTTTGTTACTTTGTTTAAACTTTATGTATCATGTTTAATATTCACTGATTAAAATAGATTAACAGTTTAAGACTGCTGACTGTAGTGAAAGTTTCATATTGGTTAACTGAACTTACAAAGGGATGGAAGAATTACTATGTTTCCAAACTAAGAGTTCCAAAGATTTCCCCCTAACAGCTGTACTCCCTACAGGTAGTCTCACCACATGGGGACTTAACTTCATGTAACAATGTGATTAGTATGTCTTGACCACTTACCTATCCACTTGAAATGTCTTATTTCCTGCCTTAGAACAGAACCCTACAGTGACCACTGGTCTGCAAGGTCTTTAACTAATATGGCACATGTGTGACATTTGGTTATCTAAGGCTGCTTCTACAGTATGCCAAATATTTGTACCTACATGCACACAACTGGGATACAAATCTGAGTACTTTATAAGCCTTAGTTAGCAACTTTAAAATTGTCAACATTTACCATATTTCAAAATTATCCTCATTTCATACAAAACTTGTATATAATGGTATTTAATATTGTAATTTTATGTTTTCTGAATTATGACATAACTGTAACTTTCCATAAAATCTTCTCTGTGATAGTAATATGACTTAAGTTAGGTAAACACAATAACAATTTACAGCTAAACATTCTTAAATAGTATTAAATATGTATCATCAATACATATAGTGTATCACAAGTTGCATATTGTGATACATATTGTGTCAGACTTGAGCTGCCAATACCCATCCCAAATACTGAGGTAATTTAACCTGTATTCTTCACACAAATAATTCTTGACATTAAGAGCCATTTTGTGTGTATTGGGAAGGTATTAAGGTTTGATTCTTTTATTTTCAACAACCAGTTACACATACATTTTTCTATGAATGGACGGTGTTTCAGCAATCTGACTAGCTAGTAGGAAAAACAATTTTTATCTTTGACTTTGCTTTAGCTTCATATATGTTGGTGTCATAAGTTCTTGGAGGCCATTCCAACCTTCTCAAGAAAACCAAAGGAGAAAACAACCACCACCACTAAATAAAATGCTTGGTATCAAAAGCTTTCTTTTTAAAGAACAAAATGTATGCAATATCTTTGGAAAAAGGTTTTCATGGCATCAACCATTAGCTCCCATATTTGAATCTTGTCTCAAGATCTTTTCGCTTTGAGATGTTTTGATGTTATCTGTAACATTTTCACACAATATTAAGTGTATATGTTTCTGTGTGAGAGGGAGAAAGAAGACATTTAAACTTACCGTATATACTCATGTATAACTTTATACCAACTGCAAACTGCATAGATCCAGATCTGCCATCGCATAATACGCCGGTAGATCTGGGTCTATGCAGTTTGTAAGAACTAATCAGTAGAACAAACAATATAGACCCTGATCTGCCAGCGCATTATGCAACAGCAAATCAGGGCCTATGTTGTTTGCATTTGGACCTGGATTATACGCAAGTATATACAGTACCCATGACTTTTTAACAACTTTTTCTGATTGAACAAGAATGTTTTAGATATATGGATTACATGTATAGTTCCTTACTAAAGCAATCACAGACACTTTTCAATAATGCAAATTACCTCTTTGCATTTTGCATACACAAGGTTCACTCAATCAAATATATGGATAACTAAATTTTACATTATCTTTACTAAATAAAAATTTATCAAGTTGTAAGACCGAACAATTCCAGGATAGAGAGAATGACTAGTCATAACTAATTAGCAATGGAACACAAACAGTTAATTTAAATATTAGTATCCCTTGTCCTAATTAAAGTTTAATATATTTGTTTGATAAAAAAAATTAAAGGTTAATAAATATTATTGAGTGTCTTTTGTATCTATATTTATTATATAACTTAATCTTCAGACTTTAAATAAACATTGTGGATAATCATCGACACTGGAAATACAAAATTGCTGTTGTTTATGTGCGACTCTGTCAGACCTAGACAGATCTAATGGATCTTGGTCAACAGCCAGCATCTTGATACTTTGATTGCATAATACATTGCTTGTTTGATTGCATACAACATTGCATGTTTGATTGCATAATACATTGCTTGTTTGTAGTAAATTCCTGTTTACTATAACTAGGATTCCTGCAAGAAGATTTTCAAGTATTATATCATGGCGGGGGGTGGGGGGGGGGATCCTTGTCTGAAGCTTGTTTGCACTGGAACACTTTGAAGACAGTGCATCTGACTAATCTGATTTTTGTAAAACAGTTAAACCTGTGTATTAAAGACACTCAGTAAAACGTGAAATTGTCTTTTATGGCCACATTTCCTGTGTAAAAATTTTTAAAAGATACATTAATCATTAAAAAAATTAAATTTTGGAGGTTCTGATATGTTGTCCCTGAAAAAAGCAGGTGTCTGGCTCCCTTTATTGGAGGTGTCCACTGAGACAGATTTCCTTGTATTCAATTGCTTACATAAATAATGTTTAGCAAGAAGAAAAGTAAGGAGTTAGGGAGGGAATAAACAATGTTTCAGAATTCAGGAGGTTGGTTTTTTACTTCTTTTTTACCCAAATTTTTTTTTACATCTTAGTAATCTATCCTAATTAGTTTAGGAGAAAAGATTGTTACCTGAAAACTTGGATAAGACCCAAAAAAAATGGTTTAAGAAGTCTGTATATCATCAATAAAAATTGTCATGTTCTGAACCATACTCATATCCTTGTCTTATTTGTGTAGGTGTTTCCTTTGGGTGAGAATGTATACAAAATATATATCTTCCTCGCTTGTCTATAAAGGTTATTAAATTAAATTGTTAATGCAGGGTTGGGGTCGGGGGATGGGGTAGAGGAAGGGGAGGCAAAATATGAGCGTGAAATAACTGAAACGTTTCCTAGAGTAAGTTTACTTTTCAGGAAGATGGTTAAAATTATGCCCTGGAATACTTCAAATGCAGGAGCTTTCAAAGACTGGGCCCCAATGAGGAGTTCCATCCCACAGACCCCTTGCCTACTTGTTTAGCCCCCCCCCCCCCCCTTGCCTACTTGTTTAGTCCCCCCCCCCCCCCCCAACGATATTCCTGGATCTGCCCCTGGTTAATGATCTTTTTGTTTCTTTACTAAAGTAATACACAAACTAAAGTACAAAGTACGTGGGCAGCTCATAAAGAATTTCAATGACATAACAGTAAAGATGATTATGCATAGATGTTACAAAATTAATAGTGGAAAAAAATTAGATTTTTAAGTCAGCTGTGATAATTTTGCCGAGGTAAAGCTACTTAATTGTGGCTCATATCACATGAAGTTTCACGTGCTATTTTAGGTCGATCAATCTTGCCCTTTTTAGTACATTGTGAGACGTGTGCATTTTAAAAGTTGTCGTCTTTTTTAATGATTTTTTTTTCCCCCAACTTATCTTGCCAGTTGTTTACTCTGCTTACTTGAAATGCAGCGCAAAACTTTTTAAGTTCACACTTCCTACGTCGATCTAATTACTAATTGACCAATATAACAAGAAGCCGAAATTGTATCCTGTATTTTGAGGATATTATTGAATCTAAAAGCAATGCTGTATTCAACTTACTTGAAATGGTCTATCAACTTTACTTTCGTACTTCCTACTGCTCAGACATCACCTTTCTAATTACAGATTGTTCCATATAATAAGCAGACTAATTATATCCTGGATTTAACACAATATTAATCTTAATTAATGATTTATTCAAACTGTGTGCATCCCCCTTTTTTTGTTTGTTTGTCTACATGTATAAACTGTTTGGGTTGACCATTATTTTGAAACCGAGTTTATAGCCACTGGAGTTTACAGCCTTACTGTAAATACACAAATGCAAATTCTATACCTAACGTCTCAAATCCATTTTGAAGTTTAAATCTGTGAAGAAGAAAAGAGTATTTTAGAGATCGTATGTCCTATTCTAAAGCAATTACCACGCTTCGTTGATTCATATAAGTGTTTTGTGTGTGCCAGAAATTTTGGCACCCTACAAAACGTCACCTCAGATCTAAGCTCCGCCCACTAGCTCCAAAGATCAATCAGAATTTAGTACTGTAAATTGCTCAAACCGCATAGGTAAGTTGGCAGGCAGCCACACTCAGTCAAAGTGCTGGTTCTTTACAACTATACATGTGCATTTTAGTTTGTGATACTCACAGTTCAGAAACATCAACAAACATTGTATTATGACATTTGGATTTTAACAGTATCCCCATGTGTCCTTACAGTTTGTGATATTTACAGCATAAGCGTTCACATACAAGATCTGAGCTGTATTGGTGGAGACACTTTCAGTGGAGTATTGTTATACGTGTTCTTGAGCTGTATAAGAAAGGAGGATACATACGAAGTCAAAAGGAGTTGCTTGCGCCCAGTTGCCAAGTTTACCAATTTGTACACAGATTTTACATTTTACTAAACTTTTGAGAAAATTGTGGATTATTAGTGTTCGTCATGTTATGAAAGATCATAAAGAAGGAGTTTTTCTTGGATTTACTTTTTGTATATGAGAGGTATATTTCGTTTGGTATTTTTATACATACAGCTTTGCTTAATTCTACCGGAATTATTTATTTACATGTTGATATTGATTTTTATGTATAAAACTTTATTTAAATGTTACTTATGCTGTACGGTTTTAAACGTGCACAATAATTTTAAGTGCAGACACTAATTTATTGTCCATATGACTCTTCTCACCACAACATTCTCAGACCTTCGAGTTCCACCCAACATAAATGTCCAAATATCTAAGAGAGGGTGGAAATGGTGAGAGGAAAACTCGGACTAAATAATTAATGTATATATCTTTTCTTCTTATATGTTATTGAAAGATTTGCACTGCAATCACCAATTTTGTGCATTAACCATACACAGATATTCCATGTTTAAATTAGGCGTAGAGGAAATATTCAATTTATCATGTACATAGTTTCTTTAATCAGAAAAAATAGGGTGTCGGCAACATCAAAGGCCTTTGAAATAACCTCGCTGATTTAAGCCTTGTGTATACAATTAAGGATACGATCTTTAATTAAGAAAAAACTAGACCAAACTCTTATTGTTTTGTAACAAGACTGAAGCTTTCAGATTAAGTATTACAGAGGCAATCACAGAAAAACACACCAGTCCTCTCTTGCATATGTACTTAGCAAATGAACACATAATGGGAGTCATTAAATAGTTCATTTTCTCTACTTATAGTTTAGGGGGACTCCATGATGAATGTAGAAAAAATAAATCCTGGATGTTTTTTCAACAAACTTATAGATTAGCACCTTCTTAATTAGTTTATTTAAGGTTAATCATGTACAGGTGTTCTAATAAGAATCTTTCCTTTGATGTTTACATTGCAGTTAGGTTTTTTAGCCTGGTTTTAAATACAGCTGCAATTTTAGAGGTGTTGTGCACACCTACTTGTAATCTTGTTCGTTTTTTGTTGTGTTTTTTAAAAAATGTTTTTATTTATATCAATCAGTTTTTGATAATTTTCTTAAAAATGTAAACAAAATTCAACTGTACATTTGAATAGATCAAACTGGTTAAGATGTTAAAGTCATTAGTGTCTGTTCTTTTTGTTGCATCAGCCTCTGTTTAAACAATCATTCAATTATAAAAGATAATTAGAAAAGGCTTATGATGAATGTATATTAATTTGTGGATGTTGTATACCCCAATAAATATATTGAAGACTATTATATGGATTATCTCTTTTAAAGATATCAGCATGTTACTTGTGGGGGTATTCCATGTTGACAGTTTAATAGCAAACTTTTCTTTGTTACTTTTCTTCCTTGAAAGTCAAAATACCATTGATATTTCAGCAGGGATTAAACTCCAAAGCCAAAAATCGTGAATAGTTTGTATTTTTGCCAAATTGGGAAATACAGTTCTTCTTAGCACTTAAATTGGAAATGTGTCGAGGAATCATTGAAAAAATGCATATTTACTTGCTTCTGTATTAAAAATATTTGAGAAGGAACATTCCCAATAAAAGTACCAAAAGTTTTATGACATTTTGAACACCTTAAACTAAGACTACCCAAAAATAAATGTGCAGACATTAAACACAGGGGTAGTAATTTGATTAAAAAATGAATTGGGAAGAGAAAAGGACTCTTGGTTTTAAAAAGGACCATGACATTTTTGGAGGGTTCATTATTATTATACCTTATTGGTGCTAATACCAGTATATCTACATAACTTGTACCTATAATAGTAAATATCGACTCAAGTGCATGTTGTTGTTCTTTTTTACTTTTCCAGGTGTATCCTGGAGTATGTGGTTCAGATGTAAGCACATAGCCATGGTTTCACCACGACATTTTCCAGTAATGACCTGTCTCTACATCCAAGCTGTGCTTCTCCTGGAGTTATGCTCTTGGGTCACAAGCTGGGACGTGCATGTGCAACCCAATGTCAGGTTGCCATTAGAAGGTACATGCTCCATGTTGTTGAATTGATTTATCAGAAAGACATTTTGTCACCTACAACATTATAGAATAAGACACTTTTCAGACTCTCAGATTAAAAAAGGTAGAAATATGTGTTGTATGTGAGCTTTTTTGGCAATTAAATTTCTTTGAAAATTTGTCCATGAAGGAACATTGTCGAAATTGCAATTTTTAGTGAGATGTCAATGTAGATGAAATGAGTTTTGACAAAATCTTTTGCACTGGTAGTGAATTTGGATTATCTACTGTAGGTAACTTTACTATAGTAACATTTTTGATGTGAAAGATGTTCAGCATGGTTTTTATTGCATGACTGTGACAGCTTGAGTATAAATTGTAAATGACCCATTTCCTATTATTGATTCTGCAGTTTTAGTATTGTCAGTTTTGATTTGGGTTGGTGGTCTGTGTTTTATGGCACATCAACACTTAGAAGGTTATATATTGCAGAGCAAGTCAAGTACCTTACCCAATGTGCCCAGGGTGTGGTATTGGTAGGCCATGCCCAATGTGCCCAGGGTGTGGTATTGGTAGGCCTTGCCCAATGTGCCCAGGGTGTGGTATTGGTAGGCCTTGTCCAATGTGCCCAGGGTGTGGTATTGGTAGGCCTTGTCCAATGTGCCCAGGGTGTAGTATTGGTAGGCCTTGTCCAATGTGCCCAGGGTGTGGTATTGGTAGGCCATGTCCAATGTGCCCTGGGTGTGGTATCGGTAGGCTTTGTCCAATGTGCCCAGGGTGTGGTATTGGTATGCTTTGCCCAATGTGCCCAGGGTGTGGTATTGGTAGGCCTTGCCCAATGTGCCCAGGGTGTGGTATTGGTAGGATTGTCTAGAGTGTAAATGTTGGATGATGGATTCCTCACAATACATCATGCCATATATGATCCCAAATGAGGACACTAGATAAATCCCAGTTGGCTTTTTATGAAAAGGTAGGTCAGTGGCTACAAGTGGACTTGTTAGAAGTTTTAAAGAACAGACAAAACATATTGGATGGTTTAAAAATATGTCAGAGATCTGCATCTTTAATATATTTGTATTTTTGGACCCTCTTTTGGAAAAGTTGTACCTTTGGGCAGTACAGTTGATAAAATACTCCGTTGTATGGCACTGCAGTGTTTAAAAATTTGTTCTAATTGCCTGGGACAAATAAAATGCTGGGCAGGTAGAAGTTTGAAATATATATCCAAAATGTGATAAAAAATATAAAGGAAAAATCTGAAATTTTTGCCATTTTTACATAAATATCAATTCCAGGAAAATGTGAAATTTTCAGATCTTGGGTGTGACTTTTCTTGGCAATATGGACTGTACCAGGATGTTTACAGCTGCTTAAAATGAAGTCTCAAGCAATAAACAGGATATTGTCTATTGTAATCGTGCTTCAATTCATTTCAGTTTTGTGCTAATTATTTTATTTTTTTATAGATGAAACGTTTTTGAAGAAAAGCATAAACTATTGTGAAATTACTGAAAATATATCTAATGTGTTGGACATTTAATACCTTTCAAATGTAAAACATGTGACTAAGTTTAGACCTTTAACTGTGGTGGTTAGATTCCTATTTTCTATAATTAAGAGCCAATTTGCTGGGAATGGGTGATCCAAGATTTGAAACTCGGAACTGTCTTTCAAAATCTGGGCATACAGCCATTTATTTACTAAGTACAACTTTAGTCCAGTGAGTATAATTAAGGTTCATGAATATTAATTAGCATAATCAGACCATACATTTTAATTAGTTTGGGACACTTTAGTTTGGGACTGTGGATAGTTCATGAGCTGCATGACTTGTGTCCAAATGTGTGATATGTATACCTGCAGGCACAGGGTTTACCTGTTTACATTCAATGTGGACTCCTTGGATCTGTGGATTATTTAGATAATGTTACCTGTATAGACCTACAGCTGAATATTTTTAGGTGCACATGCCCAGATTAGGGTGCATTGTGCATGTGTTCATCCATGTATTTTTAAACCTGGTGATCTGAGCGCATAGTATATGTATGTATTGATGCATGGGTAGAAATGTCATATACCTCCTAATGAAAATATTAATTGGAGCTCAAATTGTGGTGTTTAGTCTTGGGATTTCTGTCATATTGAAATGTGTTGTTTAGTTTTCATCTTGCCAGAGAGCCTTGGTGGCTCAATTGATAGCATGCTGGACTCAAAACCAAGAGGGTGGTTCAATTCGAACATTAGAATCAACCTAGGGCAGCTACTGTGGTGTGCCTCTGGGCAAGACATTTTACCCTTTGCTATGGTACTAAATAATCATCATGCGTTGATATGCCATAAAACACCAAACCTAATTATATCATCTTGCCATGGTGTGACAAATCTTGTGTGAACCCCAGAGTCTTAACAAAATACTGGGGCTGGGCCACCTACCACATGTTGAAATTGGTAACCTAGTGGGCTACTACATAACATAATGGCTTGCACCACAATTTTACCAACTTCAACTAGTTAAATATTTTACAAATGAGAATAGGTATAAATAACTCATAACAAGGATAAAAGGGAAGTCTTAAAACAAACAGTTTCATATTAAAATTCTTTCTCTCAGGTACTGAATTGGTAGATTGATTTCCTGGTAACAGGCTACCATCTGATTTTGAAGTTAGTCAGACCCAGTTTTCTATTTCAAACTTGTTTATTATGGTCAAATCTCATAGTATATACAAACATTCTTAGTATGTTGTTGATTTTATAACCTCTATTCACCAGTGCAAGGTTCAAGTAAATATAGATGTCACTACCTTGCTAAGTTGAGTGTTAAAACTTAATAAAGGAGATGAGCAAGTTCTCACTGAGTAGAGATAGATGGTTTGCCTTCATCTGACATCCATGTGTGTAATTCTGTAAAACTCCTTTTGAAATCCATATTTAGCTGACACTGGTGTCAGAAAATAAGATCATGTTTGCATATCTCTATCATGTCATTTAATAGGTGAGGTATTAGTTACCTTTCTCAACGCTTGAGTTGTTTTTTTATATACAGATTTCAACCTATGACGTCAATGGCACCTTTCCTAGCTGATTAACACTTGCGTCTTTAAATCTGTATTTTTCTCCAATTTACAATCCAGATGATGTTATTATTTATTGATATAAACAAATATGGGGTAAATACTTTTGTAACAAAAAGAGCGAAACCCTTCTTACAAACATTGATTTTTGAATATTTTTTGTTAATGAAGCTCAAGGATAATAGTGCTTTCGAGTAAGTCCATTTTATACTGTTTGGGCGTGCTGAGTGTAATCTGTTTCATATAGATCAAAATCCCTGTATTGTATTGTGTTGAACTGAAGGGGAGCAAACTTGTTGTCTCATTTGGAGGAAAATAAGGTCATAAATTTTGTTGCCACCTTTATATTGTGACATTCACTTAGCTCAAACAGACCTATCCTTGCATTCCTTAAAGTAGGTCAGCATATCATCTTGGCTTTTCTTCACAACCACTGGTTAAATGTCACATATTACTTACCTCATATTACAGGTATCAGTTAAGTACTTTTTTTTATTGACCTTCCTGTATTATAATGATTTTTGAAACAGATGGTGGTTTTTTTTTTTGTTTCTAGACACTTTTTAACTACAACAACAACTACTACTACTACTGCTGCTATTGTTCTGCTACAACTAACAACACTGATAACTTTCCACTTTTCTTGCTTAGTTTATAAATTGCATTTCTTGAATTGCAATGAAATATGTTTTAAACTTAAGCAAAATTACTCTGCATAATTAAAGGAAGAGTTAAGACAGTTATGTTAGAATAATTTATGTATCTTAACATGAGAGGCAGTTAGTGAATATGCTGATAATTTTGCTATTTAATTTCACTACTATCTTGCCATATGAGACAGATACTTGCAAGTCTGGGTTGCTGGTTTGTTTTGGTTGGGAGTATGAATGTCTGATTTACTTGGCAGATGGAATCACTTTGTTAGCTTAGCCATGTTAACTGTTTATATGCACAGACATTACCTAGATTTTATCAAGAACAAGATAGTCTGCTATCTCCATTCTCAACATTTGGAGCAGCCATGCATGATCTTATTTATTCATGGAGAACAACTGCATGAAACACCATTTGCATTATCGTCTTACCCTGAAAAGTGCATTTTCTGTACATTACAACAAGCAGAGAACTAATGGGAGCCCAAGTAGGAATGTTGTAAACAAATTTACTTTGCATTAGCTGCATCTTTGCAGAGACATAGGTCATAGTCATCTTCCTTTATATTTATAAATTAAACTGCTTTTAAATGCGAGTATATACAGTAAGACTGTTTTTAAAACTTCATGTTTTGCAAAATGAATGTAGTATAAATTATTTAAAATCAAGTCTTAAAAGTTCCATATTTTGTTAATCATTCACCTCATAATCATAATATATGTACCATATATAATCGTGTATAATTCGGGTCCAAATGCAAACAACATAGACTCTGATCTGCCGTCGCATAATGCGCCTGCAGATCAGGGTCTATGTTGTTTGTTCTGCTGATTAGTCCTTACGAAGTGCATAGACCCAGATCTGCCATGCATTATGCAATGGCAGATCTGGGTCTATGCAGTTTGCAGTTGGTATTGAATTATACATGAGTATATATGGTACTTGGCTTCAAAGCTTTCTCCCTCTCACTGCACTTTGCTGCTAGTGTAATTCAGCATTGCATTTGTTAATATGAACGGATCCAGAGATGTAGTCATTTCCACTATACAAATGTGTTATTGTTAGGTTTCTGGCATAAAATTTATGATGTCCATTGATCCATCCTAATTATTTGTGTGACCATTATAATATCCCCGTCTCCTACTTCTTTGTGTCGATAGTCTCTTGTACAATAATCTGATAGCTTTGGTTTGTTAATTATCAGTAGCCAAAAGTGACTCATTTCCTTTCCAAATGTCCAGTCAAAGGTTATACACAATATTTTAAAGCCAATATTCTTATTTGAACATGGCTTTGGTCTAATTAAGAAGGCTGATGAACAATTTTTTGGAACCACTAAAGAAACTCTAGCTATTGTTGTTGAATATAAGATCCCAAACACTTCACCAGTTTTCTAGCCATAAAGTTCAATAAAGTTTTTCCCTTAAAGAAAGACCGTAAAGTTTGTATGATCTTGTAAGGCAGTATTGACCGAGAACGATGCAGGTCAAAGCGAGGCCTTTGTAAATAAGGTGACACTTGTATAGAACCACAGAGACCACAGAAAACAGGTGCCAGGGGGTTGTATTTACCATAAGAACTCGCTTATAAGTCGAGTCCAACTGCAAACAACATAGACCCTGATCTGCTGTCATATAATATGCTGGCAGATCAAGCTCTAGATTGTTTGTTTTACAGATTACTCTTAACAAACTGCATACACCCAGATCTGCTGGCAAATTATGCAATGGCAGATCTAGGTCTGTGCAGTTTGCAGTTGGACTGGACTTACAAGTGAGTATATATTGTGTCTCAAATACTATTTCTGCCACACTGGGGTATTGGTTTACAGGGTTTCAGATCCCAGTCAGATCAAGACTGTGAAGGGGCTGCAATATTTTTTTTTTATATTTCATATTTCATTTCTGTCAGTGGCAGTGGTTTTTTTTATATTAAAGTATAATTATGCTAAGGTTAAATAACAGTTTGGCCTTGTGATCTGATTAAGGGTCTACACCAGTATTCTACAACTCCAATAAACTCTCCAATACCTTTATTAAGACATCTCAAATTTAAAAACAAAAATATAATTTTCCATCTAGCATTTTCTGTGTGAAATGGAATAATAATGTGCATTTAAAACTGCTGTGTCAGTTTCACACTCAAATGTATAGATTTCCAATTTGATCAGTGGTGAATTACTAATGTGGAAAGTCAGTAAGAAAGAGCTTAAAGTAAAAGGGTTGTATGTTAATTGCCCAAAACTAGTGTATAAATGTAATCATAACATTTCCTTTTGCTGTGGGTTTTAACATTTCCAGATGAACAATAATGTGATTTAGCTGTAACAATTCAGGTTTCAAAAAGTCTTTCAACCTAAATAGATAGCCTATTCTTTCTTTGAAAAGGAAAGGCAATTGTGTATTGGTTTTAACAATTGAGTATTGGTTTTTGAGTGAAAGATAAGTTATTATTTTAACATCTGCTTGGTTTATATTTCAAAGCCATCAATACCTGCTGTATATACTCAGTTTAACCCGAATCCAACTGCAAACTGCACAGATCCAGATCTGCAGTCGCATAATGCGCCGGCATATCTGGGTCTATGAAGCTTGTTAGGAGTAATCAGTAGAACAAACAACATAGACCCTGATCTGCAGGCACATTATGCGATGGCAGATTAGGATCTTTGTTGTTTGTAGTTGGACTCTACTTATAAGTTAGTATGTATGGTTTACAGTTTGTATTACCTTGTGTGCCCATGTTAAACTATGAAGCAAAAATAACTATGATTTGATTTTCTTTATTAGAGTTTGGCCTACTTGGTGATTTCTTTTTGAGAGGGTATTAGGATTAAATGTATGCCTTAAATATCATATCTTGAATTTGTCAGTTGTGTGATGATAATAATAATAATAATAATAATAATAATAGTGATCCAGTTAGTTTAATCAACTATTCTACCTTGTGTTCCTCCATTATTTACATGAATGCTTATAGATTTGTTAAACACCTCTCTTTTTCATGTATTTTCTCTGCCTAAAGTAAAAGCACATTTCCTAGTAAAAATACAATGTATTCATTTTTTTTAAATGGTAATAAGGAATATAAACTCATGCTCGTTACATTTGTAAGTGACCACAATATTTTAACAAGAATATATAAATATATATCATTCCTGTTATAAAGACTTTATTAACGAGTTGGTAAAGTCAGTGTGTGTTTTCAGTTGTCATATTTTGACAGATCCAGGCAAAACAAAACACAGTGAAAAAGCCAACCTTAAAGAGATGAGCTAGAAACAAAATCACACCTCATCATGTATAATAATTTTCCTTTTGGTTTTTATTTATACTGGAGCATATGGGATGGCCTGTTGTCCATCATTCGACAGTCATCTGTCTGTTAGCACAAGTTTGTTATTGCTACTACTAATAAACTACTAGGAGGATTGCCATGAAACTTTGCACACACATTCATTCCAAGGTCAAGTTGGTCCTAAATGAAAATGGTACCAGTCTGACATTGAATATGGCCACCACAATCACAATCTTGAAAATCTTGTTGTTGCTACTCCTCCTGAATGGAAAGTCATATTATCATGGGGTTTTGCTGGAAGATTTCTTATGGTGTCTCATTTGTCTTGAATAAAAATTGTGCCAATCTGATATCCAATATGGCCACCACACCTTATGGCTGCCATCGCTACTCATTCTAGATGGAAAGTCATATCAACATAGTGTTTTCACCATAAGACTTCTTATGATGTCTGGTTGGTAGTAAATAAAAATGGTGCCGATCTGACTTCCAGTATGACCACCCATGGCAGCCATCTTGAAAATCTTGTTATTGATACTCCTCCATAATTTATGGTCATATTGACATAGGGTTTTCACCAAAAATGGGTCATAGCAACATGGGGTTTTCACAAGAAGACTTCTTATGGTGTATAGCTGGTCCTGAATGAAAATTATGCTGATCTGACATCCAATAAGGCATTGGCCACTATGGCAGTCATCTTGAAAATCTAGTTATCGCTACTCCTCCAGAATTTATGGTCATATCAAAATAGGGTTTTTATGAAAAGATTTCTTGTGATATCTGGTTGGTCCTAAATGATAATTTTGCCAATCTGACATCCAGTATGGATGTGACAATGAACATATTGAAAATCTTGTCACAGATTCTCTTGGGGCTTTCACCAAAAGTCATCCAACAGAGTCTTGTTTGCCCTAAATGAAAATGGTTCTGATATTACATTTACTATGACTGCCACAGTGGTCAGTTTTGAAAATCTTGTCACTCAAGAATATTAGAGATGGTTTCAACACTCAGCAAATACAAAAAAGAAATGGTCTTGTCTTGAATTCTGGAAATTCTTTTCAGACAGTAGAGTGTCAACACTGTACTCTTTCCACCAAATCTTGTAAAGAAAAATCCAGTAAAGGTTTACTTCAATGCACTTTGAGGTGAAAAAGTATTTAACAAATTTGTTCCAGCAATCGGAAAAGGAAAAGGTCAACACACCTTTATGATATTAACACCAGCACAATGTGTTGGAGACATATTTCAACTCCTGCACTGGGCAGTTTTAGTTTGAAATGTATCTTTACTGTTCTCCTGATCCATGAACCAAGAATTTTGTTGGATAAATTGATTTGCTACACATCTTTCTCAGTAGGACCATTTCTCATGGGACTGTATACTGTAGTCACAAGAACCTGCCTTTTATGCTTAATTGGTATGACTAATCCAACAGCAAATAGTAGTAATCACCATGTCATTAATTTCACAGGAGTCACTAGGCCAGATAGGTGCATATTCCTTTAACTCTAGATTACCATATAGATGCATATACACCCTCATCATGATAATTCAAATCAATAGATTAATCTAAATTGGCTTAATATTGGTCTTCAGTAAATCTTTACTAGGTGACACTATTTTTGCTCTTTTATAAAAAATGGATTCAAAAGCCTTTTGTATATACCTAACTCTATTGAAGCAGGGGTGTATAGGAATCCTCATGTATATATGCTTGCTCATCCTTCCATCTGTCAGACAATCTTATGAATGCAACTTGTTCCACAGTTTTTGATGGATTGCATTGAAATTTGGTAAATATTATGGTCATAACCTAAAGATGTGCATATAGACAAATCACTTTGCACCTGCAATTTTTTTAAAAAGAATTATTGCCCTTTTTATCCTGCAGTTGAATCCAGTGCAAGACGGAATCTTGTGAATGTGAATGCAACTTGTCTTGCAGTTTTGTGTAGATCACTGTGAAACTTTGTACATATTATGGCCATCATCTGAAGATGCACATAGTTAAAAAAGTCTTTGTGCTGACACGAGTTATTGCCCTTTTTGACTTATACCTGGATGCAGTATATGATAGAATTTTGTGAATGCAATGACTTGGCAAGTTTTCGGTGGATTGCTTTGAAATTTACATTTCAGAAAAAGATATGCATGTTGACCAGTCATGATACTTGTTCAGTTTTCAGGGGAGTTGTGCACTTGTTAGGCATAGGACTTGTCTCCATCAAAGAATTATCGCTGGGATGTGGACGAGTCAGGAGTATATTTACCGTCTATACTCGCGTATAAGCAGAGTCTAAATGTAAACAACATCGATCCTGATCTGCTATCGCATAATGCATCAACAGATCTGGGTCTATGTTGTTTATTCTATTGATTAGTCCCTACAAACTGCATAGACCCAGATCTGCCGGCGCATTATGTGACTGCAGATCTGGGTCTATGCTGTTTGCAGTTGGTATAAGATTATATGCGAGTATATACAGTATGTGAGTAAATTGCTCACCTTTCCACTAGTTTTTAAATGAATTATGAAATATTTGCATTAGTATGGCCAAGACCTAGTAAAAAAAATCATTGAAACATTGCATCAGAAAGGTACATGCAGGCTTGTAGTTAAGTGCGTAACCTATAGCTATGTTTCCAGATGAGTTAATGTGCAGCCAAGTCAATTACATTCTAAGTTGGTTGAGAAGAGCAGAAGGCCCAATGTAAATAGATTTTACCTCAAGCACTACAAAAACCTCACATTACTGTACATGCTCATACATTGGTCATCCATCATACACTACATAAACCATGAACTGTGCAGCTTTTAGTTATCACTCAGGCATCACAAATAGTTCAATAAAAAAAAAAGACGTCAAGGGAGTCTCTCTCTCTCTCTCTCTCTCTCTCTCTCTCTCTCTCTCTCTCTCTCTCTCTCTCTCTCTCTCACACACACTTGTAAGTCATGCTGTTAATTATTTCAGTCTTTAGCACCAGTAGGTTATAAAACTGCCAACTTCCCAGCCAAGCTGACTTTGGTGGGGGGACTGGAGGGTGTTTAATAGTTTACTCTCAGACAAAGTGGCTACATAGTCATGACCTTTAGCAGGAGAAATGAATCAATGGTCCACATTTGTCATTTCTTAGTAACTTGGCAGTAGTCATATTGGTGATTGCTTTGAAGAACAATACATCAGTCTGGGTTGGACTCTTGGTCTAGGTGGGTGTGCTAAATAATAAAAAAAAAACAACGTAGAAGCATACCATATATACTCACTTACAAGTCAAGTCCAACTGTATACTGCATAGACCCAGATCTGCCATCATATAATGCATGGGCAGATCTGGGTCTGTGCAGTTTGTTAGGAGTAATCAGTAGAGCAAACAACATAAACCCTGATCTGCCAGTGCAAATGAACGAGTACTGTTGTGGGTATACATGGATATCCATCACTTTCATATTATTCAGATACAACAGTATGATACATTTGTAAGAAATATTTTATGTTACTGGCTTGTCTTAATCAGAGTAAAATCAAAATCTCCGACATAACACAGATCTGACGGACATCAGTACAAGGTCATGTTCTGTTGACCTTTTGATTCACCAATCAAATGACCACTTTCATATTAATGAAAGTGAATAACCCCATTTGGATTATAATGTTTCTATCGATAACTCATGCTAACACAGTGCATGAACTGTTATCAAAATCTGTCAGATGAACTTATTATTTTCAAAACTTTACAATCATAGTAGGCTGTTAGTAATATATGCTGTTAATCACACAAGCAAAATCAGAGCTAAATTTACAAAAGAACTGTCTCATTCGTCGAACTCTGAACTACTCTAAACTAAAAAAAACAGTAAACACTTTCAAATAAATGTCATTAAATTTGACACCACTAACATCCCTGCTTAAGTTATTGCCTTTCATATTATTGTATGAAAGAAGCATTGAGAGAAGTGAAGACAGATTTACAAGACTGGATCTTTTTATTTTCAACCAAGTTAAATGTAAGTCTCAGATTTTCCCCTGCTTGATACACCTTGAAGGATTTCAGTCAACATGAAGTCCTCATGTTTTCAGGCCCTCTGAGATAAACAAAAGTACTAGTTCATTTTCTCACAAGTCTTTAATTTTAGAGGTGTTTTGATGAAATAAAGGGATTCACTCTGAAGTGTCATTCACACAGATAAATAACAGGTTGCAGTCTTCTGTTAACTTCACTTAAGCAATTGACATCCTTTGAGATGGCTTGCCTAGAGGTCTATGACTTTAATTACAAGAAAAGCAACAGGAAAACCATGGAGTGCCTCCACTTTTCCCAGGAAATTGCCCATTTCCTTTATTATTTTTATATCCGCAATGTAAGGACAAATTATTTAATACAAGGGGAGGAAATAAAACTCTACAAATCAGATTATTTCCAGATCAGTTACTTACTTTCAGATGTTCATAATTGGTGGTTTGGCAGATGGGGGTGCAATAAATGTCCATAAATTATTTCCGTTTCTTATTGCATCTTTTTGTATATGAAAACAATTTTAAATGCCCCAGTGGAAAGTCTGTATCATATTTACTCATCTATAAATTGTACCCAACAGCATACAGCATTGACCAGTAAATGCTGTCCTATAATGCACCAGTAGATCTTGTTCTGTACTGTTTGTTGGGATTAATCACTAGAAAAAACAAAATGGACCTTGATATGCCTGCATATTATGCAATGGCAGATCAGGTTCTGTGTTGTTTGCATTTTGGATGCAACATGTATGCAAGTACATTACAGTACTTATGAGTCATGTTCACATCAAGATTTTCCAGGTCTTTTATTAGGGGGGTATTGATCAAGTTAACTCGCTAAATAATTTTTGTCCTCATTCTCTTTGTCTCTGTTTTCCTCTTATTTTCATTGCTACTTTTTTAACTGACACTTTTCTGTTAAGTAAGATATCACCTTTTTTCAAACACCCCTCCCTCCAACACCCACCCACCTACACTAAGTGGGTTGTGGAATGCAGAATATGCCCGATGCACCTTCCTGCATGTTGTCATTAGAGGTGATTAAAGGAAACAACCTATTTGCCCTGGTATGCGTCCAACGATGATGCAAGAAAGGCTTGGACTTTGTATTTTAAAGATTTTGCCCTTTTTTGCCTTTATCTTTGTTTTCCGTTCCTTTTTATGATATCTAGACAGAATCAGCACTATATAGCCAGGTTTGTGCTGTTTTGTTGTTAAACCCTATGCATGCATATAAACATATTCTTAAAAACTTACTCACATATGCCTTTTCATGGATGGGTAGAGGTTAGGATTAATTGAAATTTATACCAAAACTAGATTTTGTTATGGCCCAAGGAAAACTGCTGAATCACATGGAATAATAGGGATAAGTCCTCCATGGAAAGATGACTCTGTTGAAGTGACAGGATGAAAAGGTGAAATCATTGTATTTAATGCCCCAGCTCAATCATGTTTTCATTTGGTTTCCACTTATCTCAGTTTCTTACTATAAACAGCACAATAGCTACCACTAAGCCTTCCATTTGATTTCACAATGTTTTTATGGTTGGTGATAAATTCTGAATTCCAAGTAGCACTTGTTTTCATTAGATAAGGAGACATCACTCTCAAAGAAAATTGTGACCTATTTGTTGCATGTGTGTACATATATATATCGATAAATAATATTCAAAGCCATATGTTTGATGCAGCAGTAATTAGATGACAAATCTATACATATTAAATTGTGGATGGACTTGGAGTCACTTTATGGTAGATTTTAAAATCCACTCTTGACCCCATTTGAATTTTGAAACTAATCTCTAGTCAGCTTTATATCAGGTGTCACTGCTGAGCTATCTTACAGTGTGCCCCATTATTGCCCAGGTAACTTGGACCAGGTGTGCTGTTTATTGAAGATAAAATTGATCTCAGAATACTGTCAATAAATAGTCATTTTGTCAACAAATGATAAGTTCTGTGACTCAGTCCCACCAGTGAATTAATTGAGTTGATATTATGCATTTGTGGAAGAAAAATATTGTTACATTTGCAGTTTTGTCTTTGCTTACATATGTTTCAAGGCTTTCTCGTAGGTCCTATTTAATTTGTACATATATTAACCAGTTCTAACATGGCTGAGGCTTCATCAAGGTACTCCACAGTGAGGCTTGTCAACCTTATGATATATCAAATGTCTGATATTTAGGCTCTGTCAATAGCTTTACACAACAGAATACAAGTGTTTGCATAAACTTAGTCTCGCCACTATAGGAAGACAAAACACTTCATACCTACAGTATATAAGACATAGCTACAAAGGATTGATACCTCTTACCATTTCAAAGTCTTCACAGCTATCTTAAAAGTGCTAATTTATAAAAAGTAGAATTTATAACTGGGAGTAAAATTTTATGGACAATTTTCACTTCCCACCTGCACCAGCTGTCCAGAAAACTTGACAGCTTTCTTGCATAAAAAATCCATTTAATTGACAAAATTGCAGAAAAATAAAACACATCTCATGTACACTATTACAAACTGTACCCCTAATGTTAGTTAAAGTTAAGAACTAGATTCTGAATTTCATTTCTTCAAACAGGTCTTATATAAGTAGATTGCCAATAATTTCATTTCAGCTCAGAAACTTGACATTTCACTTGGCGAAACAAAAACATTTTATTGGATTATGCAGTGAATTGCTTAAGCTCCTTTTCTTAATGCTCTACCTTTCAAGGAAAATTGGTTTGATGAATAGAACCCAACCAAATCCAAATGTCCTCAACTTTGTCAATACAAAAGATTATGTAATAGAGGCTCTCCTTTAATGTACACCTGTGCTATAAAGGAAAGAAAGTACCTTTAATTCAATCAGGGACAGGTATATACCACCTTTATGTTAGTCTCTGCTACAGTAGATTGTATTGATATATCTTCTCTTGTCATTAACTACTTGTAGCATACAGAAAATTGTATTTTTAGGCAGGGTATAATAACATTGTGCCTGGCAATCATTCTGAAGATCTTTGATGAAAGGTTACAATACTTTTGAGACAGATCATTGCCCAGGGTCAAGATTTTGGGTCAGTTATCTTTTTTTTATGATAGTATCTTAAGTAAAGGACAGAGATCTCTTTAATTAGCATCTGAACATCTTGATGACAAACAGAAAGTTGTCATTAAGGGATTTCTAATTAAATCTATCAGGATTGTTGATTCTTTTCAATGTTAATCATATATACTTCCTTATAAGTTGAGTCCAGCTGCAAACTGCACAGACCCAGATCTGCCATTGTATACTGTGCCGGCAGATCTGGATCTGTGCAGTTTGCTAGGAGTAATCAGTTGAATAAAACAACATAGACCCTGATCTGCTGGTGTAATATGCAATGACAGATCAGGGTCTGTGTTGTTTGCAGTTGGATTCACCTTGTAAGGAATATATAGTAAGATTTGTAGCTGATAGTAATGTAAGACACTTCTATGTCATTTAGAATAAACATGGTAAGAAATCATTTAGATAAAATTTGGTGTCATTTACTTTTAAATAAACACACAACAATTAAGTGTGAAATAGGGTTTATATAATTCCCTTCCAGTTATTAAAAATCAAGAAATTCATTTTATTTTCATTTTGAGGTCTTCCATACTGTTTCTGGTATTATATGGAAATGTTGTCAAAATCAAGTTGTCCATGGACAAGTAAATTAAAAAGTTTACTTGTCCATATAAAAGACCCACTTGCGTGTATTATCATAGTTAAAAAGAATAGTGGAAGATGGGATTGTTAAAATTTTGCTTGTATTAAGCCGTAACACTTAAATGCATGCAGTATAGATCTGTGACATGTAAGATATACTGGATACAGTATTTCAACTTGTCTTATTTTTGCTGTAAAAGGTATATTTAGACTTGAGAAGTGAGAAAACAATAAAGTTGACACAGACCTTTAAGTAATAATGTTTTATTGTGATGAGTCAGTGTGCTGGCAATGAAAACAAACAGAAAGTTAACTCTGAAAAAAAGTTAACCTGTCAGAAACACACTGGTTATTGAAGAGAACACTGAGCAAAAGCTATGGCTTGCTTCACTTTTGCTCTGTGTTAAACTGCTTCTTTTAATGTTTGGTTTGACTCATATTGTATATACTGATCACTCTATCAAATCACCCACAACTTCTTTTTTCTCAGATTTTGCCTTTTCATTATCAGATTTTAATTAGTAACTGACATGTTTTGTGCTTTGCATTTTTATAATGTGTTAACAGCGTGTCTTTCCTTGTGATAACCTATTAATCTGTCCTGCAAACAATCCACTGGTTTTGTCTGCAATTGAAGGGTATCTCTTACATATATTACAAGATGCGATTGTTCGATTTTCATTGGCCGCAAGCCAAGGAAACTCCAGCAGCTAGGAATCTTTGAACTTCCATTTTCTTTTTTATTTTATTCCCTGTCATTGTCAATTTTAGTTTTAGTCCATTTTGTTGACTTTTCATTCAACTTTTCGCCATCTGGCCCTAGCTTTATAAGAAAATGATCCATCCAGATGCATTCCCCGTAAAATTCATCATACTTGCTCATAATGTTTACAAGGAGTCCAGCGATTGGTTCAAAATGATGGATTCCTTGGTGAAGTCCTATCTTCCAACCAATGAATTTTGTTGTGATGTAACCATCAAAAGATGTCACCTAAACCAGTACCATTTGCTTCCATTGGTTGAAACCATAGAAGCTGCGGCTTGTTTCAGTCCTAATCAATAAATGTCCGCATACAATATGTAAATGTAGAATGCACCCGTTTGGTACTCGCTGGTAAGTATGAATGGTGCTTGTGTAAACACCACTCAGATAAAAAAGGAAATTACTGCCCTTTCAAGTTCCATGCCACAATTTACTTGCCCATGGACAAGTAACCTTGCAAAAGTTGCTCGTCCGTAAGAACAAACCTCTGACAATATGGACAATGGATTTCTGCACCCCTGTACTTGATAAAAAGTTAATCGCTGAGAATAATATCAACCAACCAGTTGGTTTATTTAAGTTATTTATGAAGTAAGCAGTCACCTTCCATCCAGATATTGCCACACATCATGCTGACCAGAGTTGTGCATTGCCAGCTTGGTTGCAATACAATGCATACCATGATATGTATCATACAGTTGGCATACAAGTGACACAATACATATTGTGATACAGGAATGACTATACAGGCTCCTCCTTTGTCCACTTGTGTCTGCATGTAATGTCTGTGTTACTTACATTGACATTGTAAGCATGCAGCAACGTTAACTAATGTTACCTGAATATATTATGACCATTTCACATATTCTACTTATTGGGGTTTTATTATCAATGTTAAAATGCCTTTGTAATTATTTGACCCCTGAAACACAAAATATTTCTTGACGGGAGTCCGAAATGCACCCAAGTGGTTTACATTTAAGATTTTGTATGCCAATTTGGTTTAAGGAAATTATTATGGGATCAGAAGTTCCTTTTTTTTATTGATATTAATCTAGAAATTATCTTTCATACTTGAATATAAAAAAAAAAAAAAAATGTTTGACATATGATTTATTTATCATTTTACATAACCCTATGTGACTAAAAATTGATCCTGATATTTTGTACCTGAGACTGATCTTATGTACCTGAGACTGATATTTTGTACCTGAGACTGATCTTTTCTCTTGTGGAGTAGAGGAACCAGTCTTTTAATAATGTCAAGCAGATGGGAAATAAACCGTAAAAAATTAACACAAATAAATCTTGAATACTTTTCTCAACTTTAATTCATGTATATTGTTGTATATCACCTTAAAGTGCTACTAGATCATTGTATTGTAACACTAGCAATGCACTATGGTATTGGGATATTCTGTCAGTAGTATAGATATTGTTGCAGAACATATTGCAATGCTGATATGTATCGATGAATCATTACACCTCTAATGTTGACTAGACTCTCTTGATTCTGGCACAATGGCTGCCATCTATGCTTGCCCTTATTAAACAAGCTTCGATTACCCAGATATGCAATTGCATGATGCAGCATAATATTGAGAGTGTGCTAGCATTTCATTTTATTTTATGTACACTCTGCACAATACCTCATTGTCTACCTATTGTGCTGGTCTGCAATGTTAATACATGTACATACATAACATATCATAAATTATAAACCATGTACCCATTTTTTAGCACAGCACAATAATGGTTATACGGTGCTGATTAAAAGTGAAGTTCAAAAAAACATAAACATAAAGAATTGCAGAAACTTTACAAAGATAAACCCATTGAAAAAATAACCACTGGTATTTCTTCTTTCTGCATATATGTGGCTCTAGCTTGCATTATGATGCAATTCATTTGACCTGTCACATCAATCCAAATCAAGCCAAAAAATAAAGGGATGAGTGATTTCCTGGATATTATATAGACAAAAATACTTCAGGAAACAGTAAACCAGATGCACAGGATATGCTCACTGTTTACATGCTCTCTATGCTATTTTTACTTAGGTATATACATAAATGTGTACTTTCTTCAAACTTCTTCCTGCCAGTGATTGATAGTTTAGAAATTTCCTTTTGAGTCATTGTACAACCATGCTCATTTGCATAAGCACATTTGATAAAATCTCCAGATTTATTGCTTGGACTATATGAAAGCAAACTTGCGAGTTTGAGCAAAATATCAGAACAATATTTTCTGAGTTATTTCACCTCATAGTTGCATGTACTACGTCATTCATTTTTGTGGGACCAGGTCCCTTTAGCTGGCCCACATTTTAAAACATCACATTAGGGACTGATTGTTTAATCTTATTGCAGGCAGCATGGCCTTGGATTTTTTTTCAAACCAGAATATTGTTTTAGCTTTTGTCTCTTGATATTTTGTTTCAAACAAATATGATCGATTTTATTAGTTCCTTCTTTTACATAAATCAGAGCAGAAGTGTTTTTATCAAGCTCTTTGGGGGCCAGAATAAATTATTAAAAATACCATTCCCCCACCCCCATCACCTTAGAAAAATAAATGGTCAGTATCAAATTTATTGATGCTAGGCATCAATTTTTGTAAACAAGAAAAGTGACATCCAAAAATACATGAATTGTTTACATTCATAATCCACTGATGAAGGTGAATTAGCCGCAACATTTGTAAATTTGTAAACTTAGAAAGACTTTGTGTTGTATATATATATATATATATATATATATATATATATATATATATATATATATATATATATATATATACATATATATATATATTGGTAGCAGCCTTCCAGCTTTAACTGCTCATACATCAAACAGCTCAAAAGCAAGAAGAAAACAAAACTGATTCTTTAGTTGGGACTATCCAAGTAATATCATGTGCGATTGTAAAAAGTTTACTTTCAGTCTGGTACTTTCATCAGTAATACATCATAAAACATGAATCTTTCTTCAGGCCAGTAATCTGGGCTTAGTTCTGTTTACAAATCAATGTATTTTTGGTTGTCACTTTCTATTTTAACCTGTATTACCTCACTAAATGTGTTTATAATATACTTTAAGCACAACAAATCTTGTGTAACTAGGAGTTTACTTTTTTGGGTGTAGGAGAAATGTACCAAGGACTACTTTATGAGTAGTGCAGTTCCTAAATTTAACAGGCAAATTATACATGTATTTTGAAACATGATGATTTGCATAATTTAAAAAGCAGATGATTGTCACCTGACATAATATGACTCAACTTAATTCTGCCCCCAATGTATGACTTGGCACTTAACAATACAGATCATACCGTCTACGACTCCTTGTTATATGATTCACAAAACAAATCTTTTTGTTAATGCTTCTTTTCATTGGATTCACTAGTTTTTAAGTTGGCCTGCTTTTGTTTTCTTACTTTGTAAATTATATAGTGTTTTTTTAACATGTCTCTGTTTTCAAATTCTTTCTGTTGATAGATTTTCAACTAATTCCATGAATGATTTTTTAAAAAAAAAGTATTTGTAAATTTGTGAAGTTTTTCTTTTGTGCTTTATAAATAAGTTTTATTTAAGAAGCTAATGTATATACTCACATAAGAGTCAGATTCAAACTGCACAGACCCAGCTCTGCCATATCATAATGCACTGGCAGATCTGGGTTTATGCAGTTTGTTAGGAGTAATCAGTAGAACAAACAACATAGACCTTTACATACCTGTGCACCAGTGCATAGAGTGACAGCAGATCAGGTTCTATGTTGTTTGCAGTTGGACTTGACAAGTATATACAGTATTTTAGTGCTAATAGTTAAAGAATGAATATATATATATATATATATATATATATATATATATATATATATATATATATATATATATATATATATGTATATATATTAGTACTTTAATTCAGATCATCTTTGCTACCTGATTAAGATAACTGTTTAGAAAATTGGAGCCACCATTATAGTATTTCTAAATAGCATCATAAATTTGTTTGAAGATAAAAGTATTCTATATGAAGAATATTGAAACCTCTAAAAGCTTGACATTTTTCTATCTGAAGAGCATACTGCATTAGTATACTTCCAAGTCATTATCTGTATAGTATGCATACTGCATTAGTATACTTCCAAGTCATTATCTGTAATTACTGCTGAAGGCTATTTAGATATGTATTAAGATTGATAATAATTAACTGTGCATGACACAGGCGCCACTAGTGTCATTATGTCAACACTCCTTTTACTCAAAAAAGATTTGGGTCAGTTGTGAATCTTTTTACCTTTCTGATCATTTGCCTGATCACTGAACTAAATAGGTATGAATAAAGCCTATAATAACAGAATGGGACAAGTAATTATCACTTATGCACTCGTCAGTAAGTCACTTTTTCCTTTGGTATGCCCACTGTATTATTGGATAGTCCCTAATAATGAATTCCATTGATCCAGGTCTCAGATGCTCTAAGCAATAAAAAGTTATGGGTAATTCTGTTTTTACCGATAAATTTTGGGTCGAAAAAAGGTTAAGCTTGCTTTGTAATTCAACAATTAATTCATGGTTTCCATGCATATTTGTGGTTTTTATTTCCTAAGCCAATCCTTTAGTCAAATCTTTAGTCAAATAAATATGGTACAGTCTTTTTATTTTGTTCTGAACAAGATGTTAACCTAGGTGGGCTAAAAAAATGTATCATAATTGTTTCATGTAGGATTTTATTTGGCCATGATTGATCATTTAATAGTTTAAAAGCTTTATGCTTTTTGCCAGTGGAACAATATCTGACTTTTCTCCTCATTTCCACAACTCAATAGCTGCCATGTAGTGAAGGTTATGTCATGGGATGCCACTCAGACCAGAGGTACAAGTTCAGTCAGTACTAATTCACATTTCAATAATAGAATCAGTCAGATATTAACCTGACATGTTGAAAATTGAGGTAAATGTATGCTATGTATTTTGATGCAATATTTCAGTTGGAGAGGAAAGTCTCAAACTTTTAAATAAACTCAGAGATTAAATATAATTCAGTCAAGTGAAATTCTCGGCAAAAGCTCACTTTATGTGAACAAGACAGCTATTGTGTTAAATCTACAGATGACTTAGTCATAAAAGTATTGTTTTTTAATTCTGCAAATGTTTGTGCAAGAATTTTAAAAAAAAAAAAATGCATGCATGAAACTGTATTTCCAGATGATTTGGATTTATGCTTTTCTCACCATTAGTGCCAGGGTTCAGTGTGTCAAGGCACTGCTAAAAATCCTTCCAGTAAAGTTTATCAGAACCCCTTTCTAAAAGTTCTGGTTCAAGTATTCTCATTTTCTTGACAGTGTTATCTGACACAAATAGACTGAAAGACTGAACTTTATTTACCTCGGTTACCAGCACTGATTTCTGTTGTATTTGCAACAACAACAACAACAACAAAAAAAAAAAAAGAAGAAGTAAAAATGGGGAAAAAAGAGATACATTTTAAAAAATATTTATGCTTTTAATCAGTTTTTCATTATAGTTTGTTGCAAAATATTATTTAGGTGTTAGTAACATGGTTATAAATATCAGACATATAATATACATAGTTCAGATTCCAGTGTCTGTTGTTCCCTTTTGATAAGCAGTGTCTGCATCATATGCTGCTTGCATGTTCCTTACATTGATGGACAAGAGTTTGCCATGGTTGTATGCAGAACTTTTGAACCACTAACCCATGACCCAGTCAGCTAGCACCATCAGTCCAGCAGCAGAAAAGAAACCCCACTACATTTATTTTGGAAACATGACCCACTCATGATAACCTGACCCACTTCAGTCAAAGATACCACATTTGTTCTTAGAAAAGAAGAATCAACATAACAGACCTGACAGCTAGAATAACTGAGAGAAACAAAAGCCAAAGGTTTTGCAATCTGGACAGAATCAGAGTGTCAGAAGAAAAGCCAACAAAACAAAATTTGGATCAGTCTGTAAGAAATGGAATATTAAATGTACTCTTGGTTAAAGGGGGTTCAGCTAGCATGGATATTAGAAACTATAGTTTCCATGGCTTTGTTTACTGGGCACATCCATTCAGTACCAAAACGACAGATTTATTAGTTCCAGGGAAAAGAATAGTATGTACTTGTGTGGAAAAGAAAACCTGTACCAATATTAGAAATGCTTCTTGTCTCATGCCAATACCTTTGTTTAAGCTTCCATCAATAACTTTTGAAATTATTGTCATCTTTGATGATACTGCACAAAAGATTTTTTGGCTAAATCTTGATGCATTCTGTCAGTAAGTGTTCTTAAGTAGCTGTCGGACTCAACAATAACATAGTAGATGGTAACATATGTCCTCAAGTTACATCGTCTGATGTTGCACCTGTAAGAGCAAGAAAAGTTCTGCCTTAATACTGGGATAGGTAATAATCAGATCTAAAGAAAATAAGCTGCCTTTATGCCAGGATACTTATGTTTCTTGATATACCCATACATATGAACATTATGAAACTGAAAGGGGGGGTATTGAAACAATTTGTTTGGTGCAGCTTCTGGGGGTTATGGGGGGGGGAGGGTTCTGATGTCCTTGGACATAATTCTAATCACACCACGAGATGTTGACTAAGATAAGACACCACATTGTGTACCAATATATCCTCATCCATTCTAGCAGCAGGTTGGTTTGGTATTTTGGCATTTTATGGTATAGCAATACTTTGAAAGTTATATCATGCCAATGGAAGTAGAGTAAAGTACCGTATCCAAGGGGATCTTTTTAGTAAGGTTAAAGTTATTGTTTTATGTACCTGGTAGTTCATAGATGGATCAATCTGTCCTGCTTGATAAAGGTAAATTCAGTATACCATACTGGGTTCTAAAGGAGTTTGAGAGTGGCCTCAGGTGACATTGGGAGCACAAGCAGAGTTTTTTCTCATTCAATCACATACAGACAGCTTATATGCAGCTGATTTATTCATGACTGTATGTACTGGCTATCCTTTTTTTTATGGCTTCATTTGATGGTTTTACTTGTTCTTGTGCAGGGCAAGGTGCCTTGCCCATAGATGTATTACAGAATGGAGTTGTGTGTGCTTGGAATGCTAATGAGAAGGGAAGGGAAAGGCAACCCACTGAATTTGTAGTTCTGTTTTTGCTGTGTTAGTAAATGTTTCATTCACATTTAGTTGTATCTCTCATTGGTTAACCGAAAATGACATTCTGCACCTGCTGATAACCTGGTTTTCAGTTGACCAGTAAGGGGACAGTATTCCATTAAGTGCATTGTACTTGCATATTAAGCAGGTGTGATCATGACCATGTCGAGCAGTAGCATGGGAAAATGGTCTGGCATTCCTTAAAGGTGTGTTAGTAAGTCAAACTTTGTATAGGAGAAAAATGTCGAATGCCTGAGCTAAACATTGGTACCAAAAATTTATTATGCTACGCGAAGTGTAGCTTAAAGTAGCAGCGTTGATTCTTAAATAGGTCGCATGAGAAGCAAGAGAAGTGTCCTTCCTTGCAGTATTACCGGTATATAGTATATGTATGATTTATGGGTGAATTGTAAGCAACAATATGAGCCCCTGTGCTATTGACGATTCTAACGCTAAAATACAAAGTGAAATTAAATCTGAAAAAGTTAGAAAAGCAGTTGGATGTGGTCTGTCTAATATTACTGAAATGTTTGGAAGGCAATATAAATATTCAGCTAACTCCCAACGAGTCAGGCAATTACACGCCAAACAGGATTTTTCATTGCTTCTGATAGTGATACAAGGCCTCTGTCAATAGTTTAATGCACTTCCGTAAGCGCTACTTCTGAGTTTAGGCGTATGTAGTTGTGACTTGTCTAAATTATCTGAACTAGTTTAATATTAAGCTGATAATTGTATTCTTACTCCGCATTAAACACTTGTAGTTCTTATATTTTTTGTCTCCATTGATTAATTGCTACTTAAGTTTGATGATATTTTTAAGCTAATAGTTATGTGTTTAACATTTTCTACTCAGTAATCAGTGATTGAATTCCACTAGATTTCACTAGGGGAATCATTTTCTACTCAGTAATCAGTGATTGAATTCCACTAGATTTCACTAGGGGAATCATTTCTACTCAGTAATCAGTAATTGAATTCCACTAGATTTCACTAGGGGAATCATTTTCTACTCAGTAATCAGTAATTGAATTCCACTAGATTTCACTAGGGGAATCATTTTCTACTCAGTAATCAGTGATTGAATTCCACTAGTATTCACTAGGGGAATCATTTTCTAGTCAGTAATCAGTAATTCAATTCCACTAGATTTCTCTAGGGGAATCATTTTCGCATTAGCATTTATTGACATTTTTTTACATTTTTACTAAACAGATCATGTTTCACAGTGATATTGGGATATTTTAGTCACAAGTCTAAACCCCTATAGTTAATTGTCTGTGGCTTAGGAAAAGAAGTTTTTTCTTGAAGTTATTTTATTTTCTTTCTCATAATAAAGGATAACATAAAACTTGATGTATTTATTCTTTATTCATTCATTTTTACATTATAATATAATGGCACAGATTTACAAAAATACTGTGAAGAGTACAAGTGCTTGTATGACCAAACACTTGCTTTGAAATATAGGAAATAATATCATGACATGTATTGTATCGTAACACCTGTATCGCGATACGTATCATATCGCCTCGTACACATATTGTCCCAGCCCTAGTACTCATAGTGGCAGCAATTTGCATTGTAAAACTACGCACTTGTTTCTAAAACTGTCATGTTTTGCCGAGATCATACAAGATTATACATAACATGGTCACATGTTAAAGTCCCTGCTATAAATGTTTTACAGAGTTGAAACAAGCATTTCATGATGGAAATCAATTTGGTTTATAATCCTTGGTTGCAGTCTTTCAAAACAAACTTTTTTTTATAAACCTGATTTGCTTGCATAGTGTTCAGTGACTTTTTTCATTTTTGCCCATTGTAAAATTTTCTTTTTACACATGTAAACACTACACATGTTGCATAGGCTATCTAAAAATACATTCATATGGTGTATACATAGGTGAATTCTACACAGGACCCAATGTGGTCTAGACATTTAGGGGACTTGGGACTGTTCAGGGGCTGTGAGGTGATGTGATTTATGTTTCTATGACTTTTTTAGTGTCTTGGCTTCCAGCCAGCGAAGTGACAGTACTGGTGTGTTATTTATCTACAAGGATGGTGGGTTAGAATGATTAGGAGATCTAATTTCACTGCATTATCTTCATCTCAGGTAGTAGGTATATAGCTGTAATTTGATTTGAAGGTACTTAGTTATTAATTGGTAATAGCTAGGTAGGTAGGTGGGTTGGCTGGTAAATAGGTTGATAGGCAGGTTAAATAAATAGGTAGATTGGCATGTTAAACAGTTGGCTGATAGCAAATGCAGATTTAAAGATGTTTACATGTGAACATCTTAATATCTTTCTATTTAATAATTTTTATTTTTTGTTTAAAAAAAAATGTTCATAGTTCTGCAACATTCTCCATTATCATTTACAAAACCAAACTCACTCTGTATGTATATTCAGTATAAACCACCAGTATTGGTCATGCAGCTAAACTACTGACTCCATTTCCTTCACTCATCATATCCACTCTAATAAATAAAATGAATATTACTACCAAACTGTCATCTGTTATTTATATAAATGTCCATTTTACAAAATGCCAGAAAATGTAGTTATAAATATCCTACATTATGTACATTTGTAAATCAGCATGCTAAAATTCATTTTTGTTGTTTATATAATTAATTAATATGAACAGAAAGTACTTTGACTAGATCTAGGCATTTAACTGTCCAAGTAACATAGCGACTGTCAGGTAAAATCCAGGTTATTAGGCTGATGGGGGAAGGGGGGGGGTATAAACACCAGTGTATTTGGCAGGCAGATTTATGGGGACATTTAGAACCTACTGGATATACTCACTTGTAAGTGGAGTCCAACTGCAAACTGCACAGACCCATATCTGCTGTTGCATAATATGCCGGCAGAGCTGGGTCTGTGCAGTTTGTTGGTAGTAATCAGTAGAACAAACAACATAGACCATGATCTGCCCGCTCATTATGCCAATTGGACTGACTTGTGAGTATATTATATACAGTCACTAGAGATATACTACTCCAAGTGTCCATTACCAGTGACCTTATGTAGTTTATATTGTTTTCACTCCATGGCATGACACAGTGGTTAATCTGCATGATGTTTTTCCCAGAATAAGATCTGTGACATATGTAGTCCATCTGGGATTTATCTCTGGAGACTTGAATACATTTTTCAGATTTATCATTAAGTGTATTGATTTAGCTGAGACTTTCCCTCATACTCATGGTTTTATGTAAATAGTAAGAAGTGCCACATATACACCTGTCACTCTGAATCATTGGCAGTTACTGTATTTATATCTGCCATATATACTCGCTTATTATCTCGGTCCAAATGCAAACAACATAGACCCTGATCTTCCATTGCATAATACACTGTCAGATCAGAGTCTATGTTGCTTGTTCTACTGATTAGTCCTTACAAACTGCATAGACCCAGATCTGCAGGTGCATTATGTGATGGCAGATCTGGGTCTATGCAGTTTGCAGTTGGTATCGGCTTGTATGCAAGTATATACGGTAATTAAATAAGGTGTATCCAACAGCAGAAAGCTTAGACTCCAATATACATCACTCCCTCATCATAACACTGTCCATGGGAACCATAGAGTAAATATACCATCTTATAATGAGACCACTTTATAATGAAGTACATGGTACTTACAATTCTACTACTGCATCATCCATTACCATACCTGCCTTAAAACTGGGATGGTGTTATAATGTAGGGCCTTTCGGTGAGGAGCACTGTGCTGCTTCAAGATGCATTGGCAGATCAGCCTACAATTTTCATTCTCTGATTTCAAGTGAACGTCATAGACCCAGATCTTCCAGCCCATTTAGGTAGCTCTGATTCTGTGATGTTCTGCTATTTTGGCATATGACTGGAGATGAAAAAGATACATTAACAGCAAAATTAAGGGAAACAATTATCAAATCACCGAAGGGTAGTACAACTGTACATCAGTGGGAAAGGCTTGCAGTCCCTTTGAAGTTTAAATATCATACACTTTCCGCAACTTGACAACACTTTCCCAAGGCTATTAAAAATGTAGATATAGGAAAAAGATACAATAACTGTGTGCTAGATCATTGATTAGAATGGAGAGCAGTCTAGTAGGAGCCAACTAACTTGTTGTAGGCAAAATGTGGTGGATATTGGTCAGGAAAAAAGGTGTTGAAGTTGACAAGATAAAACACATCGGTACTTATCAGGTGTTGGCAACTGAGCCAACTCACTAGTTTTAGGCAAAATGCATTAGATGTTGGGTCAGGAAAAATGTGTTGAAGTTGACATGATAAAACACATCAGTACTTATCAGGTATTGATAACTTGATGTATATGGATCTGACATCACATAGTAAAATGGAGTCACTGTTCCATCAATTCACTTTGATGTAACTATTATTTGATTGTATTTTTGCATAGTATATTTTCTTTTTATACATATAATATCCTTTATATATGCAATGAAAGATGTGTTTGCAATAAAGTCTGTAGATACAATTATTTAATAAGTATATATACTATAGATACTTAATAATATTAACTTTTATTTTTCGTAAATCAAATATATCAAACTTTAATTAGGACAAGGGGTACTAATATTGAAATTATTAAGGAACTTTTTGTGTTCCATTGCTAATTAGTTATGACTATCAGTCATTCTCTCTATCCTGGGATTGTTCTGTCTTAAAACTTGATGAAATTGTATTGAGTAAAGCTAATGTAAAATTAATTATCCATATATTTGATTGAGTGAACTTTGTTTATGCAAAATGCAAAGAGGTAATTTGCATTATTGAAGAGTGTCTGTGATTACTTTAGCAAGAAACTATACATGTAATCCATATATCTAAAACTTTCTTATTCAACCAGAAAAAGTTTTTAAAAAGTCAGGGGTCAGTACTTGAGTGCCTTAGTTTAAGCTGTTGTAAACATGACGCACTGCTGCTGTCATCGGGACAAAATACATTGAGGTTGCCTTCTTTTGTCTTCCAGATGTAACTGATGCCAAGAAATTTATCATAAACAAAGATGAAGAGAATGGCGTTAACTACTATAAGCTCCTATTGACAGAGGGAGAACAAATGCTGATAGGAGCAAGGAACAAGATTTTGAACATAAGCATGGTGACACTAAGTGAGGATACCTTGACGGTAAGTTTGAGTGTATCTTCATTTCACTCTTACACTGAAACACAAACGGATATACTAAAATGTTGTGTGAAAATGTTACAGATAACATCAAAACCTCCCAAAGTGAAAAGCCCTTGAGACAAGATTCAGATCTGAAAGCTAATGGTTGATGCCATGAAAACCTTTGTCCAAAGATAATGCATCCATTTTTTCTTTAAGAAAAACAAGTTTTTCGATAGCAAGTATTTCATTTAGTGGTGGTGATTGGGGCTGAATTCTTCAAAATATTGATTTTGTTTTCTCTTTTGGTCTTCTAGAGAAGACTGGAATGGCCACCAAGAACATATGACACCACCATATGCGAAGCCAAAGCCAAGTCAAAGGTAAGAATTTTTTTCCTCCTAGCTAGTCAGATTGCTTAAACAACTTTCAGTCATAGTCAAATTTTGTGTAACTGGTTGTTTAAAGAAAAAGATTTTGGTGTTAATAACTTCCCAATACACATAATAAGTGTCAACAATTATTTCTGTGATGAATAAAGAATAAATTACCTCAGTATTTGTGCTGGGTATTGGCAGCTCACGTCTGATACATTACGTATCAAGATACACAACTTCCAGTACAATATATGTATTGATGATGCACATTTAATGCTATTCAAGCATGTATAACAGTAAATTGTTGTTGTGTTGGTCTAAGTTAAGCCACGTCACAGAGTGGATGTTTATAGGTACGTAATAATTCATAAAATATAAATTACTTTTTTTAATACTGTAATATACAGGTTTTGTATGCAAATGAAATGAGCTCAATTTTGAAATATGTTGAAAATTTGACAGTTGGTAGATAAGGGTTACAAAGCACTTAGATTTCTATCCCATTTGTGTGCAGGTAGGTACAACATGCTAACATTGATTCCCAAGATTTCCCCAAAATGACAAATTTTATAATAACAGAATTAGGGATAAGGGTCAAGTAAAACCATTGGTTTCACCTTCCAGAAATGGGTGAAGTATGGTGTATAGCCCTTTTGGAAAAACTGTAGACTGTAATGTCAACAATTAAAGTATTTCAAAATTACTCTAATTTCATTTTTCTACAGAAGTTGCATATAATAGTATTTAATAACAAAATTTATATTTTCTGAATTATTACATAACCATAACTTTCCGTAAATCTGTTCTGTTATTACCCTGAAATGTCCCATTTACAAAGAATATGGGAACACACTAGCAAATATATGTGAAACTATGAGTTGCATAATGTGCTGGCAGATCTGGGTCTATGCAGTTTGTAAGGACTAATCGGTAGAACAAACAACATAGATCCTGATCTGCTGGCGCATTATGCGATGGCAGATCAGGGTCTATGTTGTTTGCATTTGAACTATGGTTATATGTGAGTATATACGGTAAGTGGCAAGCTAGTTTTTGGACCAGGACTGTAGGTCAGAAGAAAATTAAGTGTCTAAAGTCTGTCTTTATCTTGGCTGAAAAATAGCCTGCTAGGAATTATCTTTGACACCTCTAAGTGGGAGCATCCTGACAGTGAAATATTATTGTTTTCAATGGAAAGAAGATTGTGGAATAAGGGGGGCAATTTACTGTACTTCCCATTGGGTGCTAGAGGAGGGATGTCATATAGATGAAATTGGCAGTGTTGCTAACATCAGAGGAAGGAGTCTTGCTTTGTAAAGGAGGACCAGGAAGAAAATGTGAAGAAACTTTATTAATTTTTAAAAATAAACCATTAATTTGGGACATGATCCAAAATTCAGTATCAGCTGCATGTGATCAGACTTGGATACAATTTAAACTATGATATTCACAGGTTATTCCTTATTATCTCTAAATGTCTCCTTGATTTCAGGCCAGGAGCTCTCAGTTTCATGGCTGACCCAAATTATGTACCTAAAAATGGTCAGATACTCTCAGAGGATTTGAAATCTACAGCCCTCTGTTTGATGAATGCTGGGTAAACTCAAAAATTTAGACTGGGTCAATTACCCCAGTATCAGTCTAATTTGGCAAGAAAATAGAATTCTAAACCATCCATCAATTCCAAAGCTTCACCAATCCTTACTTAAAAGTCCATTCTTCCATGTACAATTGATTGACTTGATATATACGTGGCACTCCTATAATGTGACTGATCCAGTGTATACATTTAGCGTAAAACATATTGAGGGATAAGTAACATACTTTTACAAAATGTCTACCAAGAGTATAAAGGTGTTCAAAATTGACTTTGATGGTGAAATTTGATCCTAATTCAATCAGCTAATGTATTTGAGGCACCTGCCAATATCAAAAACAAAATGAACTCAAATTACTACCATGGATTCCAAAGTATAAAACTGATCTTTTGGATTTTGTAAACTAGATTATGAGACAATTATAGTAGGAATTAACCAGTTTAGATGACAAAGATTTAGTTTTTAAGAAACTGAAGCCTTTCCTGTATTCATAAATATTTATTGAAATTTTAGTATTCTGCAAGTTGAGCTTTGCTTTATCAATAGCATTAGTCAGAATTTTTGCATTTTAAAACAGTACAGCATGAGAAGTTAGATTCAGGGGTCAAACATATCATTCATAGGACTTGAACTGTACTCAGTTATCCGATATTCATCCTTTTCATTACTCATTTACCGTATATACTCGTGTATAATCCGGGTCCATATGCAAACAACATAGACCTGGATCTGCCATCACATAATGTGCCGGTAGATCAGGGTCTATGTTGTTTGTTCTACTGATTAGTCCTTAAAAACTGCTTAGACCCAGATCTGCTGGTGCATTATGCAACGGTAGATCTGGGTCTATGCAGTTTGCAGTTGGTATCGGTTTATTTGCGAGTATATGCGGTAGTAATTTCAGCAGCATTTTTTAAATAAGCTAGGGGTGGGTGGGTAAAAATACAGGATTATTGTCTGGAAGTAGTATACAGCATTAACATCATATATATCTACCGTTTAAGGGATTTCATTAGTAAATCAGAAACCCTAGGCATAATAATTAAGCAGCTTTCTCTACTTTTTAGAAAATATCCATTGTTGTTGTTTGGCTCCAATTAAATTAAATCTACATTTTAGAACTGTGCTTTGTTATAGATATAATGTGACCAAGCAAGGATCAAAATGGATTAGATGTTTCCAGTTTTTATAGAAAAATGGTTTATGGCTTTATCTGAGAAAGCAGATCATGCTTTTTTTGCAACTTTTGTCTTGTTGATCAGAATCAGTATAGTAATTTGCCGTACATTGCATGTATAATGCGTGCCCAACTGTAAACAATGTAGACCCAGATCTGCTCTCATATGATATACCAGAAAAACTGGGTTGGCACTTTGCAGTTTTGTACATGTTACATATACCATATATACTCGCTTATAAGTCAAGTCCAAATGCAAACTTAACAGACTCAGATCTGCCAGCACATTATGCACTGGCAGATCTGGGTCTATGCAGTTTGTTAGGAGTAATCAGTAGAACAAACAACACAGACACTGACTTGCTAGCACATTATGTGCATAATGCGAAAGCAGGTCAGGATCTATGTTGTTGCAATTGGACTCAACTTATAAGAAAGTATATACAGTAGATATGTATGGTAAGTTGTTCTGATGAAGATTTCTCATTTGGCTCAGGGTTTTGTTCATTGAAAGAGATAGACCTAGACAACCAGTGAGAGTGGGGGTTCCATCAACTTGGATGCCCCACTCATTGCTAACAGAGTTAAATTCTGTACAGAGCTTTCTATGCCATTTCTGACACTTAGGTGGAAATCAGCTAAACTAGAAATAACAAGTTCCAGTCTTGATGGACAGATCAATATGGAACTTGTCTGGTAGGGAAAGAAATAATAAGCTTGTGTTTAGGAAGCTTACACTAGTAATGAATACCCAACAGGCAAATGGGAGCATCCACCACACCAGTTCTGTAAATTTTTGATAAGAAGACTGTTTCTGAGATATGCCCTGCCAATTTCCATCCCATCAGATTGATAGAAAATTAAGGCATGCAGAAAATAGAGTATCTCATCACATTCATTCAAATCAGTCCATCACAGAGTTTGCTGGAGCCATCATCAAATGAAGGGGGTGCTTTAATGTTGAAATATAGTATACCTTTGAGCACAAAATGATCCAATCTACAACTCAGCAGGCATCTCAACAGGTGGTTTAGGACTTTTATGTGGGGACTAATTGTAAATAATAACCTATTTTATACCTTTTGATATTTCATAGCGGTTGTTGCCTCCACAGTTCTTTCTACCCCCCCCCCCATAAAAATCAGAAGCTGAATCAAAATATATCAGTTTATATGCAGAGAATAAAGGAAAAAATACATCATAATTATTTGATAGAAAGTTTTTTAAGAAATCATGTTTGATTCATTTCCAAAATGGTACACACACTGTTTTAGTGTCAGAAAAATTGTGTGCCTGGATCCCAAGGGATACCAGAATGCTGAGTCTGGAATGCCATATATTGAAGACAGTTATCCTAAATGGACTACTGTATAATATCATGAATTGTTCTTTACTTTTCTCAAAACATACCTACAATATACCGTTGTACTTGCATACGAGTCCAACTGCAAACAACATAGCCCCTGATTTGCCATTGGATAATTGCATTGGCAGATCAGGGTCTGTGTTGTTTGTTCTACTGATTACTCTTAGCAAACTGCAGAGACCCAGATCTGCAAGTGCATTATGTGATGTCATATCTGTGTCTGTGCAGCAGTTGGACTTGACTTATAAGCGAGTATATATGGTGCTACACGAGGGTTATGAATGTCAACGACACATAAGTTGGTAAAAGGACAGCCTTAAAGCTAACATGTTCATATTCAAAAGCTGTCTTTGCCTTCTTTCGGCAACTGAATTGATGCTCGGCTTCCAGATTCTTTTAGGGTTGACTGCTGGACTGCTATCTGATTTTGAAATCTGTTGGACTCAGAATTTACAACTATACCATATTCATGCTGGTATTCAGCTGACTTGTGACAAAAGTTTAATACCTTTTTGAGTAATAGCATCACTTGTTTTTTTGCAGGAACAATGTCAAAACTATATCAGAGTTTTGGGAAAAGATAAAGATCAGAAATACTATGCATGTGGAACCCATGCTTTTGCACCCAAATGTCGAAAGTTTGAATACCAGGTAAGTCTTCCATTTAAAAAAGTCTTCAATTAATATTTACTGGAAATAAAACATTGCACTTCAGTTTTTAATGAAATATATCACTCTAAATTTGGATGTCTTTATTCAGCACTTCATGTTTGCTCCATGATAGATATTACTCGTAAAAACTTTTTGTCTAGCAGATAAAAATATTGGTCATTAAAGTTTAAGAAGTTTTCCTCTATTCTTTTTATAGAATTGTATGTCATTTGCATGATTCTCCATACATGAACATTTCCTTCTAGCTGATATTTGCCCTGGTGACACTTGCAACCAACTGGTTAGCAGGTTAGACAAACAGTTCAAGTTGACCAGATGTTATATTCATTCAAGTGAAAATATCAAAATTTCCCCATTTCAGAATCTGTTCAGCCAATTAAATGTTTCTTTTCTTGGCTAGCTACAAAGGCTAATTTTAATAAGTATTCTTATTCCTGGGAAAGGAAGTTATCATGGGGGGAGGGGGCATTGAGGGGGTTTTGGTGATAAGGTGTACACCTTTTTTTGGCGTTACATATTGAATTTGTTGAAGTTTGACATTTCATTTGAAGAACCAGTGGCTGACTTTCTATTTTCTAGCCTGTTTTGGTTGTCAAAAATGTATTCTAATTTGTTAAAAGTATAAATTGAAATAAAGAATTTATGAATCAGCAAATATTAATTTAATACTCAGCTATAGTATTACCAGTGTTTCTTGTACAGAAGTTACAGTTCAGCATAATGTGCCAGCAGATCTGGGTCTATGAAGTTTGTAAGGACTAATCAGTAGAACAAACAACATAGACCCTGATCTGCCGGCGCATTATGCTACGGCAGATCAGGGTCTCTGTTGTTTGCATTTGCACCCGGTTTATACGCGAGTATATATGGTAATTCTAGTACTGGATAATGAAATGGGTTGCATGACCATATCACCTTAAATAACAGGAATAGTGGTATAAAGAAGGGTCTTGTAATGAGTGAATGCTGTAGTTTATTGGTTTAATTGTGTAAACTTAGACTTAAGAAATGTATTTCCCATCTGAATGCCAACAATTGTCTGTCAACATCTTGATAATATAGCAGTGATTAGCTTTTCTTTTTTTTGATTTTTTTTTATACAAATATTATTGTAACGCCACAAAATTACAAAAATGTGTTAAAGTTCATAGCAGTGATATCTGAGATGAGAGAAATTGTTTCCAGTTTTCTCTCAGCATTTATTGTAATTTGCATGAGATGTCAGACTAATAAACTGCAGAAGTTCATTGGTAACAGTTGTACTAAAATACTCTTGTACTATTTCCAAAGCTAGATAGTTATGTAGCAAATATCATTCTATTTACAAGGTGGAAGAAGGGCAGTTTAAGTTAGAACCAGAAGAATCTGGAATTGGCAAATGTCCATTTGATCCTCGTCACAACAGTACTGCTGTATATACTGGTGAGTTTTGTTTCATTTTTGTCTTTTTGTAATATACATTTTTTGTACCCAAACTACATCTTACACAACATGCTCTAGTGCACAAAATTTGATTTGGAAGGACTTTATTGTTCTACACAAATCAAGGACTAGTAGCTTGAGAAATTAACTAGTCCTGTTGAATCTTCACTAGTCCTTTCCACAAAACAATGTCAGACACATATTAAGATTAACTAGCCATTGGACTATTGAAATTATGAATTTACTAGCCTAGGTTCTAGTGGACTACTGCTAATTTCAAGCCCTGACAAATATAAAATCAGTGAACTACTGGTCAACCACTACAAGTTTCAGGTTTTTTTTGTCATGGAAAAATTGGGATAAATCAAGTATTGCAACCTGAAAATCCAGCAAAAGTTCCCATTAAGGAGGTCTAATTACATGTTGAATTTGCAGCTTTGAGGTAAGGGCTGCATTGAGAAAATGCTTCAGTAATACAAGCCATGTCCATGTTTTTTATTTAGTTGCTTTTCATTTTATTGCACATGGCCAGTACATCAGTGATCTAAAACTAGATGCTACCTGTCAAGTTGCTTATTGTCATTATCCCTGGTAGTTAGATCACATGCTAAAGTGATGACCGCAATACCAGCCTGTAGTCCTATCATTATTAACCCATGTAAGCAAGTTGTATGCCACATTATACACATTACACATGGGTACTGAAAGTGTGTAAAACTCGGAGTTCACAGCTAGTGCATGAGGGCATAAGGTTAGATTAGGTAGTACCTGTATACAAGTTTTTACATTTTTAAAAAAAAATCTTGATCTATCATGTTTATTCAGTCCAAAAAGTGAATAAAAATTGTTCTATAGTAAGTAGCTGTTAAACCATCTGGGCATATAATTTTGATACAAGTTAGAGCAAATTAAAAATTTTGCAATGCAAGGTACCTGAAAAAGATTATATCTTATGAAAATGAAGAAATATGACCTTGAACAGTTACTCCCTTACATTAATCATCTGGTTGACGTACACATGACACATGAATCTGATACTGCTGTCATTGTTCATTTGAATCAGGCACCACATCAGATCACATGTCATCAGCCTTCCATGCCCCTAAGGCAGGATGCAATCTGAGTCTAAAAACATGACATGACTTTCATATGGGAAACTTTCAAGCCAATTGGCCCCTTTTTAGTTCAGTGCACTAACTGCAGAGGGAGGTAATCATTTTTATGAATTGAAAGAAGAATCAGTCCTACTGTTTCTTTTCCTTAGGTTATGTTTGGTGGAAGATGGTTTGGTTTGGTTTCTTGGTTTTAACTGTACTGTTATCACATTATTGGCAATATCATGCCAAGGAGATAGGAGCTAAGTGCCTTTCCCAAGGACACGCAAGGCAGCTGACCAGGGATGGTCTGGGTGGATATGAAACCCACGATCCTTGGATTACGAGTCTGATGCCCTATCAACTGAGTTCCTTTGATAGAAGATACTTGCTTTGAAAAATATACTATAAGATTTGAGTCTTGTCATCCATGATGAAGGCACATTATTGACAGACTTTCATTTAAGGTAATAGTGTAAAACATACAATTTAGGTATTACATTGTGTTTGAAAATTGTCATGTTCTTGAATTTGCAAAATTTTTAAAGTTAGATTTGGTAATTTTGCATAAATACAATAATTAGTTTAAGAGCCATGTCACAACTCTTATGAAAATGTAACCACTAAAAGTTTCCTTGTGACCAGTATTTTTGGTCAGATAGATATAGCACTACAAATGTGCATCTTCCCTTATTTTTTATTTTTTTTGTTTGTTTATGGTAAACGTTAAAGTAATGTGTGTCAGGAAAATTTACCATGTACATTTCTGTGAATATATTGTAGTGTCATTGTTTTTGTTTGCCATCACCAACCCCAACCCCCAACCATACACAGTTTGAATACTGTCTTTATCGGATGATAAGTCTGTCACCAACTTTTTGATCATTTATTGGGCTGGCCCTTGATTCCATCATGGGACTGGTTATTGGGCTGGCCCCTGATCCCAACATGGGACCATTTATTGGGCTGGCCCCTAATCCCATCATGGGACTGTTTATTGGGCTGGCCCCTGATCCCATCATGGGACTGTTTATTGGGCTGGCCCTTCCTGATCCCATTATGGGAGAAATACAGTACAATATCCAGGCCGTATATTCACAAAACTCCAGAACCTTAATGTTTACTCAAATGTGGTTTAAATTGCTGATGGACACCGAATCAGGGTCATGTTCAGTTGACCTTTTCAATCCACCAATCAAATTACAGCTTTCACATTTATGAAAGTGAAAAACATCATTCAGATCATTACATTTCGGATGACAACTCTCCCTAACATGAAATGCAATGCTTTATCTGATAGGTTATTACAAATAAGTGGACCAGGAATTCCAATGTCACCAGAACATGCGCCTCTGTCGATTCGAGCCAGATCTTAATATAAGTAGATCTCTGTTTTATTCAGATTGGAGAATCAATTTACCTGCTAAAGCTTCAATTGCTAAAATCTCTTTGAGTATGACAATGTTTGTAAGTGTTTGTAGTTTGTTTGTAAGTATATGTAGTTTGTTGCATGAAAGTTGTGTGTTAATCATATTAGCAATGTTTGAGTTTGTGTGTTCACTCCTGAGGAGTTTTGTGATTATGGGTCCAATGTCCACTTGAGGGGACAGTATGTATGTCTTATCTTAAACATTTGTCTGTCAGTTTGATTGACAACCCCCTCCCAGCCATACGTCCCCAGACTATGTAAATGAATTGCTCTCTTATGGGTCTTGGATTAGGTCTGGACAAGCCTTTTACAAATTAGCGTAATTCATCAAGCACTAGTCTGGCATGTAGACAACGTGGACAGTATATGTACACACCTGTACTTTACTTTTAACAATACACTTCACAATGCATCTTGAGAATTTTGTCCTTTAGGACAAAGGCGTTAATTTTAGATGCTCCTTTGTTGACCAAATATAGTTTTGAAAAGTAGGTTCATGTTATTGTTGAAATGCTAAATATATTGTAGAAAAATCAACATCACATTACCCAAGGGTAACCTCTTTTGAGAGGTAAGGTGCTGTAAATGGTCATTTCTGGGCATATTTAACCAAATGCAGCCCTTCTTAAGAGATATATGACCTTTGATGATCCATTTTTAATAATTTTGAAGATTTAAAAAAATGCCTCATCATGCAACACATCCATGATGTCATAAAAACACGGCTTAAAAGTAATTTCTAACATCCTTTTGGCAAGCAGAATATTGTGGTGATCCAGAGCAGGTTTTGGAGGGTTGAGTCAAGCCCCTTTTCAAGTTAAAATGGTACACTTTTCATTTAAAAACATTGAATATTGGGCTTTTGAAGCAAAGCAAACTACCCTTTCTCAAAATTGGACCATAACGAGGAGAAAAAAAAATCCTAGATCCACCCCTGATGAGTCATGATTTTTATTGCATAAAATATTTGCATTACCCAGTGAGGAAGACTTGGGAATTGAATAAACAGAATTTTCAATTTTCAATGGAATTTTAGTATGATGGATCAATGTCCATAAAAAATGTATCGTTATACTCAGGTCTCATATGTTACCATAGGAATAGCATCAATCTAGAGTTAATTCACTAAAGCTTGCATCTATTGAAGTCAAAAGCAGTAATCTCTATTGATTTTGTATCAGAGCTGTCTTACAGAATTCTTCTTACATGTCAAAAAAAAATTCTTCCAGTTATTTTTATGAAAATTATGCTGTCAATTTGTCAGTGGAAGAAACATTTTTTTTTATTGCCATGACTAAGCCAAATTGATCGTGAAATATCAGCATTGATTTATCCACACAAATTATACAGTCAGTAGTTGTAACTTCATGAAACTCTATGGCAGTGGAAGGGAGAGGCCATGGGCCTTATGCTGCTAGTTGGATATGAAGACAAGAAATAAAAAGATACTACCAAGTTAATATATTTCTTTTGTTAGTTTTAAAGGGAATAATACACAGTACTTTCTTTAAGATAGTGAAGACAATAGTGTTTTTCAGTGCTAACATTCTGTAGATATCAGTGTCATAGAAGCAGATATTTAGAGAAAATATAACAGCAGCTGAAGAATTTTGCTTGATGAAACTGTGGCAAACTGAAAACAGTTCGGGAGCAAATATTTTCCATATATACTCTCTTATAAGTTGAGTCCAACTGCAAACTGCACAGACCCAGATCTGCCTTCACATAATGTGTCAGCAGATGTGGGTCAATGCAGTTTATTAGGAGTAATCAGTATAGCAACCAATATAGACCCTGATCTGCCAGCGCATTATGTGATATCAGATCAGGGTCTATGTTGTTTGCAGTTGGACTCGACTTATAAGTGAGCATATATGGTAGAAAAATGTCAACGACTAAGCAAATATGCCTGATTAAGCAATGACAAACTGAAATTCAGCAAATGTAAGCACAGGAAGTATAAAAAAATATGTTCATTGAAGCAAAAATGTTTTTACTAGATCAATCACCCAAGGTCTTTATTTCCATCAATAAAAATGGATACTATCATCATTCTAAATGGTATTTATGTAAACAAAAATTTGATTGAATGACTGATTGCATTCCAAATCAGTATCACAGTGACACATCACCTTAGGCCTAAACCAACATAGTAAATAGCTTTTAGCTTAAGAAAGATTAAGAACTTGTCCACGGACTTTGACATCAGAATATTTTACATGTTTTTGAAAAGAAGGAGGGGAGGCATAGCAGATGTTCAGAAATTCAAAACATTCAGAGTTGTCATCTCAAATAGTTCATATGTGGACACTGTAGATACCACCTAAATGTGAATGACAATATGCGTAGACATTTTGAGAATAATCTGTATTCATACATCATGTGAAAGAAACCACATTTTTATTAGATGGACTGAATTCATAGCCAGAGCGGAAGATAAAGTTGCATACAAAATAAGCAGTCCTGTCTCCAAATTTAAACTGACTGACCACAAAAGTTGAACACACCCTCAACATTACAAACCATACTTTGGGTGCTTTTTAATGGAGGGAGCTTTGCAGCTATGTAGAACAAACAATATTGTACAAATTCTGAACTTTGGTGTTTTTACCTTATGATGTAATAGATATTACATTTAAATTTTTGCACTCAAGACATTTTGTAACCATTAGGGCCTGAGGGTATTGTATATACTCACAAGTCGAATTCAGCTGCAAACTGCACCGACCGGATCTGCCATTGCATAATGCACCAGCAGATCTTGGTCTGTGCAGTTTTGTTAGGAATGATCAGTAAAACAAAAAAACATAGACTATGATCTGCCAGTGCATTATGTGTTTGCAGATCAGGATCTATGTTGTTTGCAGTTAGACTCGACTTGTATGTGTATGTATGGTATTTTCAGTGCTTTTAATCCTCTCCCTGATAATGGTCCAGATGGGATGATTTGGATAATTTTGGGGAATATAAGCACTTCTAGATCTCCTGTGGTCTCGCCTCGGGTATAAAACACTACAAAAAATTATTTGAGTTCTCAGTTTTCATTAGAGATTAGATGGATGTATATGGTGACATGGACTGTGTAGAGCTTTTTGAAAGCCTGTATTTGTGTTCTAATGTGATCCTTTGTCATTTTTTCCATTAACTTTTTTCCAAGCCTCTTTTCCCATGGCAAGACACCTAATGAGATGGAAGTTTTGTTAATGTTGTGAGGATTATGGGTCCCCATTACTGTAGGTTCACTCTTGAAATATCTGGGGGTTTCAACATTTATTCCACCTGAATGCGAATGACAATATGCGTAGAAATTTTCAGAATAATCAGTTTAAAAGATGTGATTTACGAGCAATACAATGAGAGAATTTGTGTATTTATGTATGGTAGCTACTTGGATGAGGTTGAAATGCAATCAAAATAGATCCATATATTTTATAATATATTCCATGATACAATCATCCCTGCAGCCTAAGGGGATGTAGAATAGACTCAGTGTGCCCTCCAATATGTTGTAAGAGAAAACTAATGGAGGACGCTCTGTGGTGGCACAATTGTTAGCATGGCAAACTTGCAACCAAATGCGTGTGGGTTCAAATTTTTCAATTGGATTAGCCCAGATTGGCTACCATGGCAAGTCCTTGGGCAAGGCACTTTACTGCAAATGCCTTGGTAATAAATAATCTACTTGTGTTGCTGTGCCATAAAACTCCAAACCAAACCATTCATTCTTGATTGGTACAATGAACCATGAAAGTCATAGTTCAAATTAAAAAAAAGGAAAAGAAGCCTCATACATTATGCCCTCCCTTTATAATAAATATTGAAACACTGGTAATCATTTAAATTGCATGTTCTTTTGTACTATTTAACTCTGCAAGTACAGTATTTGAATGTTTCTATCCAACATTAGTACTTTCGCATTCAAGGCATTCCGTGACTCCACAGGAAAGTTTGATGCATCTAATATTCACTCTTTACCAATTTGCCGGTATTATCATTGGAGGCATTCAGTGACTCCACAGGAATGTTGGATGCATCTAATATTCACTCTTTACCAATTTGCCAGTATTAGCATTATAGGCATTCAGTGACTCCACAGGAATGTTGGATGCATCTAATATTCACTCTTTACCAATTTACAGGTATTTCAACGTTTTTACAAACTATGAATTTAAGATTTGATGAACATTAAAACAATACGGTATCCTCTCCAGTCCATAAAATTGATGAAAATGTCATTTTACACAAAACCATGAAGATTGGTAGATAAAAAAATTAATGAATTCACAGTTACCATTTTTACTTGCTTATAAGTCAAGTCCAACAGCAATAATGCATCAGAAAATCATGATCTGTGTTTTTCTACTGATTGCCTCTAACAAACTGCATAGACCTTAGATCTGCCGGTGCATTATGTGATGGCAAATTGGGGTCTGTGCAGTTTGCAGTTAGACTTGTAAGTGGGTATATACAGAAGTTATCCAAATTAAAATTGGTTCAGTATGTAAGGTTTTAAAACAAATGGTTATTTCCTTTGTAAATTAAAAATGTTGTAAATTTGTCAATTTCAGATGGAAAGCTGTATGCAGGCACGGTATCTGATTTTAGTGCCAGTCTTTCTCTGATCATGGAGGGAACAGACTCACCCAGAAGAACAGTAGAGCATGATTCAAAATGGCTGAACAGTAAGCTTGATCTCTTCTCTCTCTCTCTCTCTCTCTCTCTCTCTCTCTCTCTCTCTCTCTCTCTCTCTCTCTCTCTCTCTATGCATATGCAAGTATAATTACCTAGAAAGAGTTTTGTCAGTTATATTTAAACTGGCAGTTTGATAGTTATACATAGTAAGTCAAGCAGATGACCATATTCATTCATTTCTTTTTTTAGAAATTAGTTTTTAAAAAAAGAGGTAATTTTTTTTCTTGTATAGGACAGGATAGAAAATTAAATAAAACTAAAAAAATTCACCTCGTGTGTGCTGTTTTAATGTTACAGGAAATGCATTCATTCAGTAGACCTCTTTGCATTTTAGAAAGTGATTATGGTGTAATATTTGAACATCAAAAATGGTGTAGCAGATGATATCTCAGTATAAATTATATAACTGTATTCAACAACATTGCTTCTCATTCATTCATCATTTTAACATACATAAGCTCATATTACCTATTAATTTAGGTGTTAATATGCTGGACTCCCTGTTAAATAGACAGACATGAAGCATATTAATCAGTTACTCAAAGACTAATTGAGTCTTTCTTATAATACTCTGTCCTGGAATAAGACACTCAGTGCAAACTGAGACCTTAAATTCTGACTTCCAGCTGTCAATTATATTTATTGAGACAAGTTTCAGACATGTTTACAGTCTTAAATAGGTCATGCATAAATACATACTGGTATGCCATGTGCACCTGTTATTAATTACTTGTATAATTATGAAAGTAATAATAAAACAAGAGACTAGATGCAAACTTTAAATACCCTGTATGTTCAAATTTATATTTTCAGTGCCAAATTTTGTCAGTTCCTTTGATATTGATGACAAAATCTATTTTTTCTTCCGTGAAATGGCTGTAGAGAACATAAATTGTGGGAAGGTAAGAGGATGTGTTTTCACTGTGTTTTGTTGTGCTTGCCTGTAGTTGTTTGCAAAATATTGAATGTAGACTGACGGCATGGCTGGATATAAATTATATGAAAAGCATACCTGTGATTTTGTCATAAATTTAGCACCCTCTAAAGTCCTCTTGTTGAAAATTGTCTGCTTGGGTCAAAAGAAACATCTCGGATTTCTGTAAGCAACCCCATTACCAGACATTGAAATTGGCACATTAAGGTAGCTTAAACTTGCTGTATAGAAGAAGAAAGGGGGCTGGGGTGAGGATATTGATAAAATCAGTATGATGGACTTAACTACCAATCTTATATAATGAATTTTGCTCAGCATAATATCAAACGGTTATGTTTTCCTTAACTAGATCAATATTTGTTTTAAACTTTGTTTATTTAATGTCATTCTAACATTTTATACTAAATATGTTTACACTGAATGGGGGTGGAGAGCATTTATTTTATCAAATTAAAAATTATTTTTTTCTTTTAGCCACCATCTAAAAAATATTTTGCCCTTGTTTAAAATGTTAGTGAAAACCTCTGCCATTGGCCTTAAGTCAGCAACCACATACTCTTGCATGTGCCAGAACCGGGAACTTAAGCTGATATGGCAGAGATGCAAAATTTGCATACTATGACAGCAACATTCCAAGCCGTACACAAGAATATTTGTTTAATATATACATCTAACTCCAATTGCCTTCTATCCTTCAGGCTACCTTTTCTCGTGTAGCAAGAATATGTAAAAATGACCAAGGAGGGATCACAGCCATGAAGGGAATTTGGACATCCTTTTTCAAGGCCCGGCTAAACTGCTCCATACCTGGCGAATTTCCTTTCTACTTCGATGAACTTAGTAAGCTCTACTAAAGTTTAAATATTTTTATATTCTTGTGGTTATAAATATCCAGATATCACAATTAGTTTCACTTAAAACGTCTGCAAATGATTTAAATGAAAGGCACATCATGAAATCCCTATATACATTTTACAGTAATAAAGCCAAGACTACATGAATTACCTTTAATTGTCTTTTAAATGTAAAAACATTGTAAAACAATTTTGTGCTAAATTTGCATTATTAAACATGACACTAAGTAAAGGAAATTTTTTTCCCTTAATTTTGAAAAAGGTACTTTTTCTACACTTTCATACATTAAGGTATTTTCCCTGTTTTCTTGCAGAGGCCACCTCAGAATTTTCAGAAGGAAATTACATGTCGACAACCAAGAGTGAAAACAGAACTCGAATGTTTTATGGTGTTTTCAACACTCCGGACAATAGCATTAGAGGATCTGCCATTTGTGCTTACCGCTATTCGGATATTGTTAATGTGTTCAAAGGAAAGTTCAAAGGTCAGGAATCAGCTGCACATAACTGGCTTCCTGTTCCAGAATCTAAGACACCTACCCAACATCCAGAGTCATGTGTCAATAATAGTCAAGAAATTGAAGTGTCAACTCTAGCATTTATTAAATCTCATCCCTTAATGGATGCTGCAGTACAGCCTGTAGGTGGAGGCCCAATTCTTGTTCATACAAGCTTTAGGTAAGTTAATTTGTCAACCTTTTTTTTTTTACCTTGTTAGGCATAAAGTTTCCATGAATTCTAATGATGTAACTTACGTCACAAAAATACTTTTGTGGCAAGAAATCTGCTGTATAAAAATAGAATATTATGTATGTAGTTGATAATAAATTGGCAAAAATTGGATGTATCAACCAGTAGTTGGAAAATAATTCATTTGATTTTTCGTAACTGATGTTGCAATTATATTGACTTGTAAACTACCATATATACTCGCGTATAAACCAGGTCCAAATGCAAACACCATAGACCCTGATCTCATGATCTGTGTTGTTTGTTCTACTGAGTAGTCCTTACAAACTGCATAGACCCAGAAATGCCGGCGCATTATGCGATGGCAGATCTGGGTCTATGCAGTTTGCAGTTGGTATCGGATTATACTCGAGTATATACGGTAATACATAAGATTATAATTGTGAATAGGTTCATTGGAAATTACATTGCTTTTAGTGGGCATTAACAAAAATTGTGTTGTTGAGTTGTAAAAATGCCATGAATTAGCATGGAAACGAGCTCTTTGAAATATTCCAAGTATAAGGTAATTCGGTGAAATTCAATTTCATCAAAATTCCATCAAAGAGTATTGATTTTTGTCCACAGTGAATGAGATTGGAAAATAAAGAAAAGAGCAATCTGCATAAGGCATTACTGTTACATAATAGCTACTGGCTTGAATTGGGTTCTTCCCTAATTTGGATTTTAATGATTGGCTACTGTGGAAAAATTAGATACTGTCAGTATGGAAGCTTCCCAATTACTCAACCTACCACTGTGACCAATTACTCAAACTACCACTGTGACCAATGTGCAAGTCCACATCAGTTTTGTAACAGATCTCTATTCACTCATTAACCAACTTAAGTGAAATACACCTGTGCAGGTGATCCAATCATTATGTTTGAGTACAGTCAACCCCAACTAGATAATGCCATTCTTGGCCAGTTAGGGTTGCTTTTTTTCTGATTTTGAAGGCATATTCTGTGCTTGACAGAGTAAAGTGTACTCATCACATCAATATGGCTTCCTTCATTTCCAAAGGTTTTACAGCCTGTTGCAGATCATAATGCAATAATGGCAGCTGTTAATTATCTGAAGTCTTGTGAAGGCGTCTACTGATTCCAGGGCCATCTTTTCTACATTTTAAATTGACATCGTGACAATTCATTATTCCATCAAGGTTTTATAAAATAGGTTTTTATTATCAGGAGGGGGAAAAAAATCATTTGCAGAATTGCTAAGTATGATCTTGGTGGTGGTATTAAATGTATGGTCATAGGTCAGATATTGATATCATTTTGTTATCAGTTAATTTTTTTCTTTCTTTTATAAATCAAATATTCCTTGCAGTAACCATAATGCATATAATCTGCTGGATGATAAACGAGTGACTTTGTTTATTGTCTCCAAACTGAATTCCCATACCTTGCTGACTTTTTTTATACACTCCTCCAAGATGTCAATAATATATCCTTAAAATATTGATAGTTTTCTCAGGCTGATGAAGGTAATTGATATTAAATTTACCATTTTTATTCATACCTTAAAATTGGATTTCTGAATAAGTATGCACAGAGGAACAAATAAACTTGACTTAAGAGTAGTATGTATGATGTCAGTTGTACAGCTGACTCGATAGCTTGGCCTTTTGTTTTAATCCATTCTGTGCAAGACGAGCAGGAAAATAAATGTGTTGGCAAGGCTTGCCAGACATGACAGTTGATCAAATGGATTGAAGTGTCAGCTTATGTTGTGTTGTGGGATTTCTTGGCCATGAATATCATTCCCTCAGCTGTGCATAGAGACAGATACTGCTATGGGAGGATAATTCAAACTCACAAATGTTACCTCAGTTATTTTCTATTTTGACATTTTTTATGCAGAGTTTCTATTGTTCATTTCTTTCGGTGTGATGAAGAACAATATATTGCTGTAAATATTTTAATAATTGCTCTTATGTAGATAAGAAATATTCTTTTGGAAACCAAAAATCTAATTGAATGCCCAAAAATTGTGTTGAGCAAGAATTTTATTTCTTCATTTCTGTGGCTATGAAAATGAATGATATTTGGCAACATTTCATAGTAAGACTATGTTGCAACTGATACAGTAATATTCATGCAAGCAGTGAATTTAAGAAGATAGGTACTGTATATATTTGTAAGTCGAGTCCAACTGCAAACAACATAGACCCTGATCTACCTACCATCACACAAAGCGTCAGCAGATCAGGTCTATGTTGTTTGTTCTATTGATTACAAACTGCATAGAAACATCTGCCAGTGCATTATGCGATAGCAGATCTGGGTCTGTGCAGTTTGCAGTTGGACTTGTAAGCGAGTATAGATGGAAATTTTCACAGTACTATTGCAGCACTCATTATAACGCTGTTCATGGGAGCCATGAAGTATACCACTTTTTAGTAAAACCCCTTTATAATGAAGAACATAATACAAAATGGGATCCATGACCATCCCTGCCTTTTAAGATAAAATGTGTTATATTGAAGGGCCTAAAAGTGAGTGATTGCTATGCTGCTCATAACATTTACCAGAGGTCACAGGGTTTGCAGTGAAATTGTTAATTTCAGCCATAATCGGCAGTGAATATCTTCATTTATTTGCCCATTTATTGTCATTGTACCAGTCTGGACATGTATGATTAGCCTTATAATGGCCATGGGCTGCAAATTATTTTGATGTTGATTGAATTTGAGTCTCAGTAGGAATTGACTTCAGAAGTAAAGACTCTAGTATGTCTGGAACCAGATATTACCATGTAACAGGGATTTGCTGAGGGATTCCCAATTAGCACCCCAGACATATTGTATGCCCCTCATTCCTTGTGGATAGATTTGATTATCCAACATGTTAGTACCATAAATTTAGGCACACAGGCACAACCTCGCCTCAACCCTGGAATTGTCCCAGAATGTAGCTCTGTAGAACTGTGGAAATCTGCTGCCACCAAATTTGTTGCATTAGTTCCTTGAAAATTTGATGTAAATACAAAATTTACAATATTCCATTTTTCTACATAATGGATAAAAATTAAGGTTGTAATTTTCTTTACTTTATGGGTTGAAGACACAGAGATATCAAGTCTTTTGTAGATTTCTTAAATCTAATTTTCATATTCTTTTTTTTTCTTTTTTTTTAAATTAGAAAATATATGTACCTGGCAAATTATGCACAAGCAGGGTTTAGTCCCAGCTGACCAATATCTTACAAGGTGACGCATGTATTAAGGTCTACCAGTACTTCAGGGCAGTCTATATATGAAAAAGTTGCCCTGGGAATGCCTCATAAAATTACCTTGATCACAATTGAAATTAAACATGACCAGTATGACCCATATTAAAACTTGGCCTGATTAAAATAATCATTATTAAAGACACCTTACACTGTTAACACCTAATGACTTTTAAAGAATAATGGCTCTTTGGAGCCTGTAGGAGTCTTTTTGGCTATTGCAGAACACCTGTTGTAGTACCTTCAGTGGCGTAGCGAGGGGGGGGGGAGGCTTAAGAGTACCGTATATATCATAAATAATACAAATAGAGTGGGGCGTAATTTTGGTAGTTGGCCCAGGGCGGCACTTTTCCTCGCTATGCCACTGAGTACCTTGACTCTCTGGGACACCACAAATTAGCAGAAACCATTCATCTTGAATGCATATGAAAAAATTGATGGAAAATGCTATCAAGAACAAATGTAGGGTCAAGAGGACCTGATATTTGTAAAGATGAATAATTTTTACATTAGAGCCCATAATTTTCTTCAGGTTTTGTTGATGTTTGAAGTTAGCAAATTCATAATTTGAGTCTGAAATATTATATACTGGTAATATATGTTAACTTTGGTCTCTTTATAACTAAAGTTTGTTACAATAAACAAATTTTGTTGGTCTCATTAGATTTGTTACAATAAACAAATTTCATAGGTCTCATTAGATTTGTTACAATAAACAAACTTTGTTGGTATCATTAGATTTGTTGTAATAAACAAATTTCATAGGTCTCCTAAGATTTGTTATAATAAACAAATTTTGTCGGTCTCCTTAGATTTTTATAAAAGGACTCCATTGTATAATAGAAGTGAACTATTTCTTTGATTCTTGATTCATTAGAGTCAGAATGGTGATCAGTGGCCAGAGGTTTCATTTGAATGACTAACTTGTATAATTTTGCGACCTATATAAAATTTATTTATTTCATCTGCAATTTGTATTTATTCTGTTGCAGTTCCGGATTCTCTGCTATCACTGTGGATTGGCAAGTCATTGCAGCAGACAGCCGATTTTATGATATTATGTATGTCGGTACAGGTATGTATAGATCATATCTACCGTATGTACTCGCATATAAGCTAATGCCAACTGCAGACTGCATAGACCCAGATCTGCCATCGCATAATGTGTCAGCAGATCAGGGTCTATGTTGTTTGTTCTACTGATTAGTCCTTACAAACTGCATAGACCCAGATCTGCTGGCGCATTATGCGACAGCAGATCAGGGTCTATGTTGTTTGCATTTGGACCCTGATTTTATGCGAGTATAGACGGTATAAGGATTTTAACATATGTATTGAAACTGAGGATTGTATAGTTATAACTAATAATATCATTGTGTAACACTTTGTCTCGCCATTGAGTGTCAGTCATATATTTTCAAATCTGGAAATATTAAAAGGCACTAAAACACAGTTTCAGCACTTGAATACTTACAAACCAATCCCAGTGAACATCTTAAAGGAACAGAGCTAAGTTTATAATTTAACCTTTATTTGAACATTATTATAAATATTATTTAAGCATCATTCTTGTCAAACATTTATAGAGAGTGTCGGCTGCTATTGTGTGTCCATGAGCGAGGCAGTTCACTTAAATAGCCTTTCATGTGTTGATGTGCCATAACCCCCCCCCCCCCCAAAAAAAAAAATCAGATACTCAAATTCCTTCTTTTTTATTTTAACCTTTGACTCCTTGAATTGACATGATTTTTGTTTTGATTTTAGATGATGGTCGTGTGCTGAAGGCAATTAATAAAGGCCAAGGATCAGATGTTGAGAGTGTTATTATTGAAGATATTCAAGTGATGGCTAAAAATGAACCAATCATCAGTCTTAAAATCTATAAAGGTCACACAGAAAGGCTTATTGTTATGTCACAAGAAAATATTGTGTCCATTCCACTTCATCGATGCAATCAACAGAAAACTTGTCGGTTAGTAAACTAAAAATCTTGTTGTTTTGACTGATATTTATGAGTTTAATATGAAAATTTCAGGTTATTTTCAAGCACAAATAACAAAATGAAATTTTGTACCTCTATGTAACATTCTTAAATATGGGTCACAGTCATTCACATCAAGTTAGAGGTTAAGAACTGATAAGTCAGATGTGCTTATGCAGCAAAATTTTTTATAAATTATGAAATAACTTTCAGAACACTGAAAAATGGGGGGGGGAAAACATGAATTAGTACAATTTCATAAAAAGAGATTAGAACATACAAGTGTCATTTCAACACATATTATGATTTATTATGTGTTTTCTTGCCTAACAACCGTTTCCATTTAATGTAGTGGGTTCTCCCCCCACCCCAAAAAAAAAAAAAACTAAGAATTTAATGAAACAGGAAATATTTAATGTTCAATAATTTGAGCAAATTGCAACAATTTAAATATTTATCATTCTGTTTAAAATGTAAATTACCTTCTTATGATGGTAAACTGTAATAATTTGGAATATTTGTAATCCAGTTTAGCAATAAATCTACTCAGATTTTTCAAGAAAGAAAAACTTAAATGTAACTGCCTGCCATTTAGATCCCTATCGTTTTATACTATCTAAAGTAATTTTTTTTATTTCATATATTTAATATATTCTAGAAGCCTAAGGTTTTATATCCACTAGGAATGTCATTTTTCCAAATTCATAAGATAAAATTATTATCTTTTTGTACTAAAAGGTCTAATGTCAAATTCTATATACCTTATTTTCTGATAAACATTTGAGGGTCTTGTCATCAGCATAGCAGTTATAATTAAAGCTATGAGATTTACAAACTTGTCACTAGTCATCTGTCTTTGTGTATGTTCATCAGCTTGTGAAAGATAATAATCTGATAATTTAAATAAGTTACCTACTTGGGATGCGTGAAGTCTGCTTTATAACTGCAACCATTGAATATACATGTACTTGCATACAAGTCGAATCCAACTGCAAAAAACATGGACCCTGATCTACCATCACATAATGCACTCCCAGATTAGGGTCTATGTTGTTCTACTGATTATTCCAGACAAGCTGCATAGACCCAGTTCTGCTGGCACATTACTCAGTTGCAGGTCTGGGTCTGTGCTGTTTCCAGTTGGATCCAGCTTGCATGTGAGTATATATGGTATATAAAAAAGACATTTTTGACATGTATCCAAAATGATGAGTAATTTTGTGACAAAGCAGATTTCCAATTTCCACAAATCTTTAGTAAAGTATTTGCTGGCAAATTAATTTAATAAGCTGTATAGGTGACATTTTAACATAATTTAAAAGACATTTGTTATTCAAGATTCAAACATTATAGCTCCCTTACCAGTGAAAAATAATTTTCCCTTTTTGTTATCCTGCACTTGTAATTCAGGCATTTTTCTTGATATTCATTACTTAAATACTTGAATTTTATTCTTGTTTTGAAGTGCTTCAGATGTTACATATGGAGCTTAGTCCTTCAACAAACTACAGTGGAGATATCCAATTTTACTTTGAATGCAAATTTGAACTGAAGCTTAAATTTAAGAAAAATCATCATGAAGCTTTTTCTTCTCTTTTTTTAGTGATTGTGTCAAGTTACAGGATCCTCAATGTGCTTGGTCAGATGGAATGTGCATGGCAAGACCAAAAGGGTGGGCATCAATTAGTTTTAGATGTTATTGTGTTGATCAGTTTTAGATGTTATTGTGTTGATCAGTTTTAGATGTTTTTGTGTTGATCAGTTTTAGATGTTTTTGTGTTGATCAGTTTTAGATGTTATTGTGTTGATCAGTTTTAAACCTCCGCAATATTAAATGTGAAATCTTTATTTTTCATGGTGTACAAAACTTTGTGACGATATTTTAAATGAATTCATGGTAGTATCCTGAATAAGTCATTCCTGACTGGTTTTGACCTCATTTTGAGTGGCTGAAGTGCTGCTCAAAGTCAATAAAGCCAACTTCTTATACCTTCCAAAACAAATACTTTAAATATGCCCAATAGTTTAAAACTGGAGCACTTTTAAATGTACACATTGAAATATTAATAGAGAAGTCTTGGAGTTCATTTATACTAACATGTTTATCTTTATGTTTTTTTTAAAAGTGTGTTCATCAGTGCTAATCTGTACATCTGTTCTAATGTGTGCAACTTTTCTTTTCAGAATACACAACATTTTGCATGGAACATCTGATGTTTGTCCAGATGGTGGCAGAGCAGGTATTTTGCACCTCTGAACATACATCCTGAATTTTCTTCTAGACAGAATGTTTAATTTCTTACATTTTCAGATACTTTTTTGTATACTATTTAATAGTCTGTAAAGTTACAACAGTTGATAAACTTAGAGTTAGCAAATTTCCTCCCATAACAAGAACATCAAAATAACTGAAAAGTTTGAAAATTTTGTTATTGATTATCAAAAAGCAAATTCTGTATATATCAAAATACATTACTCCTATATGTTTGTCATAAATGGATTCCTTATGAACATATTATGTATTCAGTATGAATACTATATATCTGGTTTATTATAGGAACATGTTATGTATACAGTATGAACAGTATATACCCAGTTTATTATATGAACATGTTATGTATACAGTATAAATACTATATACCTGGTTTATTGTATGAACATGTTCTGTATACAGTATGAATACTATATACCTGGTTTATTATATGAACATGTTATGTATACAATATGAATACTATATACCAAGTTTAATATATGAACATGTTATGTATACAGTATGAATACTATATACCCAGTTTATTATATGAACATGTTATGTATACCTTATACTTTCCTATAAATATCTTTTTGTTTAGTATAGATTAGTATGTCTCTTTTGATACTATTCTGATTGTTAACTTTATATTGCTATAAATTGGACCAAACAATTGCTACATTTTTACTATGTAGTGGATGAATCTTGTAATACTCTGGTTTCATTTTGTATAAGGCAGAAGAAAAATAATTCAATATATTCATTTACATTGGTACCTGATTTTATTTTACAATTTATTTCTTTATCATAGCAAAGAATTTCAGATGTTAATAGTTGCATATATGCATATACATTTGAAGATGTATTTCTTGTATCTTTGTGTGAGAATGTATATAAAAGTGTATATATGTTGAGTTCCTCTACAATTCATACTATTTACATTTAATAGGACCATATATATTTATTTATAAGTCAAGTTCATGCAGTTTGTTAGGAGTAATCAGTAAAACAAACAATTTAGACCCTAATCAGCTGGCTCATTATGCAACAGCAGATCAGGGTCTATGTTGTTTGCAGTTGAACTCAACTTGTAAGCGAGTATATATGGTATCTATTTTGAAACCTTCAGTTATTTTTTAATTTGTATTCTAATTATGTATTGTGCATTTTGTCAGAAGGTACCACTAAAAGTACCACTACTTCCATCCCAGTGCCACCACCAGCAAGACTGGCCAAGAGTTGCCCAGTTTGTATGCCCTGCAACTGTCAAGAGAAAAAAGCAAATCTCTCTCAGACGGAGGATGGTTAGTCAAAGCATTCTAGTTGTGATCCAGATAAATAAATATATAAAAATTAATCATTAATTCAGTACATCAGTTAGTCAGTTAATGAATCGATCTATCCAGTAATTAAATGAGTCAATTGTTAAAGAAAGCTACTCTTTGAAAAAGTAATATCAGTTCAGAAGATAATTATCATAGTAATTTAAAATAAATGTGATGATTACAATTTTACAGAGAAGAAATGTGATGATTACAATTCTACAGAAATACCTTCACATTTGTTGCAGTTAATTGTAAAACTTGACTGAAAGATGACAATATTTTAATTATATATTAAATTTATATTGTGATGTGAACAAAATCTCAACTCAAACATTATTCCTTTTCAAGTTACTAAAATTACAAAACCCCTAACCACTTTGTCTGGTTTTATTTAATCACTTTGCAATTAATAACATAGCTTCACTTGCTTAACAGTAACAAAAATCATTAACTTTATGTCTCGTGATCCTCTGCCAAAAGATTTTGGCAATTTTTTTTTATCTGTACATATTTGCAACTTAACATTTCATTGGCACTATAAAGCTAGTAGTGTGCTGACCTTCCATTAAACCCAATACATACATGCACACACACAGACACACACACAAACACACACGCACACACTACATATTCATATCTTAAGCATTAAAATCTTCCCCTTTTGACACAAATTCCAAGGAGTTTTTAACTTAATAGCAATTACTTTCAACCTATTAACCAGACCTAATTGCCATTTTCACCTGGTCCTTAACAGGGACATGTATATTCAGTTCATTGTCTCCCTCATATACTTCAGCTTTAGCTGCCAACTTTATCTCACTAACCTTTATATTTAGAAATAGCATGAACACAGTCTGTAAAACTAATCTTCAATCCCTTCCTGCTGGTATTAATTAACATAGTTTTAGACCTGGAGCTCTCTTTCTCAGTGTGATTGCATTGCATTTTCATTCCATGCATTTTCATTCCATTCATTACCACACAGACCCCCTCTATTGATATTCCATTTAACAATTACTTAAAGGATGAATTAGAAATGTCTTTTATCCTATGTGTTGTTAAGACAGATGAGTTTTGTAAGGATCCAGCTCCTTTATCAGATATTTGGAACTTCTTCAGAAAATAACATGCAGGTTTATGATATGCTTTTCTGCAGTTGTAATGTACTCAACTAATCTTCTGACTAATTAATGTAATGTCGATAGTCAACACTTTAAGGCCAAGTCAACTTTTGAATGTTCATATTAACCAGATGTTAGATTTATCTTGTGGTGATAGTTTAGAAACCATGGACTAATTGACTTGTTTTATTAACATGCATATTGCTAGATAATCTCTTTCTGTTCCAAAGCCGGATATTGGATGCAAGATTTTTTTTTTCTTCAGCTCATTCATCACAGTTTGATATATAGAATAATGTACACTCAAACTGCAAACTTTATAAACTCAAATCTGCTGTTACACAGATCGGGTTTCTGTTTTTTGAATGAATCATTGATGGAATTAATAGCATGTACTCTGATCTATTGATGCCTTATGTCAAGGCAGAGCTGAGTTTACACTGTTGCAGTTAGTTGCATGTTATGCAGAAGGAAATTCAGTATCGTATATACTTGTGTTAAAGTTGGATCCAACTGAAAACATGTAATGTGCCCATAGATTTGGGCCTGTGCTGTTTAATAGGATTAGTCTGTAGAACAAACAACATAAACCCTGACCTGCCACTGAATTATGCAATGGCAGATCAGGGTCTGTGTTATTTGTAGTTGGGCCTGACTTGTGTGTATATATGGTATTTCTGTGCTGAATACAGAACTGTCTTTATCTGCAGATATTTATTACACGGCAAATCTGTCAAATGCTTGAACATAGAGAGAATTCTATACTTTTTCAGGTAGTTACAACACACCATGAAATTAATATTTAAACCCTGCTTGACCAAACATTAGTCTCTGCTGTTTCTTTAGTTTGCATCATGTATAAGGATGTGCAATTTATATATCAATCAGTGAGATATGATTTCTGGTTACCAGAAACAAATGGAGACCAGTCTATGATGATGGCATCTGTATGAAAGTCATTTATTTGGGTACATCAAATTTTACCCACTTATAAAGACTCCATTCTGGTTTGAATTTCAAATTTGAGTAAATCTAAATATTTGTCTATGGATGAGCGGTTTGGTATTTTAATGTGTTGGCTGCAATTGGAAATGCTAGGTATTTTCAGTGCTGAAATTATTTCTGGCAGTTTCAGCTTCTTGCTGTGAGCAATTCATCTGTTCTTTTTTGCCTTAAGCCTGGTCTTTTTTCAAGGAATTCTAAACCAGTCTTGCATGAAAATTACTTGAGCACCACTCATCCCATACACTTTGTCCCTGCCTTACCCAAGCTAGCAACTTGCTTAATTCGGTTTTTGCTGTGCACATGACCCTGCATGAACGTACATTCCAAAAACCCATCAAATTGCATGTCCAAATTTTTCTATCAATGTCAGATATAATTTTCTAGTTCAGGTTTTGTTTTCTTCATCTCTCAGGCCAACAGAATCTCGTAACACGAAGCACAATTGCACCTGCCAGCGCTACCGTCAATGGCTTCAACTCCAAGAAAGAATTACCCCCATGTGGTAAGACAGTTACTGCAACTTTCCACTAACATTCTCACAATGGCTTGACATTAACTGGAGAAGTTGAGACACTTTTTCTTCCTTTAAAAAAAAGACAATGATACATCAAGTGATCTTAGTGAGGGTGTCCTGCCAAGTTTTTGAAGGAAATCTTCACTTTCTGTTAACTTTATTATTTTGTTTGAGCTGATGGGATTTATTATTTATGTTTTTAGCCAAGCTTGTATCATTGCCTTCCCTTTATTACTAACATTTTGTGTATATTGCCTCTCTGTTATTAGATTATCTTTTTTAGCTACATCTTTTGCATTCATTTTGTTGCAATTTCTCACACAGTGACCTTGACCTTTGAGAATATTTTGGTTTGACTTTGATCCATGAAAGTGCATTTACTTTACAAACTTTGGTGTTTGTAATTGTAACTTCAGTAACCAAAGTCAAGAAAATATAGATAAAAGTGACACATTTTTAGCCCGCACTGTAGGGAGTTATCTGGAATATAACCATTAGTTACACTTTGAACGTATGAGTGTATAATATTAAGGAACATTTTAGGAAGGTCAAGGTCATAGCATGTTTAAGTCTTTCTGGATTTCTGCACAGTTTGCTTGCTTTTTTATTGTACAAATTTTAATTTATTATTCTTGCTCTTTCTGTAGATTTAGTTCAATGCTTAATGTAGTTCATTTTATTTTATTTATTTTTTGTTGCTAGACTTAAATACATTATTGTAGACTGCAAAAAGTGATTAAATTCATCATTAAGAAAAAAAGAAAGAAAGACTGCTACCATGTAGTGATATGAGATTAATTTCACTGGCTAGTTGGAACATTGAAATGTGATGATGATTGGTACTTGACACACTTCAACATGGAGCTGACTTCATGTGACACTAATTTGTTACATATCACCTAATTGGAATGAACAATTTGAGGGCTTGATTAATTTACCTGATCCTCCTTGTCTACTACATTCTTGACACTGGTAGGGATTATTGGACACTTGACACTGGTAGGGATTATTGGACACTTGACACTGGTAGGGATTATTGGACACTTGACACTGGTAGGGATTATTGGAGAGGTTCTGTTTTTAATTATTTTCAAGTATCTATACAGTATACTACTTTCAGTGTGAACCGTATATATTCGCGTATAAGTCAAGTCCATATGCAAACAACATAGACCCTGATTTGCCGTCGCATAATGCACCAGCAGATCAGGGTCTAAGTTGTTTGTTCTACTGATTAGCCCTTACAAACTGCATAGACCCAGATCTGCAAGCGCATTATGCGATGGCAGATCTGGATCTATATAGTTTGCAGTTGGTATCTGATTATACGCGAGTATATATGGTACTTTAAGGGCTAAATTTTTTGGGCCCAAAACAACTGGGATCTTTGTTTGCAAACTTTCATATTTGAGACATGCAAATGTGTGTGTCAGATTTTGACTTGATTTTAACTACATTTGATTGTAAAGGAAAAGTAGATGAATTACTGATACTTCTCAGGACTTTACCTATATTTTATTCTCACTGAATCATCATTTTCTTGCTTTATAGAAAATTGGTTGTTTTTTTTATAGATCTCTTTAAATGTCACAAGTAGATGAGTTACCATGGTAGTTGTTGTCAATGTAAGAGTCTACAAAATCCATAAATAATGTTTCCACTCTACAGAATTTCTCTCAAAAATAATAAAACAACGTTGTGTTTGCTCATAGGTGCTGTTCATTTATTAAGTGTTATAAATGTTGGTGTTTGGAATGGTGTGTACCATATATACTCACGTATAATCCCAGTCCAAATGTAAACAACATAGACCCTGATCTGCTGTCACATAATGTGCCAACAGATCTGGGTCTGTGTTGCTCTACTGATTATTCCTTACAAACCGCATAGACCCAGATCTGCTGGCACATTATGCAACAGCAGATCTGAGTCTATGCAGTTTGCAGTTGGTATCAGCTTATATACGTGAGTCTAGACGGTAGATGTGGGTGTCTTGGGTCATTCTGACACAGAAAAAATGCCATTGTGAATTGTAGAGGAAAGTTTATTAGCTGTCTGACTGCACCTGCTGCACATTGACTAAACTCTAACACTTAGGTACTGAAGTAGTTTAGCAACAAATTAACTCTGCAAGTAGGTTAGAAAAAAATTACTACAGCAATGCAAAACATTCATATTCCAAGGACTTTGATATATGAGTGAATTATAATTAGTTTAATCTATGCATACTTATCTCAACAGTCCTTTCAGCAAAATTGAGTGCTTTTTTCCTACTTTAGTCTTAAAATTTCCTTTATAGTGAAAAAATAAACTGTTGATAGGTATTTTTGCTGCAGTCTGAACAGTTATTAAAATATTAAATATTTAATTCATCTCATATTCTGAATGAACAGATTTTTGTCTTAAGATTTTTAGCTGCAGTTTAAAAAGAACAAGGGACAAAGTATTGATAAAACAGATTTTTAGTTTCTTTATCTCAGAAAAGTTAAAATTTTATAAAACTCCGTGTTTGTTTGATATATCTTCGCACAATCTGGATCACAAGTTGGTGCTTTGTTACCATCCTTTGTTTCTAATGTTGTTGTATTCATGGAAGTTATATCCTCAGAAGGAACAAAAAGTCAGTTCTGACCAAATTTGCATACTAGTATTGACATTCATGTTTTTCCATTTTCACAGTGTTTGAATCTGTGTACTAAACATGTATGATAAATGATTTCCTGCCCTCACTCAGAACTAAGTGGGGTGTATCGCCATTTTTTTCTTGGTAAAATTTCAAAAAAATATTTCATCTTTTAGAGGATGTTCCTAGAGGTGTCATTTCTTAAAGCATCCATTCAAAACCACACGCCTTCAGGATAAATTCATGGTAGAGTCAACAGGAACATGGCCATAAAAATAAGAAAATCAAATTATTTCCCCAGCGATTGTCCAGAAATTGCTGATTGTGTGCGTGTTTGCAGATTAGATTATTAGATCATTAAATTAATATGACTGCGTTGCTTAGCATACATTACTTGAGGACCAACTTACTTTTCACCTCTCAAAGATAATGCCCTTAATTTAAGAATTAACTCTCTCTCCATAATTGCTAATTGCTTTTTTTCTTTCTTCTCAGTTATTTCAGATACAGTGCTGGAAGTGCGGAATGCTGATCAAGTCTATACATCATCGACATTAGCTATTGCATTGGTCATTTCCATAGTGGTATCAATGCTAGTGGGACTTTTTATTGGCTACCGCATCAGTGTTTGTCGACATCATATAAGAAATCCTGAACAAATAATTGAATACGAACAGAATTTTGGATCACTCCGGAAAAATCCTAATCGTCATTCCATGGATGGTTCTCATAACCTCATGAATCATTACACAGAGCCAAAGAAATTAAACTTTGTTGCAAACATCTCGGCTAGCAAAAGCCCAAATTTACCAAATGGAACAATTGACTCTAAAATCATTCCCAATAATCCAAACAAAACCTACATATAAAAGCTAGAATGATCTTGCAAACAGATCATACATTTATAACAGCTAGTGTAAATATGTATAAATCTTACAAAACACCCTTCATTTCAAAGGGTGTCTAAAAAATCTCATGATTTTACAGAAGGATAATGAAATGTATTATATTAAGTGTACTGTTATGTGAAAAGTTCCAGTACATTATTTTTTTAATGTGACTCCTTGAGCACTGGAATGACTAAAAGACCTTTTCCAAGAAATGTTTATGGGAATCGCTTTATTCCAAGGAATGTGGAGAAACGTTCATGTTTACAGCAGAAACCAAATACATTCCAAAATGGAGCAAGATGTGTTGCTAATGACTCCAAGAAAATGTGCTTTTCTGAAGGGAGATACATTTCTGTGATCAAATAATTTATTCCATACATTTTTGAATGTGATGAGTTTACCCAATGGAGAATGAGTTGCAAGAATAGACCCCCCAAAAAGTTGCTTGCAAACTGCATTACAGAATTTTGTAGATATATTATGTGATGAATCACAATGAGCAATTGAATTTGGAAATTTATCTATGCAAATACAATTTAAAAAGGATCACCCTTCTTTGACCATTGAACTAGTGTATGTTTACCTTTTGAAAGAAAGGAAGGAAAGAAGGGATGAAACAATTGAAACATAGTGCAATATGTAATATTTTTTTCTGCAATTTGTAAATGACCAATGAATTTTGAGGGACAATTTCATCATAAAAGAAAAATTGCCCATGCCATGATGTGTTTGTAAAATGTATATGGAAATTGAACTGACCAAATATTACGTTTGTACAAAGAATTGCAGCATCACCATAAATTGTTCAATTGATTCCAAATGATCTCACATCTGTGTGCTTCCGTGAAATATGTTTTATTACAAAACCAGTAGACATTATATGCTCTCTTGCATATTGTGTGGTCGCATCAGTGTGTTGAATGCTTTCCATGTGAAATGTTTGGCAAGGGTGGGTGGGTTAGGGTGTTGCACACTATGATAGAATTCTTAAATTCTCACTTCTAAATTTCTTAAGCCTCAACCAGTTGGCCAGAATGCAGGTTTGGCATCCAAAGTTTAAAAAATCTAAATTTTCTTGCTTTCTTTGCTTTAATCTTCCTTTTAATCAGTTTAAATCAAGATTTAATTAGCTTCATGAAGAACCAACTGAAATTTCTTATGTAAAACTTGCATCTTGACTGATCAGGTAATTGCAAATGGAACAAATTTTGGATTAATTAGAGTGAAATATAGCAATTCATTACAAGATATAGAGATACATTATGTAACCTAGTGTCTAATTAAGTCTGAATAATTAATTGAATTCTGATTAAGATTGCATCATTTATGCAGCAGCTGCTCAACATGCACATTTCTGTACTTGCATTTTGGGTATGTTTTGTGTATGTAGGGAGTGTGGCAGACACTAGTGCCAAGGCCAGTTTTGCTTCATTGTCAAAGTCACTTCAAAATACTGTATTTATACTTGTGTAATGCACAGCCATTTGGGAATAGCATACAACCAGATCTTCTGTCACATTATGTACCTTTAGAGTAGGGTCTATGCCGTTTGTTTTAAATCATAAGTACATAAACCCAGGCCTGGAGATCATAACAAAAAAACGTAAAGATCGAGTTTTCACTCTTGACCAGTCAAAAGTGGCATTACAAAATAATTGGCAGACAAAATCTTGAGCTCGAACTCCAGCTCAGAAGTTTTATGATTTCCAGGCTTGGCCTGGAGATTGAGTTTCCACCATCAGCCAGTCAGAAATGACCTTTCAAATATAACATTCTTATTGATTGCTTAGACAAAATCTCAAGGTCAAACTTAAGCTGTTGAAATCAGAAGTTCAAGAAACAACATAGACCCTGATAGTCTGTACCAGACAACTGGGGGAACCCAGTACATTCATGATGTATTTGTGTAACTATTGCTCTGATTGGATGCATGCAAAATTGTTTTCATTTGTGACATCATAATGTTTACCCATACAGCATACTCTGAGCTTTAATTGGATAGGGAAAAGTCTAGCAACAGATAACATCATAACAACAGTGGTCAGCTTTAAATTTAATTTAAAAGGAAATAAATCACTATTTTCAAAGTTAAATAAAATGAGAGAAAAAAATCTTTTCACAGCAATAAAATAAACATTTCGACAGTAATCTTTTTTCTAAATAAGAAAGTTGTTCTTTTATTAGAAGACTACCCAAGGAGAGTAAATCTTGCTGGAATAAATTTATCAGGAACTCATTAAAACCAATATGGCAGAAGATGTGTACCATATGTACTCACGTATAATCTCATACCAGCTGCAAACTGCATAGACCCAGATCTGCCATTGCATAATGCACTGGCAGATCTGGGTCTATGCAGTTTGTAAGGAGTAATCAGTAGAACAAACAGCATAGACCAAGATCTGCCGGCACATTATGCGACGGCAGATCAGGGTCTATGTTGTTTGCATTTGGATCCGGCTTATATGTGAGTAAAGAAGGTAATAGTCTAATTCTGTGTGTGTGAGAATGAGATATGGATAGACCCTGATTCTCTAGCACACTAGATGACTAGATAGCAGCAGATCAGTGTCTACACTAATTATAATTCATCATGTGATTTATGCAAGCAAATATAATTAGAATGACTAGACACAGTGGGAGCATATTGTCTAAAACAGTTGTGTTTACCAAGTTCATAATAGTGCAACAGTGAATCGGTTTTTTGAATAAATTATGAAAATTATAATTGAGGCTGTAAAAGTCTTTTTAAAATTTGTATAAGAGGACATACTGGCAGCATGTTTCCCTCTTAAACACTGAATGTAATAATATTAGTTAAATGATCTAGAATTTTTGCATCAAATTAGAAAAAATTAAATCAGTGAAATTGAACTGCAGGCACATTTTTATATTTAATCAATGCATCTCCTGCAGTTGAAATGGGAAAGCAGTAAATGTACCTGTAGGAATTTGTAATGGTGAAGAAAATTTTGTGATTTAGGGATCTTAGAATGAGATTGAGAACATAAATCCAGTTAAAATTTACCACCGGAAATATTATAATTTTTCTGGATCAATAAACCTAAAATATAACTAGCCAAAATTAACATCCTGTTTTCATTAAAATCACAAAATTTTACAGCTGTGAAAAATATCCACTCTACTGTATGTGTTCTTTTCAAATACTGATCAACAAGGATGAATGTATCTGTACTTGGTTCTTGTATGCATGAAATTGGAGACATATCACAATAAAAAATTGTGACTTTTGGCTCATGCCGTTTGCCTTGCGAAAAAGTACAACATCCAATTTCAAGTTGCATCACTTCTGAAAAGAACACATATACTTTTGGCAATGTGCATTGTGATTATTTTACTCTTTTAAAGGCCAGAAAAATCTGTTTATCCATGATTTCTTTAATTTTCAATAAATGTGAGTGCTTATTTTTCAGTTTACCTGTATAGCAAAATCTACTTTGAAAATGGCACCAACCAATTTAATATTACTTTTTTTGAGTCAAACCCACCTACATGAAGCATTTCACTGGTCTGTTACAGTATATTTTACTTGTATCTTTTATAATAGCCCTATAGTACATTTAGAGGTAAAATAGGTGTATGATGACTGACACTTAATAACTGGCATTTATGTCAGTACAGTTTGTAGATTACATTATAGGCATATGTGTTGCTTTAAGTGTGTAATATTTGGTGCATTTAGAGTAGAAAGTCTTGGATTAAAAGGATCAACTTCCCCACATATCCATGTAATGGCCAGTAGATGTACAGAAACCATGTTATTTTCATTTTATATCATTCACCAAAGGAGATAAATTTTTAATTTTATTATTTTGATTTAGAAATAAAAGGTAATTTTTGCAAGTAAATTACTTGCAAATTATGGGGAATAAAAAAAATCGTATAGATGAATTATTTTGTATTATGGTTTTTGTCACAAACTTCCTATTTACTCCAAGTCTTTTCAGCCCAAGTCTAGTATTAGTCAAAACAGCACAAAAATAACAATAATCAGACTGCCTAATGAAAATTATTAAAATGTATGAGTTTAATGACAACTCTGAAATGGCAAATCATTCATATACCAGTCAAAGTTTATTTTCATACTGGTAACCTTAATGTATACTGTCATTCATTTATCTGTTCATTGATGAACAGAAAAATGTTTCACCCATGAAAAGTAAAGAAAAATACTCAGACATAAATGGTTACTACCTCCAGTCATATAATAACTTGATTTACTCCCAAAAAAGATGAAATTTCAAAAATATTCTCAACCAAAAAATAGCAACCAATGGATATGTTTAAAGCTGCCACAACAAATTTAAGTTCTTTTTAATTGTAATAGATCTCAATAGCATATTGTGCTGTTTTAGTTTTTTATTACTTGTTGAACTTTTTATGTCCAAAATTGTGAATGTTTAAAAGAGACTCTGGGAGTAACTTTGAGGTTCAGCCAGGCTGTCTACCAAATTTAATTATATAAAATATTGAACTAAAAAAAATGGAAATGTAAACAGGAAAAAATGAAAAAAAAAATATTTTTACAAAAATATAAATTTTAAAAAAAAAATTGAGAAAAAAATTCTGTGAAGAAACACTGAATGTGTAATGGAATTAATGAGAGTTAAATGTTCATTAGGCTTCATCAATAAAAAGGGACCATGTTATTAAGTAACATTCCCATAGCTTTTGTTCTTTATGGACATGCTTATAAGGCAATAGTCATCTGCAAGCAACAACACAGACTGAGATTTGTTATCACATATTTTGTAGCAGGTTTTAAACAGCATACCATATATACTCATAAGTTGAGTCCAACTGCAAACAGCATAGACCCTGATCTGATGTCGCATAATGCGCTGGCAGATCAATGTCAGTGTTCTACAGAACAAACTGCATAGAGCCAGATCTGCCAGCACATTATGCGACAGCAGACATAAGTCTGTGCAGTTTGCAGTTGGACTTAATTATGTACAATAAGCTTTAGTTACTGTCAAGTTGCCAAATGGCCAGTCATAATGTATGCATAGTAATTTTGTTATACAAATGGGTGCATATATCATTTGTACTTGAATACAGGCTTTGATCAACAATTATAAATGCTTTAAATTATGATATGTTAGCAGAACTAACAAGAAATTATAGTTTACTTTAACAGTATATAAATATCTGTATAACTGAATGCGTAGTAGGAATGTAGATTTAGGTGTTCTGAGTATAGACCCATAATTACTCCCAGAGTCATTTTTTTGTGTATGATGGTATGATATCATGGCATTTTGTAAATTATGCTCATTTTCTCATTTTATATTGTTTCAGAATTGTACAGAATATTGGTTATCACTTTGTTATAAAGCACATTATCAATGATATATTTTTATACATATAGTAAGAAAATAAGGTGTCTTTGTATTAGGAAAATCAGTATCCTGAGATAAATATGATCTCAGATGCATATCAGTTGCAATTTTGATTGCAGATGCATATCAGTTGCAATTTTGATTGCAGATGCATATCAGTTGCAATTTCAAAGCATGATTATGGCATCGTCATTCAGAAATCAAACTCCGTATAAAGAAAGAATATTAAGATTCATTTCAGAAAATAATTTTCCGGGTTTCTGTTAAAAATTGAACCATTCTAAAATAAATACATTTATATTATTACAAAGACACTGCAATTCTTCATTTATCTGAAACTTTCATGTGTGTAATCCTTTTTGATAATAATCTAATACAAAAGACATACCACCCAGCTTAACCTGCAACCTAGTATGTGTGTGTGTGTGTGTATATATGTATGTGTGTATTTTATATATATATATATATATATATATATATAGCTTGTGGAGGTATGTGGCAAGGATGAATACTTTAAATCCAGCTGTTCAATGGCAATGTAAGCACTCCACATTTTTCTTCTCATCTCCTTCATTTTAGTCTAGACCATTACATGCTGGCAGTGAGATCTTGAGGATGTGTTTGGGACATGTGGAATATGTATGTATGTAGTGTGTGTGTGTGTGTATATGTGAGTGTGCATATATATATATATATATATATATATATCCATCCGTACACCTCAAAGAATAAATCTGAAGTCAATTTTTGCAAATATACGTTTGAAAATAGATTACAGTATGGAATATTTCATCCACCCTATTTGCTACATTTTGAGAACATGAACAAATGTTTATATTTCTAAAATGATCATATAAGAGATATTACAAGTGTTGTTTTTTTCTCCATGTTGTACAATTTGCAAAATACAGATCTTAAAGGTCATGTATGTGCTGTACTTTGATTTTCTTCTTTTTGTGTCTATTGCTGTTAAACAGGTGAGTTCAAGAAACCTTACATACCTTGCAGGTTTAAGAATGCTGTATATCTATGCCAGTTAGGAGAATATATGATAATGAAATCATTAAATAAACAAAACGTTTAAAAAAAATTTCAGCCTTCTTACTTTATGAAAGTGCACGTCTTTCTGACATCCACAAACTTGACAATACACCCTATACTTGTACACAAACCTAAACTGCAAGTTTCACCCATTATATGAAAAGTGAAACTGTAAAACTCTGTTTTTGTGTCTGTCTCACCTCTTTCTTGCACTCAACCTCTTTATCATCCTCCTCCTTTTGTTTTGCTCAACCTCTTTATCAGCCTCCTCCTTTTGTTTTGCAAGATAGGTTGTTATGGTTTGTTTTCAGACCCATCTAATAATTTTCACTTTTCTTTTTCTTCTAATTTTTCCATACTGGAATGAATTATTATTTTTTGGGGGTGGGTGGGTGTTCTGTTTGAAATTAATTCATTGTACACTGCTTAGTGATGACTATTTTTCATGGTCACTGAAGGTTTAAATGTCTCAGTTCAAGAGCCTCAGTTAAATCCCTGACATCGTTAAGTTGTTTTGTTGTTGTTTTGTTTGTTTTGTTTTTGTTTTGTTTTGTTTGTTTGTTTTTTTTTTGGGGGGGGTAAGATAATTTATTTAAGCTCTACTGTTTGAAGATCAGAAAAATGTTTGCCATGGGTCTGCATCCGTGGAGCCGCGGTAGCTCTCAGTTGGTAGAGCGTCGGACTCGTAATCCAATGGTAGTGTGTTCTATATTTACCCAGGCCTGCCTGGTTTGGCGGCCCATGTGTGTCCTTGAGAAAGGCACTTGGCTCCCATTTCGTCTGCACGATATAAATAATAATGTATTAAATGTGCCAATAAAACCAACAAACCATTCGTCCGTGCGTCATCCGTTAGCAATTGTTCGTTATCATAACTCCCTCTAAACTACTTGGATAAAAGTCGTGAAACTTGGCGCACTGTTTCATCCTGAGATCTAGTTGGTCCTAAATAGATCTTGACTCGGGGGTTTCATCCGTGATGTCTTGTGAGCATGCTAACGCAAACAAGTATGAATCGATTTTTATCAGACCTAGTAGAGTATCTCGTGTTTAACAAATTTATTCAAGTGTTTAATTTGCATTACACATTACTTAATACTCTGTGCGCGTTGACCAAGTTTCTTTCTTTCTTCGTTTTCCAACTTGTTTGTATCATTCAGTTTAGTAATTCTGAAGTCCTTGTACACAGAGACCTTAAACGCTTGAGAAGGTATATATATATATATATATATATATATATATATATATATATATATATATATATATATATATATATATATATATATGAGAGAGAGAGAGACAGGAGTATCTTTGATTACATGCCCTTTCCCAGATCCAAAGTCGAGTAGTTGCTAACCTTGTAATTGAAAGTAGTTGTGTACAGTACAACATTCTCGTACCACCTGCTTAATCATCGTACCTCAGATACGGGTACCAGAGGTACGAGAATTACACCGATTGTAGTATAAGAATGGCAGTGCAAAGAGATGTCTTCTCTTGATTGCACCTCGCTTTTGTAATAGGCGGGGTTAGATCGCACCCTCTTTTCATAAACATTTTCTAAAATTTTAAAGAATTGAATCTCATTGCTTTCCTGACTTAACCACTCTTCAGTTAAATTTAATACTTGAGTAAATAGAAAGTTCAGAAGTGTTCATTTTATTATTTTCCCTTTAAACCTGATTTTTGAAAGAAACGTTTTAGCCCACGGAACTTTTTATATAGTCACAGAAGTCTCCGTCAAGTAAATAACTCGTAAAAAGTGCGTTGCAGATTCTACATGTACTTCCACGCCATCGTAATCATTTGCATTGGATATGCCAAACTAAAATTCAAAGTTTCATCTCATTTCTTCATAAATGACTGTCACAACTTTAGAAAAGCAGATCAGATATACTGATTACTTACATACTTACTGACATACTTATTAACAGAAGTTTTGTGTAATGCCGCGTCATTGCCACCATCTGCGTACAAATGCTTAGAATTATTGTTACAAGGATATACAAGCAATCCATAGACTCTGACTGTCGTCAAGGGTTACTGAATCGGATCAGAGATCAAAGCACTTCACAGTGGGGGGCGATATCTAGAGGTCCAAACTGAACACTGTAATGGTTCTTCGTATTGTTAGCGAAATTGCCGATATCTTATGCCTGCCAAATGATATGCTATCGTCATTTCTGAAAATAAAAAAGCCGGGGGGCCTAGGATTTGAAGAGCTCTTTTCAGTTGAAAAGACAGGACGCCTATCAAATATCGCATGATATGAGTTAGTCGCGCCATATAGACAGGGGGTAAAGGACGAAAATATCACCTTATTATCCCGCACAAAACCCCGTGACGCTCTTCTTTTACAAATCTCGCTGATCACTTTCTATCCATTTTAAAGTGGAAAATGATTTTATTTATCGTAACGGATTTATAAACAAGCTTGCACTTTGGTAAAGTAAATGTGCCATTGATATCCATTTCTCACAAAATTAAAGCTCCAGTGCTTGTGACACAATTCAACAATATACATGAGAATTGCATATACAAATCTGATAGTCCATAAGCATCATAAACTTATACCTAGATTTAACTTATCTAAACCATAATAAGATTGTGGGTAATATTCCTTACATCATACCGTATATACACATATATGTGACTCTACATGACCTTGACATTTGTTCAGTTTTAATGAGTATGTTTCGGTTTGTTATAATGTCTATGAAAGTTTTCTTCACATAGAAAATGAAAAAATCGAAATCTTTCATTTGGATTGATAAGGCCTGTAATTTGCTGTTCCCTAGACAAAACGGTAAACAACCGGTGAAATGTCAACTTTTCATGAATTATCTCCTAATCATGACCTGATCATACGTAACACAACCAAAACGAAGATAAAATTCATTGTAATTTAAACACATCGGTCATGCATGAAGTTTGAGAACTTTAAATTTCCATTATTCCCCAAAATCTGCTTTAATCTGGATGAATTATTTGTATCTTGAAGTCAGTCTGGAGCCATGGTGACTGAAACACTAATATATTTACAGATTTAAACTTCATTTTGTATTGTTTTATTTTCAATTCATTAAGGTCGAACAACTTGTCCTAAATAGTCTTGAATGCATAGTGCAGTGGTCACACACTCGATCAGCAACCCTCTTATTTCAGGTTCGAGATCTGTTTGTAGAAAATGCGAGAACTCGTGGGACAGTCAATGTAAAAATAGATCAATAAAAGAGTCGGTTGTCGTGTTCCCATCACCTGAAAGAAACCAGCATAATATAAGATTAAATTTCGTTTTCATGATGTTCTTTCTGCCTTTATTTTGTGTTTCGAAAATCACTTTTATACAAATAACAACAGACAGTGTCACAATGTTTATGCCAGAGGCAGAAGTAATAACCGTATATCGTGAATTATTCATTTAATATCAAATTAACAAAATGGCACAATTGCACGAAGTCAAACGGTGTATTTACTGACAGACAACTATCCTAACTATCAGATGTGTACTCATCCTTATCCTTTTTTGTATTAGCATCTATCCACTTGCCTTCTTCACTTTCTCTGATATTTGCAATCTTCGAGCGAACGGGTGGGCCAGGATGGGCGAGTGGTCTAAGGCGCTTGCCTTTACAGATCACTGTCATCTCACCTCTGTCCGCGTGGGTTCGAGTCTCAGCTCGACAAACATGGGTTATGCGAGAAAGTTTGCAAGTAGCTTCCCGTGACTCGGTGTTTCTTCCCGGAGTCTTCCCGGGTTCTTCCTCCATCAAATACTCTGGCCGCCATGTATATCATGTGCTGAAAAATGGCGTTAAACCCCACAAAACCAAACCTAACCTTCGAGCGAGCGTACTTTGAACCAAGTTCAGGAGTGTGCTCAACGGATCAACAAGGGTTCATTGTTTTTTGCGCTGGAATGCATCAACGACAGTTATGTCACACTCATCTGTTGAATTTGGATTGAAATACATAATCATCACCGATAACAAAAGCAGCATCAGCAGTGACGGCAACAGCTGCAACAACAACAATGATGATTATTATGATGATATTGAGGACGGTAATAATAATAATTAATAATAATAACGTACTTCAGGTGTAACAAAGATTCACTGGTACACGGCCTACATTTTAGTCATGTAGCGGAGTGCATGGCAGAGATCATACAAAGCAGGGAACCAGACAAATGGGCGCGGTGCATCATGGAAAAAAAGTAATGAGCTTCCGTACCTTCGCAAAGATGGAGGATGCTAGTTATGGCAGTCACACGAGCACCGGAAGTGGAAGGCAGCTGTCATTCAGTAACAAAGAGTGAGCAATCTGCATCGCATTACTCTGCGAAAAATACATTTGTATTCCATTGAATTACGTAACCTTCCTCCCCCTCGCGCCTCCACTGAGAGGCAATAAAGGTCAACAGTGGATCTAATGTCGAAATTGGGAGTGTCAATATAAAGCGTGTTTTTCATGGCCTCCTCATCCATGTGGTACTGTCAGACGATTTTCATACTTTCTGCGATGGGCAATGAATCTCCTCTCCGTATGAGTTGCCATGGGCCTGAACCAAAAACCAAAACAAATATATAAACACAGTGCATTGATTGCGTCAACGCACTTTAATTGTCGCTCGACGGTCATTCACTTACCTTTCACTTAAAAACTGATCCGGCGAGGTTGCGTTTTCGAGTAACAGTGTGTACTCAAAAGAACAATTAGACCCATGGACACTTCGCTCTCTATTACAAACAATGTTGCTTTTTACACACTGAAGAGCTTCAAAGGTTAGAGGTCATTCCGAGTAAAAAGATCTCCGTTTAGAAGGATTTCAACAATCACACGCAGACATTATATTCAAGTTTATGCCAACTGTAAAATGAGACCGATTCCTCAATTGTTTGTGCTTAAATAATTTTATGGCGAATCTGAATTAACACGTTATGGAACAAAACTTATTTTTTAATTAATTTTATTTTACCTCTATTGACTTCTGACCTTATACAAAGGGACGTCACTCGTATCTGCATTAGGAGAAAATGTATATAGGTCTATACATTATGGATTCTCGGTATGTTAAACATAAATCCAAGAATGAAAGAGGAAACATAATATCGAAGATGATGTGTTTATGGATTTCTATGTAGCCAAATGTCTAGCCAGTTTGAGATTTCACAAATTTTAAATCAAGAGTTTTAGGCCAAATATGACTGAGAGTTAGAATACAACCCTAAAGATACGAATATTTGACAGATTTCTTGCAAAGTGATCTGACTATCTACTTACCTGGTACAGCCTTGGACAAATGTATCTTGTGTGGTTGAGCCAGACAACATCCTAGCCGTCCGTAAGGTAAATTATTCGACCAAAAAACAACAAATGATACAAACGAGTAGGCGAAGATATACAATTGATTGTTGCAAATTACACGTTTTGCCATGGGGATGTGAATTCAGAGCTGTAAAAGAAATAATGTGTTTAGGATGCCAAGGAAGACGATTCTCACACTTTAGTCATCAAGTTCATGCTCTCAATCTGTAGGTACCCCGGGAAAACTAGAACCCAACTACGTCAATATAGCTGTATCCCAGTTACCGGAAGTAGTAGCCACTTTTACGGAACTTAGATTTCGCGTTCCTGAGCATTAACAATCAAACGAAAAACAGACCGAGACTATTTAATCTCTCCCGAAAGAATTATAAGTTCTCACCGAAAAATATAATGCATTATAAAGGAAATATGAACAGTTAGAAATGAACATAAAAAAGAACAGCTTGTTAAGCTAGATTCTACCAACATAGTTCACGCCCAGCCCCGTAAAGACACTGAAAGTGTTGTTATAACAAGTATCCAGCAAAAGTTATTCTCCTTCACTATAGACACGCCAAGTTATTGTCAGTTCATGGAAATCTAAATAAAGAAGTGAATAATCACATAGAATCAATGCAGTGAAGCAATTAATAGAGAAGAGAAGATTCCGAAAGAAACTCCCATTAAAAATAATAGCACTAGCCCATAAGGAAAAGTAAGTCTTTTATTATCCGGTATCGTGAGTAATGGATCAGCTCAAACCAATCACAGAAAAGAAATTGAAAATTCAAAGCAATCGAGGAACAATCGTGCTCGATTCCTCTACAACTTCTTGTAGGGCTACCATACGTCCTCTTTTTCCCGGACATGTCCTCCTTTTCGGTCCTAAAATCTCCGTTCGGCCGGTTTTTTTAAATATCTAAAATTTTCCGGGATTTCGCTCAACTCGCTCTTTATCAAACATATAAATGCTCAATATTTTTACATTAGTTAATATCTCAAAGAAGTACATACAAGGAAAGAACCTACATGACCTTTTTTCCAAATAATATACAACTGAAGAAGGACTGGGGAAAGGAAAGGACGACATGTAGTATACAGGTCACAGTATATTATATAATATATACTCAAGTTGTATACTCACTTTTACTCGTTGTATATGCTCATGATTGATGGGTTAATGTGATATATATATATATATATATATATATATATATATATATATATATATATATATATATATATATATATATATGTAACAGTAATACAATGTGAGTTGCTAGATACTGATACAGATACACCCACCCACTCTCCGGGGTGTCCTCTTTTTTGAAAGTTCAAATATGGTAACCCTACTTCTAGAAACTGTAACTATATCTCCAACTTTTGTAGCCCAAACTATTGACGCGAATGTTTACTACATAGTAAATAATGAAGAAGAATTTAGGCTATGGAGACACACTAAGAACCGGCTTATAAGGCTGTAAGATTTGTGCAACCCCCTCCGAGAAGCTACGGCTTTTCACAATAACTGAAAATGATTGGTTTCGTAAACTCATAATTTTATCAACATACTCAGAGATACTGTTAGGCTATGTCCTTTATCATACTGAAATCAAATTATATCCAAATTAAATCCAAACTTGAAACTATTAAAAACTTTAAACCGACTGTCATCTTGTTGCATAACCGAAATGTACTTAGCAAAGTCATAGGCATACACCATTACTGCTTTCATAGGTGAAGAGCTTACACATATAGCAACATCCTGAGCTTTGAGAAAGTCGTCTATTACGGAAAAGAAATCGAACATTATCCTTTATTAAAGAACTGAAAAGCAGAACGTCGGCAAATAATGCATTTTCTACACATTTTATATTTATTAAATCTGTTTGCCACATGCAGTTCGTTTTCCTTTATGAATCTGAGCCACGCCTCTTCCCGTCACGCCTCCTCTACATTTCAAAGAAGTGGTAGACCCTGACTGCAAACACCTTGTTCATTGTAAATTATCAAAAGTTTTGTAAAGGGCAAAATTATACGTTTCTTACAGCTCGAGGAATGATTGACCACATATATTAAGATTAATGTCAAATTCTGTCAGATGACCACATATTAACATCTGATCACTTGGCCGAACTATATATATATATATATATATATATATATATATATATATATATATATATATATATATATATATATATATATATATATATATATATGTATATATAGTCAAATCAATACAACAACATACAACATAAGCAGAAGAAGACAACAAAAAAAACCAAAAAAAAACAAGAAAACGTTTATATTGCATGGCATAGAATCACTGATCATATACTTATACAGTACTAGTTAAAGTTGTATTCCGAATGTTGTATTAAATACAAAGACGAATAAAATGTTGATGATCTATATAAGAGTTACTCGTTAAATACCTTGCGAAAGCTGCAAGATGGTCCTTCCTTCTCAGTAAATTTAATTTTAAAACAAAGCCATATTGGGCAAAGGATGTAAATAAAGCTCATAATAATGTTAGACTTATAAGGGTTATTTGGCTATCTGAATGAAGACAGAGAGGAAGGCATCGCTGGTTATTGTATGAGTAACAAAAGGCAAAGGATGAGTTCCACTCCATACAGAGAAAGGAAATGTAACAAATGATGAGTTCCACTCCATACAGAGAAAGGAAATGTAACAAAGGATGAGTTCCACTCCATACAGAGAAAGGAAATGTAACAAAGGATGAGTTCCACTCCATACAGAGAAAGGAAATGTAACAAAGGATGAGTTCCACTCCATACAGAGAAATGAAATGTAACAAATGATGAGTTCCACTCCATACAGAGAAAGGAAATGTAACAAAGGATGAGTTCCACTCCATACAGAGAAATGAAATGCAATAAATGATGAGTTCCACTCAATACAGAGAAAGGAAATGCAATAAAGGATGAGTTCCACTCCATACAGAGAAATGAAATGTAACAAATGATGAGTTCCACTCCATACAGAGAAAGGAAATGTAACAAAGGATGAGTTCCACTCCACACAGAGAAATGAAATGCAAGATTATTGAGACATATGTTTAGAGAGATACATGACTAGCAAAATGTGATTTGAAATTATTTTGTAAAATCCCGAACTCCCAAAATCTTAAATTAAAACTAGTTTGTTTCGACATAGTTCCGGATGATAGCATTTTTCTACCGCTGATGATATTGAAGATGGTGTTGCTGAATAGTATGGGAACATAATGTATGTCATGAAAAAGGGGAATTTCTGGGGTTTAAAAATATGAAAGAAAAGATGGTAGATGATTAAATTCAAAGTCAGAATGTATACAGTCATCCAAGTAGGATAATTGTACAGAAAATATTCATTGTGTCGAGGGGCCTTAGGCGATGAAATGTCCCTGACTAGTAAAATGAGCACATCAATTTTGCTGGCAGATTTTATCTTCAAAAATGTAAAGATTTGTTTGACACAATTTGTAAGAGTTCCAAAGGAACGGAAATAGGTGGGGTGGGGATATGATCATTCAAATCAACAAAGGTAACAACAGTAAAGAAAGAAGCGTGACTGTCGATTAAGGACCTCGTCCATTATTGCAAACCGTACGTAAAGTTTTCGAAAAAATGCTCATTAGAAGAATAACTTTATGAGTCAGTTAGGGTAATATCGATTTTCCTTCCAACCAACAGCAATGGTTAAAATGTTAAGTTATCTAGCTATAGCTTTTAGTTTACAATCTTAGATTACAAAAGACTATCTACAATAGTACTGAAGTTAATGGAAAAGCTTTTGTTGCAATGCTTGATACAGCTAGAGCTTTTGATACCGTGTGGCATGAGGGATTAATGGTTAAATTGTTTAAATTAGATATAATAGGAATAAATCTGGCGAATATACACCGAGCTTACTAGCTGTATATTAGTCAACTCAGTTGTGTCTAAACCATTTCGTAATATATAGAGGTGTTAGACAGGGAGGTGTACTGTCAACCTTTTTTTTTTTAGTATTTTGTTTGTATAAATAATCTCCAAGTTACAAAAGAACAAATATGGTGCTTGTGTTTATCCCCCCTGACGCGCAGTAATCCAGTGGTTAAATATTACTAAGCTTGTACAGCAATAAATCCATATAACTTACAAAGGACGTTAGACATAATTTACATTTTCTCCAGAAAGTGGTGTTTTGAAATTCATACGGAAAATCGTATGCACTTATATACCAAACAAGAAAAATCAATGTAAGAAAAAGAATATGTCTGTCTAATAGGTAATCGAATTGTGCCTAACAACCAAACAGTTACAAGCCTTGGTCTATTGAAATCCAACAATCTCAAAGCATCAATCGTAGTGAGGAACCATGTTGAAAAGGGACACATACATTCCTTTCAATAGCTGGCGTTGATATAAGACCTAATGGATGTAATCTCTTAAGATCAGTAGGCTTGTACAAAAAATCGTTCTTCAAAGTTTTTGGTGCTGCTGTGAATTATGGAGTGAGCTTAGTAACACAAAAATGTACCAATTGTCTAAATTTAAGAATTTTGTGAAAAAAATTCAAGGTTTTGCCCCAAGAACTCGCTCTAAAATATATGAATCTATGTGATGCCTATGTCGTTTACCAACAAAATATTAAAGCAACCTGATGAAATGGATACTTTATCTTGCTAATCACTTACCAGTCAAACACGGTTTTTACTCCTGAACATATCTGGCCAAGTGTAGTTGAATATGACCTACATGGGGTTTCATTTTCACCTATTTAAATCATGGAATACTTTGTCATAACTTTACGTGTAGTAAACTTAATTAGCATTGTAAATTACCGAGTAAATTATTGAATTAACTTCGAATTAAGTTTGTAAATTACAAACACAATAAATATTGATTTAATTACTTGCTACATAACCAACAAACACTGCGGAAAAAAACCCTCTAAAATTGCTTGACCAGAGAGTCTGTGAAGACAATTAGCGAAGCTGATGTGCCTTGAGCAGAGAGCAGACACACCTAGAATCGTTAGCAACACCAAATATCGTCTGCTAGTAAACTGGTATTTTTACAGCGTTAGTAGCTGCGGTCACTTGGTTTAGGCGAAAATCATAGGATTACAACTATTTATAGCATAATAAACAGCCACCTCACCCTCCCACTGCCCGGGCCTACCCCTGACTACAGATCTGCCATTTCGTCTCCAGCTTAAAAAAGATTTCTCTTCTATTGTTGTTTTGTAGACAGAATTTCATATTTAAGCAACACCAAAAAGTATATTAAGATAAATAGAAAATTAAAAAAATGGAAGTAGAAAGAATGAAAATTAACAAAGGCAACATTAAACTCAAAAATGTAGCACAACATCTTCTAGTTATGGTTTGTGGTTGCTTTTAGAAAATGCCAAGAGACATCAACCTCTTAACAGACATAGGTAACGTAAATTGCATGTAAGAGGCAATTACAATTACAATTACAATCGCGAACCTATTACTAAGTCCTTTTTTTTTAAATAATGGTTTCTAAATTATTTCGGAAAGACTAATGCAGCATTAGTGTACGACAGGTAACAATATAAAGAACACTGTGGAGCGACAAACTCTGTTACACTGCCTTATTTTAACGAATTTAAGCATCTTGGGCATAACGTAAAGAGTTAAAAGACAATAAATTTAAATTGTCAAGAATCTTATGTCCGTAAAATTGCAACTGAGGTTGTGAGTGGATTAGGGGTACACACAAAAGACATTTTTATTACTCATTATAATGAAGAAGTGGAAGATGTTAAAACAGAAGTTGTTTTAGAAAAGCTAACCAACCTTGCTTTTTTGTCCAGGCAACCTCAAAACCAGAATATGTGTATTAGTATGTTTTCTTGTGCCCTGGAATGCTAACTGGTGGACATAGTTATTGCAAATTTTAAAGCGACAACCTTCACAAAGTCAAGGCATTCTATGCCATCTGTGTTATCGTCTTCTGTTAAGTAACCGTTAAAGATGCTTACGTTTTGTTTTTTTGTTTTTTTGATTTTTTTTTATTTTTTTTTGTTTTTCGTATTAAAGTTGTGTTTATTAGTTAGATATCGTACCTTTTCTACCTTGTTAAAAGTACCTGCAAAATTTTGCGTTATGTTTAAGTCAGAGAGTAAATATTTTCCCTAGATGACCTTTGTAGAATGGTGTTTATTTTGTCCAATACAAGATCTGTTTATTTTGTCCAATACAAGATCTGTTTATTTTGTCCAATACAAGATCTGTTTTGTCCAATACAAGATCTGTTTATTTTTTGTCCAATACAAGATGTGTTTATTTTGTCCAATACAAGATCTGTTTTAATATTTGTCAGATCTATCTGATAATGAGCAATAATAATGTCATCTGTGCCTACCCTATATCCTGTTGTCCTCTAATACTGCATTCGTCTTTCCGAAATAATTTAAAAACCATTGTGTTACAACCAAAAAATCTCTGTAATAGGTTCAGGGTTTTATTTTTCTGCTCCCCTTTGCAGCGTACGTTATCTACATCTGTTAAAAGAATGTTGTCTTTAGCATTTTCCAATAGTAACCACAAAAAAGATTTTGTTCTATATATTCCGACTTTAATGTCTTTGTTAATCTCGAATCTTTCTACTTCCATTTTGTATCTTCTATTTCTTTTAGTATATTGTTTAAACATTTAAATTATGTCTGTTAAACGATACAAAAAGACGTGCCTGTTAAGTGTTAGACGAAATAATAGATCTGTAGTCAGGGGTTGGTGTGACTGTAAAGGGGGTAACCATAAAAGGAGGAGCTTTGTCATGCAAGTCTTTTTACTGATTCGGTTTTTACATTATTTTCAAAGTTTGTATACACGTTGATGGCTATGGAGCTTTATTTGGCAGCGGGTGGCTTAAATGTTGCCACCTGAAGAGCTCCAAAGTAAGGAACACATATGCGATCCCTACAAAAATGAACATCTAACAACACTTCATTAAACAATTCAATAATGAACGGTTCCTTAAACTACGTAGCAGGTGGTAACCCTAGTGGCTTCGAAGGTGAAAGGTGTCATCCTTGACTGTGGCCATAAAAAACTGTTTAGTGATGGACATTTACCTACCATTCAGGCCTGGTTTGGTTTGGTTTTTGTGGGTTTAACGCCATTTTTCAGCACATGATAGGCTACATGGAGGCCAGTATATTTGGTGGAGAAAGAACCCGAGAAAACACCGGGAAGAACCACCGACCCATGGGAAGCTACTGGCAAGCTTTCTCACATACCCACGTTGGCTGAGCCGAGATTCGAACCCACGCGGACAAAAGTGAGATGTGTGAGTGATCGGTAAAGGTGAGCGCCTAGACCACTCGGCCACCTGGGGCCCCTAATATTCAACCCTAATTCTTCAGGTCCTAATTTCATACTTGAAATTTATTTATATTGCTTTTATCACGGAATTAAAACTTTCTAGGAAGAAATGTATGATTAAGAAACTTAAACCTCATGAAACATGACCCACCCCACCGACCCTCTTACGCATGGTTCAATAGAAAAATGCATTTCAGTATGCGCACTATACTTTTTCACCCGAGCAAATTGTGTAATGGTAATAGATATGCATTTTAAACGTTCACCCCTTATATCTCGGGTGTTACTATTTGAAACTAATCGGAAGGTCAAAGGGGTCAATGGGTATAAAGTGCAAAAGCATTATATTTTACTATTTTAGGTCAAAATTTAAGGTTTACCAGCTTAGAAAGTCGTTATTCCTGTACGCTATATATAATTTTTTTTGTTTCTATTTTTTATGTTGAAAAAAGAAACTGTATTCAGTGGGCTACATCGATAGTCTTTATTATTATGTGTGGTTTTTTTTTTTTTTTTTTTTTTTTTTGTGTCACATATGTTCGTGATTATATGCAGCTGAGGTTTCTTGTACGTTTGGTTTGGTGTTTCACAGCACAGCAACACAGGTGGATTATTTAGTGCCGAGGAAATCGGAGTGAAGTGCCTTGCCCACACGTGGGAAATACAAATGTAACGAAATGCACTCCTAAAGTGTACTTAGATGGGTCCATGGGTAGCTTATGTTTGCATTCAGCAAGGATAAATACGTAGCGTATTATTCAAAATCAAGCTTATTATAACACAGCAAGGAGAGGGTGGATTTGACAAACGTTCGAATTTTCCTTCAGGTACAACTAAACAGTTTAGTATAATTTCCATAAGGTAAATGTTGATTGAAGAGACATCCGCACTTATCTCCATGTTTCTCCCTCGTTATTTACAGTGGTGACAAGAATACATGATTTCGTGTTGTATGCACAAGAGAGCGATTCTAGTGCAGAAACACATTTGTACTAACTCGGTTTGAGATTAAGTTTTGGCCTGCAATGTGCATGAGGGGCTGTCCATTTTCTCCTAGATCTGTTTTTATGCGTTTATCGACATTTTCACAGAGTGATTTTGTGGGAAATACACTGTCCACTTCTCTCTTCAATAAAATAAGATATATGACCCAATTATCACCGCGTATATATGAATATATGAAATATCCCCAATTTTATTAAATACAATTTTTATTTATAGAGTTGAAAATCATGAATTTAAGGATTATCACCCTTTGCGAGGTTGGTCTGACTCTATAGGCGGGGTGGGGGTGAGGGTAATCATATAAGTATCAGCTTTGCCATGCCCATCCTTTTACTGACTCGGTTTCTCCATTCTCTGCCGAGTTTGAAAATGTATACATGTTCATGGTTATAGAGCTTTATTTGATAGCGAGTGTCTTCAAAGGTGAGAAGGTATATCCTGAACCGCGGCTGTAGCCAAAATTTTATAACAAGATAAATTTCTAACAAAATACTATTCTTCCAGTTCAGTAAGTACCATTTATACTCGCCTATAAGCTCATACCAACTACAAACTGCATTGACCCAGATCTGCCATCACATAATGCGCCGGCAGATCTGGGTCTATTCAGTTTCTAAGGACTAATCAGTAGAACAAACAACAGAGACCCTGATCTGCCGGCGCATTACGCGACGGCAGATCAGGGTCTATGTTGTTTGCATTTGGACCCGAGTTATATGCGAGTATATACGGTAGTGAACTCTATAACTGTAACTCATAAGATATATTAAAGAAATTAATGTGATCTAATCTAAATAGTGAATTAAATAAAGATGAACGATGTTTGTTTAGGAATATGTAATATACCCTTGTTCACGAATATGAAGCATTAATTGGGACAAGCTGAAACTGTTGAAAACTAATTATTTACTTGCTGATATACATCGTGACAACATGCCCATTTTGTGATGTTAATGTATAACGACTGTACAATTACAGAAACTCTAAAACATGGTGGTATATTTGTGATATTTATGTGCAATGATAATCTGATTAAAATCGAGATCGTCGACATTACGGATATCTGATGGACACCGATACAAGGTCATGTTCTATTGACCTTTAGATTCACCAATCAAATTACAGCTTTGACATTTATGAAAGTGCAATCGGGACATCATCCACGGCTATTTCTGCGAGCTAAAAATATGCCTCGGATGTATGTCGGCACAGTAATTTACCAAAAAATCATACATATTATTTGGCAGAAATGTCTCCGCATAATAGAAACCGTGATCTATTCGGACCACCTTGGCTATTTCTACGATTGTATTGACCGTAGGATTTACCGAGAAGTTACGAATGAAAAAATTGTTCGATGCATTCGCGACTCATCGGTCAATCCTTGTTGCGTAAATTGCCGAAATGGTCCGAATGGCAGATATCGACATATATTTGAGATATGATCAGTACGACAGACCTCGAAAATGCGAATGATGAAAGTGAAAAAATTCATTCGGGACATATTGTTACTAAGCATAACATCATAATACGGTTGGCAGACTATGAATTTTTATCGGTGCCTGTCAGATCTACATATATCTGGATTTTAATCAGATTGGCGTAATGACAAATACGATAGCCTAACATTGCGTTGAAATTGTTATAATTGCTTTACATTAGTATCGTACGCTGTTTAATGTTAAAATATATACAACTGTATATGTATGTAGCGAGAGGGGATACAAAGTCTGACTGTCGTAGCCGTGAATCGAACCCTGTTCTTCTGTCTCACAGTCAGGCGCACATACAACCAGATTAGGCTGGTTAGTATGTTACCTCATATACCTAGCCCACTACATGTATATAATTGTTTTTTATTTTGTATAATCATGCCTCACTTGTTATGTGAATATGTTATTATTATTATTATTATTATTATTATTATTATTATTATTATTTCCTTTTCATGTGATTTGAATATCTCCAGATAATGACACACAGACAATGATGATGTATGTGGACAATGACGTTGACAACGAAAATATTAACAATGGCAAGGGCATGTCACATGAAAAACGCATATAACATTCTTTGATTAAATGTTACATGCTATTTTTGGACGGATGTTTTCTTTTTTTAAATATTTTTAGAATGGTAATGTTATGCTCTACACATTCGCGAGGTGTAACTCCCTGTATTTATTTGTACACACACACACACACACACACACATGAGAAGTACTGGTTCAGGATGGGGCTTTATCTTTTGTTTGTAGACTATTGACACGTGCGTTATATCTAGCGAACCGCTAAGCCATAGGATACTAAGTGCTGCAGACACCATGTGTAGATTAGATAAGGATTCTTGTTGTCCTTCTTGCGCATACAGACGCCAGCCTTTTCGTCTTATATGCCGTATATATACAGTATTCAACCCTCCCTGAAATATCATCGATAATGACTTCCGTTCTTGTTCATCCAAAAGTATGCTTTATTTATTACATAATCGGTCAACTAGTTCGACCCACACCAAATCAGATAGCCATACGGATCGGTTAAGGTGAAGTTTTCTTTTTGACACATGACCCCAAAGAAATTTGACGCAAATTTATTTTCTTGATGGGTTGAGGGAATCAGTCACGTCTATCCAATACAAACGTCCCCAGCACATTATACAGTATCAAGCGTACACACACACACACACACACACACACACACACACACACACACACACACACGCACACACACACACACACACACACACATGACTTCATATTGTGTTTGATCTTGCATTGAAAATATAAAAAAACTATCGCAGGCATACAGCGTCTGAATTCTGATGCCACAATCTCCATATCTGAGATGCAACCCACAAAGAATAGGATATGTCTCCACATGAAATTTACAAACTTTCGGAATCTACTGGTTCCTAATCAAGGGCGCAAAGGTACGTGGGGCGATTGCGCAAAAGAGATGAGAACTAAACACAAAAGCGTAATTACTTTACAGAAGCTACATGATGTTTGGCTGTTGATAATTGCAAAAACGATACAAGAAAATATAACAAAACGAACAATTTTGTACAGCACTACTTGTTACGATGCGTCTTAAGTGAGCCCTCGCTTATCACAGCAAGTAGCTCAGTAGAAGTTTTATGATCCAGTGCAATTTGGAAAGATTGTTACTGGCTATGTGATTTGTAATATATATATATATATATATATATATATATATATATATATATATATATATATATATATATATATATATATTACAATCATCACTATATAGTGCCAGGGACCCCGGGTGGTCGAGTGGTCTAAAGCGCTCGCCTTTACAGATCACTGACATCTCACCTCTGTCTGCGTGGGTTTCGAGTCTCGGGCTCGGCCAACGTGGGTATGTGAGAAAGCTTGCCAGTAGCTTCCCGTGGGTCGGTGGTTCTTCCTGGGGTTTTCTCGGGTTCTTCCTCCACCAAATATACTGGCCGCCATGTATAGCCTATCATGTGCTGAAAAATGGCGTTAAACCCATACAAACCAAATATAGTACCGATCAAAAAGTATAATTCCTAAGATATTACGGAAACAATGCGACACGTTTTAGGAAGATAAACTCTTCCAAATAAACGTAAATATGTAGTCCTTGAATATACAGGCAAAGATCTTAAAAAGGTTATAATCATAGAAAGGTTGAAAACTTCAAAAATCTGCTAAATAAAAAATAATTTTTTTCTCTTACAATATTGTAACAGTATGAAACCGAGTAGAATTGGATATGGAAAAATATTTCACACAATCACGTGAATGAGATGTTTATTTATAATTCAAATGAATGATGAATGAATCTGACACATTACTCGTGCACAAAGTTCAACAACGGATATAACAAAATGATATCGATCCTCAATGGATACAATCAAAACATGGATTTTCAATAAATAATCACAAATGATCTCGTATGTCAACGAATATGCTCAATATATGGAATTTATTAACATATTATTGATATATGGATCTACGAACATATATGATCAGTGTATGGATTTTATCAACATTTATGATCAATGTACGGAATTATCAACACATATGATCAACGTATTGAAGTATGATGGAGATATGGATCTATCAGATATGATCGATGTATGGAATTATCAATAAAGATTATCAACGTATGATGATGTATTAGACTGATTGTCACATATATAGTGACATTGATTTTTTAGGTTTAAAATTGAATATATATTTATCTCGTGGTATCCATGCCACGAATACAATATATTTCCAAAACCACAGCTCATGACAAACGGTTAATGAACAACCTCATGCAGTCCGCTCCTACCAGCCTGCAGAAGGATACCTCAAGAACCCCCCTATTCCGCAGAGCCGTTGGTCCAGAACCTTTGGCTCCTCACACTGAGTAAATCAGTATTGTCCCTTGAACACACGTCACCATTGACTGCATTATCTGGGTTGCACAAGCCAACAGAGTTCAACGACTCCCTGTAACAGCTCTACAGCTGAAGATTATTTCAGCAAAGTGGATAGCTTCCTGACAAGAATCATCTGTATTGTAACGATACAGGGAGAATTGGGGCTATAAGTACTATGATCGCGGTCACATCCACGGGCAGATCACTCGACGTAAAACGGGTTCCACACTGCCTGTGCTTTGTGCGTGCATTAGTGAGTGAAAAGAAATCAGTGTTTCTAATGGTCAAGGTTAAAAACAATACACCTCCGGGTAACGCTATACGCGGCAATGAGACCCATCTACATTTTCATTCATATATAATGCATATGCATTTTCGTACACACAATTCCGTGACAATACCCCCCCCCCCTTAAAAAGTGGAAACACTTTTAACAAATCACGGTATATGAGCAAAGAAATATAAACTTAAACTCTTTATTTATATTACCAGGACACGATGGTAACAAGAGAATCTGGAAATCACACTCTGCTTACGTAATCGGCCCCTACATTTTCCGTTCATTTGAATGCCTCGATCCGGAAGCGATACGGTTGTAAAGTCAACGCCAAACGCATCAATCTTGGGCTGGAGACTTTCGCTTTGTTTAAATACCAAAGGGGCTGGTGGTTCGTTTCAAGTAGAAATTTCGTTCCTAAAAGGTATGTGTGAAGTTTTCCTTTTCCCCAAACTTCTGCAAAAGACTCTTTTTCAATCACGGAGTAGTTTTGCAATAGAGGCAGCAATGTTCTACTTGCATAAGCGACAGGTAACTTTCTCCCAATCCCGTGTCTAATTCATCATTTCTCAACACGAATGATTTATTCAACTCTGATAACTTTAGGTTTGGTGCACTGGTCAACTTTCCCTTAATAGCGTTAAAAGTTCTTTCCTGGCATGTCCCCCAGGACACTGTATTGGGTTGTCCTTTTCTAGTCAAGTACGCCAAAGGACTAGCTATCGCGGAGAAATTCGGAAAGAATTTTCTTTAAAATCCTACTACCCCAAGAAACAATCAAACCTGTTTCTTGGTTTCCAGTCAGGAAGTGTTTCTGATCGCTTCAATTTTGTCAGAGTTGATGTTTAACTGTCCTGACCCACTTACTAGATGGCACAAGCATTCCAAGTTAGAATATGCGATACTATATTTGGTGAGTCTCGCTGAGAGATTGGCCTTGCATAGTTTGTTGAACAGGTTAATCAAGACGGTACTTTGCTCTTCCCAGGTATGCGTATACACCAGAATATCGTCAACAAAACTATCTACGTTTTCCATGTATTTTAACAATTGGCGCACAAAACGACAGTACGATGCGCTTGCGTTGACCAAACCGAAAGGCATGACTTTAAACTGATATAGACCTTTTGGAGTCGCGAATGCCGTTAACACGCGGGCATCATCAGCGGTGGGCACCTCCCAGTATTCTTTGGTGAGATCTAAATTCGAAATATATTGAAGCCCTGCCAATATTAAAAACAAGCCCTCGATATATGGCATCGGTTCCGCATCAAATACGGTGATCTTATTCAGTTGATGAAAATCTATACAAAAAAGATTTGTTCCCTCGTTTTTCCTGACCAGCACCACGGTGGACGGATACGGCGAGTTGAGGGTTCAGTTACCCCGAGGTCCAGCATTTTGCTTATCTCCTCGTCGATTGTCTTCCGTGCATTGAAGGGTATTGGAAAATCCTTAATCCTGATTGGCTCTGATGTAATTAAATTTACTTCATGCTTTATTAACTAAGTATAATATTATAATATAGTCTGTCTGTAAAATCTCCGCGATTTGTCGGTATAGTCCTTCAGGTAACTCTGGACACTCATTGACCTGATCTACCACTTCTTTTCCTGCCCCGATGGGGCACTCTAGTGAATTTCTGTACTGGGTCTTCCTTTAGTTTGCCACCCGACGCGTCTTTGATGACCGCAGTACATACAACGTTCAATACCTCTTTTTCTGTCGTTTCATCGGACCTCTCTACGTATCGTTTTAACATATTTGCATGAAATATTCTCAACTGACTCTCCATGTATATTCTGTAGTCCATTTCGTCCTTGAGCAGTTTGACCTCATAAGTCCCTTTCCACTGGACCAAGAACTTGTTCCTACTAGTAGGTCGAAGCACCAGCACTCGATCACCTACGTCGAATTTCCTATTTCGCGTCCCGTAGTTGTAATATTTTGCATATTTACGTCAGACACGTACTCTCTAATCTTTCGCGCAATGTATTGGTCGGTCGTTTTTACTTCCTGGTCCGCGACATCACTGGACCATAGTTCGCGGAGAATCCGCATAGGACTACGAATTGTCCTACCGAATAACAACTCGTACGCCGAAAATCCCAAGCTTTGGTGCGGTACCTTGCGATACGAGAACAAAATCTCATTTAATCATCGGTCCCAATCTCGCGATCTCTCCGCACACATCCGACGTAGTATTTGTTTGACGTTCCGTTAAATTTCTCGACCAAGCCGTTACACATGGGGTGATACGGTCTTGTGCTCAACTGTCTAATTAATAGCAACCTACTAATTTCCGCCATACGTTCCGAAGTAAATTGGGCCCCACTATCCATGAGAACATCCTGATACACCCCTACCCTGCTGAACATATCAACAAGTGTCTCGGTCACACGTTCGATTTCAATAGATGGTAATGCTATGACTCCTGGTATCCAGTTGCATAATCCACGAGGTTGATGATATACCAGTTCTTCCAATCTGTAATAGGAAATATGGGTCCCATAATATCGACGGACATCCTTTTAAATGGGGTATCTATTTTAGGCATTTGGTGTTATGGTACTCTGGTGGGTTTTTTCTTCCTTTGAAACCGTCTTTTGGCACACGTCGCACGATCGACAGAATCGTGTTACGTCGCTATTCACGCCAGGCCAATAAAATTGGGCCAACACCCTATCGGTTGTTGTTTTCATGCCTAAGTGACCTGCCATATTGGACTCGTGTGCCTCTCTGAGTATATGGGACCTGAATTTCTGGGGACAAGCAGATGGAAAACTTTGTATCATCCCACGTGGTAAATTTCCTGTACATTATTCCTTTCGTGCGTAAGATTTTCGAATTTCCCCCTCCTTTGCAATGTTTCTCAGTACTGAACACAATTTTTCCCACGGTCGCGCTCAAGGACGCTTCATGACCTTGTTCTTGCATACATTCATCGCGCGAAATATCGGTCCCGGTTTTCGAAACTTTCAATGTTATCAGTGGCTGTTTATCCGTCCGCGCCTGCGATCTAGTTTCGACCTGTTGTATAATAGAAAAACGAAAATCTGACATATTTGGGAGTCTGGAGCCCTCGACATTTCCAATTGTTAAGTCGTATATGAGGTTGTCCATACAAAGCATTTCGACGGTTCCGGTCAGGAAAGGCGTCTCGCTTTCTATTCTCGCGACGGGAACGCGATCAATCATTTGATCTAACAATATACACGGGGATTTCCAACCAAGCATTTCGTCATCTCTTACGAGACTCCGTTTTACCACCACGCCCGTACACCTGCTGTCGCTTAAGTCCATAACTTCTTGATGTTTGGTGGTACGACTAGCTGTTGGTACCCTCGCCTCGGGGTAAGGACAAGTGCCGATTGATTGAATAACATCCGGACCAATCTGCGCACGCTCCGCAAACTCGTATGCCGTACTCGCGTTATTAGTTCCCGAATTGTCACGTGGAAAATCATCACGCTTGTCGCCTCCTGACTACCTCCTGCTTATAATAGCAACCGCTACTCTTTGGACAAATCCCTTTCGTTTCGGAAAATCGGGCGAGATGTGGCCCCACTCTTTACATGTGTAACATTGTTTATCCTTACGTCTAGCACCCTTTCCACGCTTAAAACTTTCACCTTTATTAGCACCAGCTTTTTCGGGTTCTCGGGGTCTCTGGTCTTTAGACTGATTACCTGATTCATTGTCTTTCGAAACCACATTCTGGATATCTTTCCGAGCTTCGGAGAAACAGTATGCTTGTGTAGCCATGTCAGAGATATTCGTGACGGATTTTCCTCTCAGAAACAGGTACAACTCCCTACTACAAGTGGTTAACAACTGGTCTCTAAGTAAAATGTCCGTCAGACCCTCGAACGTTTTTTTTCTTTCTTTTCTCCACCTTACCACATTCAACCCATCCTTGTAAATACTTCCCTGTTCTACTGACGAACTGAGTGAATGTTTTCCCTCTTTCGGGTTTACTATATTTTAACATCTTCCGGAACTCTTGCTCGGTTAGCTCATATCTGTTAGGAGTGCCTCTCTTAACGCGTCATAATTTAACGCGTCGTTCGCGGGGAGACACGGATACACATTCAGCGCTTTACCCTTTACTAATTCGTTGAGATGAAGCGATCAATCCTCCTTTCTCCACTTCTAGACAGTGGTATATCGTTCAAATCTATGCAAACAGCTGTCCATATTATCTTTATCGTCATCTCTACTGTTTAAAGTCTTGAAGTCTTGTTTCCCCTCTGTCTCAGCCTCTTTTTTTGTTTTTGTTTTGTGCTCCCTCTCCATATTCCTGTCTTCTAGCTCTGTTGATTCTAGCTTTGCTTGTTTCTCCCTCCCTAACTTCCGTTCCTCTAATTCTCTCAACTGCTCTATTCTTTCCCTTTCTGCTTTCCTTTCCCATCCTATCCCTTCCTTCTGTCTGCTTTTCTAATTTTATCTTCTCCTTCTCAAATTCCCTTTTGTCCGCTCTGCCTGCCGCTCTATCTCTAACGTTTTCCTTTCTATATCCCTCTCCTTTAACCTCTGATTCCATTCCCAAGCCTGTTCCTTCTGAACAAATTTTCTAAGGGACTCCCACTCACAACCAAACAGCTTCCTCATCTCCTCAAGGTCATTAAGTGACGACACGATTAGTACCTCTAATAAGATCACCAATCCCAACTGCACTACCAGGTCAAACGTACAATTATGGGAGCAACACGCAAATCAATCCTATCTTCCTTCTCAGAGGGCAACAAAATAAAAACAATATGTATATATGACGCACGAAGGGGCAAAGGATTAGTGTAAGCGAGATATTTACTCACCCCACCTGCGTTATCCCTTGTCGGGAATGTCGCAATCTGATAAGTGATAAACATTACTGGAGTCAAGACCTATGTAAACCAATGCCAACGCTCCGCCTCATCCGATCACACTTCTGACACCATTGTAACACGATGAAACAAGGTGGGACTGGATCTAGAGAAATACTTGGCACAATCACGTTTATTTATAATGCAAATGAATCATGAGTGAATCTGACACCATACTCATGCGCACAAAGTTCAACAACGGGTTTAACAAAATGATATCGTTCCTTAAAGGATACAATCCAAGCAAGGAATTTCAACTAATAATCACAAATGATCTCGTATGTCAATGAATATGATCAATATATGGAATTTATCAATACATATAGGATCAATGTATGGAATAATCAACAAATATGATCAACGTATTGTTCATAAAAAAAGTATGATGGAAAAATGGTCTATCAACATATATGATCGATGTATGGAATAATCAAAAAGTATGATCAACGTATAGTTCGTTAACAAGGATGATGCTGTATTAGATTGACTGTCACACATATAGTGACATTGATTTTTAGGTTCAAAATTGAAATATGATACTTATCTCGTGGTATCTATGCCAGGAATATGAGATATTGAAAAAACCACAGCTCCCGACAAATGGCTAAGGAACGACTTCATGTGGTCCGCTCCTACCAGCCTGCAGAAGGATACCTCAAGAACCTCCCTATTCCGCAGAGCCGTTGGTCCAGAACCTTTGGTTCCTCACACTGAGTAAATCAGTAACGTCCCTTGATCCAAAGTCACCACTGACTGCATTATCTGGGTTGCACAAGCCAGCAGAGTTCAACGACTCCCTGTAACAGCTCTACAGCTGAAGATTATTTCAGTAAAGTGGATAGCTTCCTGACAAGAATCATCTGTATTGTAACGATACAGAGAGAATTGGGGCTATAAGTACTATGATCGCGGTCACATCCACGGGCAGATCACTCGAGGTAAAACGGGTTCCACGCTGCATTAATGAGTGAACAGAAATTATTATTTCTAAATCGCCAAGGTTAAATACAATACACCCTTGGTAACGCTATACGCGGCAACGAGACCCATCTACATTTCATTCATATATAATGCAATGGCATTTCCTGTACACACAAATCCGTGAAAAATATCAAAGATAAAAAGATGCCAAGGTTCTGCGAAAGGTATATAAAATAAAACAAAGAGGTGAAAGAGATAAAGCCCTTAAAATTATAGAACCGACATTTGTTACATAAACCGCATTCTTTTAGAAGGTCAAATATTTTTTCTAGAGAAACATCAAAATCTGCTTGATCGAGTTGATCTCATATAATTTCTGTCTCGCAGTTTGGAAAGTCGATACACTTAACAAGAATGCTTTCCACTGTTATTGGACACTGGCACACTCCGGTAGAGGTTTACCCTACAAGTTGTATTCATGGGTCAGGAAAGTGTGTCCTATACGTGAACCTCAGAATACTACCTCGTCTCTACGATTTTTTCAATATAAATGACGCCACTTTCCAGTGGAGGGTTGGATGTTCCGAAGCTTGTTTGCGGAGTTTTCATTCCAAATATTTTGTCAAGTATATAGAACGTATCCATTGATATATTACTTAAGGCTCCCCTACGGGATCTTCAATGCATAGTTCCGATATCGAACGATAAACTCCGCCCACTTAGTTACTGTTGCTCCGGCTCACACGCTATCGTCAAAATGGCGGATTCAGTAGCATCAGCAACAGATTCCTTGGTAAATATTCCCGACAATATTTCTGAAACTTTCCTACCTGATTACAAGAATCTTTCAGATCGTGTGTTCAAGAATGGCGTGAACTACTACACACAACGATATATTCATCAAAATTAGAACCTTTGATGACGAAAATTAGGTGAAAGTTGCAGCACGTTGCTGGCAGTCTATGAGAAAGATGGAACATCCTCGCAAACTTCAAGTAGACATTTCGCTCGAAGAGGACAAAATAACAGAATCTTTCTGGTCTTGCAAAGTTGGGTATGTTTATTAATTAAATAAGAATTTCTAGTATGACTTCACTAATGTTTATTTTTTTTATTTTAAAAAAAAAATTATTTAAAATAAAGCTTTCGTTATGTATTCGCACCCGTTAAATTTATATCCTACATTTATAATTGTCATGTAAGAATAAAAATCCAATTACTTTTTCTCAGCTACAATAATTTTTTTTATTATTTATTATCAATTAATAATTTAATTATGTGTAGGAAAAGCATTAAAGTTACAATAAATAAATAAACAATTTATACAAAGCTTCCTGAGTGATTGAAGGGAGTGTTTTACGTTCCTTACTACATATTGACATATATCCTCTTTTGGACGGATAAAAGCATTTTATAAGAGTATCATTGATAAACCAGTAAATTTATTAAATTATTTCAGATCCATGTCAAGCGATCAATTATCATAATCTCTTAAAAAAGAACGAAATAATATTGGCACGTCGACATAAACAACGGGGTTATATTTGCATCCGCTTTTACCTTTGTTCACTAATTAGTGTGACGCGTTTAATCTTACTTCATTGATATCATAACATTTTGCAGGTGTTATAAAATCAGTAATTTGTAAGAAAGAAGTTTTATTTGAAGTCAGCGTGACAAAAATACAGTAAATGGCAGGGCATAGCTTGCTGTTATTTATAGTCTCAGTCCTAATAAAGACAAAAGAAATATTTTATTACAGTTTCACCTCTTCATAAAGTTAAAATATTTTGAAAAAAATACCTCATTAAAATAAAAATTTTATGAAATATAAACCAATTAAAAATTTTGAAATAAATGAAGTCAAAATCCAATTTTGCAAGTATAGATATTGAATAGAATTAGGGCCATTCTAGAACTTAATGTATAGGGTGGAGATGGTTTCAAAACTCCACAACACTCAGTATTGTATTAAGTTCTCCAAGAAAAACCATTTTAATATGCTTTTCATGTTGTGTTTTTCAGATAACATGGACACTGTTCACACATTATTGGCTTAATCAAGTCACTTAAATGTTTAAAACTTCTTAATTTAAGGTACCTGACCAGCAGAGTTGTACAAGTACAAGAATAAAATATACAAATTGGCAGACTGACCCTCTTAGACCTTGATTGAATAAGTCATTCATCATGCCATACTTTCACGTTGTGTAAAATAAGCTTTCTCCAAGTTAAAAAAAAATGGCCACTATACGTTCTTTCTTTATGAAAGCTTCTGTTATAAGTGTTTCAAGTCTGACTGGTCTGATTGTGTTTCTCTGGCGTCTGAATCCACATAATAGTTTGCTGGACTGAAGACTCCAGAGTAATCTGCCATGTAGCATTCGACCCATGGTTTTATAAATACAGCTTGATATTGCTGTGGGACGATAGTTGGAATCGTCGGTATGGTCCTTTCTGTGCATGGGTACTAATATCACCGTTGCATCTAGCTTTGATGGTGAAAAGTCGCCTGGTTCCCAAATTGTATTGAAAATATGAAGTAGTGTATTGCGGGCTGTATCAGGCAAGTGTTTCAAAAGCTGACAGTGGATATCACCTGGTCCTGCTGAAGTGTCATGGGTTCTATCAAGAGAGTCTCGTAGTTCTCTGAGAGTAAAGGTATTAATGTAATCTTCAGCGTTAGTAGATTTAAAATTTAAAGGAACCCTATTCTTTCAGGTTTCTAATACGGGGGAATTTTTCAGAAAATAGTTCACTGGTGAGAAATATTTGGAAAATGTTTCGGCCAATATGTTTGAAATCTCTGGTAATGTAGTGACTAATTTCTTAGATTTCTTTAAATGTTTGATACGGTTGTTTTTATTAAATATTTCATAATGAGATACTGAAATGTATTAGTGGGAGAAAAATGATTTCGCCACAGTGGTGATAAAACTTTTATCGCCACAATGATGATATCAGTTTTGGAACTAATTTCTTTTCCCATTTATGAAATATATCTGCCCTTATTTTGTTATTCAAACTTATATTTCCATATTTTGGCCTGTTTCATTTTTCTTCCTCTGGTCTTTCTTTCTGTCCCATCCTTCTTCTCTTTGTGTCTCCCCATCAGGAAAAACATATCGTAAAATATGCAAAGACTGTAGACTCTCTAATATAAATTTATATAATCACTGAAGAGGCGCCACGAAAAAATGCCTAAAACGGACTCTAAAAAACATGAAGTATGCTTCAAGTATTAACTTTTATTTTATAATTCCACATGAATCATTCATATTGTCAGTGACTGAACTTAACATGATCTGTTGCTATTCTGTGATACCCATACAAATCGCATACCTGTTACGCTCTGCTACAAACGGTATACGTTTTCAGGATAAACTCTTGATTAAATATAGTAAAAACATTGGTTTAAGTACCGATTTTAATTTGCATCACAATCATAATCGTATTTAAAAACGAGGAATAAATCGCGGAGAGATGAGTGTTGATTGCAAACCGAAATTAAGTGATACTCGAAATTTGGGTGCAGCGTTTGTTACAGACCTAGACTGCAAGATGGCCAGGGCAACATAATTCACGTTTGAATGCAGAAATAAATAAAATAAAGAACTAAAATCCTTACAAGTAAACTCATTAAAATCTTTTGTTTAAAGATGTTACACTCTGAAGTCTGTCTGATTCAACCGCTCTTTGATGTTTCTACACAACCCCAACCCCACCAATGTCTACTGTATCAACCCGCGCCAGAAATGTGTTAACGAAAATAAAAGAATCTCTTCATTTTCGAATGTAACTAGTCATTAATTTGACAAAATCCACAATTTGAAGCATTATACGTACGAGTTAAATTTTCAAAACGTCGCTGTACTAAAATTATTGTAAAATTTCGGAACATCTTTTTATCGATATAGTAATGCAGCCGTTAATCGTATTGCACAGAATAGTGAACATAATCCATGCAAATAGACCGTTTTTGCCTTCAAATTATATATATAATAAAAAGAAAATCTATGGGTTTTTTTGTTGTATCTTTTAGGAGATATAAGGAAATATTTTACTCGCGAAGCGGAAACACTTTGCATTGTCATTAGAGGCTTCCTTATATCTATTTTAAAAATAACAACATAGATATCCTCTATTTATTTTTGCCAATGGTTTTCCGAACCATATTCCATATTGATTTAATAAAGGAGCAAGAGTTCAACCTGGAGACGTTGGGTCTCCGTGTTTTCCTCTTTCTCTCTCTAATGGTACGATAATTGAGTATTTTTTAAGGTTTGGAGTTGCTGGATTGGCGTTGAAATCTATAAAACCCTTATCCGCCGTTCCATAATGGCGTCCTTGCAAGCATCATCAATTCGACAAAGTTTTTTGTATCATATCCCCAGCAACATCCTGGAGTGTGGTAGTAAATAAGAGTATCGGATCCGCTGCGTTTTCAAAACAACCAGTTGTTAAATTTGATTCCGCAGAGGGGTTGAAAGTTTTCTTATCTGCCTTATTCATTGTCCATCTCTGGACTAGCCCTTGAGGTTTGGGTGTATTACTTTTAAGGTATATTGGAAATTGATCATTACCAAAGAGGTCCTCACTAACTTCAAAAGAGAAGTCCACTGAAAGAGATGGATTGCAGATGGTCAGATCTAGGGGCGAGTAGGATATAGTGACAGAATGTAGCTAAATATACGACTTATCATCAAAAGGCAAAGATTGTGGTTTTAAACAGTCTTATATTTTGTTCCATCTCTCATTAATATCTTTGCAACCCCAAAGTGTATTGTGACAGTTAAAGTCGCCAACTAGAACAAAAGGTGCTGGTAACTGTTTAGTAAGTCGGTCAAGATCAGATTGACTGATTGGCGTGCTTGGGAGACGATATATTAAGCAAACTGAAGTTTTGTATACACGAACGGCTGTAGCCTTTAATCTAGTATTGAGATTGATTTGGCTGTGAGAAGTTTTGTTATTTATGATGATGGACACTCCACCAGTGGCTTCTCAATGTTCCTCGAAAAGTTGTTGTATGTTATGAATTATTTAGATTAACTCTTTCGTTCCCTTTTCAAATGGTCTCCATATTGCTGACATCTGTTCAGCCATGTTCATTAAGTAGAAGACTTATTTCATCAATATTTGCACTTAAACCTCGGCAGTTCCATTGTATTTTTGTTCCAGATTTATTTATGAAAATGGTGGAAATACGGACTTCTGAGAGGTTTCCCTGGTACGCTATCACGGGGCTCTGCAGTTTCCATCCTTCCTAGACTTCCAAACGTTTTGGGAAAGCTTGACATGATCGTTGGATTCTTTCAGAAGTCAATTGAATCCCTTGATTCTCTCTTTATTCAATTTGGAGCATTCATTTCCACTGGGGCCAACAGTTTGCTGCTCTTTTGGTGGGACGGATCTAATCAGTTTCTCATTAGTAGTGATGGGATATGTATGTGTCACATTGTTACTTTAACCAATGGGGCTTGTGATTTACTGTTCTCTTTGTGAGCTTGATCTGCCCGGTGTTTTGCTCGTAGCGTTGGATTTCTTATTTATCACATTGTTACAGTGAGTAATTGTTTTCTCTGCTACACTCTCAGTTTGAGTGGTTGCGTGCACAGGTTTGGGAGGTGTCAAGATTGTAAACTTGGCCTAGCCCTGTGCCTAAGTAATAGGGTACAGACCGAATCTGAGGAAGGTTTCTTCTCCGCCACTGATGCATTGGCGTAGGATTTGCCGGCAGTGTTTAATGGAGTTGTGGCTTACACACATTCTCTGGGTTGGGAAAAGTCACACCTTTCTCCTCTTTCAAGCGTTGGATCTCTTTCTAGACTTTCCAATTAGGACAGTCTCTGGAATACGAGAAGTAGTCTCTCACAGAAGATTTTCCAGTGCCATGACGATCCAGCATAGTTTACTTGTCCACACCTGGGGAAGATTAGTTTTCTTGTGCAGCCATCTTTGTGGTGGCCATACTTCTCGGAGTTGAAGAACCGCTAGGGATTTGGGATGAAAGGGTCCACTGGGTTGTTCAGGAAACCAGCCTTAATAGATGCAGGCGAAGTGTCGCAGTGGAACGTCAATACATAAGTATTGGTGGGAATTGAATGCCATTACGGTGAATGTTGATTCGTTTCGCTTGGGAGACGTTCTGACTTCAAAGATTTTAAAGCATCCAAGTCTTGAAGCAAACGCCTAAATCTCTAGATAGCACGACACCTCTTCATCTGTGTAGTGATACATGTATGGGTATTTCCACAAACCTCTTGGCGCGAAGCAGATTATTAGAGTGAGCTTTGCAGGTGCACTCTGTTGATAACTGACCCGAGCTAAGGTTGTTTTTTCTACACCATTTGGCTCCCCAGCCAAGTTCTGAAGCGATTTTCCTATCGCAAACGGAGATAGCTTTGTTAGCGTTTGAGTTTCATCAGTTGTCTCAACGATGAGAAATCGAGGCAAATTTCCCTGACTCGAAACAGATTCCTCTTCCGAGTCACTGGTCGAATTATATCTGATTCTTTTAGATCAGGTCTCCAACTACTGACAGTTTGTTTTGTTTGTTTTCCCATAATGGCAGAACGTTATTTCGTCACCTTTGCTCCCCACTCACCTCAGAGCCGAACAAAGGGACAGAGATTCACAGTAATTTATTGCGTTTCTCATGCCAGGGCTACAGAGGGTTGTATACTCGAATAAAGTATAATCCTTACTCGATTGACCCTTCCTACCGCCTTCAAGGGCCAAGTCCTTTGTAATCTTCCAAGCATGAATGTAAAAAAGGTTCCCTAATCTCATTGGTGACCTTTGAAAGTCTGCAGATCAGTGAAACTGAATTCATTATTAACATAGCCCCTGTAGCTTGGACTGACTGGCCGATTGATCAGACCAGGCTTCTGACAAACCGTCTAGCTAAGTTGAGGCCGAAGTAGTGTTTTGCATCAGAGTGGCAACAAGCTGCATCTCCTCTACCGACATGGGACGCAATTTACAGCAGACAGGTTGACTCCATTAGTTGCCTCATATGAAATGAAGGAGGGAACATCGAGTCCGCAAAAAAGGGCAAGGGGCGGCATAATATTAAGCTTGACTAATGTTTAGCGTTACTAATAAGTGACTCATGATTTGTATTTATTCTGGATTGTATTTACAACAGTTATGAAAATGAACAGCACCAGAAGTAGATTCTTCCAAAGCCAAGAAGACTATTCAACAGTTTAGATTAATTTTGCGTGCAAGAGCTGAGATGGCGTCATCCCATTCGTCGTCATTTAACGTATATGTTAAAAGCATTATCCCTTATAAATCTGTCAAACTGCAATTCCCGTGTACATATAATACGGATAATCAATTGAAGAAGTTTAAGTATTTACACAAATACGAGTCATGCTGCATTCATGCAATTGGAATTATAAAAACCTACGTAATAAATAGATCTGATTTACTATTGAAAACTAGATTAAGACTATGAACAATTTGACAAAACAGTAATAACGTTGTTACTATACAATATTGATTACAAGCTGTGTAAACGTTACTATCTTTCATGGCATCAGATGTGGTGTGTTATTTTAATGTCTCTACAAGCTTCACCTTTGAACGTGTGACCTATTTTCTATATAATGATATGCAATATCAAGACGAGTTTACAATTAGTTAATGAAATCTGTCAAATTAAGAATATTTATAATTGTAGGTTATTGTTTTAAATGTGTATGATGATTTATTTTACATCGCGATAGCATATGAAACAATGTCTCTTTGCTCTGTATACTGGCTTATAACGGTTTGTTTATCTATATTGCTCACGAGAATGATAAGTATAATTTTGTGTTGGTACAAGGCCAATTGATCTATGCGTGGCACGAGTTCTGTAAATATACATGCCCAAAAGTGACCTTTAGTCACATTTCATCGGTTATTACTGTTTTCTGATAATACCATTAGTATTACGTTTTGGATTTTTGTCAGATACAAACAAAATAATATGCCACACGCAGAGCTATGAACAAATGCGTAGTAAAGCAACATGTAAACAAGTTTTTATATTCCTGTTTCCTGAAATGCGTCTGGCACTATGCCAAAAGTTACACAATATAATCTCTCTCTCTCGTTTGTTTGTTGGTTTTAACGGCATTTTTAATATGTTATTGGCTATATCATGCGGAGGAAATGGGATCTAAATGCTTTTCCCTAGGTTACACAGAGGCAGCCAATCTGGGCTGGCCTGGGCAGGTATCGAACGCGTGAACCTTGGATTACAAGCCTGATGCTTTACACCAACTGAGCTATCACGGCTCTCCTCTCTAGAGAGAGATAGATCACCCACTTCTTTTTTTATAAGCGTCATTTGTTTTTAATGTAATATATGCTGGTTGCCAAAATGAAGTTACTGTCTCGTATTTCAATCTCATCGGATATAACAGTATTTAATTCGAAATTGCATACCCAGATTAAGACATCATCAAATCAGATTCATAAAATTCAAAATTGTCATAATTGTCAGTTTTTGTCCCAATTAATCAATGACTCTATATGACTTTTTCTCCTTCCTTTTGAGAACGTCTTCGGTTGACGTTATCCAGCAAAAAAGAACATTGCTATGTTACAAATTTCTTAACAGAAATAAAAATACTCAGTTACATATATTTTGAATTAATATTAGTAGCAATGTGTTGTCTGTTCATAGAGTGTGTTAGTCCTGGCCTCTCCTCCTCTTATATTGTCCAAACTTAGACATTTCAATACTCTCGCTAATACATACATAATTATGAAACTCTTGGGTACTCTGCATCGTATATGTGGATTATTGCCATGCAAATGTAGCATGATTTTCTAGATTTTCTTGAGTGTGATCGGAACGAAGGACAAAACAATCCTCCTTCCCAAAATATTTAGTTTCTTCTTTGAGGATCGAAAGAAATTGCAGAACTGAAAATTTCTTATATTTGCCGCATAAATTGCGTTCATCATGTTCTATTAATGCAATTTTTTTTAATTATGAAACATAAATATAGCATTATATATACATATATATATATATATATATATATATATATATATATATATATATATAGAGAGAGAGAGAGAGAGAGAGAGAGAGAGAGAGAGAGAGGTAGATAGATATGTCGGTCTGTTTATCAATATTTGGTTTGGTGTTTAAGGGCACATCAACACACTAAAGTTATTTTATGCCATGGCAATTAACCTATCGCCGTTTGTCAGACAAACTCTAACACTTGCCGATACCTATGAATACATATGAACGGCCGACCAATATTATGGCTGGAAAAGTTTGCGGCATCATGTGATTTACAGGCGCACTCAGATTGGTTGGTTGGTTTGGTTTTTCACCTTTTCAATACAATATTGGATATATTATACCGTAACAATGGCAGCTAAGTACCTTCTCCAAGGACACGCCAAGGCAGCCATCCAGGTTCACCTGTGCGGGTATCGAACCCGTGATTCTTGGATTACGAGTCAGATGCTCTTCCAACTGAGCTACTGCGGCTCCCAGGACACTGAGGACCTTGCCAACTGCTACTATATATCATATACAAATTCAAATCGTCATAACTCCGACATTTATTAGCTATTTTTCATGAAATTGTTAGTATACACTAAAATATTATGACGAATTCATATGGGCTACTTGTCAATATGAAATACTCTGATTTATGATGTGCTATGCTAATGAATTCACGTGGTTATGTCTGGTCTGGAGATTGTTCGGTTGGAGTAAAGTGCCTTGCGCAGGGATACACCACAGTGTCCGACCTGGGTTGATCCGATAGTGTGATTCGAAACCATACCCTTTCAGTAGCGAGTTTGGCACCCTAACCGTTGAGCTACCGCGGCTATCTATCACTATTTATCTATGTATCTATCTCTATATACCTATCTCTAATGTATATTCTAATTTATTTGGCTATTCTCAAATCGGTAGCAATAGAAGAAGAAGAAGAAGAAGAAAAAGAAGAAGATGATGATGATTATAATGATGATGAGAGATAAGCTAGAGAAGGAGGCGTTCTGATGCCTGAAATACAAAAATGCTCCACCTAATCTTCAAACGAGAGGCACTGCGTTAATTGAAAACGCTACGCCTTTAAATTGTTAGAGAAGAGGTCACGTAACAGACCATGGGTAGTACTATCACTCGCCTGCACGTCTGGAGCGCAGGATTCGATCTAAAGTCAAATGATATGTTGGGTAAAATAGTCGTCCGTCTAATTCTGATGGTGTCCGCCTAATGCCGTATACTTCGTCTTGTTCGAGACAGCTTGAGCCAATAGTTGTACTCTGCAATCTGCTTCTCTGTTTCGTTTATGAGTGACAGTGGCACATGGGCGGTTGGGGCTTTACTCAGTCTGGTTGTTTGATATTTTCACTACTTTTCTCGTAATAAATGTAAAAAAGATAAACAGTGAACCAGACCCTATACTTTAGAGGACTTCAGTACATTTGCAACTTTATTGTAATCTTTATTATAATTTTTTTTTATCTAGGAACTAGTTGGTCATAATCCCAAGGACATTTCCATGGATTGACCATAAACATTATGCAATTACCCAATGACTGTGAGACTCTCCGAATCCTTTTAACACTATCTGCATCTTCCTCTCGGAAGTCAGGCTAAACAATCCACGACTGCAAATAAAACCTATCTGCTTCATTTAAGGTAATTTGTTATTTGCATCTTCAACCCTGAAATAGTGATGCTTGTTAGAGAAATAAAAATCATGAAGATATAAATTTTTATTATGGCCTCTCCATATCAAGTGGACATTGCCTAGGTGTCATAAAACTATGGAACTGAATTTTCCCTCTGAGCCAATAAAAAAGACGTCACAAATGAAAGTATTTTATCATTGGCAAGCACAAAATCGCAAGCTCAAACTCAAGCTCTGAAGATTTATGAATTCCAGGCCAGCATTTACAGGCACATAACTTCGTTTATCCATACCTCGCTTATCCGAATTATCACTTTATCCGAACCATATGTACTAACATATATCCCCAAAGTATCCTGGTTCGGTACAACCAAAAAAACTCATTCATCTGAATCCTAGCTGAGGTCCCCTTAGTGCTAAAAGTCGACCTGGGCCATCATGTTTTGAACGCTTGACGTTAACGCTAAGTTCCATTAGGCTACAAAATTGATATGATTCCACATTACTTAGATCTGGATGTTTCCATTACGATAAAATCGTTCAAATAAGACGCATTGCCAAGAAATTCCACAGCCTAAGTTCAACAGCCATTTCTTAGCACATCTGCGGTATGAAAAAGAAGGTTGGGCGGAGTTTACATCTGGAGTGAAACTATCGAATCTGTGATAGATAGCACACACACACACACACACACACACACACACACACACACATATATATATATATATATATATATATATATATATATATATATATATATATATATATATATATATATATATATATATATTCGACTAGTTTAGTTAACAAAGCTCGACTTCCCGTGTATTTGGCTTCTAAAAGGCAAATAAACAAAACATGATTAAGTCTTCATACCGTGGAAATGATAAAAAAAAAAAGTTTGGAGAACATAGAGCGTCCAAAGTTCAAAGGTTGACGTTTAACGCAAAAGCGACTTCAACTAGCCTAAACCTTAGTTTATCTGAAAGTTTTTCCTGTCTCCCAAGACGTTCGGATAAAACGAGATTAAAATCTATTCCCTGTTGATCTTCAAAGAGAAAGTAACAAAATGATGGAGTTTGAGACGATGTTAAAATCATACAATATTTATCAATATTACTTCACTTTTAGAACAAAACTATAATCACAAAATCGAGCAATTATTTCATAAGAATGTTAACGTTGGGGAAATGAGAAAACTGGTTGGTAGAGTTATTCGACTTCTCTTTTCCCCAAGATCCCTAGGCACGAGTAATATACATTCGAATGAAAAACAGCAACAAACGCAGTCTCCTTACAAAAACTAAAAGTAATCTCTCTCTCTCTCTCTCTCTCTCTCTCTCTCTCTCTCTCTCTCTCTCTCTCTCTCTCTCTCTCTCTCTCTCTCATTGGCCCCTGGAGTTGATCACTATCAGTCAGGAAAGTAAACGATGGACGTATGCTTTCACCCCCCCCCCCCAACCCCAACCCCCCAAAACAGTGACACATTGCCCAGAGAGGTAAATATTCAACCAATGCACTCAGAATAAAAAAAAAAAAAAAAACCGATAGGCACGGACAGATTGAAAAGGATTGAAAGCGAAATCAGGTACAAAAATGCCAAGAATTACTTTAGTGGTACTCATACTCGTTGAACTTTAGAGGGCAACAGGTACGCAAAATTGGAATTTTGTACTTACAATACTCTATTGATTACCTTTTTTTTTAAGCCTTGGAGAAGCGTATAGATGCTGTGGCACTTCCGTGAACAATATGTCGGAACTTAATACCATGTTTACATCGTTCTCGTCATGGCTTGTGACACTATCTGCTGAAAACGTCACAGTAAAGTTTGAGTGACACGAAACCCCATATGCTACAGTGTAATTGTAACCGCACGAAATGTTTCAGTCCTAAGCCAGTGAAACTTATAGATGTTATTAATACTGCGTCTTAAAAAGTAGTTGAAAGGTGATGATCTGGCAGCACATCTATTTTTATTTATTTATTTATTTAATTTTTGGGGTGGGGGGCCAAGGAGAATTGTAACTTTTATTAATGTCAGTGTTGTCGGAAAGGTTTATATATAACACTGAGTACTCTTACAAGGTGACAATAATGCAGATTTTTTCCACCACAAGTTGCGGAATTTTCATGAATTCCGTGGATTTCCGGCGGAAATGCGATTGATGCTGATTTGTTCGCGCATGCAGACAATCAACATAAATAATGTCTTGCTATTTTATCAATCACTGAAATGCCACTTTCCGTCGCTGTATATATTTGTCCAAGGGTTTTTAATGCGCAAATAAACTACTGTTTAAACATTTTTTTAAAAATTAAAAAATTAAACAAGTTCGGTTAAGAATTTAAAAAATCTCTCCAACGGCATTCTTCAGATAGTTCCTTGTCCAACGAAATATTGTTAGCAGATATTTCGCGAACCTATGTGCTCTCAATGCTATCCTAAAGATGCGGATCCTGACGTAGAATGCTCGTCGAGTTAAATGTCTTTATTGAGACTGCAATATTTTCATGGCCACCAATCCAATACCATATACGAACAGGGGATCGAACATATAACCTCATGGATATGAGCGAGTGCCATGCTACTAAGCTATCAGGGTTTTACATTAGTTTTCCATAAGGGCGTTGAAGTCGACATGGTACCTTTTTCTCTCGCAAAGTATGACTTCAAAATAAATGGATGTTCCATTCATTTTTTTATTATTTATTTACCTGCCACCAAGTGAGACGTCACAACTAAAAACAATCGCTCCGACGTGCTATCGCAGAAGTATTCAATCTTTTCTTCACGACGTTAAGATCTATGTTCAATCCATCAAGTTCAACGTAAGTTCAGATAAGAGGCTGTTAAATTGTCTAGTAATTGAGTCAGACCGACCCTTGTATTCCAAGTACAATAAGCGATAACATCAAGAAATCTAGCTATGGATACCCCTGGCTTTGGATGCCTAACTTTGACTTGTTTCATCCTTGTAGCATCTGAGTCGAGTTTCCATGAGGGAAAGCTAGGCTTTCAAAACTACTGCGGGCTTGCCAATATTTCTCAGCAGTTTTCTGGAATTTCTGTAGAATTCTGGGCATCTGGGTACATGACGTAGGATTCATTATAACTGCAAATTCTGTTGAATAGAGTTATACAGTATATTTTTTTAAACATATTTTAACCATGTCCTGTTGTAAGTAACTTGAAAAAATAAACTAGTCACTTATTATAATTTAAGGTTTATTAAAGTATACACAGACACGGTTTCCGTTAGAAGATGTTGTTAGTGGGCTCAAACTTGTTTACGTATTTTTGCCTCAATATTTGTAAAGACATGCACTAAATTGAGAACCAGTTTAATCTGAGACTTGTAATTTAGAACAATTAAACATTTGACTGGGGTGATTTTACAAATTTTGATTATATAACAGCTTATCAAGCGCTTTCGAAACGGAAGTTTCAAAACTTTTAACTTTTTCTGAGGTGTCTAGACTGCCATTTTTGTTATCCAGATTTGTAGTTTGCTTACTTCTTGCAAATATGCGTATATATAAGGTTTTAAGTCGTATTTTTAATTGGAACATAGAATCACGATTCAGTAGTTGTAAGCTATAATGTGTACTCTACGAGGGCGCCGAGTCCCAAAACCCAAACCCAAAACCACGATCACGATCTGGAAAAATTGCTGATAAGCGCAGACACGTGAGCTTTCCTGACACGAGGCGGTTTCAATATGCGCCATTGTCACAAACGACCTCTAACATAATCGTTACCTTACCATCTCATACGTTTGACACTAATGTCGAAACAATCATGACAAGGTCTTGATCAACGGCCCATTTCTGGTATAGGATAAACGGTTATTTTTGTTTTCAGCTAATTACGTCGACATAATATACCGCAAACAATAATTAAATTAGATATTAAACCCACGCGCGATAATTACTGCAATCACGCTACGTTGATTTCTCTTCGATTAAATTTAATTGAAAAAGGACATACTATTAAGGAACAAAAACAGTTCAGACTTTTAGATACAGATTTGAATCTGCAAAAACATGTTGATTTTAATGTGGTAATTTCGATATGACACAATGTAAACAACTGAGAAGGGTGGGGCACAAAACTGCAGAATGAACTTTATGAAATGTAACCTGAATGTAGACAGGTGAGCTCGGTCAATAGGGGCAGAAAGTCCTCGAGGGTACATTAAAGTACAGAAAATCCTAGAGGGTACATAAAAACACAGAAAAAAACGTTAGCAATAAAGTAAACATAAACATTTTGAGAAATTTCTTAATTTTCCATAGCGTATTAATTTCCATCGTTTCAAATTCCTTAAAATGTAATCTGGGAAACCTTTAAAGTTTGCAAACAGTGTATCTTTCTTGCATACTCTTTCATTTTATGGATTAATTACATAAGATACAATTATTTTATTAAACCCAGCACTCAGAAGAAATCCTAGTGATTCTAAAACATCGTGATTTTGACTTTGCCATTTCTAAAATTTTTCCATTGAATTAGATGAAAGAGTTATTTTATCCTATCACTTATGGATTCCTAACAACAACAACAAAAATAATAATAATAAAAATCGACTGTACTACTAGAAAACCTTATAATTACTTTTGACACTATGCAATTCTTAAAAGAAATGCCGTGCTCAGTGTACTCCGCTGAACGAAAAGTTCAGTTACTTTTGGGGAAAAACAATTGATAGATTGATAGAGATAGAAATGTCCTCACTTCCATACAGACAGAGGCTCCAATTCTGACTTCAAATTCGTACGGTTATATAGATATAGATATATATATATATATATATATATATATATATATATATATTATATATATATATATATATATATATATAATTTGTTTACTATAATCGACCTATCGCCAGAGCAGAGATAACCATGACTACACATTGACATAGTACATCATATAAAATCGGAGTATTTGATGTTTACACTTAATCTTTAAGTGCATACTAAATAATTTGATACTTACTCTTAATCTTTTAGTGTATACTAAAAAATTTGATGTTTACACAATCTTTTAGTGCATACTAAAAAATTTCATGAATAATGGTTGAAAATGTTGAAGTTACGACCGTTTGGAAATTGTATACGATATATAGTGGCAGTCGGTTAGGTGACGGACATAGGCCCGTATGTCCTACAAGCTACCGGTGAGTCTATAAAACACGTGATATCTTACACTTTGCCAGCGATAACATTGGTCGGCGGTCCACAGATATCGGCACGTGTTATAGTTTGAGTGACATATAACGATACGTTAATTATTCCTCCAGTGCCATTACACTCAGCCTAAAATGATTTTAAAAGCCAGTTACTGAAAGTATCATGTCTTCTTTTCCGGAGAAACTAAAGCAATAGATACATATTTATAAATGATATTGAAATTCATTTAGCATGTCCATACAAATTCAGAATTAAATTCAAGGATTTATCTATTTGTTTTCAACGAAAAAAGGTTTTACACCATCATCTCACAGACTTTGAAAGTAAAAACAAATTCGTACGACATATGATATGGTCGTTCACGTACCGTTGGAAACTGAGTCGGAACGGACGCGCATGTATCGGAAAAGTATGTATATGTCTGGAATCGCTTTCGACTATGAATTGTAACTATATTTAAAAGTACTGTGAATATGTGATCTTTTTATTTGTTGCATCGCATATAATCACCTTTTTTATATTGAGGCAAATGATACAAGGTTACTAAAAATCATGTAAATTTGTTCTTTTATACAATAAACTCAGGGCCGGCGCAAGGGTATTTGGCGCATTAGGCAAACCTTCAGCCTTGCTCCTCCCCCCCCCCCTTAACTTTCGAAAATGAATATTGTGCATTAGTATGAATAAAAATTCTGCATCTGTTTTTCTCTTTCTATTTTTAGACGCTTATTATCTTCTAATTTACTCTATTTCTCTTTCTTTTTCTATTCATTCAGTTTTTTTCCCGCCCCCCCCCCCCAAAAAAAAAAAAAAAAAAAAAAGGTTGCCGCCCTAGGCGACCGCCTAGTTTGCCTTGCGGTTAAACCGGCCCTGAATAAACGTATTTGCCACAGCTTGCCACTATGCAATTAGAAAGCCTTACATCATCGTTATAACAAGAAGGTCAAAGATCTTCATGGTTTCCCATCTAGCATGCAAATTTTCGAACAAACTCGAGAAAGGTTGGTGTATGCTTCCGTTCACAGTCTGGTTCTATGTGTTATATCATTCTGCTGACTCTGGAAATTGAGACGAACGTGAGATTCACAAAGCTCCGTTCTGTTCTTTATGCCAAATTTACTCCTGTTGAGTAGATGGGTCATGTATGTTTCACACTTCAAATATTTATAATTTTTGTTAGCATGTAACTTTAATACGTACATATACATACATACATGTTCACGCACGCATAAATACATATATAAAAGCAGAGACTGAAAAAAACAAGAGATGTGTTGTTTGTGGATGTATTAAAACATAAATAAAACAAGACATTCAAAATGTATGATAAGAACAAAGATGAAGGAGGTAAAACACTTTGAAATTTATCCACCCTGAAAACACAGGTACACGCGGCACCGGTTTTAATACAATTCTTAGATTTTCTCCTCAGAATTACAGTTTGCATTATCTTGCTTATGATACTTAAGACACTATCAATATTTTGCCAGATGTGGAGATAGTGGAAAGGATTTCAAATTTAACACATGGAAACCCTTTTAATCTTGAAAACAAAAGAGTTAAGAAATTTTTCAATTTTTTTTTAAATTTTCAAAATCTTCAAACCAAGCAATAAGAACAATATTTTTAAAATCTCAATTTGAGGAAGACATTTTGAGATGCTTCCTGAAATAGGGTCCTGATTTCCGAAGAACCAAACAATAAGTTAACTATATATTTTATGGGTAAATGCTGTATAATATGGGTATATCTGCTCAGACTAGGTCAGTAATGAACATAATTTGGCCAGATATGTGAGATATATGAGAAATATTGATCGGGTCTGTGAAGCGATTTTCTAATTATTTTTCTGTAGTGAACTTGTAAGATAATTTTATTTTTGTCCGTCAGTTGTTACATAGGGTGCTGCGATTTGTGTGTGTGTGTGTGTGTGTGTGTGTGTGTGTGTGTGTGATTTTCCTTTAAACACATTTGTTGTCTGATATCGTTTTTACTGCGGCGCTGGTTAATATGTAGTTCCGTTGAACTGTTAATTTAAATAAACAGAACTTCTAAAGAAAACCCAGTTCTGTTCTCTATACATTTATACAGTTTTCTTCATCTTTGAAATACTATGGATTAACATTAAATATTAGAATCAAAGACTGGTGGAGGTGTCGCAGTTTTTACATAATTGCTATACCAGACAATTTCCTGTTCAGCCTTCAAAACTTCGAACAAATTCCAAATTACACGTTCTTGGTGCCTGTTTCCGTTCATCGTTGCTCTCCGATGAGTTGGAAATCTTGACAACAAATAGTTCCCCAAAAGAAGCGATTGAAAGCATTAAGCAATTAAGCATTTTATTCAAAATACTGATATTCCTCTGCAAGAGCCAAGAACAAAAAGCTCAAAGGAAAATGTTGAGAGAATTACAAGTATACACCAAACAGAACAGGGTGGAAAGTGCTAACCCTGGATAACATTTTAACTGAATTTTCAAATACTAATAAATAATATTATCATACAGGTTATAATTTTTTTAGTTCGTACTCTACGGAGATTCGAACCCAGGTCCGCGGGTTACGGCACCCATCGCCTTGCCTGTAAACACCAACCCCTATACCATTTCGACCATGCACACATCACCAAAAAATGATGCTACAAAGTGGCTGGTATAGGCATTTGTGCGTAGCAGACACACCCGCATAGGAATCCGGAGTGACCGTGTACTTAGATGAGAATTAACTACTGGGTCGACATGCGGGTGTGTCTGCTACGCAGGACCAAAAAAATTATACAAACAATTGTTGATGTCATCATGCCGTCTTTTCACACATAGAAATGGGATTCGAAAAAAACAGAACCGAACTTTGAAGTACAGATGACGAATGTTCTCCTTTATCTTATTGTAGGCCATTGATCTTGATTTCCTATCCAAATCAGAGGATGTACATATACAACTAAATTCGTTTTTTATTACGTCATCGGATTTGAAAAGTCGACTACCTGACAGCGTGTTAAGTCATTTATTTATCATCGACATTCTGCAGAATGAGAGCAAATTTGTTGTTTACGAAAGTTCATTTATGCTGAATTCAAATTACTAAAAATCTAGAAAGCACTTTCTTGAAATTATAAACAAATTTAGTGTATGGTTCACCTAGGTGATGTTGTTCTGTGAATGGGCTGAACCTATTTAAGCTATCAAAGGTACAGTAGGCTAAGATCTGTTGTCGATGTCACGAGACAGTGAGAACACAAAAATCGAATTCAGAATCTTAGTGTCGGAGTTGCACAAACAACTTGACAGAAACTGAAAGAGATTCGCGTACTGTGGAAGTTTTTGATCCATATTGCACGGAGAATGTATAGCTATAATTATTTACAATAATACTCATTATAATAATTATCTCAAATTAAATACTGCTGACTATTTATATATTAAATCAATGCCTGATAATTACAGCGGTGATGATACGTCCATCTCCGTTTTGCTTCAAAATTTAACAGGAAAATCACATACTTGTGTTGGATCGGAAGAAAATAAATTTGGTCAGAGGTGATAATTTTGATTTGACATGCTATAGGCAACTGAGATAAGCAGAACAAACACCCGATGAATCAAATTAATAAAATGCAACCTTTAAGTATGCATAGTTTAATAGGACGAAAATAGAGGGAAGGTCCTTTGTATTGAAAACATTAACAGAAGAGTACAAAAGAATACCTTTCAATGACTATACGTCATAATTAAATTGTCAGTTATTTGCATAGGGTATATATATATATATATATATATATATATATATATATATATATATATATATATATATATATATATATATATATACATAGGGTATTTGCATAGGGTATATATATATATATATACACCCAGAAGAAATAATCATCTCTTACTTCCTAGAGCATACCTATCATATATATATATATATATATATATATATATATATATATATATATATATATATATATATATATATATATATATATATATGTATATATATATACGGTTACGGCACCTGTTCGTGGTTGAATGTCGTGTACCTTAGTATAGATGATATTTAAAGAGCAATGTGAAACAAATTTTCATTTTTTCATATTTACTGGAGTATCTTTCGATTATTTGGTTTGAAATAACCGAATATTCATTAATGTTCTATATTTGCTTTTTTTTCTAGGAACATATTCAGTCCTATTTTTCAATGAGATTATTAAACTATAATAATCAAATATATACTAGGAATTGTAGATACTCAAAACAGTCACTTTACAGTCGACTTGGGATCAATTAATTATGGCAAGGAAGGCGTGGTTACGCTGTAAAAATAAGCATAGTAAATGAAAGCTAGAATATAAGTAGTAATTTGGGGCTATCTGAGGACAAATAGACCAGAGGCGAGCCAATCGGAATTTAACATTACGATGCTGTCTTGAATGGCACTCTGGTGACAAGAAGAATTTAACCTTAGTCCATAGGTTTAACATTATGGTCCGATCTAGGGACAAGGAAAAAGGTAATGTTAAAAATGTCCATATGATTAATATTATGGGTCGGACTGGGAACAAGGGGAAAGATGTGTTAAAAATGTCCATAGGTTTAACATTTTGGGACGGTCTGGGGACAATGGAAAATGTAATGTTAAAAATGTACATAGGTTTAACATACACTTTTACTGACCAGCACCACCACCTATTGACCAGGACCCAGTCTGACTGAGCAACACCCACACCTACTGACCAACACGCTGTCTTACTGACCAGCACATACATATACTGACCATCACTTACATCTATTGACCAACAAACTGTCTTACTGACCAGCACCAATATATACTAACCAGCACCCACGTATACTAACCAATGCACAGTGTTACTGAACAACACCCACATCTACTTACCGAAATTTTATAATTTTAGGACAAACACTTTTTACAAATTTAGCTTGTACATATAATGCTTCAAGCTGTGTATTTTGTCAAGTTATTGACTGTTTCCATACGAAATTAAGAGATTTTTATTTTCGTTAAAACATTTCTTGAGCGGATTGATACAGTAAACATTGTTGGGGTGGGTTACCGTAGAAACATTACAAAGCGGTCGTGTCCGACAGACATCAGAGTGTAACATCTATAAACAAACGATTTTTAACGATTGTGGGTTTACTTGTAAGGATTTTGGTTCTTTGTTGGTATATTCCTGCGTTCAAAGGAGAATTTTGGTGTAGCCTTGGCAATCTTGCAGTCTGGTTCGGTAACAGAAGCTGCACCCAAATTTCGATTGTCACTTAATTTCGGTTTGTAATCAACACTCATCAATGCCCGATTTCGCCATCGTTTTCAAATATGGTTATGATTCTGATAAGAGTTAAAACTGCTACTTAAACAATTTTATTATTATATTTAATTGAGAGATTTTCCTAACAATGTGTACCGTATGTCTCAGAATGTAACAGGTGTACAGTACTCTATGGGTGACCCAGAATATTGAGTAGCAACAGGTCATGCAAGTTCAGTCACTGACAATTTGCATGATTCATGTGGACAACTAATTATAAAAATGCTAATACTTGAAACCTATTTTTGTTCTTTGAGTTCTTTTTATAGACATTTATTGATGCCGCCTCTTCATTGATTACATAAACGTATACTAGAGAGTCATCCAGATGGAGAGAGAGAGAGAGAGAGAGAGAGAGAGAGAGAGAAAGAGAGAGAGAGAGAGAGAGAGAGAGAGAGAGAGAGAAGAAGAATAAAAAGAGTTTGGATAGAAAGAAAAACAGATGATTTTCAGCATTCATTAAATTCTGGCTCAGACGCTGCAGGTAAAAAAAAATTGTCCCAGACGCGAGTTCAATCAATAATGCACAATTCGATAACCAGTAACATTTAAAAGTAGACTTTTTTTTTGTTTTTATTTTTTGTTACAAATTATAATTCAAAGAGCAAGGATCCTGACAAATCAATAGAACATTTGACAAGGACAACATCGTTTCTAAACACTGAATCTCCATTGAAAATTCCTGTGTGATGTCACATAGTTCAATCGGGGCAGGACAGCCAGAGTAGATGACGCGCCATAAACATGGATTTCGATGGGACTGTTTACAACGTTTCCACCGAAAGTGTGTCGATTCTACTATGGACATTCACCACAGATGCAGTATTGGATATGGCAGAAAAAAGTAGCATTCCAGTTTTTGGATATTCGTGTGAAGGGATGATTACTTGATGCATACATTTTACTAAATCTAGACTATAAAGGTGTTGCTGTGTATATTAGTGAAGATTACATGTTTTGTGACCGAATATTTGCATTATTTGATGTGGAAGAATGCTGTTATTGGATAACTTTGTCAGTGGGAGACTAGCAGTTGTCGACATTTTTTCCATAAGAGAGGTGACTTTATTTGCTCATAATTAGGTTGACATTTAAACCTTGGACATATTCCGACATACGTCACCACTACTGTGCGTTTTTGTGATAGTCGACTGTTTTTTCCCAATGTCCGTTTTGCATTCGATTGGAAAGACGGCCGATTTTTAAAAAAATGTTTCAGAAGGCGGGGCAAGGACAATTCCCACGGTAGCAGCGAATCAATAATGAGGATACTGCTCAAGAATTTAATGGGCTTATTTGGACCAATGAGAATAATGGAAAGTGATATGTTAACATGTTGGACATAGGGTTATCAAACTGCAAACACTGTATGTAAAGTGTACAAACTATGTGATAAATTTCAATGTCTTATTATGAAATGTATAATAAAAAGGTATTACCTATACCTCAGATTATGTTAGCTGTGTCGGTAAATTTTTGTATAGTGTATAGTGATGTTATAAATAGTTATAGTCAAGGGAACCAGCTCATAGTAATACTAAAATGAACGTGATTAAATGTAATGCTAAAATTATGAAACTGTCACAGCATTTAGTGGAGACTAGAAAAAAAACCCAGAAATTAAATTAAAATGGCCGAGACTAAATGTAGTACTAACTTTCAGACTTTAGCTGAGGCGAAAAACAAAATTCAAATAATTATTTTTAAAAATATGACCGAGGCGTAAAGTAATATTAAAATTACGAAGTTAACACTGAATTTAGCGCTGAATAAAAAAATACGGTAAAAATTTAAAAAAATGATGGCTAATATTAAAAATAGCAATACAATTCCTAAACTGTCACACACTTTAGCGGAATCTGAAAACAATGCCGGAAAAATGTAAAACTTATGGCTTAGACTAAAAGTAGCACTTAAACTCCGAAACTGTCACGGACTTTAGTAGAAACTGAAAAATTCCCCCAAAATGTTAAAATTATGGCAGACTAAAAGTAGTACTAAAGTTCCTAAACTAATACAGAATTTAGCGGATACTGAAAAGGAAAAATATCCTGAAAAATTAACAATCTGTAAGTAACGAAAAATAATCCTACAATTCTTAAACTGATACGGATATTAGCGGAGACTAAACTGAAATTCCTAAAAATGTAAAACATTATGAAAAGAATTTTTTGTAAAAAAATATTAGAAAGTATAATATTTACAAATGTAAATATTTTTTGAAAATTCTGCAAGTAAAAGAATTAAAAATACAACAAATGATAACAAATTTAGCAAAGATTGAAAAAAAAAATCTTGATAAATTTAAAAATTGCAAAAAAGTGCAAAATTGTAAAAATATGAATTGAACATTTTAAAAGCAAACGAATTTGTTTATTATTATTATTATTATCATCATCATCATCATACTCAGTAGTAGTAGTAGAATAATTAAGTAAGTAGTAGTAGAATAATTAAGTATCTCTTTTCTGAGAGATATGGGTGGCCCTAAAAAGGACCATTAGTTTTATAAAAAGTCCACAAAAAGTCATGGATCTTCCATCGTCAGCTGTAACTGCCTTAAACCTTATCCTCGTCGGAGTCCACCGCGCTGCCATTGTCGTCGTCCTTGTTATAAAGTCGGTATTAGTTTCGTAATATTGGTACTAGCTTTCGTCTAAGACGCAGTTTTAAATTTTTCCCGGAGGTTTTTCAGTCTCCCCTAAATTCATTATTCGTTCCCAAATGTTAGCATTTTTTAAAAGTCTCGGCCATATTTTTTAATATAATATTCCGGATTTCTTTTTAGTGTCAGCTAAAGTCCGTATTAGTTTCGGAATTTGAGTATTACTGTTAGTCTCGGCGATTTTAATTAGGTTTTGTTTCCCCTAATCTCCACATAATTCCGTGAAAGTTTAATAATTTTAGCATTACTTTCATTCACGTTCATTTTAGTATTATTACGAGTTGGTTCCCCTGATTCTAGCTATTTATAACGGCAGTACAATATATGCAAATTTACCGACACCGCCAACATATTCCTATGTATAGATAATGCTTTATATATAAATCTCAGATGTATGCCTGTAGTCACTAGGCAGCATTCTGTCCAGGGGACGTCCCTTCCTCTGTTTGGTTTTTAATAGCGCGGGTGTTTGATGGTGATAGTGATTGATTGTCTGTCTAAAATTAGGTATTAATTGCTATTACTTTACCCCCTAACTTTACATCCCTACCCATACACATCTGTTTGTAGGTGTTGGTGTTGGTCAGTAACATTGTGTATTTGTTAGTATGCGTGGGTGATGCTCAGTAGGTGTGGGCGCTGGTTAGTAGACTGTATTGGTTAGTAGGCGTGGGTGTTGGTTAGTAGATGTGGATGCTGGTCAGTAAAGACTGTTGGTCAGTAGGCGGGAGTGATGGTCAGTAGGTGTATCTGCTGGTCAGTAGGTACCGGTACTGGTCAGTAAACGTCGGTGTTGATCAGTCAGATTGGTGCAGGTGCTGGTCAGTAGACGTGGGTGTTGGTCAGTCAGACTGTTGGTCAGTAGGTGGTGGTGCTTGTCAGTAAAAGTGTGTATTAAACCGATGAACATTTTTAACATTACATTTTCCCTACCTATTGACTAATGTTAAATTCCCTTTGTCCCCAGAGTGTCATTCAACAGGGCGGAGGATTGTTAAATTCCCATTGTTCTCAGAATATATCTTTCCATGGCTTCATTCGGGTTAGATGTGGATCTTTTTTTTTTATTTTGTACGTGAGAAAAATGTGCTGATATATTTGCAGCATACCCTACGATCTTCTCAAGCTATATGAAATTTGTTTCGGTGCATAATAATGGATTCACCTTACTATTTGGAAATTCCACAATTAATTCCCGGAATAGAAACTGAAAATACGTATTTATGCTACCACTTAAGTTTGGAAAGGTATTTAATTGCCTTAACTTTTGAATTGTTTAATAAAATGTCTGGTTTCGTTCAGTACTGGTCGGTGTCTGACTCAGTGGAACTGGGAGACATAAATCTGTAGTTTAACCATATGTAGGTGAAAGTGACTAATGACTAATTAGAGCTCTCCATTTGCCGCGTCTAAATAATGTAGACAGACACACTCGAGAACAGTTTTTGAACGATAATATGACGCAACAGGTGATTTGGTACTGCGTGACATTTGAAGATCGCACGTAGGATGGATTACGTGATTGCATTGGGGTTTAAAGGTACATCAGCAAACTTGGAAATATTGTGTTTGTAGGTAAACGAACGTCTGATTAATTACTGGTAGGATTTTATAAACAGTCGTGAAATTCCATCCTGCCTGTTTCAGACTAGAGGATTTCTTGGTAAATGTGTATGTGAAACAACAGCAACTACCACATCGCAGCTACTACTACCACTGATGAAGCTGATGCTGATGATGAAGACCACGGCGATGATGATAAACATTCCCGAAAAAATAAATAAAATAAAACACTAAACCAAGTAGGAGGGAAAAACAATATGATGTATTCACATCTATTTACTTCTGTATCCTTGCTCTCAGCTTTTTTCCTATAAAACGTCATGATTTCTCCAATCAGTCACTATTTTCCATCGTCTCTTGCAACTTTGTTAAGACCATTCAATGATGGCTGATTCGAACTAAACAGTTCTTATTTTTATTTTAATCCAAGATGCCCTCCAGAGAGCGAGGTTTCCTTCGTATTTATTGTAGTACGTATTTATGCAAGAAGACGCTGGTGCTGTTTTTTATACAGAAGCCGTGATGCATGTGACCCGGTGTAGCGCACGTGGTTCTCGTGATCTAGGATAGATTAAAGCTACCTTTTGTCGATTGTGACCAAAAACATGGTTCAGCCAAGATCATCACTCAGATGTTTCGATGACTTTCGTTCAGATGAATTCTATATACTAATCCGTTTCCTGTAATCATTAGCAAGGTTATCAACACACCTGAACAGCATATTAGAGGTTAATAATTTTCTGGTCACAACACCAAAAACGCACCCCAGCTTATGCACGGTGTCTACGGGATTCAGTCGTTCGGCATCCGTCTCGCGTCTGAATCCCATAGGCACGGTGCACACGTGATTTATACTTTACAAATAATAGGTGCTGGCGGCGATTCCTCGATACTTTTTGTGCGTGTATATGTATATTTCTAATATATAGTTGGACGGACCCGACCAATACCGAAGTTAGTGTATGTTGCAAAAATGTGGTTACAGAAGCCAATAGCAATCAATAAAACTAGTCTTGTCTAGAAATTTACGTACATGTATATACTGTGGCCAACTTGTCGGGGAACATGTTCAAGCAAAGCAGTTGTAACGAAGTGGATTTTACCCTGTAAAACCACCTCACTTAGGTCTTTGAGATCTTGAGGCCAATAAAAGATAAAAGAAACCTGTGATCTGCTAAATAAACTGTATTACTGTTAAATTTCCAAATAAATATATTAAATAATATTAACAAGATAGTACCATGGATAAAACAGAAGATTGGAGTGAATTTTTAAACAAATAAGAGTGTATACTATTATTTTCAGACCATTTTCATTTCACAAAGCTTTCGATTTTCCGTCTCCTATACGGTCATATTTCAACTTCCCTTTTCAAAAGTCACAGATTCTACAAATATTGATTCATGCTGCAGCTTTCCTCTGAAGAGATGTCCTTAACTAAATCTAACTGAAACGATTGTCCTGAATATCATGCAAAATACTTGTTCTCGGCAGAATATTTCATTTAGACCAATCAAAACATTTCCACAAGTGAATTGATCACTGTCATAGTGACTGTGTTGCACGTATGACATTGAATTCTGCGTATTTTCAAGAAAAGGTAGTAATAAAATCTTCAAAACCAGACATGGAAACGGATGAAAGTATCAACATCATAAGCTGAAGGGAGATATGTTAGGCAGAAAAAATGTTTGGAAAAAATAAAAAATAACCTCAACCCTCGGGGAAAAGGAAATGCAACCAACAGTAGAAAAATGCACGAACTTAGCTCATAGATATAAAACATAACAAACCACAATACCAATAAATTCAAACAGTGAAACAAATTATACTGCGTTAAACACCAATTTTCAATGCAAATTATGCAAAACTTACCACTAGAAAACCGATGTTTAACACAGTCCTTGTTCTCACAAGATTTAGGCAGCCTTTAGACTGCCCCAGCAACATTGAGCCAAGAAGAAACTGCATCCAAACAAACATTTAATTGGTATTCCAACCCACAACAGACAACACCCATCAGAAGTGGACCAGATTGTTCCATGCCCGTATACTGATAATTATGCTGGCAACAAATACACTAGAATTGTACGCGAAATACCCGTACCATGCCAATCACGTGACAAACCTTGTTTTCTGACCTGTTTGCCATGTACGCCCATTTAGTTAAAACTTTATTCAAACTTAGCTCTGTATACAAAGATTATATACATTGACGGATCCGGGCCGGGGGGGGGGGGGGGGGACGAAACAACCGAAACATTTCCTAGAATAAGTTTTCTTTACAGTTAGATGGTTCAAATTATGTCATGGAAACGCTGTAGAGATCGACCATTTCATTTTCTGGAAAAGGGGGGGGGGGGGGCGAGTGGGGAAGCCTGGAATTTTCTTTCGAGCAGGGATAAAAAAAATAATTTATTTTACCTTAAGGTAAATTATTTATTCATCTAATATGATGGATATAATGGTCGTTCTCTAAAATGCAGGAGCTTCCAGGGGCTTTGCTCCACCCTCACCCCTTTACACAATACAAAACGATATTTTTGGATCCGCCCCTGCTCTATACATCTACCTGACAATTATGATCCTCGTACGTGAATAAATTGTAATATTTGTTCCAGCCACTATAATATCGACTCCTGAACTTTGTACTTCTAAAGATGTACACTACCAAAATAGTTATTTACCAACCACCTTAGACAGCATATAAGCGACCTTGTTATTGTTTCCTGTAATATGCTGTATGTAAAATTTATGCTCCTGCAAAACCAGATTCCTCCCCAATAAACGCAGATTTTGCGATTTCACCGTCTGGAGACATTTAAATTGGAAATTATCAGTTTCAAGGATGAACTCCCGGCTTAACATGTAGTCCTTCAGTGCTTGCACTGACCAAACGATCCCCGTGCATTCTTTCTCTACCAGAGCTGAAACGAAGAGCACGTTTTCCTATTCGTATATTTGTGGAATGAATTCGAAAAAAATTTGAATATTCGTCGATATAATTAAAGCTATCAAATTATCTTTGTTTCTTTTTGTACTACATTGAAAACAATATGAACGCAGGCATCCAAATTTAATTAAATTACATTTTAGTAGTCTTGAGTAAATTTTCTTTTGGATTGAGGCTGATAATTAAATGAATGTAGGTGCTGTTGTCCCTGAAGTGTTATCTTCAAACTCAGTATGACCAAAATGTTCGTTTAATCCTGAAGACGGACTATAGATACAAAATGTTCGTTTAGTCATGAAGACGGCCTATATATACAAAATGTTCGTTTAGTCATGAAGACGTGCTATATATACAAAATGTTCGTTTAGTCATGAAGACAGACTATAGATACAAAATGGGCTGTACATCTTGATTACAGTTCAATGCGTGGACTTTTAAAAAATAAATTCTATAAAAAAAAATTACAATGAAAACCTAACAAATCGAACAAATCGGCTTACGATGTAGCTTGACCGTTTGAAGAAAAATTGAAGACAATTCATTCACACAGTCGATGAATGAATTATTTCTTAATTTTAACGTGTATAAGAGCTAATCTAGACTGAATTACATCATTGTAAGTATTTATATCAATAATGCCCTAATTCCCAGTTACGTTACTTTGCTGAAAGTATTTGTCGACTTTGATATGACCCCAGCCAGTTCTATACCATGTTTTAATGTCATCAAGAACAGGCCACTTTTAATTCTGACTGGTTGTAAGGGTTGATGCTGGATCCAAGTAAGGCATGAAACAATGGAGAAACTTCGTGTACAAGTAGCCATTAAATGATGGATAAAGTTGTTAAATCGTACATGTGGAGAAAGTTTGTAATATCTCCTTTAATTTGATATACGTTAAGGTTGGTTGAACATGACAACGGTGTAAGATAATTAGCACAGAATCGGCCAAGAGTAGGATTATGACATGCGCCAGTTAGTCACCATACTTTGATTGGGAGAGGTGGTGTTGGTGTTATAGATGGTTTTCCGTTTTTTTACTGACAGAAAGGAGTGCCCGTGGTCAGCACGGTTGACTTCTGACTCTGGATTTAGGTGTAGCTTATTAATTAGGAAAACAAAAGTATATTCAAATACTATTTTTTATTCGAAAAAGTATCCTGACTCGAATGTTCGTTTATTCGTTTCAGCTCAGTTATCTACTATAGGAGACACTTGTTCTCTTGAGGAGATACATAACTGTATGTCTGTTCTTGTCATGCTGCTGTAAAAGTACAGCTCCTAGACATCACTCACTCGTTTAAGCCAGGAGGATCGACGGTTATGAAAAGTCAGGATTCCACAAAACAGGTTCTCTAATGAATGCACCTTTCAGTTCGTCAAATGCCCTCTGATGTATATTTTACTTTAGTAGGCAATTTGCTTGATTTCCGGTTAGTTAAAGATGCAGCTATTTCTGAGAATCTTGGCGCCAATACAACCACAATTGAAAGCACATCACCTGCTTCGTTATAGTAGGAGGGGCAAGTTCATGTATGGTCTCTACTTTACATATCGTGGAGAGTAGTTTTTCACCCCAATACAATCTGTGTTATAAACTCCATGACCCAGAAACCTGATCGACATTTACTTGTTTTGTTGTTTTTTTGTAGGGCAAAGCAAGCTTTTCGAAGGTCCTGCTAAAAGCTTCTACATTGGTCCAGTGCTCAGCCAAAGTTCAACTGAAGATGATGGTGTCATCAATGAAATAATTAGATAATTACTCCATTCCGTATGGATTATCCGCAATGAAAGAACAACAAAATGCTGCAAATTGACCACACCGAAAGGCATGACAGTAAACTGTCACAAAGGACCTTTTTCGTTTAGCATCATCATCAAGATAAATTTGCCTATACCCTTTCGTTAAGTCAATTTTGCTCGGGTATTTTGCCTTGGTAAGACTATTGAAGATTGCGTCCATATTTAGGTTGGTGTAAAATACTTTTCACTTGTTCAATTGACTGTAGTTCAAGCAAAACCGAACTGACTTTTTCTTTCGGGGTGGTGGTTGGGGCACACAAACAGTCGGGACAGCCCATTGACTGTCCGAGCCTAAAGTAATGCTAGCTTGAAGTATATTGTATAAGAGTGAGATTTTAAATAACAGATTCTTCCAAATTATTATCATCGGATTCATTTTGAAAGCCCAATGCACCCACAATCTCACCTATACCAACAGTCTCTTTGTCTTCGTCTGTTTTCCTGCCGTACCACAAATTCAACATGTAGATCTTGATAGTTTTCGCACTCTTCCTATTAAGAGGTGTCCTATAGTCGACAATACTGACTTTGAAAATAACCGTGTAAAGTCCATTCCTCTGTGCTAATAAGTTATTGTGATGTCGGTAACAGAACGAGAACTTTGTGAGCAGGTTACAGTGACCTATTTCTTACTCATAGCTTCTTGCTCGATAGTTCTAACCAAACCAGTGATCGTTATGAGACGTACTCTCGTCTCAATCAAATAAGCGAGAATGAACTGTTCTGACGCCTTCTCATCAGAGATTCTCTCTCTTTCTCTCTCTCTCTCTCTCTCTCTCTCTCTCTCTCTCTCTCTCTCTCTCTCTCTCTCTCTCTCTCTCTCTCAGAACAGCTAAAGGGCCACGGACTTGTCTGCAGTAAAGCAGTTTGAAATGTAAAACACCAGTACTGTCCCGAGGGACTTCTTGGAACAGAAATAAAGAGTTTGTTCCACTGTCCAGTCAAGTCTTGTTCATAATATATTAAGTCTTTCTTGAGTCTACAATTGATTCCGTCAACAATACCGTTACCCTAGGAGTCATGTGGAGTACAGGACAGATTATGTGTACAACAAGCGACTAAACTCTTTGTCCAAGGTAGACATAAAGTTTATCCATCTAACAGTCAAAGTTTCATTGGGCACAATCAGCGAAACAAATAATACCGCGTCAAAAATACATTTTCAGATACAAATTGCTTGTATATACAGCTACCCAACAGCAGTGTTTTGATTGTATATACAGCTACCCAACAGCAGTGTTTGGATTGTATATATAGCTACCCGACATCAGTGTTCTGGTTGTATATACAGCTACCCGACATCAGTGTTCTGATTTTTTTCTTCTTCTTCAGAAAATAGAACTCACACGAAGAAATAAATGGAATTTATTATTACTTTCCTAAAACTTTGTCATAAGATCCATCAGTGAATACTTTTATTACAAATAAATTATTTCTGTCCTTATCGTCCTGAATAAGATAAACCAGTTTTTGATTGGCTTGCTGGTAACGAGATAAGTTTTCAATTTCATTATTGTTAATTTATTTTTTAAACCCGTCAGGAACGTATCATCATCCAGCTGGTTTCTATTTTGACGAACAAATAAATTATGTGGTATTTTTCAGAAGAAACTACTTTAAGAGAATAAATCCATGACATTTACATTCTTTAAGCATATCTCTGATAATTTGGAATTTACTTTGTAAACTTGCTAATTATTAGTTAGAAATTAAACTGTAGTTTTTAATCATGGACATCTAGAACCAATGCATTATTGCAAAGTGAACGTTGTAATACTGTTGGAAATAATAGACACCATTAGAAAGAAATTTCAAGCATTTCCTCCTTTGCAACTGTACTCTGTTAAGATAAAGTCTACCTTTTTGTTAGTCAACTTTGCTTCAACCTGAAGTTACCACACTAATGCAAAAATATTGGAGGAAGAGGTGGTGTCAGTGATGCATTATAGTTATTGCAGTGTGTTGTATGTCGTGGGTTATGGGTGTTATGCGTACAGTCGCGTATACCAAGCTAACGTTGCACAGTGTAAACATTGGCTTCAAGTGCTAGGATCGTGTCACTGAATTTGTCTTTTAGCCAAAAAAATGCTGTGAGAATTGTTTCATAATTTGTTTTTGAAAAGATGTTTAGATGGTTTTGCTGAGCATTACTCAAATGAGAAAAACAAGATGGAATTTTCTCAGCATTTGATAAATATTTAATTCTACTTTTTAAGGGACTTTTGAGGTACGATACGGTAATAAATTCTTTTTTCAAATCATTTGATACTAGTGTAGTTCGTTGCAATTATTTTATATTTTTTGGTTATGAAAAGAGGCAGTGTTAACAAGTTTCTATATAAAAAAGAAACAATAATTGGTGACACTACCAAGAAACAGTAATTGGTGACACTACCAAGAAACAGTAATGGGTGACACTACCAAGAAACAGTAATTGGTGACACTACCAAGAAACAGTAATGGGTGACACTACCAAGAAACAGTAATTGGTGACACTACCAAGAAAAAGTAATTGGTGATACTACCAAGAAACAGTAATTGGTGACGCCACCAAGAAACAGTAATTGGTGACACCACCAAGAAACAGTAATTGGTGACACCACCAAGAAACAGTAATTGGTGACACCACCAAGAAACAGTAATTGGTGACGCCACCAAGAAACAGTAATTGGTGACGCACCAAGAGACCCGATTCTTTCAGAGAAGAAACTTAAATCGTCTGTCTAGCAATGCAGAATTGTGAAGAAAGAACCACAATTGCTCTCCATCATCGATGTAGTTGACCACTGACCTTTATCTGTTATTTCAGGTCCGAAAGTGTACCTACCTATGTCTTTTCTATCTTGTCATCTGTCAAATCAAGTAATCTTTATTGAATGTGGCTGCATATGCTTAAAACATATAAAATACAAGCTCTATTGGGTTTTTACTACCGACTATTTTAAACAGTTTATCATTTAAATAATATTCTGGATTGTTCTTTATGAAGTGTGTATAGATGTATATATTGTTTAACGGCACATCAGCACAATCCTGGCTATATGGTGCCGAAGTAAGTTTAGGTATCCACAAAAAGGCATACAAAGCAATGATAGAGTAAAAACTAAAAAGGTTAAAATCCTTAAAATACAAAAGTCGAAATTTTGATATAAACCACACTCTTTAAAAGGTCCAAGACCTTCTCCGCTGGAAGATCATGACGGGACACACCCCAAGGCAAAAAGGTTGCCTACATTAGTAGCCTCTTACGATATACATGACGGCGCAATCAGTACTGTAGTACACACAAAAACTTTTAATTTTGCATCACTTTACAAAGTACATGCATGCAAACATGGATACAAAATTGTAAGTGCAGGCATCTGACATACATACATACATTAGAAATAGAGACATATGTATACCACACATATATACCTTCATAATATATGCAGTTTTATATAATTGTACATGAATTTACATTAAGTATCCACGTGTGTGTGTGTATGTATGTATATATATATATATATATATATATATATATATATATATATATATATATATATATATATATATATATATATATATATATAAACATACAACTTACAGAATAAACATCACATGTAGCCAGTGGCGTGGTGGCAGATGTAAGCCAGATAGGGCCATATGCATTAGCAGATAGGGCCACGTGCATTTGGCGCCCCTGCAAGCGCGATCCCTCGCAGCTTTTGGTGCCCCGCAGCGACTTCAGCGCTGCTGGGGCCACGACCCCACGGTCCCACCTGGCCACCAAGCCACTGCATATAGCTGTAGGGACCTAAAAGCTCTGAATTAATAAATGTAACTTAAAGCAAATAAACAACACAAGCAGAAGAAAAGATAAAATATTCAGCCAATTGTAAAACCAAGCATAAGTTAAGTTTGAAAAAAAAACTATTAGCACATTGCACATTTACATTTAATGCTATTCCAGCTTTTGATAAATGTCTACGATCATTTAAAGGAGCGGCTGTTCTTGCATTATTTGGAAGAGAGTTCCATTTTGTGGCGGTTACTACCCTCGTTACAAGGTGTCCGCTTTATTTGGTTGGTTATCGTTTTCTAGAGGATGATCGACCTCGGTGTTATTGCCCGGATCGAGTAAATAATAATATAAATTATGAAACTTATAGATAGAATAAATAGAGATCTGAGCAGATATATAGAACAGAAAAACACGAGCCCCCGTACATGAAATATAACAATTTAATCTATTACATAAACAAACTGGGAAATTACATTACATTAGGAAGATACACTTCTTTTTGAAATAAATCATTTACTGAATTTGAAAACGAATATACTTATGCAAATAGCCGATCTGTTTAAACGATAGAATTAGTTCATCATATAATCGAGTGTAAAATCGAAGTCATTGTCCCTGCATAACAGCATAACCTGGTTAACGCTGGACCCTCCAAATTTCACCGTTGCTGTTTTCTTTGTTCTTCCGATTTTGTCCCCTCCGCACTCTCTCTATCTCGCCTCTGTCGGCCCTCAACTTTGTGTGGGTAGGTGGATACGTGGATACGTAGGTACGTGGGTACGTAGGTACATGGATACGTAGGTACTTGGATACGTAGGTGGGTGGATGAAGCTATTTCCCCTTGTGCTTTCAAGCCTTGCTTGCTTTTTCCGCCAGAATTGTGTCCGTCAATTTTCCAGACATCCGGTCCCTTGGATAATTATTTTTACGAGAGAACTTCTTCTAAATTCAATCTCGGAGCCCCCTATATTTTTCTCTTGCAGAAAAAAGTAGACTGACTAAATTTTGCGATGGGGCATATTAAAACCATGAAATTTCGTGTGGGAAACACGCCCCATATTTAACGTAGCCAATCAGGATCAAATATATCTACCGCCTTTTATACATAGGCGACAATTCGGTCAACGTAACCTTCTAGATTTCGCGCTATTTAAGTAACTGATTCTGGACAATCTCAAAAAGATAATACTACGTCCACTAGCTTACAAATGGTTTCTGTACCCTCTCAACTCTGACATTTTTCGATACAAAGATCGAAGTTAACCTTCCCTACCAGTCTGTCTGACTGTTAAATAAACGAATGCTTAGTTAAAAATCGATTCCTCCCACGACACGAACATTAAAACCATTGCAGTCTAGCGATTTAATATGGTACCTGTCCTCATAAATCTAATTAATGGTTCTCTGTCAAACTAAACTGTGCTCTACAGAAATCGACAGAAATTTGCACCCTTACACATAACAATGCTGCGGCTGAATTAAAACGGGTTTTACCATACCTGACTCTTTTAGATCTTGCTATTTCTACTATATTTACATTCCTGAAATAATATTTAGTCATTAATTTGTAATGATCATGCAAGTATGGAGGGCTATTGCCATTTAGAATCGTATACGTCTCAACAGCGATAATACCTTTAGCCTGTTAACACGGGGAGTTTACTTTCGTTAATAGTTCATCATATGTAATACTGCTGTCTTGATATTCAATTTTGAGTACTCTGAAATGGAGCTTTTTAAGTTTGTTAATGTTAGTTGGGCCACAGAAATGCCATACCATGGGACACAAATTTAAAATTGACATGATAACATGATGTATGGCTTTTCTACCCTCTAGTGTAAGATAATGTCTAATCCGTTTCAGTACATTTATTTGTTTTTGAGCTTTCTTGCAGATTATTGATAAATGTTTGTCAAAATTCAGTAGGTAGTCAATTTCGACCCCTGGAACTTTCAAGATTCTTCTCATGTAATCACTGTATCCCCGATAGCAAAAGTCAGCGGTGATCTGATATCATAATTCGTCCATTAATCCGCAGTCGATAATGACAACTTTGTTGTTTATGAATCCTTCAGCATATGCTTAATTAAAGTTGAATCATGAAACCTCGAAAGAGATTTGATAGCGCAACAAACAATTTCTGTGTAGCATGCATCTCGACACTTTTTCTTGTAAGACGACCTACTTTAAAAGAAAAAATTGCCGTATATATATATATATAGCATCCAACTGTAAATAAAATAAAATCTGATATGCCGCTGCATAATGCGCTGGCAGATCGTGTTCTATATTGTGGTCTACTTATTAGTTCTAACAAACTGCACAGACACAGACCTGCCGGCGCATTATGAAACGGCAGAATTGCGTCTATGCTGCTTTTAGTTAGACGGTAGTATATACGGTAATAGGTCAACGATTGTAAAATGCATACACTGCATGCTGCACATGGGCCACAATAAGAGGACAATAGGAATGAGATATCTCAATCGATTGAGCATCCGAATCTTTGCCTGTGGATCATGGGTTCGAATCTCAGTGCTGATGGGTTGTTTCGAGTACCTTGTCTCAGCTCAGCTTGTTAGCATCCTCCTTTTAATAGTGTAAGCGTCCGTGGCGGAGTTGTGTAAACCTTTATTAACTATTAAAATGCGGTTAGCTCTGAACCTGACAGTCGTGGATTCAAGTCCGCACAGAGGTGACATTTTTATCCAATCCTTATTGAAAAACTGAGTTTCGAGACAGGTCCGGCGCAAGGGTATTTGGCGCCCTAGACGAACCTTCAGCCTTGCGCCCTCCCCTCTCCCCCACAATTAACTTTCGAAAGTGAATATTGTGCAATAGTATCAATAAAAAATTCTGCATCTGTTTTTCTCTTTCTTTTTTTAGACGCTTATTATCTTCAATTTTACGCTATTTCTCTTTCTTTTTTTTTTATTAATACAGTTATTTGTCGCTCCACCCCACCCCCCCCCAAATTTTTTTTTTTTTTTTAAATTGCCGTTCTAGGCGACCGCCTAGTTTGCCTAGTGGTTAAACCGACACTGTTTCGAGATCCACAATATCATCATCATCATCATCATCATCATCATCATCAACATCATCATCAACAACAACAACAACAACAACAACAACAACAACAACCTCCAGTTCAACGGGCCTGAGTGGCCGCGAGCAAAAACATGCCAGCGGCTATACAACAGTCTGCCCGTGGGTATCAAAATTTAAATCAGATTTATGCTGTAGAAGTTGTGCATGTAAACTCAACAGAAACTGAATAAGGTTCTTATCCTGCAGAAGCCTTTGATCCACATGTCACAGAAAGTGTACAGCTATAACTGTGGCAATAATTATATAGCAATTACAACGACGTAAAAGACCACCGCAAATAACTTAACCAGATATGAATGACCTTTTAATCTGCGTAAAACATGTTGATTAGGGTGTTGACGTTTTAGATATGACACGCTCTAAACAACCGAGAAGGGCTGTCTGACCATAGAAGTGTTAAGCTGGATGAAATGTAACTTAAGTTTGCATAGGTCACTAGGAGCTGCGGGGATAATGAAAAAGAACCCCTCTAAAAATCTATCAACAAGTACATATCAAGTACATATCATACATTGAATTGTCTTTAAATTACGAAACAAAATTACCTTATTTTGCTAAATTCAAAAGCATTATTTCGAAAGGTATTTATGTATGTATAGAGTTTAATCACACATCAGCAAAGTCGTGGCTATACAATGCCAAGCATAAGCTAGCTAGAAAATATGGTAACATTGCCAAATACGACCAAAGGTAAATATGCATCATGGGACGAAAGATAAATATAAAATTTTGCGAAAACTCCCCAAATTGGAAGAAAAAAAAATAATTAAAATACAAAGTCAAAACTTTTCTATGTAAACCATACTCTTTTAAAAAGTCCAAGACCATCTCACGTGGAAAGTCATCACGGTACGCAGTCCACGAGAAACAGATTGTCTCCATTACTCACTTTTTATGACATACAGGAGGGCGCGGCGGGCCTTTTCTTCTTTCCTGAGCAATCATTGGGTTTTAAATGCAAGTATTGTTGTTTTGCTCGTTGCAATACAAAATCTTATTCTTTTATAATTTTAAAGTCATATTAGCTATCAAACATCGATTTCAACCCTTGGAAAAGAAAAGCAATTAGTATTTTCATCAAGGGGAATTTATTTTTCCAAAGAACTAAATTTTAATTGACTTTCAGGTTCCATTGACTGACAGGCTTTTTGACCAGGGAAAAGATCATGTACCTGAATTCAAATGGGTTTCAAAACAAACAACCAAACACAGCAAAATAAAACAGTATTTCAGATTTATACAGTATATGTTTTGATACTTTGCTTCTTCCAAACACATGCAGATACCAAAAATAAATTGGTCGTGAATGTCAACATAATGTCATGCATTAATATACAAAAAAGCACATTAAGTTCCTTTTTTTCCAAAGAAACTACAAAACATGAAAAAATTATATACTTACATTTAAATTTTCTGCACACAAAAAATAAATAAAAAAAATAAACAATAAAAATAAAAAGTTAAATGCTACTGGATAGTTTTCATGGCCTCAAATAGCTACTTGTTATGAGAGGACCAAATTCTCGCAAGGTAAAGTTGTAATAGTATGGAATTAGGCAAGATAGTGCGTTGTAATAGTATGGAATTAGGCAAGAGAGTGCGTTGTAATAGTATGGATTAGGCAAGAGAGTGCGTTGTAATAGTATGGATTAGGCAAGAGAGTGAGTTGTAATAGTATGGATTAGGCAAGAGAGTGCGTTTATGAAATGCACTGTATAAGATAACTCCTTTAGGAAATGCACTGTACAAGATAATACCTTTAGGGAATGCACTGTACAAGATAATACCTTTAGGGAATGCACTGTACAAGATAATACCTTTAGGAAATGCACTGTACAAGATAATACCTTTAGGAAATGCATTGTACAAGATAATACCTTTAGGAAATGCACTGTACAAGATAATACCTTTAGGAAATGCACTGTACAAGATAATACCTTTAGGAAATGCACTGTACAAGATAATACCTTTAGGAAATGCACTGTACAAGATAATACCTTTAGGAAATGCACTGTACAAGATAATACCTTTAGGGAATGCACTGTACAAGATAATACCTTTAGGAAATGCACTGTACAAGATAATACCTTTAGGGAATGCACTGTACAAGATAATACCTTTAGGGAATGCACTGTACAAGATAATACCTTTAGGGAATGCACTGTGCAAGATAACGCCATTAGGTAATGCACTGTACAAGATAACGCCTTTAGGGAATGCACTGTACAAGATAACGCCTTTTGGAAATGCACTGTAGTGATATTGCCTTGTTATATTAGAGGTTTGTATGGACGTGAGCAATTACTAGATTGAATTTCCTCTGTCTTGAAAATCAATTTTTATTATTTGGCTATTTCTCTCTATTTCCAAGATCGAGCGTGGTTCAAATAAATCATGTGAGGTGAAGTGCAAAGTTTGCCAGCAGTGTTTTTTTTTTTTTTTATTTTGCAGGAGTTTTCTAGGGCTAACCAAACATTTTGGAAGCAAAATGTGAATACGTGGTTAGCCTGAACATTCACCTTCACTTCCAGATCCCTAAAGTTCTAATCCATCTTTAAAATTTCTCCAGACTGCATTTTGGTGTTATCTATCCAATCCTTCTTCAGAGTTTCTATAGACATTTTGTATCCGGCGCTTAATACTAAATATTGTATATTTCTGATCTCGTGCCACAGTTCATACGGGTCATTACAATCTATATATGGCTTTATTTACTGCTAGTTTTATTGTAAATGGAGTTTAAAGCACAAATGATTTTTTGTTTGTTTTTGCAATGACCCATCTGAGTAACTGGGAATCGGTAGGAGAGTTCCTTAAGTGCTTTCATATCGATGTCCTCTGATAGCGTACAACAAATACAACAGCAATAATAATAATAATAATAACAAGAACAACAACAACAACAACAAAGATGATGACAAAATAATGGTATTCCTAAAAGTGAAGGTGACCACCGAAACATCTACATTTATCGCGTTCCGAATAATGGAAACTATATTTGACAAAAGTATTTTCTGAAAAAATCATCAAGAAATAATGTCGATGATTTTATTATTGTATTGGTATATTTTACAGAACTAAATTACTTACACCACTTAAATATTTATTTACTTATTCATACCATTTTTTAATGTGAATGATTTCGAGCTATGTTTTCATATTTGTGTCAGCCAAAGAACCCATATTTGGTTCTAATATACTTTATTAAAAAGTACATGTTGCGCAAATTATATTAAACATGAGAGGAGGCAACACACCAAAGCATTACATATATGTCAATTAAACAATCCATGTAGAGTTTGCACGTGCCGTTTCTGGCTGAGTTTAGTTTATCTCATTTTCAAAACTCGATGCAGAGCACACAAATCACACACCTTTGACCTGCCTGTAGACATGATGCCGTCACGAACGCAGGAGTGTTTTGCGGTCTCTATCAACTGCCCTAGATCTGTGCTAGTGTATGGAAAACAAGTCACATTTTAGAACGCTTAAATCTGGGGAAGATTTATATCGAGACGCAGTCACAACACGACCCCAACGTTTTCAGTTCTTTGCTATAACGTTTGTGGTAAATACAAATGTAAATATTGGACGTTTGTTTTGAACTCTTTTGGGGTGTGTCAAATATGATTGGTTAAGGGCACAAGGTACTAATTCAATTCTTATTGTAAACATATAAGAACGCCATAATGCTGATAATACTGATAATTTAATAACTTTCAGTTACTAAAAACTCATGACCAGGTTTATGGCTCACAACAAAGACTCATCTTGCATGCTTCTGTTATTGAGAAAACCATATAAGGTGCGGCATTTCTTTTTTTTAAATACACGTGCTTAAAAAATGTATTACATATTACCCAGCCTGTAAAACAGACAGTGCACCAGTGGAACCTTTTATCCATCTCATTTCACTTAATAAGATCAGCCTTGAAAGGGTGCTTTTAATTACCGTATATACTCGCGTAATACGGGTCCAAATGCAAACAACATAGACCATGATCTGCCGCCGCATAATGCGCCGGCAGATCAGGGTCTGTGTTGTTTGTTCTACTGATTAGTCCTTACAAACTGCATAGACCCAGATCTGCCGGCCCATTATGAGACGGCAGATCTGGGTCTATGCAGTTTGCAGTTGGTATTAGTCTAAACGCGAGTAAAGACGGTGATTATTACTTAGCCATGGTCTCCAAAACCTATTTCTAGACTGGTTCTAATCCTTTTTTGAACTTACTGCCGTGATACCTGAAGATGACGTGAAAAGATTTAGATGACGTGAAAAGATTTAGGACGCTTTTGAAAAAATGTTTGTCACGTTTTAAATCTTCTTTCATTCATTCCTCCTTTCTTTATATCTTTTCTTGCTTCCCTTCCTTCGTTATTTTTTTTTTTTTTTTTCTCATCTGATCATTGCATTTGTGCGTATTGTTTCTACGTGGAAGTATAAAATAATTAAAAAGAAATTAATGAGTTCGTTTGCAAAGTATTTCTCATTTAGTTTTGCTTTATACATGGTGGCCCCGGGTGGCCAAGTGGTCTAAGGCGCTCGCCTTTACAGATCACTGCCATCTCACCTCTGTCTGCGTGGGTTCGAGTCTCGGACTCGGCCAATGTGGATATGCGAGAAAGCTTGCCAGTAGCTTCCCGTGGGCCGGTGGTTCTTCCCGTGTTCTTCCTCCACCAGATAAAACTGGCCGCCATGTGCTGAAAAATGGCGTTAAACCCACTACAACAACAACAACAACTTTATATATGCTCGCATACATTTCGTAAGATAATATGAAAACCCAGAAGTAGGACGATGATAAAAATGTACCCTCATCCGTTTGATATTTAATTACAAACAATCTCTGAAGACATTTTACAGTGTCAATAGCTCCGCCCCCCCCCCCCAACTTCATTAAAAAAAAGCATAGAGGTCCAGGGAACAGTATTAAAGTACTTATTTGAACTTAAGCCCACTGCAGTCTCTAGCATTATTGATATCATAACCGCTGTCGTGGATAATTTGTATTTACTGGTAATTGCTTACCGTTTATACTCGCTTAAAATTCGAGTCCAGCTGCAAACTAAAGCAGACCCAGATCCGCCATCTAATAATGCGCCTTTAGATCTGAGTAGATGCAGTTTGTTAGGAGTAATAAGTAGAACAAACAGCATAGAACCTGATCTCCCGGCGCATTATGAAACGGCAGATCATGGTCTATGTTGTTTGCAGTTAATCTCGACTTTTTAGCGAGTATTGACGGTTTCATCACATTTGAACTGAAAGATACAGATATGAATAGCCACTCAACACATATTCCCAGCAGATTAACTATTTGACAATTGTTTTGGCCTTGCAAAGTTATAAAAATTGATGAAGAGAATTGAAACAATCCAAAGCCTTCTTTTGATGCTATTAATTTATTTAGTTATTTTTTTTAAATTTTTTTATTTTTTCGCTGCAAAGAGAGCGCATGTCTGCGAAATTGTCTGATCTTGCTTGGAGACAGTTAGCCAAAGCTGTATATGTGAACTTTACCTTGTGACCCAAAATGACCTTTCACGCTGTTTGAATGAACCAATCAAAGTTTCTCTTTCAAACAAATTCAGTTATCGATTGATAAAACGGGCACTTTCATTGATGTGTAGGAGATTGTTATATTGTGTTGTTCGATATTTTTAGCTCTTCTGGTCATATACCAGAAGACCTTATGGGATGGTATGTTGTCTGTTGTCAGTCCGTCCGTTAGCACAAGTTTGTTATCGCTACTCCTCCTAAACTAAATGGAGGATTACCTTGGAACTTTACACACACATCCCATGGTCTAGTTAGTCCTAAATGAAAATAGTGCTGCTCGGACATTCAATATGGCCGCCATTGCAGCAATCTTGAAAATCTTGTTATCGCTACTCCTCCTGAATATATGGTCATATCAACAATAAAAGACTTCTTATAATGTCAAGTTGCACTAAATGAAAATGGTGCCGATCTGACGTCAAATATGGCCGTTACAGCAGCCATCAAGAAAATCTTGTTATCGCCGCTCCTCCTGAATGGATGGTCATATCTACATGTGGTTTTCACTAAAAGACTTCTTATAATGTCTAGTTGGTTCTAAATGAAAATAGTGCCGATCTGACATCCAATATGGCTACCGTGACAGCCGTCTTGAAAATGTTGTCATCCATCTTGAAAATCTTGTTATCACTACTCCTTCTGAATAGATGGTCATATCAACATGGGATTTACACTAAAAGACTTCTCATGATGTCTAGTGGTTCTAAATGAAAATGGTGCTGATTTGACATCCAATATGGCCGCCACAGCTGCCATCTTGAAAATCTTGATATTGCTATTTCTCCTGAATGGATGGTCATATCAACATGACATTTTCTCTAAAAGACTTCTTATGATGTCTAGTTGGTCCTGAAAAAAAATGGTGCCGATCTGACGTCCAGAATGGCTGCCACATCAGCCATTTTGAACATTTTGTTATCACTACTCCTCCTGAATGGATGGTCATATCAACATGGCATTTTCATTAAACGACTTCTTATGATGTCTAGTTGGATCTAATTGAAAATGGTGCCAATCTGAAGTCCGAAATGGGCGCCACAGAAGCCATCTTGAAAATCTTGTTATCGCTACTCCTCCTGAATCGATGGTCAATCAGCATGGGGTTTTAACTTAAAGACTTTTTTTATGATGTCTAGTTGGTCCTAAATAAAAATGGTGCCGATATAAAGTCCAATTTGGCCACCACGGCAGCCATCTATAATATCTTTTATTGCTGCTCCTCATGAATGGATGGTCATATCAATACGGGGTTTGCACTAAAAGACTTCTGATGATATCTATTTGGTTCTAAATTAAAATGGTATCGATCTGACGTCCAATATGGCCGCCACAGTGGCCATCTTGAAAATATTGTTATTGCTACTCCTACTGCCTGGATGGTAATATCAACATGGGATTTTCACTATAAGACTTCCTATGATGTCTAGCTGGTCCTAAGCATAAATGGTGCGGATCTGACATCCAATATGGCCGCCATGGCAACCATCTTAAAAATCTTGTTATCACAATTCTACCTGAACAAAAAGTCATATTGACGTGGGGTTTTCAACAGAAGACTTCTTATGATGTCCAGTTGGTCTTAAATGAAAATGGTACCGATCTGACATCCAGTATGGCCGCCACACAGCGGCCGTCAAAAGATCTTATTATCGCTACTCCTCCTGAATTGATGGTCATATCAACATGCGATTTTCACTTTAAAAAAAACTTCTTATGCTGTCTAGTTGGTCTTAAATGAAAATGGTGCCGATCTGAAGTCCAATATGGCCACCATAGCAGCCATCTTGAAAATCTATTTATGAATGGAAAGTCATATCTTGAAAATATCGTTATCTGTACTCCTCCCAAATGGATGTATATATCAACATGAAGTTTTCACCAATAGACTTCTTATGATACTTAGTTGGTTCTAAATGAAAATGGTGCCAGTCGTACATCCAATATGGCTGCCACGACTGTCTTAAGATTCTTGTTGTCACTACTCCCCTGAATGGATGATCATTATAACATGAGGTTTTCGCCAAAACACTTCTAATGATGTCTGCTTTGTCCTAAATGCACCAAAGTAGCTAATTTGAAAATGTTATCGCTAATATGTTGTTATCGCTATCAGAGATGGTTTCAACACTCGACAGTTAAAAGGAAGAAATGGTCTTATCTTGAATTCATGGAAATTCTTTTTGCCCAGTAGAGCGTCAGTCCCTTAGAAGGACTCTTGTTTGTTTATGCATACTCATGAAACACGGGGAAATCTCAGCACAGGCATCCGCGGGTGATAAAGGAGCGCTGTGAATTATCGCCCGTGGCTTGCAACGATTAGGAACCCATGACTCAAATAAAAATTTGCTGTATCTCTTTACTAAAACACGGAAATGGGTCTCTTTTCCATCCACTTCAATATGAAGTCAAACGATATTCTTACACAGTCTTAGCATGACATAAAAAGTTTCATGACCGTAAATTATCTTGTTAAACTTTCTTTTTCATATTTGTTTCTTTATCTTCCTTTTCCCTCCGTTTGTTTATCTTCTCAAGAATTACCAAGCAAGCGAAGGCCAAACTGTATTCCCAATAGGTGGCAAGACAAATTTTGTTGTTGGATCTCTTCTCCCTCTTCTCATTTTTTTTTATAAATAAAAGCAACTATTTGACGTTTGCTTTCACTGTAATGTCATCACAGAGGTCTGTAGAGTTTATTGGGATGAAATGAAATCTCGTGAGCAGGGCAATTCTGAAATTCTTTTCACTTTCATCATTTTATGCTTTGTTTATTTATTTTGTATATATTTCTAGACCTCACGATTAAAGCTGTGCATATTTTGTACATTTGGGTGGATACGTAGACCCATCTGTATATCAATTCAACAGAGATCTAGAGAGATTCTAGATTTACACTCGCTATTTTACTAGCGTCGCCATTGTTGATATCAATGCGCATGCACAGCATGAAGTGTTGGAATAGGTCACTGTTCTGTGCATTTTGTTTCTGGACAGTTTTTGTCTATTAATATAATTCCATTAATAAAATTTTTATTTCGACTTAAACCTTACGGCTTAGCGTCGATACACACGTGGCTTTATTGCTAGATCCAGATGGCAAAGAAATCATAATATAGAGCTCACTGTAGACACAGTGTTTTCACGAGTATTAGGGCGTTTTGTTATCGTAGTTTCTAGCAGAGACCATTGCTGATACATGGGAAATGGTTTCCATTTACGTAACTTTTAATCTAGATGAGAGAGAGACATCTCTGCACAGCTACAACATGACCCCAAAAGTTTCGTTCTACGGCGGTAAATAATTTGGTTTAATTGAGACTTTTACCTATATTTTGTTTTGACTCTTTCTTGAGCTAAGGCTAGCATGTTTTTTTTTTTTCTTTTTTTTTTGTTACAGATAATACAAAACCCGAAATCAGGAAAACTTTTGTTTGCTTTCTTATTTTCCTTATTCATTTATTTATTTATTTTCATTGGCAACGAATATTGTGCACTTGGCTTGTACTTACTTAAAAGCAGTACACTCGAGCATTGTATGTCAACTCAAGTTGAAACTGAGGCAATACTCTTGTCTTATTGGATCTACCAGTAGTATCCGGATGGCATACAGTTACGCCTAATGGTATCTACCAGTAGTATCCGTATGGCATAAAGTTACGCCTAATGGGATCTACCAGTAGTATCCGGATGGCATAAGGTTACGCCTAATGGTAGATATTGCGCCGTCACGATTTTGCAAAATGTATATCGCTGTTGAAACCAAAATAGCATCTTTTCTAGAATATAGAAAGTGGATCCCATTTCTGCACACTTCAATCTGGAAATGATTGGTATCATTACCCAGTCATGATATGACCTCAAACGTTTGATTTCCCCAACCTTTCTCTTGACAAGCATTGTTTAAATTGTGCGGCTAGACATTTCTTTCTCAAATTACTTCCCTTTTATCCCATTTCTCGGTTACCAGTTACATGTAATAGATGTAAATGGAGGTGTTTTTGTTGAAATAGAATTTAAGATAGACATCTCAACAACTACGTTCAGAATGATATATTTAATTTTTAATCTAAATATTTCTTCTTCAATTAAGAAACAAAAAGTACTTATATATGTTGAAATAGTAACGCTGATACATAAATCTATTTTGACTGCATTTCATATTGCATGTTTCACCGCAACATCATAGTATAGTCAGTATCATAGACCTATTATCATCAGTATCACATACATAAATTATTCTTCCATCAACAAATCAATCTGCGCCACTTCCTTGCAACTTTTATTCTTTGCTTGATTTCTTACCTCGTCAGCCGTATTTTTTGTATTGGCTCTTATTTTTGACCTATTGGATTTGAGGCGAATACTCCGCTTACAACTTATCCTAGCTGCGTGCTTGAATCTGAGTTTTTCTCCAATAAAAGAACTGAATATTATTTAAAGGATAAAAACATTATGAAACTTGCTTGAAAATTGAACTAAAGTGTCTGAGTCATAAAGATTGGAAACTGTACATGTTACATAGGAAGCATTTGATTTGTCTTAAGAAATGCTTTATTATTATTTATATTTGTCTCAAATCTGTTTAATTAAATTAGTCTACTATAATTGTTTGTAAAGTTTAACTTCACATAATACCATACATCGAACATAGTATATGAGTATTTATATACATATTCAATATCCAAGTATGTTGCTTGGTATTGAAATGTTTCACTCTTCACGTGTTTCATATTTGTATTTTTTTCTATATAGATGGATTAGAAACTGCATAGGTCAAGTCCGAATAACATTTGTGTTTTGTTATGTTCTTTATACGTGGGTTTTTCGTGACGTGAAGAGCTTTTTTTTTCTTTTTTTTTTTTCTCTCCCCCTAACCAGGAGGGCTTCATTTGATGCTGTGAATGACTGGTATTTAAAAGTATACGTAACACAGTTTTTGACAGAAATTTCAAGTCACTATGCTTAATAAATCTCCATGAGCGTATTAAAAAATTTGAAGAGAATACCTTCAAAAATACATTGACATCATTATTTAAGTGTATAATATGGACAGTACTGCAAAATAAGATCCTAATTTTGATGACTGCATGAATGATGCAGAACAAGTTTTCACCTCAGCCGAATGAGAGATCTCTTTAAAAAAAAAACGGATGTAAAACCCTTCTTTAGTCCAAAGTGTACAGGGTCGGTTGAAAAACTCTGGTACAACAACAACATTCTACCTGTAAAGTAAATGCAATTAGGTAAACATTTACACATATCTGAATGTTTAGATTGGGCAGCGGTTCAACTGGAATGTTTGTTATGTGATAATGAAATATGCCTAGCCCAGCCGAGAGGTCAATTGTCCGAGTTTCCTGTGTGGAACTAAACTTTATTTCATATATAATTTTATTATGATCGGATTTTGTATCAATGCCAACATTAGCTACACATTTTGCTTGTCATATAAATCATGGCAAAGATACAGATATGATCAATACATACGCAATAAAAGAGTTTCTCTATAATTGTCAAGAGTGATACACAAAATTATTTATAGAAAAGAAGACAAAATAAGCGTAAAATCAGCACACAGAAAACTCGGAACAATGCAAAATCAGCGAAACCGTTGAACGTTTTGATTTTTTTAAACGAAAAATCTGTGTACACTTTTTGTCCTTTTTCATACTGAGAGCTTTCCATTTCTGGGAATAGTAGTAAGGCCCGGTACACGTGTTAAACTGAGTAGTATACTCCATGAAACATACTAATTGAATAGAATCCTACACAAGTGTTCACACAATAAACCAAGGAATACGGATACTGGCACGTGAGATTTAACACTAAAGCACACGACCTCTAAATGTAACCTCAGAGTGATCTCTGATTGGCTGGGTCAACAGGACTTATATAGTGCATGGAATAAGTACAGATTATTGGTCTAATATTATTCCCTGTAGTAGATTCCTATCTTAGGTAGCATGTTTCGATGAATAGACTGGTTTACATAGTATGATTGGTAGTAATTTTAAGGAGTTTTGATTTATCGTGTAAAACGGTCTTGACTACCGAGCATTACTTGCATTGAATACTTACTATGGTGGCGCTCTACAGTTTCGTATTTTGCATGGGTTAGATATAAAAAAAAAAAAGAAGAATTTCCCGGGATTTCCTCATTGGTTATCCTGGTTATTTAAAAAGACCTTGTATATCTTAGGTATTATTACAAGATCTTTTAATTCTCTTTATTTTGGTGTATGATTGATGCGTACAATTGGGGTTATAGAGTATACAGCTTGGTCTTACTTCAGATGTGCATCTATTTAAAAAAAACTGTTAGCTCCGTTTGGTAATTTTCACTTCCTGGACTTCAAAGGTAAATTGTAAAAAAGATGAGCCCACAACCTTTTTACTTTTTATATATTTTGTAATTCATTCATTGAACTTTCAGAAGCTGGTATTGCCTACTCTGGCAAAATTCGTTTTCCCTATTTATAATAACTGCTAAAAAATGATGTACTTTGGACTATTTCAGGTTGATTTTTCGGGCACATAGGAGTGGTAATTTTTGTCAGCTGTGTGCTTAGATCATGTACAGTTTCCACAAGTACAATATGTAAAGAAATTTCAGAAACAGTACATGAAAATAGCATAGAGATATGCCAACATTCTCTTCATTGTGCATGTTGCAAATTCAAACAACTTCACATTACACCTGTCACTCTCTCAGAAGTACATACTATCTGTAGAGCGCCTCCTATATTGTGCACGTTTTCAGCTTCGTGTAAACTATTTTTTTTAACGAAACAAGGCAATGAAACCCTAGCAACTCATTGTAGCAAAGAATAAATACTGCTTTTACGTCGACTTCAACTGCATTCAAATAAAACTAATATAATTTGAAGATTAATGCGAAGTCATTTGGTACAAAATGTGACAGCAGCTTGAATAACTTCCAATATTAACGCCAGGTTGGCAAACGAAGGATGAATGAATGTCACCAGCTTAGAGATCGGCCGTGTCAACGCAACTCATAACAGTTGTTGTATTCGTGTTAACTCTTATGAACTGTAAAAAATACCCCACCCCACCCCACCCCTCAAAAAAATAAATGAAAAAGAAACTAAGAAAAGGTGACATGGTCTTATTTTAAAACTTATTTAGAGTCTCTAAATTACTTACCGTATATACTCGCGCATAATTCAGGTCCAAATTCAAACAACATAGACCCTGATCTGCTGTCGCATAATGCGCCGGCAGATCAGGGTCTATGTTGTTTGTTCTACTGATTAGTCCTTACAAACTGCATAGATCCAGATCTACCGGCGCATTATGCGAGGGCAGATCTGAGTCTATGCAGTTTGCAGTTGGTATCGAGTTATAAGCGAGTAAAAACGGTGTGCTGTTGGTTCTTGGAACATATAAACGCCAAGATAAGGTTGAAACTTATATGTGATGGCGAATTTCATTACGCACAGCGGTTTATGAAAAGCGAGAGCAGCTGCAATTCTGCATGGCATCTAAATCACTGTGAAAATGCAGAAATTGATTAATACCACTAAGTATCGAGAATTCCTTGGCATTCATGTGAATTATTACAACATGAGTGCTAAGACAGATCCGCGTGCAAACAAAATCATTTGGAAACAAATCAAGGCAATGAAACCCTAGCAACAAACTGTAGCCAAGAATAAATACAGCTTTTACGTTGACTTCAACCGCAGTGAAATGCAACTAACATAATCTGGTGATTAATGCGAAGTCATTTGGTATAGAATGTGCCGGCCTGAGCGTGAGTGTGTTTAACAGTCAGTTTGGAAAAGAAAGAATTAATGTCGCCATCTTGGAATTTTGTTCCCGATCGTGAAGCTGGTGATCACATGTACGTGTTAGCTCTTACGGATTCGATGCCAATATCGTTTAGACAAGAACACGCTGCTGTTGTCTAATTTTCAACCTACTTAGAGTTTCTAAATTACTTACGCCGTTGGTACTTAGTTGAAAGCCTGATGTAAAATTTGATTTAGTGCTCTGATCGGAACGGATACAGAGATTGATTGTACTTGCTTAAGAATGCACAATCACGCTAATCAACTCCGACGCAATGGCCTCATTGAAACAAGGTAATGAATATAAAATTAGGTATATTGCACAACTGCATGCACGCATGCATTGATGAGTTCCCTTTTCTGCCAATGGATCTGAGATCGTTTTAACAGATAAGAAATGCTGCACTACCTGGTCCTTTCCATATTGTGTTTCTTGTTCTTATGCCAAATCACCGAAACATTTCATAACCAATATAATATTAAAAACACAAACCAAACCAAAACAAAACAAACAAAAAAACTTTGGGAATTAGACGCCAGTTCAATGATGTATTAGGCGTATATAATATCTACTGAAATGCAAAGCAGCCATCATAAAGTGCTTACGGGATCTGTAAAGCATATTATTTCACTTCCAAAATCATTTTAATCTGATTATCCATTGTAGTGATTTGTGTGTGAATTTCCAATGTAGTGATGTGTGCATTTTTTTCCACTTTAGTGGTTTGTGCGTGAATTTCCACTGTAGTGATTTGTGCGCGAATTTCCACTGTAATGATTTGTGCGTGAATTTCCGCTATAATGATTTGTGCGTGAATTTTCACTGTAGTGATTTGTGTGTGAATTTCCACCAAGGTCTACATTTCTTCAAGAGTGCTTAATTTTGAAGATTGGACAGACAGCATGTGATTTAAAAATGTTGAATTTCTAGTCTAACCTCGAAATTTAAACGGAAATGTTTGGTAATCCATGACCAAAGAGCAATATCACTCAAATCTATTTTTGATACTTTGTTTTCTTTGTTGCAAGATGGAATACCCGCTGAAACACGTTTAATGTCCATTTTCAGAGATTAAACTCAAGCAACCAAACAAACACTCCCTTTAGGATTTATATATATATATATATATATATATATATATATATATATATATATATATATATATAATGTTTTGGAGCGTTCATTATCTTCTATGTATTACCATCTGAAATTAATGGCGTCGTCAGCAGTACGGCTAACTCAGCAGTGCCCGTGTCACTCAGTAAGAAAAGAAGAAAAAAAAAAGGTGAACATATAAAAATCACCTAGATATGTCTAGTGACTATTGACTGCTTATAATATTGTGTACGCCGTTATTATCTTTAAGTTGATAAGAAATAAATCTGATGAAATGTCTCTAATTGTACTTAAAGCCCCCCCCCCCCCCGATTCCTCTTTGATCCTATCTTTGCTCATTTGGTTGTACCACCTTTCTTTCGTCAGCAACATATTGCGTCCTTACATGAGATGGAAAGAAATACATAATATGCACATTTGAAAAAAGTAAAGATTTGGTTTGCTTTGCTTTGGTGTTTATTATGATTAAATTAAATAAAATCATGAAAACTCTCGAAAGTTTCAATCATTTTGATTCCACTTATTTGTATATCCACGTGTGTACAGATAACTGTTACCTAACGCTCCATGATATCTATTTTGAAGTGCTGTCAAACCACAATCGATCCTTAACCTCGATGTTGTGTCAAGTGAGTTCATCTTAATGATAGCAAATAAATATAGAACCGAAATGATAAATATTGTGACCTAATGAAACGTTAAAATTAGTTGTCCCATTTGTTGTCTTTTTATGCGGTTATGGGTGGGACCATGGTCCTTGTTTTACTTTATCAGATACTGTTAAGATAAGTAATCACGATTGACGTAAATGACCCCATGATCTCTGACCCCTTGCTCTTGAAGTGTTACGAATATCAAGGTAATGGTGGTGTCAGATTCTAATCAATTCAAATAGGTCATTTAAGTTATATCGGATGCCTTCTTAATATTAAATTATAATGAGAAGAGCAACCATTAATCATGATACAACAAAGAATCAACCAATATGAGTTCCAAATGTCATTTATATACCAAATGAGCAAAACTCTGTCTATTTATCTATCTATATATCTATCCATCCCATCTACCCACTATTCCATTCCTCTATCCGTTCCTCACTTCCTCCCATCAGCTGTCTATCTATGTATGTCTCTTCTTTTTCCTTCCCTCCTTACTTTCTTCGTTGTTTTATAAAGAACAGATTGATCTTTTTGTATGCTGTTGGATACTTTCTTTGGTTCTTTTGACATAGATGGCTTCAAATTATCGTTGAAAGGAATAATTTCAAGTCCGAGGCCCCACTATAAACGGGAACGGTCTGCCCCTTTACTTCAGTCTGAAGTCAGCTTTTGTTAAAAAAAAATTCTCCTTATTGTGAGCTGATCCGTTCCTATACTTTGGAAACTACTTGACACACTGATTGATAGGTGATGAAGGAACGACTTAGCGTGATCCGCTTCTCCCAGCCTGCCGAAGGATCCCTTGAGAACCTCCATGTCCCAAAGACCCATTGGTCCAGAACCTTTGTCCCCTCACACTGTGTAAACCAGTCCTTTGAACCAGTGTCACCACTGACCGCTGTATCCAGGTTACACAACACTCCAGAGTTTGACGACTAATCGTAACAGTTAAAAATATAATGTCTGAGCCGTGTAATACACGAGACAAATTCAAGTACGAATATGTATTGCATTACGTATGCACGCACATGAATCGATATCGTTACGCATTAAATTCTTTCATAATAACGACTGTACAATATTATTATTCTAATAACCGCGTTCATACACGAATCTGTCTCCCACAAGAATAATCGCACTGGATTATAAGAACTCGAAATTACTCATGACTTAATGCGTACAACATATAATTGAATTCAATTTGTCTGTTCAGTTCTAAAATGTCTAAATTGGAACAGACTATATTCGATCCAATAACATGACGTTATATGATCAGATCGGACTTCCTAGAAAATTTAGAATAAATTCTGAAACATTCAGTATATTAAGAATACAGTTCTCGTTTTCACATACCTCTACAGCTGAAGATTGCTTCCTGATAAAACTCATCTACATTGTGACGATACAGAGAGAATTTGGGCTATAAGTGCTCTGAACGTGGTCACATCCACAGCCGAGAACTCGAGGTAAAACGGGTTTCACACTGTCGGTGCTTTGTGCGTGCATCAGTGGATGAACACAAATCAGTATTTATAAATCGCCAAGGTAAAAATAATACACTGCCGGGTAACGCTGTACGCAGCAACGAAACATTTTTATTCATATGTAATACATAAAAAAGAATTTCGTACACACTTCCGTGACAATATCAATACTAATAATCCATAAGAAACTCATTAATATATTTTCTCTTATTTTTCCTGGAGATCTGCTAACCATTAAAGAATGTTACTTGGTCCAGCAAAAATGTGCATTAAAAACATAATGGAAAATAAAAATGTTTATTGAGTTCAGTCTGTTGGCACTTGCGTAGACTAACAAAGCAAACAGGTGTGATTCAGCTCATTCCGGAAAGTTATTTGCACTTCAAAGTCCATTTATTTTATTCAAATGCAACTATTTCACAAAATGCAAAATTAACCTCTGCTAATTTCTTTATAAATCAAATATTTATAAATCGTATACACAATTGTTTATTATTTGTAGAACAATCGTACATTAATGTAGCTAAAGTCTACTCCATTTTGCACTAAAATTCGTCATATTAACGTGACCGTCTGATAAATCAATTTTACCAAAAGACAGAGTTCATCGTTTGACAGTTCTGCTTTGTTTATCTATTGTTAATCAGACTGAATTAGGTGAGATGTAACCATAAGACTTTTTGACCATTGCCTAGGGTGTCATCTATTCAATATCGCGATCTCGAGGCATATCTTATAGGTCACACATTAACATGGGGCATATCTTATAGGTCACACATTAACATGAGGCATATCTTATAGGTCACACATTAACATGAGACATGTCTTATAGGTCATACATTAACATGAGGCATATTTGATAGATCACACATTAACATGAGGCATATCTTATAGGTCACACATTAACATAAGGCATATCTTATAGGTCACACATTAACATGAGGCATATTTTATAGGTCACACATTAACATGAGGCATATTTTATAGGTCACACATTAACATGAGGCATATTTTATAGGTCACACATTAACATGAGGCATATCTTAATAGGTCACACATTAACTCGAGGCATATCTTATAGGTCACGCATTAACTCAAGGCATATCTTATAGGTCACACATTAACTCGAGGCATATTTTATAGGTCACACATTAACTCGAGGCATATCTTTAGGTCACACATTAACATGAGGCATATCTTATAGGTCACACATTAACTCGAGACATATCAAAGCAACTGACTCCACCATCAGATTGTTGTAACAATTAGGCCAAGGATAATTATTGTCGGATAAATGAATTAATGGATCATTTTGAATAACTGCTATTGATGACACTTTTTGTGTCTTCTCCTGAACGCGTTGGCATTTAAGTAACGCATGTGCTTGAACATATTTTAATAATGAGGTAATGAATATAAAATTAGGTATATTGCACAACTGCATGCACGCATGCATTGATGAGTTCCCTTTTCTGCCAATGGATCTGATATCGTTTTAACAGATAATAAATGCTGCACTACCTGTTGTTGTTGCAACTTGTGTAATGCTTAGTCTGTCTTGACAAAAATTATGAACTCATACATGTATTTACCATTTTCTATAAATTATGAACTCATACATGTCTTGACCGTTTTCTATAAATTATGAACTCATACATGTATTTACCATTTTCTATAAATTATGAACTCATACATGTATTTACCATTTTCTATAAATTATGAACTCATACATGTATTTACCATTTTCTATAAATTATGAACTCATACATGTCTTGACCGTTTTCTATAAATTATGAACTCATACATGTATTTACCATTTTCTATAAATTATGAACTCGTACATGCCTTGACAATTATCTATAAATTATGAACTCATACATGTCCTGACCGTTTTCTATAAATTATGAACTCATACATGTCTTGACCGTTTTCTATAAATTATGAACTCATACATGTCTTGACCATTTTCTATAAATTATGAACTAGTACATGTATTAACCATTTTCTATAAATTATGAACTCATACATGTCTTGACCGTTTTCTATAAATTATGAGCTCATACATGCCTTGATCATTTTCTATAAAAAAAAGTTTAATTTGTCCCCTCAAGATGACACACAGAGAGCTATAATGAAGCATACATTACGACATATGATCTGAGAAACTGTGATAAATATACATATTTTTGAGCTGATTGCATCACATTCTAAAATTCACTTTTCTCAACAGTTTAAATGTTTAAAAATATTCTGATAATTGGAAATCAATATATATATATATATATATATATATATATATATATATATATATATATAGATATAGATATATATATATATAGAGAGAGAGAGAGAGACAGAGTTTATGGCATTCAATCTGATTCTAAAATGTGTACGCCCAATATAAAAAACAGCAAATACCTATTCAGTTTTGTATTCCAGAAATGGCACATGGTTCTCAAAACTTCTTATATCAGGGGCGGATCCAGGAATATCGTTGGGGGGGGGGGGGGGGCGTAAACAAGTAGGCAATGTGGGATGAATCCTTGGTGGGGGTTCTGGAAGCGAATCCACCGGAAACAACTGCATCTTAAGCGTTACCAGGGCATAATTTTAACCATCTAACTGTAAAGAAATATTACTCAAGGAAACGTTCCGGTTGTTTGGCGCTCATTATTATTTGGGCGGGTGCTCCCAATCTGCTCCAGAAACATTTATTGATACATTAGAAGTACCATTTAAACTTCAGGGGGTGGGGGGCATCTTGCTACTAAAGCAACAACTTGGGCAGAGATTTCGGTAATAATATGACATTTTTCATTTTTTTAAAATATTAAAATATGTAACAGAATTTAATAAAATTGTCTTTTTTTTTTACAAATGAAATAATTATTTATCTGCAGAAATGTATTGTACCTAGTTCAGTCATATTACGGAGACTTCATATTTTAATGAGAATGGCAAGCGAGTCTTCGTTTTTGAGTCTTACAATAGTCACCTATGGTCTTCACGTGGAACTTCATTTACACGGCTGTATTGTGAGATAAATTGTAATGTGAAGGAAATCAAACGGGAGAAAATACAACAAACTTTGCATTATTACTGAAGTGTTGTTATAGATACAGAAAAAGAAAATTGATTACATATGTACAGCTTTTGTCATCTCTTGAAAGCTAATTAAGCTATCATTCATTACACCGCGAGATTGGACAGTAGATGTTTTGTAATTACACTTTGTTTAATACGGTTAGGTAAATTAGTTCCATCTACTCGACCAATCATAATACACCTGAAGCATATACTACTTACTCGTTTTGGTCTGACCGACCGGTTTAAAACTTCGTATTTTAACACATAGACGTATTTATCAGGGGCGTAACAACCTCCCCCACCCCACCCCTGCGATGCGGGGAGGGGGGTGGGGCATTTCTGAATTTTTGCAGTGGAGGAGGTGGATGGGAGTGCACAGTTTGAAGTTGTGATTTGTCTTCTGAAGAACTCCAAAAACGTTTGATGCATAAGTTAATCAACGGTAGTCTAGCATGATGTTCATTCATTTCATACCTGACGTTAGATATGAATTTGCATTTATCCCGTGTAAACACACAAATATAACCAGGTCAAACTGGCCACAAAATGCGTGCAAGATTTGGAAAAAAAACAGAGGTCCATTTGATTAGAAAGAGAACGACATTATTGTGCAGTTTTTAAGTTACATTGTCAGTCGTAGCACAGAGACTTGCCGTTGTACAAGAGTCAACTATAATTTAAAATGTAAAACCCATTGAATACTTTTCTCCTCGGAAAACCTTACATACGATGGATAAACTGCAGCTGTGTTATAATGACAATGACATTCAAGGCATGTTCATTCAGAACATCGCACTATGCAGCTGAATCAATTTTTCCTTATTAATGTGAATATATGTATTTAAAAAAATATGTTTACTCTTCAAAACCGAAGCCTACAATTATATTAAAGGTTATTTGCCATACTACGGGGAATCCTAAAGGTGAACAAAATTATGTACCTTTTTTCTTCTGTCTAATGAAAACCAGAAATCAATCCATTCCTTATGCTAAAGCGGCTGAATTTATACTGTATATATTCGGATACCAACTGCAAACTGCATAGACCCAGATCTTCCGTCGCATAATGCGCCGGCAGATCTGGGTCTATGGAGTTTGTAAGGACTAATCAGCAAAACAAACAACATAGACCCTGATCTGCAGCGCATTATACGACGGCAGATCAGGGTCTATGTTGTTTGTATTTTGATCCGATTTATTAGCGAGTATATACGGTACATGTATTTAAATATTTCATTCCTACATGGACAGTAGAATTTATTGTAGGCATTACAAGACATTTCAATCTGAGTAGAGGCCTAGATGATGAGAAAGGTATGATTACTTTTATAAAAGAAAATATGTACCTTTTATGTATTCCGAAAGCATTCATATTTGGAGAGCCTTTTTTAAAGACTTCTGTTAGTGCCCTGTATTTCTCTATAGCAGATTTGCCAATTAATGATTTACGTCAGTCAACTCTTTCAGCTTTCACCACAATAATTCGATGAAATCCTTAGACGTCATTTGCGCCAAATTGTGGCCTTTTCCATGAATAGACATAAGCATTTTACTGGACGGACATCAGAAGAAAAAAAATCAAAAAAAAAAAATCAATTAACCCTCTCGCATTAATTCGTTTTATCGACGTGATACAACCGCTAATCGGCGAATAGTCAGAAATGCTGACCAGGCGATACCCTCGTTTATCGATGCCTAAACTGCTCGTTATACTCTGGGTCCATACTTATAATGGAATCATTCTAAGTGAGATTATTGTTTCCTGTTTCATTATTTCGGATTTTGATGACCAAAAACAAAATCGTTATCAATCAGACCAACAGAATACCCGTCTCAAGCCGATGTAAATTTTACAATTCCTGGACTTTATTGATAGAGCAATATTATTTGGAGGATGTTGATTGCCCGTGACACGGTTATACTCAATATTTTCATGATCTATATTTCTATGAATCCTACGGTTTGGATCCTCTATGCTTTGTAACTTTCTACACTTGCAAAATACATGTCCATAAAAACAGGATTTTTCATTTTACAATACACATTTTTCCAACCGTTATTTTGTAGGGGTATTTCGCCTCAAAATGGGCAGATGTGACATTTAGCCGAGGTGATTTCTCTGGACTATGAGGATATTCTTTAAAATCAATCATTTGTGTGTATTGATTATACCTTATACCTCTTTAAATTAAAGACTGGCTTGCATCTGATGGTGCCTGCTTAAAGATCAGGAGTGTTTTTCACGACAGAAAAAGACGATATTACACGAGGGCTCATTTAAATAAAATTTACGAAACTAGTTGAATATAAATTATTCGACGAGTTTGATAAATTTCACTTCAATCGAGCATAGATGTAAGACTGTATATCACATGAGCAAAAAATACTGATTTTATTTTACAAAACCGCAGAATAGTGAAGTGAAATGACTTTGAAATACATTCAGATGCATCGTCACTAAGCATTGGCATGATATGAGGCATTACTTGTACGTGTGACATATAGCAAAATTACGACGTCCAACTTTGATTTAATTAGAGATAATAAACAGATGGGGTGGGGGGGGGGGAGGGGCGGGGAAACAGAGGTATTAAGGCCAATTTCCAAGTGAAGAAGAAAAGATTTTGTTTGGTTTGGTTTTGTGGGTTAAACGCCATATTTCAGCACATGATAGGCTATAGATGGCGGCCAGTATATTTGGTGGAGGAAGAGCTCGGGAAAACCCCGGGAAAAACCACCGACCCACGGGAAGCTACTGGCAAGCTTTCTCACGTGCCCACGTTGGCCGAGCCGAGACTTAAACCCACACGGACAGAGGTGAGATGTCAGTGATCTGTAAAGGCGAGGGCATTAGATCAACCGGCCACCCGGGTCCCCGAAGAAGAAAAAACGAAAAATGAAAGGATAGTACAGTCTTACAGAAGTCTTTATTTTAAAACGTAATTATGCTGAAAACTTGAATCAGTACATTTGTTTTAAAAAAATATATATATAATCTTGTGAGTGCGTATTCAAGTTTAAATTGGATAAAAGAGATTTTTGATTCCACATATCTGTTCACAATGTCCTTGAAAAAAAACAAAAAAAAGTTTTGTTAACAACATTATCTCACTTTTTTAGTATCCTCGCGCTGAATATCAACCAGCTCACGTTTTGATAGGAATAAAATCAGGTCTAAGTATTTACATGTGCATTTGACTTAGTGGCATGTCTTGTCACTTATTGCATACATGGGCCTCTAGCAGTAAAAACATTAGTATGGTCTTTTGCATTTATTAAAAAAATGGGCCTTTTAACCGGAGAAATGAGAAGCCATATAAAGACTGATATTAATCTGAAAATGATGTTTTTATGTAGAAAAGTTAAATTCTTTTTTGTTTGGAATAAGAAAGGAAAACAATATACAAGTGGATAAGCGAATCTTCATGAAAAAAGTAGAATTCTGACTTCTTTATACCTAAATTAAATGCGATGCATTTACTAATTACTGTTATTATTGTACATGACCATGGATTGATATTCTTTTGAATCAATTTGTCTGAAACTGATTGTTAAATATTCAATATTTCAATTTGAAAAATATGCATTTGATAAAAACACATTTTGTATGTCACTGATAATGAGAGGTATACTGTGTGTGTACACATGTAAATATGCACACAAAGCCTGCCCCAACACCTTTGATGTTTATAGAGAGAGAGAGAGAGAGAGAGAGAGAGAGAGAGAGAGAGAGAGAGAGAGAGAGAGAGAGAGAGGCATTTAAAGGAACGAAACGAATTTAATTAACTCTCTTTACCTTCCGGTGACGTGGCTCCAGCACATTACACTGTTGATAAGAAGACAGATTCCTAACAGTGGCGTAGCGACCGCCCAAGCAACTCCCGGGCGAAGAGGGGGGTGGGGGGGGGGAGGGGGGGGGTGGGGGTGGTGGAGATGGAAGGCGGGACCCAGGCTTAGCATGGGCCCAAAATCCCTATCAAACAACATTTTTATTGCGAGAGGGCCCCAGAAGAAAGTTTTGCGGGAAGGGGGGGGGGGGCTGAATTTCTTGCTACTCCATAGAAATTCATAAGATTGTTAAGTATTTTTGTATTTGCTATTTTTTGCACATTACATTTATTATGATAGATATTTAAAACCAGTATGTATGCATAGGAATTTTACATTTTTATAAGTAGTAAATCAATTCTTGTTCACACATAAGTGATACAAAATCCACACAAGATCCATATTTCTTCATCGAAATCCTGTAAATATCGGCGACTGATTAAAGATAAAGTAATAGATAAGTTTATTTATGCATGAAACATATACCAATAATATTAATGCTGTGTTTCTTTTATTTCTCTTATAAGTTAGTGTGAATAGGCCAACGACCTAAAAGGTGGAATGGCATTTCACAAACCAGGTCAACAGATTGATCAAGGATATAGGTATCGGACAACTAATTATTTTACAGCCAGGGAACCAGTCTACTGGTGGGGGTAAGGGTGGGGGAGGATATAGAGTACTCAATCTTTTGAGATGCCCCATTGGGTAATAAAATGGTTCAATTTTGTTCCATTATTAATTTCACAAACTTCAATCTATGTACTATAGCTGACAACAAATATTTACTTTTATTTTGATATCCTGTATTTAATTTCCTACTGACAAAATAGCATATGTACTCTTGGTGTGAGGCTATGTTATTAGGTGCAGACCAGGGATCTCCCTTGTATGGCATCACGAGACTCGAAAACATGCTGCGAAGCACCTGTTTTTTAAGGCTGAGAAAATTTCTCTAACTTTAATGAATGGATCTATGTGTGGTTTGTATGCCAAGCTGGTGAAGAATTTATTTTTATTTTGTAATATATTAACATTTAGTTATATGGGACATGAATTAGGGGTCCGATCCCTATAACGTGTCATTGGGCATAGTTAACTTGACTCGTCATACTTCCGCCACAGCACGTGAAAACTTTTTTTTAAATGATCAAAAGAATTATGAATCATATATAAACTGGGATATCCGTTTCTCTTTCTATACATCATGTCTGTTATTTTATAAAACAGCACATCCAATAATTTGCGACTGAAAAATGAGGCGAGTTCGCTTACTCACATTGGCAATACTAGCATACACGCGTACTCTCTCTCTCTCTCTCTCTCTCTCTCTCTCTCTCTCTCTCTCTCTCTCTCTCTCTCTCTCTCACGCACACACACGCACGCACACGTACACACACGACGATCAGGTCGAGTTCAATAATCCATGGTGTGCTAACAAGACATTAACTGGAAGTGCTGGTTACACGTCAAAATGCAAAAAAAGTCGCGAACCTCCTGTGTCGAAAAATTTGAGAAATATAAACTCTAATTGCTCCTAAACTATTGAGCCAATTGTGCTAAAAAAAAAAAAAAATAATAATAAAAAAATTACTAAATCGATTGAGCATACATGATACATTAACTCGGATTTTCCCCTTTAATACCCTTATTTTCCCGACAACAATAAGGTGATTTCACATATTATTGAGTCACAGTTTCACAGTTATTGTCTCGTCTAAACAATGAAGTCTGAGGTTTGCCGATTAGCATGAAACGGGGGTTTCTCTGTGGCGCCCTCTGGGGCGGATGTAAATCACATCGGAAAACCATTCTTTTTATAACTGATTTACGCGCAAAGACATTTTATGTACTGCTGCATTATGATAGATCTGCTCTAACGTTATCTTACTTAGCAAGAAACTTAATGGGTCATTCATGTGCTAAACATCACCAATAAATGCTTGACAACGTCCAATAAATGGAAAATTGACTAGATCATCCCACGGAATGCATGTCCATAGTAAATCACGAGCTGGTATATAATTATCTAAGTTATTACGTCATCTACCTGATGTGACTTTTATGCTAGATACGGTCAGTTATGATATAGGTATATTAATCTATATAACATAGTAGTCATGTAATAAATTAATTTCCTTAATAGTATCTCTTTGCTTTCATTTCGGAAATTCGCTTGCATTCATCTGGTAGTTGGTGGATATATCGAAATCTGCGGCATTACACATTCAAATTCATTTCATAAGAGACAAGAAAATTTAATGACCATAACTAACTTTACCCCTTGAAAGTGTTTTAACCATACAATGCATAAAATGCAGATTAATGATATTTTTAGTTGTTTTTAGATTATGCTATTACTTGAAAATTATCAGTCTTTTTAAAAGTAAATTCGGTCCACAATAACATTTCTCTTTAACTATTTGTTAAAATTTCTCTATTTCTGAGACCATCTCTTACAAAAAATAATTTCTTGTAAGATTGATCTGGCGAGACATTAGGAAACATCAAGAGGCTCGTGACCAGAGCGAAGAATCAAACGTACTTTATACATAACTATTTGTAGTTTGTGGTTTGTTGTTGGATTTCTTGAAATCTTTAAACCATATAATATTTGTTACATCCACTCTAACTGAAGTTATAATTTTGAATATTACGCTATTCCATTAGACTTGTCCTTTGTTTTAAGTGTTCCATCGGACTCATCGGTCTTTTTCAGAATGAATTTGATCTAAAGTTAGCAAAATGTGACATTTCCTTTCAACCATCTGTATGAATATGTCCATTTCAGAGGCCATCCATTATCATACAGCACTTTTCTTTCACAAGGATTACTGTCTATTGACAATAGATTGGCTTGCTGCCAGCGATGCCATCTTGACGACGATATGTCTTCTTCACGACCCAATTCTATTTCCTAAATCTTGTAATGATGTTAGTAAAAAAAAGGAAGTGCGTGTATATTGGATTTGTATGTATTTATTAAATAAGCAGCTATTGATTCTATAATTTGCATATTTAGCGGAAATAGTGCAATTTGCTGGATGCCTACAAATGCATTTACAGGCACACATATATAGCAGTCGCCGTTCTGAAAGAAGAACATGATGATTATGATGATGATGAAGAAGAAGAAGAAGAAGATGATGATTATGGCGATGATAATGATGACCACGATGATGATGACGACGACGACGATGATGATGACGAAGAAGAATATGATGGTGAAGAAGAAGATGGTGATGATAAGGATGACCACGATGATGATGACGATGATGATGAAGAAGAAGAAGAAGCTTTTCTATATAACGTTTTATATTTGTGTACAATTTATGAATCGCCAGAGCATAGATAACGCCGCCTAATCGTTAACATGGCAGTTAATATCAAGTTAAAAAATCTGTATTGTGGCAAAAACTTCCATTGAAATTTAAACAAATTCCTAATATAATCTGAACAAATTCAAGAAAATTGTATTATAAATTTTGCAGTTATTACTATTTAAATATGTATATGGTATATAGTGGCAATCATGAAGATGTTGTAGTCATTGAGTCCTATAAGCCACGTGATTATATAAACAAGCAACGATAGCAGTAGTCAGCAAGCCATTGCTAATTGCAATCTATTAACGTTTGAAAGACATGTGGGAGGAGTCAGTAATCCAGCAAGAGCATAGATCATGTAATCTGTCGATATATCGAATTTTTGTGTATTTATAACATTTTCTTCAACAATTCAATTACACGCATAGAAATCGATTCAGAAAATCACGTGAATATAATACACAAACTACTGATACAATTAAACCGCATTTAATGTGTTGTTCTCACATTTCAAGTCTTGAAAACTAAATCATAACAGACAAAAGACGTTTTTTTGTTAGATTTCATTCGTATATCAGACGTGTTGCTCTTTTTGGAGGAAATTTACGAAAATATGTGCGTGTGTGGCATTTTCATGTAGAATTCTGTATGGTAAATTTATCGTCCGCCATGTGACAAGGGATCGGACTGTGGCCTACAACATTAACTAGAAGATAATGAGTGTTTCTTTACGACATGAATATATTTCCTTGACACAGTCGTTTTCAAGGAATAACTTCTCTAATAAAGGTTGTATTGATTAGAAAGTTCATAAATTGTCCCAAATTTTTTTTAGAACAATTGTACATTAATGTAGCTACAGTCTACTCCATTTTATCCAACACAGTGTGTTGCACTAAAATTCGTCATATGAACGTGACCGTCTGATAAATCAATTTTACCTAAAGACAGATTTATTTCATCGTTTGGCAGTTCTGCTTTGTTTATCTATTGTTAATCAGACTGAATTAGGTGAGATGTAACCATAAAACTCCTTGACCATTGCCTAGGGTGTCAGCTATTCAATATCGCGATCTCGAGGCATATCGTATAGGTCACACATTAACATGTGTTGTATACTTATGTTGTATCATTCTCCATATATATGTGCATGTGCATGTGCATATACATATATATATATATATATATATATATATATATATATATTGTGTGTGTGCGGTCGTGGGTAGGTGTGTATGTATATGCATATAAATATATGATATGAGTGTGTATACATGCATGCATGAATTTGTATGTGTATGTGTGTATTACATGTAAGTATATATCTGCTGTATTTATTTAATGTTGGTACATGTGATAGATTCTATTTTATTGTATGTATCCAACGTGCCACCATGAATCTCTGTAACAGACTGAAACGTACATGTATATACTTGTTGATGACCAATGGGCTGAATGCAAATCTGCATTATATATATATATATATATATATATATATATATATATATATATATATATATATATATATATCGTATACAGTATCGTATTTCGTATCCAGATGAAGACAAAAACAACAACAACAACAACAACAACGGGTATTTACTTGCAAAGTAAGTCTGGGCAACCGTTTTGTCTGGATCCTTATCGCAGGCATCTTGAAAATAAGAATGACACACAAATTCAAACTATTTGGTCTTTCACGAGTTATGGGACCATATGGTACTTGAAAATGTCATCTCGACAGATTCATGTTATTTTTAGTTCTGTACTGCGCTATTCCATTAGACTTGTCGCTATTAGAGAGGCAATTTCCATTACGAATTGACGGCTTTGATATTACTTTCAGCAATTTACCTAATGTTGTATTTTCAAAGTCCACCCATTTTAATGCACACTATCTGTACGTTTACTATGCTGCTATTGAGAAAATATTGGTTTGTTGCCTGAAATGTCTTTCTTAAGACCAACGATGTTTCTCTATGACGCAAAATCCATTTCTCGATGTTTGTAATTTGGTGAAAAACTCTATTAAATATGCATTTATTCAATAAAATAGATCTCATGTACCCTGCAATTCATAAATGTATTGGATTTAAGTGCCTTTAATATGCATTTTTGTTCTAACTATGCAATTACTCGCACGCAAGATATCGTTAGAAAATCAAATTACTAGTACTTTAAACACACGTGTTATCCGACTTGGTCTTCAATAACGCGTGGTGTGGATTTTAGCCCCTTTATTTTTAGAACCATATGATATTTAAAAATCACATATCAATGGATAAATTAATTTTGTTGGTCAGATTTCGCTTTCTCATTTATCTTGTCAAAAATGGAAGGAAATGGTATTTTCTTTCAGTAGTATGCAGGGCCAGATCCAGAGATCCACCATCTGGCGGGTGGATGTTGGGGTGGGGGTGGGGTGGGGTGGGGTGGCAGTACAAGCGTGATATATATAATCCCATATCATCCCTTGCTCTCTCTCTCTCTCTTTATATATATATATATATATATATATATATATATATATATATATATATATATATATATATAATCCTATATCATCCCTTGCTATGAAATTATAGCGTGGAAAGGAAGAAAGATGGATAACGTAAAATATTGAGCCGTTACATTGACCTTGAAGATATCACTTCCAATGTGGTATGTAACACACCATCTAGTGGTGATGCTTAAGCAGTGTTCAGCGGTGTACTAAGGGTAAATGACGCCCGGGGCGACGATGATGGTCCAAAGAGCCAGAATACGAGGCCCGAATTTTTACCAGCTGTTATGGGGCCCCAAGACCTCTGGCGTAATCGTAAAATACTGAGTCGAGACTCTGAGCTTGAGGATAGAACGCCCATGGAGGCACGCGACACACATCCTAATGATGATGTATCAGTAAGACAAGTTTCACCCCTTAATCACAAACGGTTTTAAAGTTATAGAGCGGAGGTGAATGGGTGAAGTAACATTGAAAACATCGAGCCTTGACCTTGACACTGAAAGATTTGACCTTCAGTGTGGAGCTGTAGTGGTGGTTAATGTGTCCAACTGAACTGTCTGAATCTTTTTGAGCGCTGTACATATTTTCACGAGATTATGGTTATTTCTTTTTTTAATGTACCCCATAATAATGTTTCTAATAAACTATTATTGACGAAAGATACTTATACACACAGAATTTGCCATATATCCTTATATTTTGGACAGTAAAAGAAATAATGTTGACAGTCCCCACCCCACCCCCAGCAGTACCACCACCATTTTGCGTGTTCAGAGATGTAAAATAGTTCAGATGAGCCATCATGCATGTCGACTAATGAAGGCAACCTTTTGCCTTTCTCTGGGATGCTTCCCATGATGATGTTCAAGCTTAGAAGGTCTTAGACTTTCTAACAGAGTGCAGATTATTCCAAAAAATCTGACTGTATAGCTTGTTTTGTATGCCTTTATAACCAGGATTATGCCAATGTGCCATTAAACCCCATCCATCCATATATACATTCATACATACATACACGGTTTTAGATATTTCCAAAGTCACAATAAGGATTATAGAGAGTTGCGCTTTATAAAGTTCAGTATATACACTACTGCATCCTTTTTGAATTATGGTTTGCAGAATGTTGTAGAATTTGCTTATATTGGGTATTTCCGTCTGGGTGTTTTGAAATTATGTGTAAGAGACCTTTTATATTGGGTATTTCCGTCTGGGTGTTTTGAAATTATGTGTAAGAGACCTTTTATATTGGGTATTTCCGTCTGGGTGTTTTGAAATTATGTGTAAGAGACCTTTTATATTGGATATTTCCATCTGGGTGTTTTGAAATTATGTGTAAGAGACCTTTTATATTGGGTATTTCCGTCTGGGTGTTTTGAAATTATGTGTAAGAGACCTTTTATATTGGGTATTTCAGTCTTTGTGTTTTGAAATTATGTGTAAGAGACCTTTTATATTGGGTATTTCCGTCTGGGTGTTTTGAAATTATGTGTAAGAGACCTTTTATATTGGGTATTTCCATCTGGGTGTTTTGAAATTATGTGTAAGAGACCTTTTATATCGAGTATCTATGTCAGGGTGTTTTGAAATTATGTACAAGAGACCTTTTATATTGGGTATTTCCATCTGGGTGTTTTGAAATTATGTGTAAGAGACCTTTTATATTGGGTATTTCCGTCTGGGTGTTTTGAAATTATGTGCAAGAGACCTTTTATATTGGGTATTTCCGTCTAGGTGTTTTGAAATTATGTGTAAGAGACCTTTTATATTGGGTATTTCCATCTGGGTGTTTTGAAATTATGTGTAAGAGACCTTTTATATCGAGTATCTATGTCTGGGTGTTTTGAAATTATATGTAAGAGATCTTTTAAAACATGAAATTGACGTACATGATCGAAATGACTCTGCCAAAGTGTTCCACAATATATCTGTAGATTAACAATGACAATTTAGACATTTGCAAATACGTACCTGCTGGACGGATAGTCAATGTTTAATTGCAGGAGTATTAGAAAAAAAAGTATCAAATATGGACAAAAATGCTACATCGGCACAATTTAGGCGAATCCTCTATTAAAGGAAGTACAAGACTGAAGGAAAAGTGTAATACAACAACACTAAAAGCAGATCTTATTCAAAGGACGGAAATTATATGTTGGAAAAATCAGGTACATAATAAAGTATAGTCTTAGAAATCGAAAAGGTGTTAGCTAAATCGTCCCAAGAATGTGTAAACACCTGCCAAATTCAGGGTAATTGACATTTAACACTAAGTCCGAAGAAAAAGTTAAAGAAAAACACAAACTATATGACCAAGTCAATTGTCAACTTTCACTACAAGTGTATATTGGATCCATGGACAAAAACGCATTGTAAAAAAAGCTGCATTTTATAGAATGGCGCCAGAATCAGACAAGACAAATCTTTTAAAGAAAATGTCACATCAGCTCAATTCATAGCAACGTGCCTCTTAATAGAATATCAAGTCCGATAGAAAAACGAAATTTAACAAGAAAATAGCATTAGTCTGCCGAGATATAATTTCAGGGTTCAAGACCAAGTCAGCATATTTTGTGCATTATACAACAAGATTCTAAAAATACCTTTGTGACAGTAACTTATAAAATGGCAAGTTTTCAGGGGTTTTTTTAAATATAGATACACTTCATAATTTCCTTGATAACGAATATGTAGACTTTACCGCAAAATATTAACTATTATGTTTGAAAAATTGTTTACTGATTGTCGGAAGAGGACAAATTAACTTGTCAGAACTCAAGTCTTTCCCTTTGCTTTGTAATAAAATATGTTTAAACTAGAGACAAAATTACACTTGCACTCGAGCTTTAAGTTTTTATGACTTTCTCTCCTTTTTAAAACTTTTGCTTCTATTTATACAAAGAAAAATATAAAATATATTGTCTCTGCTTCTCTATGCCAAACATTAGGTCTACAATTGTTATTTGACAACCTAATTAAATACAATTGACAACCTAATTAAATACCATTGACAACCTAATTAAATACAATTGACAACCTAATTAAATACAAATCTGGATTCTTGATACCATGGTTTCTAAGCTGAGACAACAATGCATTCTTAATAATATGTAACAGGCTGGCCCTTTTTTTTACCCAGGCAATATTCAATAAAGAAACTATGAAAAGAAAGAAAGAAAAATGAAGAAGAAAAAAAGGAAATCAATGCAAGCTAACGATTTGTTTTGTTTTCTGGGGTTTAATGCCATTTTTCAGCACATGACAGACTATACATGACGGCCAGTATATTTGGTGGAGGAAGAACCCGGGAATACCCTGGGAAGAGCCACTGACCCACGGGATGCTACTGGCAAGCTTTCTCACATACCCATGTGAATCGAGCGAAGACTCAAACCCACGCGGACAGAGGTGAGATATGAGTGATCTATAAAGAGCGATCTGTAAAGGCGCGCGCCATAGACGATTCGGACACTAGGAGCCACCCGCAAGCTAATGCATTTACGTTATTGAAAATACATTTTTATGAGACCCTCGAGTAAATCTATAGGGAAAGGCCCGAAAGTTATTGGATTTCAGTTTTGAATGTCTGCCCCATGGAAGGAACTCGCATCACTGTGAAGACACATATACAATCAAAGATAAGGAAACAAAAGTCAAAGAAATCATTAGTGAATAAAGTAAGATACATAAATAGCCACGGTACTCTGAAAGATTTAATAGGTTGTCCCGTGTGTTTCAAATCGTTTTAAGTTAAAGAAGATGGTAGAATATGATATGATGAAATTGTAGTGAGGTGATTGATATAAGGTGCATTTATATGACAGCTATTCATGTATCTAGTTCATTTGTAGTTCACTTGAGCGAAGTTCGTTGAAACGTGGTCTTTGCTCTATGACAATATGGGTGCCGAAGCGTGAAGTATGTTGAAACATGGTCTTTGCTCTATGACCATATGGGTGCCGCAGTGTGAAGTACATTGAAACATGGTCTTTGCTCTATGACCATATGGGTGCCGCAGTGTGAAGTACATTGAAACATGGTCTTTGCTCTATGACGATATGGGTGCCGCAGTGTGAATATGCTCTATGAAGTGAATGGACATTAAACCACAAATACAGCGATCTTCTATTTTATGTATTTTAGTAAAATATTTTAACTCATATCTCACCTAACTCTACTGATAAAATTTCGAAGGTCTGTGATCTAAACATACTTCACTTAGTATTGTAACAAACCTAGGGTATGTACTATTTGTATTTATGTCTCTGTATATACCTTTGTTAGATTTTAGTGATTAAATGTTGATTATGGGGAGTCGATGTTGAGAAGATATTTCTCAAACTGAGTAATTATCCAATTTTAAGGAGCAGACGCCATAATGTACAGTATTCACTAGACTTTATGATAGCATATATTACTTTAGTAAAATTGACCCACCCTAATTTCGTAACATAAGGAATTCTCTGGATATTCTAATGTATAAGTGTTTAGTAATTTGATATAGGAATAATTCTTAGTATTAGGTGTTTTGGTAGTGTTTTGTGATGCATGGCGTAAAGTACCAATCTTCGGCTTGGAAAGACTTACTGATGAGTCATACAAATGTTAAGCACTGTTGTTTTAAGGTCATTGAAAATAGGGAAACATGGACCTCAAGCCAGACTCACGCAAGAGTTGTTTGATTTGCTCGGTAATGAGACCCCATTGCGTGTTACATTATGTTATATAGAGTTTAAGGGTAATGAGACCCCATTACGTGTTACAGTATGTTATATAGGGTTTAAGGGTAATGATACCCCATTACGTGTTACAGTATGTTATATAGGGTTTAAGGGTAATGAGACCCCATTACGTGTTACAGTATGTTATATAGGGTTTAAGGGTAATGAGACCCCATTGCGTGTTACAGTATGTTATATAGGGTTTAAGGGTAATGAGACCCCATTACGTGTTACAGTATGTTATATAGGGTTTAGGGTAATGAGACCCCATTACGTGTTACAGTATGTTATATAGGGTTTAAGGGCAGATCAGCACCATCGTGTCTATATAGAGGATTCTGAAAACGATGACGTGCGTTGGAGAAGATCGATGCTACAACCACTACTACTACTTTTTATTATTATTATTATTATTATTATTATTATTGTTGTTGTTGTTGTCCAGCATATTTTCGAAGAAAAGCGGGGAATATAGTATCGGCGTTTCCGTCCATCGGTCAAACTTTCGTTTTCGGTCTCTAACTTTAAAGCCGTTTGGGATCACGGAATGAAACATGGTATACTTATAGATGATCATTAGAAGGTCCGTCACGCGCATTATTGAGGGTCTTGTCTTCAAGGTCAATGTCACCGTGTTATGTATTGTATTTTTCCAATTCACTTTCGGGGCCCCGGGTGACCGAGTGGTCTAAGGCGCTCGCATTTACAGATCACTGCCATCTCACCTCTGTCCGCGTGGGTTCGAATCTCGGGCTCGGCCAATGTGGTTATGTGAGAAAGCTTGCCAGTAGCTTCCCGTGGGTCGGTGGTTCTTCCCGGGATTTTCCCGGGTTCTTCCTCCACCAGATATACTGCCCGCCATATATAGCTTATCATGTGCTGAAAAATGGCGTTAAACCCATAAAACCAAACCAATTCACTTTCCTTTCCATTTTAAAATTATACAGCGATAAAATTTGTATCATACCACATTGCAGATCCGATCTTCAAGGTCAAGATCACGAGTCAATTTTTTAGGTTCCAGCCACATTTGCCAATCTGCTTTCTAACTTAAAAGCTGTTTAAGATAAATAAGTGAAGCTTGGTATACTTATATATTGTCACCTGAAAATGAGTTGCATTGCACGTTAGGGGTCTTTTCCTCAGGATCACGTCCACAGGCCAATATATTTTAGGTTTCTTTTCTTTCTGCTTTATATCATAAAAGCGGTGTGATGTAGAAGATATATTTATCTTTCTCATTTTGATGGCGTCTCATGTATCATATTCAAGGTTTTATCTTCAAGGTCAAGGTCACCGAAAACATTTTAAAATACCTCTTTTCTAATTATAATGAATTTTTAAAACATTGATTCTAGATACTTCCTAGTCATTTGACAACAATTGCAAAGCAAATGTCCTAAAATACCTTTTTAGATAGGACAATGAAATTTATTTACTTTCCATGTAAAACCCAGCTTTTTTGTGCTGTTTTTGTTGGTTTTAACTGCACATTTAACGCATTATTGGCTATATCATGTCGAGGAAATGTGAGCTAAGTGCGTTTTCTAAGGACACACCGAGGCAGTCACTTTACAGCTCTGTCTTAAAGGTCATAATTTAATTATTGTAAACTTTTGTGACCTCACCATGGTAGGCGGGATACACAATATTGATTGAATTGACCTGTTATTTTTTCCTTTTATTATTATTGAAAATAATTAAAATGTACAAGACTGTAAATACCTGTAGTATGAGTATTTTAAGAATAAAATATTAAAGCTTTGCAACGGCTGAAAGTGCAACTATACGCGTATGACGATGACGTATCATATTGATTGCTGATAATATATATCCACCTGACTACAAATTTCCTATTTTAGGACTGGATATTTTCGCCTGACTATAGTGGGTGTGTGATTTATTGCCCATGAAGTTCATTACTGTTCATAGATGATCTTTTAACTAGATAGCAGAGGTATGCAATTTCATTGTGCTTTAGTGTAGTGACCTGAGTGGTTTTGAAATAAATATTTCAGACCTTTCAGGAATGTGTATCTGTCAATGTTGTATCTGTCAATGTGTATCTGTCAATGTTTCAACAAGATGACATTTTTTTTGATAAACAATACTGATCACATCTACCGTACTCTGTTTTACCCAAAACACGCAACTAAAACCTAGCAAAAATTTAAATTTTTGCAAAATTTCGTTTCGGTAAATTTTCATTGAAATTAGGCCTGTAGATAGTGTCTGTGAGATATGAAAATAAATACCGAATATATTTCGTTTGTGCTTGACAAGTCATTAGTTGTCAAATGTAGTGCTTAGTGCTTCCCTCAAGCTAAGATGGTTCGTGAAAGTTTAGCCATTTCTCCAACGATAAAATTCATTGATCTTGTATTGCATGTGAAGCAGTGGCGGCGCGAGGGTTCGAGGCGCCCGGGGGCAATGTTCTTTTGTGTTGCCACAGAGAACAGTTTTTATGTCAGTTGCCAACCTTGAACCCCTCCTCCTACCCACCTTCCCCATTTACGCCCCCGTCTACAGCTAAAAAAAAAAAAAAAACTCCCGACGGCGCCCCCTTTGTCCGGCGCCCCCCCCCCCCTGTCTCGTCGCCACTGACGCGAAGTATATGTTATTCTAAGTTACGCTAAACATAATAGTGGGCATTTTCGCAGTCAGCAATGGCTAGCGTTTTGGGGGCAGTTGGTAAATTCGCTAATTTCACGCAGTATTCCATAGTCAGATATGGAGATCTGAATTGACCAATGAGCTTCCATCGCGTAGATTTATTCCAAAGTTTCTTTCCTAAAGCAGGTAAATAAATGTGATTTAAACATTAGAGGTAAATAAATTTGATTTAAACATAACAGGTAAAAAAATTTGATTTAAACATAACAGGTAAAAAAAATTTGATTTAAACATAAGAGGTAAATAAATTTGATTTAAACATAATAGAGGTATTTTAACAAGGATTTTAGACATGTACCACTTTAATTCTACGGATTATGTCATTGGTATACATTTTTTTAATATAACTTTCTTCAGTTATTATTTATTCTTACAGTTACTTTTAGAAAATACTTTATTTGCCCGATCTTCTCAAAACATGGTATTCCAAAATCAGTTCAGTATCATTATAGTCACTAACATTTTTGATACCTGTCTGAGCCAAATCCACTAAATTGTACGGTCTTGTTTGTTTAGTCGTCCACGTTTCGATATAGAAAAAAGTATGCACAAACAGATAAATACGTCACACTGTTCTTTATAGCAACTAACGTCCTTTAACACAGGGTCTTGCAAGTTTTACAAACAATCTTCTTTTATGTCAATCATTGTCGCATAGATGGTGTGCCAGAAATAAACCGACAAAATACAGATATCTTTAAATTTTGGAATATCAGAGTTAATATTTGCTATTTGCATAAGAAATATTGACATACTATTTTACGTTCAAACATATTATGATTTCGGTCTTGGGATGACTCATTTATCATTAGCTGTCGTAACTGTTTTCATTTCGTTATCCTTGCAGTTATCGAAGAAAAGGGGATGACTACGTGATTCTTCCCTGCTATGCTAGCTCGTATGCAGGTTCGCCATATTGCGCACGTGCTAAATATCGCGTAATACTTCACCGCATGAACGAGACAAGAACTTGCAAATTTGAGGTATGATTAAGGGACTTTAGAGATGGGTAGGAAAGATTTATAAATGTGTACGAGGATCGCAGAATGTTGATCAAACCCCTATTTGAGATGGGTTTGGGATGGCTTTAGTAATTGGAAGGCGGCGAGGGGCAAAATGACAAGAACAGGAATATGCTAATTTGCTGCTGCTTCATAGTCTTTTCAATTCCATTGAAATATGCAATACTCTGAGACGGGTGAGAACTTTTACATAATAGTTCAAGTCATACGTTTTCATGCTTGGACTTTATAAAATATAGAGCATAAAGTTAAGAATAATTATTACTGGCCTTAGCAACAGTTCTGGTCACTAATTTTTGTCAGGAACAAAAAATGTTTGTTAGAAACATGAAGTAGACGACAGTCAACTTGGGAAAATCCTTTAAAAATCAGTGCCAATTTCTGCAAGTTGGTACCTGCTATCATTTGATGATTTTTTAAAACATAGATTGTAGATACTTCTCAGTCCATTGATAACAAGGTACGAGTTATACCAAGAATGACTTACAGAAAATGGCACTGATTGGTAAAAGAGTTTAGGAGGAGTTATGTGTTATTTGCTATTATTTAAAAAAAAATTTTTTTAAACGAAATTTAAATTTATTGAACTAGCCAGAATTATTGCATGGTGTTTTAGTTATCATGCTGTTTAATTTGGCAATGTATTTTCAGAAACAATTGGAAAGATGTCAAATCATGATCACATGTGAGTCATCGAATGGGAATAATTTATTATATAATGTATTAGAACATAGGCCAGATGTTGTTAATTAAGAATAGCTTATATTTTATAGCTATCAATATATATGTGTGTACTTTTAAGTGTCGTTTATGGCTCCTAATAATTAAGAACTTCATTATAATACATTTATATGTTTGTTTTCTGGTTTAGTGTGCAGCACTCTTTTGTCTTTTTGATAAAGTACGAATGATACAATAAAGGGCTCCAACTATTTGCGATAGGCGAACCAGATGTGTTGGAACCATTTTTGTTGCGGATGAAGAGAAAGAAATATCTGGAAAGAAGTGGGAATAAAAGTACTAATCATGTATTCGAACCAACTTATTAATCGACGCTTATGCAGATTGACATAAATCTGCGCATTTCCTGCATTAGTTTATTTATGACCCTTGTAAGCCCGGCAACCTAGTCTTCCAGATGGTTCTAAGAGGTTATGTCTGTTAGAAAGCAATCTCCCTGTTTGACTCAACACAATTCGCAAATTTACTCTGAATCACAGTTTTGATGCAATGCTTCATTTCACTTTCCACGTTATCAGTTGTAAGAAAGTTATGACGTTCTTAAATTGGTGATATTCTTAAGGCCAAGTGCTAACAAAATAGATTGGTTGGTTTTACGGCACCTTTAACGCATTACTGGCGATATCATAAGACTCAGTTACATGGATTTGGTAAAAACGTATTGTACTCTAGCTAACAGGTAATAATTTCCATTCCAGGATTTAATAAAACAACACTGGGGTGAATATGATTATTGAGTTGATTAAGGTGGAGTTCAGGAGCAGTGAAGAAATGCACAAAGATTCATATTTCGAAAAATGCTTAGAGTGCTGCTCTCAAAAGTAATGTACAGTATATATATATATATATATATATATATATATATATATATATATATATATATATATATATATATTCGTTCATTTGAATTCTTATAAAAACGGGAAAAGAATGAAAAGATGGTCATTTTGTAAAAATCTATAATTGTTAATGTACTTTTGACATACACACATCTAACTGATTATTCCCTATAGTTCATAGACATGTTGTGTAATTGCATCACTATTTATACAGTTACAGGTCAAGGTACTTGCGGCTGACGAATCGGATGTGGTGACACTTCATTGTGTGATCATAATCACATACTAAACAGACCGTACAGAAGAATATGACAATCTAAATAGGTACAGGATGCACCTAGCTATGAGCCATCGCGGACAAAAAGTCATACATATATGACGTAATCTGTCAACGCAAAGGAGATGAGAACAGTCAGCTCATTATATGTATGTGTAAGAATATAGTTTGGTTTGGTTTTATGGGTTTAACGCCATTTTTCAGCACATGATAGGCTATACATGGTGGCCAGTATATCTGGCGGAGGAAGAACCCGGGAAAATCCCGGGAAGAACCACCGACCCACGGGAAGCAACTGGCAAGCTTTCTCACATAACCACATTGGTAGAGCCCAGAACTCGAACCCACGCGGACAGAGGTGAGATGGCAGTGATCTGTAAATGCGAGCGCCTTAGACCACTCGGCCACCCGGGGCCCCCTGTAAGAATATGCAGTTGTCATTTGGGATGAATGTTCTAATGCAGACTAGATTAGAGAGATTTCAGTTAGAGGCTGCTATGATAGTCACAGGTCTAACCAGAAGTGCCCAGGCACGCAATATTTATGAGAATGCGGCTGGCCCCCGCTCTCAGAGAGAACAAAAATGTCACAAACTCTGCACTGTTTATAGAATTATTTATAATGATTCACCAACTTGTTTAAATGAACGGCTTCCTCCGTCGGTGGGAGAAACGTCAAGATACAGTTGATGTAATCGACAAAACTTCTCCATATTAAATGCCAGACTTGAAATAACAAATCAAATCTTTCTTTTACTCTTCTATTCTCATATGGGATACCCTACCTGAAAATGTCAAAACGGAAACGATATCTTAAAATTAAAAAAGTATATTACCCCGCTTAACAGTAGCGTTCCTTCTAATTATCTTTCTGGTGCTCGCAAATGCTGTATTATTCATACTAGGATCCGAAACCAACGTAGCGACCTCAAAAAAGATCATTAATGAGAATCACCTGATAGACAATCTCGTATGCAACTGTGGGGTAGAAGCAGAAAGTACATATCATTATATTTTCATTTGCACTCAATACACAGTTCAAAAGGCAAAATCTAATACTTAGTCTTAATGAAATGCTCGTCCCAATCTCTACAAACACTTTTCTATTTGACACACCTGAACTTGCAACTGAGCAAAATTTGAATATCTGTAAGTTGTTTCAATAGTACATTAAGGATACGAGGCGTTTTAACTAATGTTTCTTCCTTAGATTCTAAATATAAAGTGATTCTTGTTATTATTATTATTACTCTTTCTCTGACTGTATAACGACCAACCGATAGTGATGTAGGTGCATTACATACTAAATGCTATTCCTTCCAAAGTTTGGTAACATCATTCTTTACTTGCCTTGGATATCTTTCTTCTTTTTTCCTTTTTTCGAACCTTTATCCCTTAATTATCAGCACACCTAAGTTTTTGTTGTTGTTGTTTTTTGTATTTTTGTATTTTTCTTTTGTTCTTTTTTTCTTCTGCCGCTTGTCATGTTTGATTAATTTGTACCACCATATTTGTATGGGGAAGGGCTGATCTAATGTTGTGAGAACTTGTAGACCGACACCTTTTGCATAATTTAGCAAATAAAATTTGTTTAAACCATGTATGAATAATTTAGCAAATAAAATGTGTTTAAACCATGTATGTATGTATGTATGTATGTATGTATGTATGTATGTATGTATGTATGTATGTATGTATGTATGCATGTATGTATATATGTATGTATGTATGTATGCATGCATGTATGTGTGTATACATACATACATACATACATACATACATACATACATACATACATACATACATACATACATACATACATACATACATTCACCTATGCTATGTATATATGATCCATGCATATAAAACATGTGTAAGTCCTCAAACATGTTAAACATATGCTCAACAGATATGTAATAATATATGCCATTGCCAAACATTTGATTCATATATACCAGTTATCGCTTGGACAAATTATTCCAATTATAAACCAAACAGGTTTACATGTGTCAGGCTTAACATGTGTTTTACGTCAGATATATCTTACAAGTGTGCGAACTGCTGTGTTTTACATAAGTGGATCACATATTTTTTGCAATGTAAATGCAAACATATGTTTTCATGTGTAACACTTTAAGCAATTTGGACACACATACATACACATACGAAGAGAAAGCGTGTGGATAGTGGGTCGGTTCGGACGCACTTAATACTTTATGCATATTTCTTTTTCTGTATTTTAACGAATCATACAAGAAAGAAGACATGGGACGCATGAAAGTAAATAAAAAATATAAACAAATTCCGGCCCTTAAATAGTTTCAATGATACTCTTGCTCTAATTTAATATAAAAAGAATTTATTATATATATATTAAAATGGTTGAAAAAAATTATCTTGAGGTAAAAGAAATAATAAATATCCCGGCTCGAAAGAAAATCTCAGGCCCCCTTCAAAAAATGATATAGTCGGCCCCAAAGATAAGAAAAGTCGTGTGTTTTAAAATTTAAACTTTGTATCAAAATTTCACGAAGCAGTTAAGATTTTATAACTATTTCTCGTCCGTATTTTGTGGTCCTGCTTCTGAGAAAATATGGCAATAGTCTGCAATAAAAAGCAGAATGATTAGCTTTTGTTTAGTCATCGATACAACCAAAATATATGCTGTTTTTTTTCTTGATATGGGCCACATTTTGATAGTCCTTGTCAATCTAGTTCTCTGTGTACATAGAGCAGATAGCGTTCACTTATAACACACATCATGCGTTTATAGCACGACAGTTAAACAGTCAAATGTACCACGACGACGCTGTGGATCTTCAAGCAAAAATCTGTCCGCCTTGTATACCCTTATTAATGTAATAGTCCACCAATTAGTCTATCATAGTGAAGAACTCTTGAGCGAACTGAATGGAGTTTCAAACTCAGTTTTATACCAAAATTGTAGGGGAGGAAACTGGAAAACCCAAAGGAAACCACCGACCTTGCATGGGCAATCACACATCCTTGCACAAGTAGGGACTGGGGATCGAACCCACGACCGCCTAGGTGGAAAGCGTCATAATAAAACCTGTTTGCCATGGGATGCGTCCCGTGACGATATTCCAACTGAGAAGGTCTTGGATTTTTTAAAAGAGTGCGGTTTTTGATGAAAAAACTGGAGTTTGTATTTTAAGGATTTTTACCCTTTTTGCCTCTGTCTTTGTCTTGTATGCCTTTTTTTAGTTTGTGCAACCCCTTTACATTTTGTTTTTTGTCTTATGGTGCATATTTGCTTTTGGTTGGAGGGGTTTGTCTTCTTGAGGATGTGTCAAGGTTTCTGCATTTACCAGTTTTGCACATAGACTTGCTAGGCATTATATAGCCATGATTGTGCTGATATGCCGTTAAGGCCCATCCATCCATCCGGACATACATACACCCCCCCAACCCCCCCCCCCCCAATTGTTTGCAGAATACCAACATTTTCAAAAAGCAGAAGACTTAAACATAAAGAAAAAATGTTCCCGGGCAAGTACATAAATGCGGTAATGTATATCATTCCCCACTGACACATTTAAGGGCACAAATGCAATATACTCTGATGTGTTTCGAAAGCAATAAATTAATGCAAATTCAGTGAAACCTACCCCCTCCTACGACCCCCCACCCCCCCCCCCCAAAAAAAAACATAATATATCAAAAACAAACAAACCAAAACTAAAACGACAACAACATTAAAACGGACAAACTCTTCACTAGTTTTAAGATGTTTCGGTTTTCAAAGGCATATTTTCAATACTATCTTCACAAATGGGAAAAGAGAAAGCGTTCAAAACTGAGGCTTCTGGTTTTCAGAGAGTTTAGTTTTTAAGAGGTTCCTATATTTATGCAAAAATTTGGGCTGGTTCATTCCAATAATTCCTATCAAATGACCTTTGGTAGAGGGTGATAATGTTTATTTACAACAACATTTTCCCCGGTGAAATATCTTATTAACATGAGACTACAATAAGCCCTTTTGTTTATCTCAGTTATTGGTTAGATTCTTCCTCCAATGAAAATGCTTTGATATGACAAATGAAAAATGCTTTGGCATGGCAAACAACCGGTGCATGAAATAACATGGCGTTTTGTCTAGAGACGATATATTTCCGAATTAAAGTCACACACAACGGTAGATATGGCATATGATTAAAGGAATAAGTTCACGCCAGGATATATCGAGAGTCATTTGACACGATGCGCGCCACCAGATGCAATGAATAAAGGGTAAAATTTATTGCACTGGTTAATTGTGTATACCATCGTGGGGAGACTATAGGTATCAGTTGTGACCATTTTACTTATGTCTTATCACCTGCAGGGTTTCATCTACCATACCTGGTTATACATACCATACCTGGCTATATGATAATCGATTCATTGAATTTTGGTACATAATTTATGGAAATGAAGCCGAGAGGGATTATCGTAGCAATTCCTTTGTCGTCGACCCATCGAATATATCTAGCGGGCTATTATAGCAGACATGCCGCTTTTTTTTTTAAGACAAAAGACACTTCCAAAGGTAAATGATGTTCCACCGAGTTAGTAATGTTTTTCTGCTCCGTAACAATGTAAGCTATCAACAAAATACGAGACATACTGTGTAACATCGGCTGAAGAATTAGATTGAACACAGATAAAAAAAAATGAGGTCAATACAGAGTGCCTACAGAGGACGATATTGTTTTCGACCTCTATACGTACGACTTCAATTGCACGTAGACAAAGTTTACAGGTTACAGAGGGTTCTCAAAAGAATTATTTCATGTGAAAGAATCTAACATAGGAAAGACATAAGGTGGTTTTTCACTTGTACCTCCCATTTTCTCTGCTTCTGTGAGCACATTATGCAAATAACCAAACGCCAAGAGCGTGTCTTGGAACGTATTATTCAATCGCGTAAAATATATAAAGTTTAAACTTTCAAACGGAGTTTAAATCATAGCGCGTTTAAGGCATGACTTTCTACTTACGCTTTGTTTTTGGATGAAAGCGTTAAAAAAACCCAACAAGAAATGTGTTAATACAACAAGAATTCTCCGTCATAGTGACCAAAACGCAAAACTTAACAGCACATACAGATGGACGTACTTGCATACGAACAGACGAAGCTAATACTACATGCTCCTTTCAGATTTGTTGTGGGGCATAAAAACAGTTACATGACAATTTTTTTCAAATCTTGATATTGTATTTTCGTTATCTTGGATCGGATTGATACGATACGTAAATACATGTCTCCAAACATTGTTTTTATAATTATGGTTTGATCTCAATGGCATCGCCACGTCTCTAAAGGACTAGTTTGTTGTTATAGATTGACCTCTTTGGCATCGCTATGTCTCCAAATGTCTGTTTTTGTTCTTATGGCTTGATCTCATTGGCATCGCCATGTCTCCAAAAGACTGTTTTTGTTGTTATGGCTTGATCTCATTGGCATCGCCATGACTCCAAATGTCTGTTTTTGTTGTTATGGCTTGATCTCATTGGCATCGCTATGTCTCAAAATGTCTGTTTTTGTTGTTATGGCTTGATCTCATTGGCATCGCCGTGTCTCCAAAAGACTGTTTTTGTTGTTATGGCTTGACCTCATTGGCATCGCTATGTCTCCAAATGTCTGTAGTGTGTGAGTGTCTGTATCTGTGCGTATGCAAGTGTGTGTGCTCAAAATACTCAAAACACGCAATATAAAGATTTCTAATACAACCATGGTTTACAGCGGAATCACCCAGAAGCGTCGTGTAGATTGGCAAATCGGATACAAGTCTGACATACATGACCGATCATTATTTTTCGTTAAAGATCAATCAGCTATCTCTACAAGCAAGAGTAATATTGCAAGCGTACAGTTTTTTAGTCGGTGCTTCTACTACTTTGTTGTGTTCAGAAGCACATATGATAAGTTTGTACCTAATAAAATCAGTGATAAGTTTGTACCTATGAGAGAGTAAACATAGGTTTCTTTAGTAAATTACACCTGCAGAATTGACAAAATGTCGAGTTTCATAACAGTGATACGCAGTGTTCTAATGGTTCATTCAATGATTGTATTTACCTGGTAGAATAAAGTCCCAGTCTTGCACTGTGTTGCCATGTTAGTAGTATAGGTCGACACTTGGGTGCACAAAGACCACTTGGTATCACAACAGGAAATCCTATGTTAATAATGTCCGTAGGTTTAACATTAGGCGGCACTTGGGGGCACAGCGGGAAATCCTATGTTAAAAATGCTTATGTGCTTAACATTAGGCGACACTTGGGGGCACAACGGGAATGGTAATGTAATTTTGTTTAGTTATAGTGCGTTTCCATGTTGAAAAATGTATGGGGCACAACGGGAATAGTAATGTTAAAATGCTTAGATACTATCCAACACAGCACGCTTTAGACTATTATTCAATACACACACTTTTTGACACATTACCCATCACCTACTTTTTGATTACTATCCCACACTTACTTTTTAATATACTATCCAACACACACACACACACACACACACACACACACACACACACTTCTTGATATACTATCCAAAAGCCACTTTTTGATATACTATCAAACACACACTTTTTGATTACTATCCCCCCTACTACACACTCTACTATCTAATGAAAAGGTTAGGAGTGATATGCATACGCTATGCTTACATACATACAAACATACTATCACACAAGGGTAGGAGTGTTTATAGACACACTATACACTCACAAAAATACTATACTATCACACACACAAGAGGGGTAAGGGGTTTTAAGTTTTAATTGGGTTTTTTAACATATACATATACTTAGACAAACATACAAACACCGTCCGGCAATACTTTTGAGTAGTATCTCTCTTTTTAGAGATATGGGAGGCCCTGAAAAAGGCTGTTGTTTTTTGTTCTGGATCGCTGACTTTTATCGATATCCAGGACAATTACACCTCCTGGGTCGGGTTCGACAACAATGACACATCTTGTTTATATATTCAGTTTATCTGCGGACGGAGACAGTGATTTCAAAGGAAACTCGTTGGCTTCCTTCAACCAATCTTCTTCTTTCACCTCCTCATCAGGGATCCAGTCCTTATCTCCCCGCTGCCTCATTTTTTCTTGGATCTTAATCCAGCTCTTGCTCCTTTGCCCTCTTCTCCTTTGCCCACGCCCTGTTAATCTTCTCAACCTCTTCATTGATAACCTCTTTCATTAGGGTCTTCTCTGCTTTTATGGATATTTTAGCCCTCTTTAAGTGTTTAAGTTTGGGGTAAGACTACATCTCCTCTACCCGGTCCAGGAGGTGTTCTACTCTGTCCAAGAGACTAATATCGGTGATTAAATATTCCACTTTGCAATGCTGGGTGGTTGCCATCCGTCTTCTCTTTTCTTCTTTACTCTTGCAGGATCAACAATGAATGGCAAGACTGGCGAACGCATCGCTTTGTATGGTAGAAGCACGGACATAAAGGAAAACATCCGTATTTGTAGTACAGAATATAAATCAAGAAAAATCGCGCGGACCTAAAAGAAAATATTCTCTTTATGTTTTTCACACAGACCTATTATCATTGAGACTGAGAGATTTGTGATAAACAAGGATAAAAGTATTTATACCTACACACTATACCCACATACACACTATTACACTGGGTAGAAGGGGTTTTTAAGTTTTATATTTTTGTGGAAGACATAGATATACACAACCACATAAACACATATTGGCAATGCATTTTGAGTAGTATCTCTTTTCTAAGAGATGTGGATTGTCGTCCTGGACCGTTGATATGTTAACGAGGATGATATCCAGGACAGGTAGGTCTCACCATGGGCTTCACTATAGCACAGGGTTTTCACTTTCTATAGAAGACAGTGAACTCATCTGTCTTCATCTTCCATTCCTCCACCTCATCTCACTGTTATTGTTGCTGTTGTTGTTGTTGTTGCTGCTGCTTCTGCTGTCTTTTTTTCTTTTCCATTTGTTCTCTTTCTCTTTGGATCTTCTCTCTTAATACATAGCAAAGGACTCGATCTCCTAAAGGTTCCAAGACAGAATAAAATTTTAAATGGGCATTGCCTGTCACATACGCTGCATGACATTTCCAAACTTGTAGAGGGGTGGGGTGGGGGTGTGATTAAATCTTCACGTAGAATGTCCACGTGTTTAATGAGTTTTCCTTTGTCATGCCAAGTACTCCGTCTTTGGTAATATCGAACGTTGAGCCAATTTTCCCTATAAACAATTCACCAAGACTTTTGGAAAATATGGTCTTCCTTCGTTCTTTTCTTGGTCTTGGGTACAACGTTTCACCGCATGTACGGCATAAAGGAAACATCAGTTTCCCGTGGCAATGATGAGGTAAAATAGGGTGGTACAAGTTGAGGTGGTATGATGACTAGTGTGTTCTCGGGCATGAACTTCTTTCGATACACTAATCCTCACGCTTTGACGATGGCAGAAGCTTTCTTCGAGGGATCGATACCTCCGTGATCCAGAAATAATTGTCCAAATTTTCCATAACACCGTCATAAAATGTCCACATCAGATAGGCAATATTTCAACATTTCTTCTTGAAAGTCAAAAGGTTTTGAAGAGTGGAGATGGTACAATGCGTAGAATCCTTCTCGTTGTTCTATGTGCATACCGTCAGGGTCGCAGTAGCGAACTTCAAGCAAACGCGGGAGCACAACGTGTTGATTAGCTTCAGTATTGAAAAGTGTGGAAAATAACCTTTAGACATTTCTGTCATTCCAAACGTTTTAGCCAGTCTACCCAAATGCATGGCGAAATAACTCATGGAATATGTAAAATGTACATTTCCCACTTTCACGTAAATGAGTTTGGCTCCATTCATGGCCACTGTTGGAAATTCGGTGCCTTGTTCTGAATATTATTTCAAAAGAAATCGTATCCAGAGAAATTGTGAGCCATGACTGTAGAATATCAATGACAGTTCCCGTAACGCTGGATTTCCTTTTCTCTCCAGGGCCCCGGGTGGCCGATTAGGCGCTCGCCTTTACAGATCACTTACATCTCACCTCTGTCCGCGTGGGTTCGAGTTTTGGCTCGGACAACGTGGGTATGTGAAAAAGCTTGCCAGTAGTTTCCAGTTGGGTCTTCACGGGTTCTTCCTCCACTAAATATAGTGGTCGCCATGCATAGCCTATCATATGCTGAATAATGGCGTTAAACCTACAAAACCACAAATTTCTTCTCTCCAAGTGTCGTTAATGGGGGTCTAAAATCCATTCGGCAAAATCAGCAAGAGTACGACAGTCCCGAAAGATCTTTTCTCGTCCTCCTGAAATCTTACTACAATTTTGACATTGAAAAAAATATTAGGTCTTGTATACACTTCTAACATGTAAGATGAGCTATGCAAAAATTAGGGATGTGAATTCCAGTCTCTTGTGAACATTAAAAGTAAAGAAAAGATAACATTCACATGTTTCTTTTTATTCTTGTTCTGATCGTTATTGAATACTTTTCTCGAGTTCATTGTCATATCTTTGAATGTAATATTGATGATTGAAGTCCACAACTTGGTCACAAAAATGGCATCTTTTCTTTCCTGGACAAACGTGAAACTTTTGGTTATTAGTTCGAACATACTGTCCAGAAGTAGAACACACTATCAATAATTCACAAGCACTTTTATGCTGTTGTTGTGATTGTTTCATGCAGTATTGTTCGTAACAGGTTGGACTGACATGTGTTAGCTTGCAAGTAGAGAAATGAATTCTTTCTTGTCCTTTAGGAATGCAAGGTCTGGATGCGAAACACCCACGACATTTCCCTCCACAATGAATGTTACTCCCGTTGGCTAAATCAATGGTCACATTTCTAGCAATAGTATTTGTTACGCAGCACTTGTAACAAGTGTACGATTTGGTTGGTTATCGTTATCTAGAGGATGATCGACCTCAGTGTTATTGCCCGGATCGAGTAAATACTGAAATAAAATATGAAATTTGATAGATGGGATAAATAGAGATCGGAGCAGATATATAGAACAGAATAACACGAGCCCGCGTACATGAAATATAACAATTTAATCAATTACATAAAACAAATTGAAATAATACATAACATTAGAAAGATACACTTCTTTTTGAAATCATTACCGAATTTCAACATAAATATAATTATGTAATTAGCCGATCTGTTTAAATCGATCGACTTAGTTCATCATGGAATCGAGTGAACAATCGAATCAATTGCCTGCATAACCTTGTTATTGCTGGTCACTCCATATTCAACGTTGCTGATAGGTCAAGGTTGATGTTTTCCCTTTTTGGTTCTCTCTCTCTCTCTCTCTCTCTCTCTCTCTCTCTCTCTCTCTCTCTCTCTCTCTCTCTCTCTTATCCAGCCTCTTTCGGTCCTCAAACTTTGTGTGGGATGCCTCTTCTATCTACCCTCTACGTTGATACTTATACGTGCATCGATGGTTGGATTTGTAGGTAGGTAGGTAGGTGGATAGATAGGTGGAGCTATTTTCCCCTTAAAAATAAACAAGAAGCAACCAAAATACCCCGTCAGATTTCATTCTGGGGAGTAGAACATTACCCCACTCTAGTTACGTCAGATATCGTCCTATCGAAATTCACACCAAAGGCTATCTGGTCAGACCAAACCTGACAGACCATAAACAAACTTAGTTTTAGAAGATTAATGTACTTTCTAACGGCTATTTCATCACTAACTCACTCTAACATCACACGAGACATAACAGTTTCAGTTCACGTCTTAATTATACAAACGAATCAATGAAATTCACTTCATAGCTTAACTACATTAGTGGCAGTGAATACTCACTCAACTCTTTAGCATACATGAAATCATCTAAGACAGGTAAATTCACACAGATTCTCGCAACTCATAAAGTAATGCATGAAATTCTTAGAATGCATGATTCCTATAAAAATCAAGACGACAAATTCAAACAATTCGTCAAACTCGTATAAAGAAAATTGTTGCACGAATTTAAGCAAATAAATTCAAACAAATAATTATATTGATATCAATGAATAACATGAGATTGGTGCAAATACCTTGTGCTTTTCGAGACTCGCTCGCTTCTACCGCCAGAATTGTGTCCCTCAACTTACAGACACCTGTCCCTTGAACAATTGTTTAAAAGAGAGAATTTCTCTTTATTCTGCTCGGAGTCAAATTCTTCCGGCCTTTCACAGGAACTTGGACTGATTAAATTTTGCGATGTGGAATATTTAAAACATGAAATTTCGTCTGGGAAACACACCCCTTATTTAGCGTAGCCAATCAGGATTAAACATATCTACCGCCTTTTATAAATACACGCCCATCGTAGTAAGCATAACCCTCTAGATTTCGCGCGCTATTTAAATAACCAATTCTGGAAAATTTCAAAAGATTACACTACTTCAACTGGCTTTACAATAGTCTCTGCATCCTTTTAACTTTGACATTTTCCATACCGAGACCTCAAATTAACCTTCTGTCCGACCGTTATACAAATGAATGCTTAATTAAGAATCAATCTCGCCCCAAATAGGGACATTAAAGCCATCGCAGTCTAGCGATTTAATACGGTACCTTTCCTCATAAATCTAATTAATTGTTATCTGCCAAACTAAAGTGCTCTACAGAAATTCATCGACAGAAATTTGCACCCTTACAGTATTGATATCCAAGAAATTCTGTGATGGCTGTAATGGCATCAAAATGCTCTAGATGATGATAAATATGAATGTATTTTTCATCTGGGAAATCCGGTCCTCGTAATACGAGAGCTCCACGAACGACTTGAGGGTATACTTTCAACATATAACCAGGTGCCAAGACGTCCTGAAGTTTGTTGCATTTCAGGAAATCCACACACGGTCTCTTTAGAAATGCTTGTTTGCTGCAAAAGCAATTATGCTTACCTTCATTGTTGTGTTCTGTTTCTGTCCGATTTTCGAACCCTCTTCCATGATTGTTTCCATTCTGCTGCATCGTCCTTCTCGGCATAAGTTCGAGCCACGACGATGACACGAGCTAAGCACATTTGGTCTTGATGGTTGTCAATCTGAACGATACTTCGTTTGGTACTACGCAGTTCGTCCACCGATAAAACTTCGCGTCGTCCGCTACCTCTTGGAGGCAAAACGTTAGTCATGTAAATAGTGGTTTTCCATCGGTGATGTCAAACTCGTCATTGCATTGTTTACATGTTGAAGTTTGTCGATAACTTTGGAAGGTGTTCATTCTGCCTGTGAACTAAACTCGATCCAGTCAGGAGGCTTCAAACTGTCATGATTGATGGATAGTCTCAAACGATCTTCATCTTTAGCTCGGCACTGTCGTTTCAATGTCTCTAATAAAGATTACCACAAATCTGTAATGAAACCCTATGCTTTCTCTGGTGGAACTTGGGATTTGAAATCTTTAAATGTCACCGTGTACATGTAAGCCGCCATTCGAAATTTTCCTGAAGTTACTTTTTAGGTCTCTCGAATGTGAAAATAATCTTCGGGAGCTACTGAACGACTTTTTTCTAGGTTGATCTTGACTCTCTTGGTCTTGAAGTGGAGGTAGATGATGTTGGCTCAGGCTCACTCGTGTCCTCTTCACAATCGCTAGCATGCAATTGTGCTAACACTTCATTTAGCGTATGAGGTGACACCGAAAGTTGTCGTCGTCTCTTGGCTTCTTTTGGTTTCTTCTCAACAAGGTTTGGTCGTTTGATCTTACTTCAAAATTTTGTATGATTAGAGTACACTCTCTCTCCCAATATATAGAGAGATTCCCTTACCCTAAGAGAATATACTCATTCAGCTTTTAATATGTGAAGATGGAAGAGTCACAACAGATGGTACTTCTCGTCAGAGATTTACAGAGAGTCATTCGAAAATATACTTCTAACAAGACCACGGACTACTTTACTCAAGAAAAAGAAAAGTGAAGATACCTGCTATATCTGTCTCTTCCTTCTTCTCACTTTTGACAGTTTCTTCTTCTCGCGTTCTTTTTTCCTCTTGCTGCTATTGTTGTTGAAGAAATACTTGTTCTTCTTCTTTCTGACGTTGCCAAAACTCGCCAACTCTTCCTTCTGTTTATTTCTGAAATAATCATACACTGAAGGTGGTACTACCGCCGCAGGCAAAAAGTCTTGCGGAGACGAGAAGAAATCAGCCAAAGCTAAATTGAAGTCAACCTCTTCTAGGAGAAGAGTACTGGCCACAGCAGCAGTAATAGTCATTGTCTATCACTCCGAGTGTACGATGTATCCCTCCCTGGCAGGCGTGGGTCATCACGAAGATTACGGAGACAGCCATATGGAAACAAAGGATTTATGTGGAGAGACAATGATGCCTGAAGCGTGTCTAAGTCTACTACCCGGCTGTGAGAAGAAGCTTATGCTGTAGAACAGTCAAGCGATGCCGATTATGTTAAACCTCTTTGGTTAACAAAACCCAACGGCCCTTTTCAGGATCACCCGAATTCTCTAGAATAGAGAAAAGATACAACTCAAAATTATTGCCAATTTTGTTTGTATGTTTGTGTATGTCTATCCCTATATTCAAAAACCCAACTAAAATTAAAAACCCTTTACCCCTCTTGTGTGTGATAATAGTATAGTATGTTTGTGTGAGTATAGTGTGTATATAAACACTCCTATCCTTCTGTGATAGTATGTTTGTATATATGTAAGTATAGCGTGTGTATAAACACTCCTAGATAGTAGAGTGTGTGTGTGTACGTGTGGGGGATAGTAATAAACAAAATAGGTGCCGGATAGTGTATCAAAAAGTGTGTGTTGGATAGTATATTAAACAGTAGGTGCTGGATAGTAATCAAAAAGTATGCGTTGGATAGTATATCAAAACGCGTGTGTGTGTGTGTGTGTGTGTGTGTGTGTGTGTGTGTGTGTGTGTGTTGGATAGTAATAAAACTTGATGTGTTGAATAGTAACATTACCATTCCCTTGTGCCCCATAAAGTTTTCAACATGGAAATGGACTATAGCTAAACATTTTTAACATTACCGTTCCCGTTGTACCCTTAAGTGCTGCCTAATGCTCAAACTATGGCCATTTTAACATAGAATTTCTCTTTGTGCCCCTAAGTGGCTTTTTAACAACCCCCTCCGCCCCCCCCCAACAACACCAACCCCAAAACAACAAAAACAAAACAACAACAACAAATAAAAAACAAAAGAAAAAGCAAAACTGAACAAAACTGTTTTTCAAAATCACAGTAGAAGAAGGCGTGGATTTTATATGTAGACTGTGCATTATGTTGACAACTGCTTAAGAGATTTTTAAAAAAAAATGCATTACTGACACTTTTTGTTTTTTAGATTCAGATATAAAAAAACATAGGAACGTACACCATTTGCCTCGCTATTGGACGAGTATGTATCCTGATTCTATAAAAAGTAAGTTTCTAACAAAAAAGCAAATGAACTAATCTGTATAACCTGTCTTTTCACTTGACGACTTGACGTCATGTGATATGTGATAAGTCATCAAAAACAGCGCTAGATCTGCTGACTTAATTCTTAACATTTATATATTTTCTGTTACGTTTGCAAGTTCTTCCAAACAAAAAACGAAGTATAAACAAGAACAGTAATTTCTGCAAGAAAGCTTATACTTTTAGTAATTTTAGCGAATTCCTTCAAAGAGTATGTAAAAGACAAGAGCAGACATTTCTGAAAAAAAAAGTTGCAGAAATCAACCTGTGGTGGCAGGTTTTTCAGAAGCGATAGCACTACTTGGGGATCATTTTTTTTATCATATTGTACTCTAAAAAGCAATAGACTTGTGAGTGACGTCATGACGTAATATTTGTGGCGTTATGCTACTGAAATTTAATTTTCATTAATCAGAAAGAAATTTAACTGCATTGTTTTGCAATAAATCATTTAATAAATAAATTATAGGTCTTTGTTTAGGTGAGAATAAAGTTTTATAAACCAGTAAACTTACCGGATTGACCGCCGCTTCCCATCGGTCAATATGGAGATTAGTGATTCATACGTATAGGTTACTAACTGAGCATTGAAAAGTGTTGGGTCCGAGGTCATGTGGCGCAGGCTGCCCGCGCTTGTGAGGGCATTCTACGCCATGTGAACGAGGGCCCAATATTTTTGAATACTCAGTTAATAAGCTTCTTATTATAAACGTAAAAACTAGCATATTAATCATTATGGCATAGTAATAAAACAATTGAAAGGAAACATTATTTCAACGTTTAATTGAACATTTTACATTTCGTTCATTTTATGAATGAAACCTGAACACCGCACAGTAATACACGCTACTTTACAGCAATGGAAGCGGGCTTACATAGGATGATTCTCATTCATCAATGAACGAAAGTAAGTTTGTCAAAGAGGATGGAATGTCACATAGCCAAAGAAATACAACGAAATAATGATATTATGAACAAATGATGCAACAGATCAATGAAAATTAAAGATATCATTATGAAAAGATGAGCCAGAAAAATCCCGTCTAAGGTTATCGTTGTGATTGTCTCAATGTTGCTGTCATGGTGGCGGGTAAATTTGAAAGTACAGTGTGCGTCATGGTTGTTGTCAGGGTTTGTGGTCCAGCGGTCGTGGTTATACCTCAAAAATGGATATAGATTCATACCAACAAATGCAGATAAATGTATAATATTGTTTTCGTAGTTTGGTCTCTTTGCCGCTATATTTTCTTTCGCAAGAACCCGTATAGCTTTCTTATTATTTACTATTTAATACATCCAATACAGGTATTATGAAAATAATTTGTTCCATGAATCAAAGACGTTACTTACAAAACGATAGTCTTCGATGTGAAGAGTCTCATGAATCCCGTCCTGTTGAATTCCGGAAAATTCCCAATATTTCTACCTATCGATACTGAATAATAATGGTCTGCATTATTTGAAGCTTTGTGAAGACAAGGTACATTTCTATGCTTTAGCGTAAATGAACTTATCAGCTTCTAACAAAATTTTTATGCTAAAAGTATTATTTTTATGGCAGCATATTTGACGTTCAAGGGGACGTAGCATCAGACCCAGTTCAAATTTATCACAAGAACCTAGCTTCCTTGGTCCTGTTTAATTTTTCTATCATGTCACTTGTCAGTAAGGGTAGAACGTTCTACTGCTACTACTACTACTACTACTAATACTACTATTACTGCTACTACTACTACTACTGCTACTACTACTACTACTACTATTACTACTACTACTAATACTACTGCTACTACTACTATTACTACTACTAATACTACTACTAATACTACTATTACTACTACTACTGCTACTACTATTACTGCTACTACTAATACTACTACTACTGCTACTACTAATACTACTATTACTGCTACTACTAATACTACTATTACTACTACTACTAATACTACTATTACCGCTACTACTAATACTACTATTACTACTACTACTAATACTACTTTTACTGCTACTACTAATACTACTATTACTACTACTACTAATACTACTATTACTACTACTACTAATACTACTATTACTACTACTACTACTATTACTACTATTACTACTACTACTACTAATACTACTATTACTACTACTAATACTACTATTACTACTACTACTATTACTACTACTACTACTATTACTACTACTAATACTACTATTACTACTACTACTATTACTACTATTACTGCTACTACTAATACTACTACTACTGCTACTACTAATACTACTATTACTGCTACTACTAATACTACTACTACTACTAATACTACTATTACTGCTACTACTAATACTACTACTACTGCTACTACTACTACTAATACTACTATTACTACTACTACTAATACTACTACTACTATTATTACTACTACTACTATTACTACCCATCGGTGTAATAGTGCGATAAAAGAAGATTTAATTAATTTTTCCCATCATCTTGATGACTGTTTATTAGAATAAAGCACCAACACACTAAATGACTTATGTATTACAGGCATGCTGCCTTTTTCAACATTTGATAGGTTAATTATTCTTTATGGTGACTTTTGTTCTAAATCTGTTTTAACTCGTCACCTTTTCATAATAAACTATAACAGAGAGGTTATGAATTTCTCCATTATTTGACAAGCTGTCAGAGCATGAACTATACAAAGAAGTCAAGTTTAACCTTTGGTTCATTCAGTACATATTGTAAATATTTTATCACGTAAGAAATTATTTTTGTTTTTTGCCTGTTAAATGGTTGTTGCCGCCAGATTTTCATGATGTACTATTTCATTGCTATTAAAGATGTCATCCGTGGCATAATTTTCTTTCCTTTGGATGTCGATGATCAAAATCATCAGAACATTGTAGACTTAAATTTAAGATGCTTGTTATCAGTGATAGTCCCAAATATGAGTAATCACACAATTGGAAATCAAGCTTCTATTGAGAAGAAATTTATGATAAAATAACATAATATAAATAATAAAAAACTAATATATATATATATATATATATATATATATATATATATATATATATATATATATATATATATATATACAGGCAACTGTGGATAAACAGCGGGAAAAGTGAAATTTGTAAACTCGGATTAGGACACAACAAATAATCCACTTAAAAATTCTGCATTGTATAATTCCATACCAATATAGTTCATAAAATTGGCCATAAAAACAAATTTAAGCAGAGAAACAGGCCCAGTAGTCGAAAAACCGTCTGAGCACAAAATTTAAACTTGAACTCCAGTAGCTAAATTAGAAACCATACTTAGAGATTCTTAATAGTCACATTGGTATTATGGGCAATTAAAGGGCAGATAAGCAACCAAAACTACCCTGAGTCACCTGTTTCCGAATAGAAGATTGCATATACTGACTTCAAATATTCTTTCAATCGGCATGTTCTCTAAACTTGACAAAACAGGCGGCGGATCCAGGAATAATGTTTAGGTGGGGGCGTAAACAAATAGGCAAGGAGTCTTTGGAATGGAACCCATAGTGAGGGCCCAGGGGGTGAATCCACCCGGAAGCTCAAGCATTTTAAGCGTTTCCATGGTATAATCTTAACCATCTGACTGTAAAGATAACTTACTCCAGGAAACGTTCCAGTTGTCCCCCCCCCCCCACGGACTTAAGTTTTTGGTGCAGTTCTTGATATTTAAATTTATAGAATTTTACTTTTTTCTTTTAATCGGCACCATATAGCCATTATTGTGCTGAGATGTCGTTGAACCGTGCTGTACATATACGTACTTAATATTACTGAAATTTGGAATGTATGTAGAGATACAAATATTAAGATAACCCCAAAATGTTTGTTTCCATTTTCATTCCAAACGAAGTTAAATAAGATTAACATTTCTAAAATTTGAGCAACTTTTTTTGCTCGGAAAGATTCATGACCATGGGATCAGAACTTCAAAATATATTTCAAATCCTGAAACATATAACAATTCTTTTTAACTTGATGCGTCTGTTCCGATTAATTTGATAGCTTTAAAAAAGAAAATTAAGACGAGATCCCGACAATTAGCAAAGTCTTTCAAATATCGTAATACTGACACGTGGGATGCTCACGATATTGCAGATTGAAAGAATTGGGGAAAAAAACACAACAACAAAACATTGCTGAATCAGAATCTAGGATTGGATGCATACATGTCAAATTTATTCCATCAATTTAAATACTGGATACAATGATGAACACTGAAAGATGAATAACATTGCTGAATCAGAATCTAGGATTCGATGCTTACGTGTCAAATTTGTTCCACCAATTTAAATACTGGATACAATGAAAGATGACTCTTTGTTGTTTGGTCTCCTCATCCAAGCTTGAACAATGACAAATAGAATTCCTGTGGTTGTTTAATGATGATACATGACAGAAAGACGTGTGAACAGATCACTTTTAACACAGCTTGGTGCCTGAATGTTGCAACAATCCATCAATAGCGGCTAGAGACGCTCGAAGGTCTTGTCTAACATACCGTATTCATGCTGCAGACCATTCGTACCTTGACAGACCTGTCATCTTGTCTCTGTTACAATTTCCGAGTCGTCCACACTGTGATCATGCATTTTTTAAATTTACCACGGGAAACAAGGAGAGGAAGAGACCGTGAAAGTTGCGACGGCATCTCTTTAATTTACTCCGTTTTGTAGATAAAGGACAAATTAGTGAGTGTAAATAGAACGATGCCGTACACAGGCTTCAGTATTGTGTATACCCCAATGTAAACTTGCTACTTTAAGATTTTACATTTGTTTCATAATGAAAGTTGAAGTTAGTTATGTTGTTGTGGACTGGGTTTACTCTAGCAGGGTCTCAGGTTCCTCCCACTCTCTAGAGGTCAAGTCACGTGTATATCCATGTGTTATTAAGATCAAGGAAACAAAAACAACAATATCAGCAGCAAAATACACACACTCTCAAAACGAACAAATATCCCCCTCCCTTCGATTAAGTCGTTCGTTTTGCTTAACGTAGCATGGATGAATTTCACTGACGTCACTAAACTTGAATATTTCTTGCCTAATTCATCGCTTCTGTATTAAAACTGTAAAATAAATTTAAAATATTCATTCTTAAACAGTATTTAAGAAATTCCAAAAAATCCATTAATATGGAGAAAACTCGAAAGCCACAAAAAGAGACACGTAAACATGGTAGGTACAAATGAATAAAAAAAAATATATAAAAAACCCAAACTAAAACACGCACAACACATACATATATGGAAGAGTGAGAAATAATGGAATATATTTCCGAGCTGGTATTTCATGTTACGACAGTTGGACAGAAACATATTTTTTTTAGCTGGCTTATGAACCCACTGCATACTTATTTTTATGTCTAAATATAGGCTGATAACATACAGTAGAGTGATTAAGCTCTATATAGCATACTAATAGGAGTATAGGTGAGAAAAGACAAGAAATGTGTCAAATTGAATAGATTTGCATACACATGTGCGTGGATAGTCGTTATGGAGCCAACTATAAGGTAAAATGAGAAAAATGTAAAAATGAAGAATTGCACAAAATCTTAAGAAAATTAAACTCTTGCAAATAATAATAAACACGAAGTACAACAAGATAAAATATAAAAGGTAAAGATGTTAAAATTCTGTAAAAAGTATATCAAATAAATGATAAAGGTAACATATGTAAAATCCGTAAAGTACAATGCCAAATGTTTTTGTATAAACCGCATTACCTCAAAAAGTTCAAGGTTATCTAGGGTGGTACATCATCATACAGTTTCTTTATCGAGTTTACATCAAAATATTTCTGCCTTACAAGGTAGAAGTCGACACACTCGACAGGAATGTGTTCCACTGTCAGCGGACTCTGTCGTGGTATGCATTTTGGTCGAGGTTCACCCTTTAGGCTTCACGGTACTAATTCAGCTCCTATAGTAAACCCATGGAAACACCATGATATTAAAAATTAAATAACTTCAAATTTCTGAATGCCAAGCCCATATTTCTCAGTTTAGACCCATCCTTGATGCAAGCTTCTGTGTGGAGAAAACAATATGAGCCGCGAAATTATTTTGACCTACATGTGTGTGAAACATGTGTTTTCAATTTCAATCCGCACCTAAAGAATCGGGTGCTAATTTCAGTAATGGGTTTTCCAAAGTCAAGTCTGTAGAAGGACTGAAATTCCATCAATAAAGCATTGTCTCTACTTTTCTCAGTTACAAATAAGATAAACTCTCATAAGATTATTTTTACATTTTACTTTTCATTATCAACCAATCATGGCCAGCCAAACCCATATATACTCTATTTTATCTTCACAGATTTATAGACTGGTTCCCACTCTTCCATATAATTAGTACCATGAGTCCTTCAGGAGGTATGCCTGAATCAGGTATATGTGCCCGATGCGCGTATGGCACAGTACCACCTCATCTCTGCGATTTGTTCTGTACGAGGGATGCGACTCTCCAATAGTGGGTTTGATGTTCTGTTTGTTCCACATATTTTGCCAAGTATGGAGAATGTAAGGTTCTCTTCTCTTACAAGTGTACGATTTGGTTGGTTATCGTTAGATAGAGGATGATCGACCTCGATGTTATTGCCCGGATCGAGTAGATTATATAATATGAAAGTTTATATATGGGATAAATAGAGATCTGAGCAGATATATTGAACAGAATAACACGAGCCCCAGTGCATGAAATATATTAATTTAATCAATTACATAAAGCAAATTGAGATATTAAATGACATTAGAAATATACACTTGTTTTCAAATCATTTACCGAATTTCAACTCAAATATAATTATGTAATTAGCCGATATATTAAAAACGATAGACTTTGTTCATCATAGAATCGAGTGAATAATCGAAGTCATTGCCCAGCCTGTCTGAATAACCTGGTTATCGCTTGTCACTCCAAATCCAATGTTGCTGTCAGGCCAAGATTGATGTTCTCCCCTTTTTTCCTTCCTTCTCACTCTCTCTCTTATCTCGCCTCTTTCCGGCCCTCAAACTTTGTGCGGGTAGGTAGGTAGGTAGGTGGATAGGTAGGTTGAGGTATTTCCCCTTTCAAAATAAACAGAGAAGCAACCTAAATCTTCTGTCAAATATCCTTCTGGGAGTAGAGTATTACTCCACTCTCGTTACGCAGATATCGTCCTATCGGAATTCAAACAGATACCAAAGGCTATCTGATCAGGCTAAAGTGGACAGACCATAAACAAACCAAGTTTCAAAAGATTAATGTACTTTCTAACGGCTATTTCATCCCTAACTCAGTCTAACATCACACGAGACATAACATTTTCAGTTCACGTCTTAATTATACAAATAAATCAATGAAATTCACTTCATGGCTTAAATACATTAATTTCAGTGAATACTAACTCAAGTCTTTATCATACATGAAATCATCTAAGATAACTTGCATCAAATAAAGTAATGCATGAAATCCTTAGAATAAATGATTCCTATAACAATCAAGACGATAAATTCAAACAATTCGTCAAACTCATATAAAGAAGATTATAGTACGAATTCAGACAAATGAACTCAAACAAATAGTTATACTCATATCAAGAAAAATGATCTACGAATTAAGACAAATAAATTCATGCAAATATAAACAAATAAATTCAAGCAAATAATTATATTGGTATCAACGAATTACATGAGATTGATACAAATACCTTGTGCTTTCAAGACTCGCTCGCTTCTACCGCCAGAATTGTGTCCGTCAACTTCCAGACAACTGTCGCACGAACAATTGTTTATACGAGAGAATTTCGCCTTATCCTCAAGGAGTCAAGAATTCTTCTTTTCCTCTTGCAGGAAAAAACTTAGACTGATTCAATTTTGCGATGGGGCATATTAAAAACATGAAATTTAGTCTGGGAAACACGCCCCTTATTTAGCGTAGCCAATCAGATTAAACGGATCTACCGCCTTTTATAAATATACTCCAAACGTGTTTAGAGTAAACGTCTAATTTCGCGCTATTTAAGAAACTGATTCTGGACAATCTCAAAAGATAATACTACTTCAACTAGCTTCCAAATGGTCTTTACAACCTCTCAACTCTGACATTTTTCGATACCAAGACCTCAATCAACCTTTTCCTTGATCGTTAAATAATGAAGGCTTAATTAAGAATCAATCTCGCCCCTAAACAGGGACATTAACACAATTGCAGTCTTGCGATTTAATACGGTATCTTTCCTCATAAATCTAATTAATTGTTCTCTATCAAATTAAATGTGCTCTACCGAAACATCGACAGTAATTTGCATCCTTACAGAGAACATGCTGATTTATATAATATTCGAAGTCAGTAGTAGATGCAAAAGCCTCCACCCCGGTTAGCCTGGGTGGGGGAACCGGTTGGGGGCCCCGACGGAACGACTGTCAGCCGCTTGGAGGACCCCGTTTGTTGGGAGTCCCGTTGGAACGGCTGTTAGCCGGTTGACAACACCTGGTCATCCGGCCGGCTGAGACCCCTACCCCCATGAGGCCGGCTCAAACTAGCATTGTAGTAGCCACTAAAGCGGACCAACCAACTGATACCATGTTAGGAAAAGGCATTGTTATAGGTTATGACAAGAATATTCAACATATTGGAGGACATGAGCGACGGTGATGTAAGTGACGACAAGCTTTTCGAGGACCTTACCGGCGATTTCGACAACTTTGTTGGTGATGAGATAGCATCAGAGGTGGTCGATGGGAAAAGCAATGAGAACGATGAAGCAGATTTCAGAGTACCATACTGTGTACGTAAAAGGGTACCAAAAATAAAACCATGCTGGAAGTGCGGTGTGGTTGTTGGGGCTGATCATGGAATTTGTCCACGTTATGGCAACATTACAATGTCAAGAAAACTAAAACGAATGGAGAATAAGGCACGGAGACAGTTTGACAAGGTCATTGCGAAGCACAAGACCACTAAACATTTTAAATTAGAGATAGCTGGTTAATTTACTATATGACAATCTCGTTGCCGAGTTTAAAGCCATTACAAATTTTCAATTAGAGATAGCTGGTTAATTTAACATATGACAAAGTTATTGTTGAGTTTAATAACACTAAAAAATTTCAGATAGCTGGTTAATAGGCTATATAAACAATGGCTACATTCACACGTTTGAATGAGTTGCTTCGCAGAGGGCAAATAAGTCAAATTGAATATGATGCTGCGCTTGATGCATTATTGGCGAGTAGGCAGCCGATTCGCCTTGTTGAACAGGCAGCCTAAGTGACACGGCCAGCTCCGGCTCCTAGAAAGTCGATTCCCTCGGTTGAATAGCCAGTCCCAGCTCCATGACCAGATTTAAGTTCTACCACGGAACAGCCGTTTCCCACAGATGACTTTGGCGATATGATAGAGGAGATTTTTAATGAGAAGTAGCCAACAGACAGCTCAAGAGCGAATAAAAGTCGCAGCAAATTACCAGCCACAGTAAAGCTAGGTAGTGGTAGTGATGTTGCAAATGACTATCGCGTCACCAAGCCAAAAGGAAAAGCACAAAAACCCAAACAAAACAAAACAAAAACCCCCAACAAACAAATACAGGCTTTAATCCGACATTTCAGTATGTCTAGATGCTATGGTTCCTAGTATACAATCTGTACTCGAAAAGGAACTTAGTGAACTTGGTGGTCTGAAATTTAGCCTAATGGTGACGGCACAGTTGGTATGCCTGGCCAACAAAACGCATATGCTGAAGCTGAGCTAGACATTGTTAAAGTAGAAGTCTGTTTCCAAAATGAGGCCATGGTCATACTGCACACTGATGAGATAAAGAGGCAGATTGATAAAGCTAGTATCACCATACTAAGCTAAATTGAAGAATAAATGTGCGAGGGGTCAGGATGGGCATTTGACAGATGCACAGTATCGCCAGTTTCACTGACGTAGCTACATTCTAGCACCAATGCATACAATCGTGGTCAATTATTAATGCGAAGAATAAAGACAACAGTTCCTTTGAGCAGTCCTGTCGGCTCTTTAACCAGCAGACGATCACCATGTTAATCGGCCAGGAAAGTGCCACTATCATTTGGGCAAGATGTACTTTACAGGCATCAACCTTTCTGTAAAGATTAGAGATAACTTCAAGTTTGACCGCCGCAAAGACACTATTGCAGTTAGTGACTCTGGTTGGAAAAAAGGAAGGTGAAAAAGCTACTATGTCTGGATAAAGAAACTAAGCCGCCTAGTACGGAATCGCAAAAAACACTACGAGAAAAAGCACGTCTGCCGCCAGTGCCTACACGTTTTCAGCCGGGTCGACCTATCGGAAGCCCACAAGAAAGGCGAAAAGCCCCAGCGTGTGTCCTTATCGAAGCCAGGTAAGAACATCCTAGCCCTCCAGAACCACCATGCGCGTCCCGTATATTATTTTTGCAGATTTCGAGGCATTAAACGTGCCAACAGAAGGCCCTGCCGACAATCAAAAAAAAAATTATATGACCAGGTTCTATGTAGCTTTTGCTATATAGTTGCTCCACAGCGATGGCGTTTCAAAGGAGTGAGTGTTATACCGTGGCAAGGATGCTGGTGCCACTTTCATCTAGAGCCTCGAGTGTGAGATTGAAAATATCCTGGAGGAGCTACGTTAAGCGGATGAAATTTTATTGGAAGGAAACGACTGCATGGCTTTCCAGAAAACCATAGACTGTCACATCTATGGTGCGGAAATGTGTAACGATAGGGTGCGAGACCGCTGCAATATTACTGGTAAGTACGGCGGATGCCACAATAATCAGAAAAGCTGTTTGAATGGGGGAAAAAAAACCCCGTGCTATGAGCATGGAATGCTACATGAAGATTGTCCATGCATTCAGCCTTTCTCTATGCACTGCATCCCTAAGAATGAAGACAGCCGTTTAACATGGCTACGTGCTATGTACAAGAAAGGAAAAGAACAGGTAACAAAAAATCAATAAATGTTAAATTCTATTAAATAATTACAATATTTTGAAAGCCATGCAATATGTTCACCACACCCCTCTTTCCTCCAGGATGGCGAACATTGTATGTCGCAAAATGCAAGATTACAAACAAGAGCTGTGTGTGTGTGTGTTTGTGTGTCAGAGAGAGAGAGAGAGAGAGAGAGAGAGAGAGGCTGAAAAAGAAAGATGGATGATAACACGTGCATGCTTAATCGAGAACAATAATGATTTGGTTTAAATCAAATCTTATATAATATATTTCCGATGCCTTGATATCACATGAACTATTGATTACATAACGTTAGCGTAATATTATATAGCTAGATAGATGAATTTGTTATTATGCTCAGACCTTTTTAATTGTACTGTATTTGGCAGTAGGGCTGCTTTTGTTCATCATAGTAACTGTATGATGAACAAAAACAACCCTGCTGCCAATGCGTGTTTTATGATTCTTTTGGGTATGCTCAGTGTGCTTCATTGATGGAAGACCAAAAAGAGAGAATCCTGACCAATCCCTCAATTTAGGATATGAGAAAGATGTTAAACCTGTCCGCCGGCTACTTGTGAGGCATCCCCCCTCCCCTTTCGACAGCTTGTAATAAACATCATGCAAGCATTGATGAAAATATGGATGCAAAACAGGCAGCATCAGGCGATTTTCAGGCATGTTATAGTTCTTTAGACGATGTTGATGTACACATAACAACATGAAGTACAACAATGTGTGCAGACAGATCCAGTCATTTGCCATCAGCCTGGTGAATCATGTGTACATTGGATAGATCTTAAGGACACGGGAACGCAAACAGAAGATTTGTGAGTGTGGAGCACAATGATTATTCATAAATGGCCCCATCTTACAGGGATACTTGAATGCAACATACATCAGCAGAGTTTTCAGTAGGCTGCATAAATACAGATAATGATCCTCGTTTTTATACGGATTTAACCTTTACTGTTTTGCTGACTTTAATTAGGACTCTGTCTCCTTCAGGAAGAAACGGCCTCTCCGAATTCCAATTGGTGACCAAATGCTACTTGTTCGCCTACGTTTGGGGATTGCCTTCCAAGATCTTGCAAGACGCTGGGAGCAGTTCAAAGAAAATCAGCTTCCACCCATAGAGGTCTTTATAGCCAACTCAGCCGTGTAGGTATAACCAAAAATGACTATGATCATGAATTTTTGAATGTTACTGATGTTGAACTATTGTTGCTGTATTAAGTTGAAATTTTGGGATAATACTACTTTGTCTAAAGATTGCACTTTGATAAAGCATCACTACACTAATTACGTTCCATATATATTACCATCCTTTTTCTACATTTTTGATGAAATCCAGTACAATAGTTGTAAGTTCAGATGCAACAAGACTATCTTGATTATGTTAGGCACTAACCTGGAAACAACATATAAAAATCAACATAGGTTAGTTTGCATTTTCCGGAAATAGCTGCATTAGAATGAACTGATTTGAAATTTTAGTGTAAGTGATCTTTCCAGAGCCGACCGAGTCACACGTTTGTTTTGTCATCCTACGCATAAGCCAAAGAGGCTTAATTCAATAAACACTTTATTTTGAGTTCATATATTTTATTGCTGCATTCTATTGAATATAAATATAATTTTTTACTGCCTAATAAATCTCCAGGAAAAATCTGAGAAAAATAATAATTAATTTCTTTAGGACTATAAGTTCAATTTCATAGTGTAGTGATACCTGAGAAAGTAGGAGTTCCCCTATTGCCAGCGCAAGCAGAAAGTTGGTGGCATCATTGACAACAATGTCGGGTGCTGTGTGAAAGGTTTTGAAAGTCAAATATGTTTTATATGGTTGATATATTCGTCTGAAACTTTAGGATAATATTACATTAAGTCTACAATTGATACCCTGATATGCTAGGTGTTCCCGCCTTGCCTGCATAAGCAGAAAGCATTTTTATCATAACGCTGTTCACAAGCGATACACCGTGTTGTGCGGAACCCTTTTATATTTCCATTGCAATGATTTGGCCGCTGAAAAAAATATGGCTGGATGAAAACACAAATCTACACTGTTTTCAATGGTGAAATAGTTGCAGGAAGATAATTACAGAAATGTTCTTCAAAATGTAAATTGGTTCAAGTCTGTGTTTGAAAGATATACACTGTAAAACATAAACAACAATAATGGATATATTTTTTATACTTCGTGAACTACTTGAAGCACTTACAGTGATTCTTTATTTTCTGTGTCAGTGTCGTCAGCAGTACTGGCAGTGATGTTGCTACATTCACTATTACATAAGAAACGTAAACGCGCATGATGTCCAGTTCTAAAAAGGAACTTCCTTGAACACAATAATATGCATTCCTCTCATACAGATGAGCCAATCTCTCAGTTCAAAGCACGCCGGATTCCTCAAAAGCAAGGCAAGATTAATATAGATCGACCCTCCTATTCAGCATTACTGCCATAAGAAAGAGGTTATTTCCTATTTCGTTGACCGATGTGACTGTTACACAATATTCGTCTTGGTAATAGTAATGCCAGCGCGTCGCGTTCTTCGAATCAATCCAAGGTTGGAGAAGACTTATTCTTTGTTCACTATTCTGACCAAGATAAACGGTTTCATGTAATTCTTATATTATTTTGCTTTCCATACTGTGCAATTGCTAAGTTTCTTGCAACTGGTAAATATTATCAACCAAAACTAATTTTTGATGGTACATATTGAAGACAGTACTTCACAGTACTAATGTTATGATAAGCCTTTTCCTATTATTTGGATGATACAAATTTCTGAATTATGAATGATAGGCAATCCCATATACATGTAGACAAAAAACTCAGATATTTCATGAAATGGAACGAATCGCTGTCGATTTACGAATATGCTTCGTACTTACAAGGAAGGCGATGGGTGCCGTAACCCGCGGATCCGGGTTCGAATCTCCGTAGAGTACGAATTAAAATTCTCTAACCTATATGATAATATTATTTATTCGTATTTTAAAATTCTGTTAATGTTATCAATCATTCTCCTGTTAAAATCCAGGGATAGCACTTTCCGCTCTGGTGTACAATTTGTAATTCTCTATAATAACTTTCATATATCTTGATTTCTGTAGTAGGAATCCAGATGGTATGTGTACTTAGATGAGAATTAATTACTGTGTCGACATGCAGGTATGTCAACTACGCACGAATGCCTATACCATAGTTTTTTGGTGATATGTGCATGATCGAGATGGTATAGGAGTTGATGCTGACAGGCATGGCGATGGGTGCCGTAACCCGCGGATCCAGGTTCGAATTTCCGTAAAGTACGAATTGAAATAAGTACGAATTAAAATTCTCTAACCTATATGATAATATTATATATTCGTATATATATATATATATATATATATATATATATATATATATATATATATATATATTGTAAGGATGCAAATTTCTGTCGATGGATTCGGTAGAGCACATTTAGTTTGATAAAAAAACAATTAATTAGATTATGAGGAAAGTACCGTATGAAATCTTTAGACCGCGATAGTGTTAATGTCCCTGTTTCGGGGGCGAGATGGATTCTTAATTAAGCCTTCATTATTTAACGGTCAAGGAAAGGGTTAATTGAGATCTTGGTATCGAAAATGTCAGAGTTAAGAGTTTGCAGGACTAGATCTAAAGCAAGTGAAAGTAGTATTATCTTTTTAAAATTCTCCAGAATCGGTTATTTAAAAATCTAGAAGGTTACGGTGACCACGTTTGTCGCATATTTATAAAAGGCGGTAGATCTGTTTAATCTGATTGGCTACGCTAAATAAGAGGCGTGTTTCCCAGACGAAATTTCATGTTTTTAATATGCCCCATCGCAAAATTGAATCAGTCTAAATTTTGTCTGCAAGAGAAATAGATTTTGACTCCGAGATAGAATTTAGGAGAAATTCTCTCGTATAAACAATTATTCAAGGAACAGATATCTGGATGTTGACGGACACAATTTTGGCGGTAGAAGCAAGCGAGTCTTGAAAGCACAAGGTATTTGTATCAATCTCATGTAATTCGTTGATACCAATATACTTATTTGCTTGAATTTATTTGTTTATATTTGCATGAATTTATTTGTTTAAATTCGTTGATCAATTATCTTGATATGAGTATAACTATTTGTTTGAGTTCATTTGTCTGCATTCGTACAATAATCTTCTTTATATGAGTTGACGAATTGTTTGAATTTATCGTCTTGATTGTTATAGGAATCATGTATTCTAAGAATTTCATGTATTACTTTATTTGATACAAGTTGTTTTGGATGATTTCATATATGATAAAGACTTGAGTGAGTGAGTATTCACTGAAATTAATGTATTTAACCCATGAAGTGAATTTCATTGATTTATTTGTATAATTAAGACGTGAACTGAAAATATTATGTCTCGTGTGATGTTAGATTGAGTTAGGGATGAAATAGCCGTTAGAAAATACATTAATCTTCTGAAACTAGGTTTGTTTATGGTCTGTCAGACTTGGCCTGACCAGATAGCCTTTAGTATCTGTTTGAATTCCGATAGGACGATATCTGACGTAACGAGAGTGGAGTAATGTTCTGTTCTCAGGATGAAAATCTGAAGAGATATTAGGTTGCTTCTTGTTTTTGTTTTTTAAAGGGGAAATAGCTCCACTTACATACCTACCTATCCACCTACCTACCTACCCGCACAAAGTTTGAGGGCCGGAAAGAGGCGAGATAAGAGAGAGAGTAAGAAGGAAGAAAAAGAAGGGGAGAACATGTCTTGACCTGACAGCAACATTGGATTTGGAGTGACCAGCGATAACCAGGTTATGCAGTCAGGCTGGGCAATGACTTCGATTATTCACTCGATTCTATGATGAACTAAGTCTATCGTTTTAACAGATCGGCTAATTGCATAATTATATTTGAGTTGAAATTCGGTAAATGATTTGAAAAGAAGTGTATTTTTCTAATGTTATGTCGTATTTCAATTTGCTTTATGTAATTGATTAAATTGTTATCATGTTGGGGGCTCGTGTCATTCTGTTCTATATATCTGCTCAGATCTTTATTTATCCCATCTATAAACTTTCATATTTTATAATCTACTCTATCCGGGCAATAACATCGAGGTCGATCATCCTCTAGATAACGATAACCAACCAAATCGTACACTTGTAAGAGAATAGCACCTTACACACACACACACACATTTTATATATATATATATATATATATATATATATATATATATATATATATATATATATATATATATATATATATATATATATATATATATATATGTAAATGTATATATATGCAGATAAACTTGAATATACCGTTTCAACTCAACGTAACAATATTACCAAGTAAAATGATTTTAGCAAAGACATTGCATGGTTTTCATAAGTCATACTCGGAAACGTATTGTTTGATCAGCATCTCCACCACTCATATGGTGGAATTCGTTAACCTGCTTTTCATCGACAACTGCGGTCTGTAGAAAATATACCAATAATCATAACTTACATCCAAGAAAAAAAATTCTTGCATTCATCCTCTAGGTCTAGGACAACATGTTTCAAACTGAGCAATACTTTGCAATCCAAATTTGAAAAAACCTGACACTATAATGGTCATTGCTGAAGGAAAACAAATCCCACTGATAAGAATGCTAATGTTCAATCCGACATTAGACTTGTGCATGTAAATGTAAATGGAATAAGATATAAACTTTGACTTTAATGACACAATCTATCAGAATCTAAGCTTGGTTATCAGTCTGTGATAATGACGTTTCCATACCAGGCTTTCAAGGACCTTTACGTCAAATTCGAACAGGTCATGGCAGTGGATTACTCGTTTATGTTAAAAGCAGTATCTGCTTCAAAAGAAAATTTGATCTTGAATATCATGAAATGCAACAGAGTCTTGACTGGTCTGTTTTATAGAAGTCTCCGTTCACATATTAATTATTGGGAAACGTTGGAAGAAACTATGAAAACGTAGATGACTCACATGCATATTTTGAAATAGCTGTTGACATGTTTACTGAACCAGAATCAAGCAATCCAAACAGTGTCCTATTTATGCCACATAAAAAGGTTACTATACGACCCAATGACAAGCCATGGATACATAATCAAGTTAGACTAGCAATGTGTCAACGAAATCATCACAAGAAGAAACTAATAACTCTGAGGTACATTAATATAAACTGAGTTATCACTCTGATCGTGAAGTAAACTTTAATTATCTAAAGAAGCATCAATATACCTTATCTGATAAATCAATACCCTCAGTTAAATGATGGGATATGACAAAGAGTATTACCAAATCCAAATCAAAGGTCAACCCCAGGTGTACAAAATAGCCAGTTCTATTTCCATTCAGAAGATAAGACTAATGCATTTAATATTCTTTTTACCAAGATATCTTTGATTGATATTGATAATGAGTTGTTATCCCTTCCATCTGCAACTCCAACAATTTCTTTGTCATCCATACAAATATTAGGTCAAGATGTTTTAGATTAAATCAAAATGCCGTATAGCAAAAAGCCTGCAAGGGCTGATGCCCACTCTAAATTTATCACATTTCTTTCCTGTTGTTGTAGGTGTGAAAGTTTCTGATCCAGATTGTTCAATATTTCTGAATTCCGAAGGTTGGTTAAACCCGAATCATTAGTCAGATTGTATTCCATCGTTGACATCCTCACTGTGTGGGACAGGTACAACTAAATTAATTGAATAATTAATTGGGTTATCTCTGTCAAAATATTCTTTTAACATATTTATGTGACAAAGTTGTTTCTGTTTCCGCCTCCCAGGAGTGTTAATGATATAATTTAAATCATTTACTTTCTTTTCAACGGTATAAGGACCATATCATTTAGCCCGAAGGTGATTTTGAGGTATAGAAAAGAGAGTCGGAACTTTCTCACCAGGCTTAAAACTCCTTTCCGGTGTATTTCTGTCATACCTTAATTTCATTTTTGACTGGGTTGTGTGAAGATTAGTTCTGGCTACTTCACAGGCCTTTGAAAACTTGTATTTGAAATCAGAGACGTAGTCAAGAAGATTAATCTTTGAATCTTCATTTGAAAGAAGTTTCTCTTTCAATAATTTCAATAGTGCACGGACAGTATGTCCAAAATCCAGTTAAAAGGGACTAAAACCCAATGACTGATTCCCTAACAGCAAACAACAACTAATGAACATCTTCATCCCAATCCTTTCCTGTATCAAAGCAATATGACCGACTAATATTCTTCAAAGTTTGATGAATCTTTCCAAAGCTCCTTGACTTTCAGGATGATAGGCAGAAGATTTAAACTGTTGAATGCCTAATTCAAGCATAACTTGTTGGAAAATTCCAGACATAAAATTTGACCCTTGATCAGACTGAACATAGTTAGGAAGGCCAACAAGTGTAAAATGTTCACCAGGACTTTCACAATGGTTTTGGTTTTTATATCTCTCAGACGAATTCCCTCTGGAAATCTTGTGGACGCACACAAGTATTGGTTGCTTGACTTGGTCTTAGGTAAGGGATGGATACAGTCTACCATTATTCTGCTAAATGGTTCGTCAAATGCAGGAATAGGTTGTAGATGAGCCTTAGGTGTGTTCTGGTTGGGTTTTCCTACCATTTGATAAGTGTGACAAGATCTACAGTATTTAGAAACATCACTTTTAAGTTTCAGCCAATAAAAATCATTCAAGATCTTGTGATAAGTCTTATTGACTCCTAAATGACCAGCCAAGGGAGGTTCATGGGCTAGACTAAGAATTTCCTGTCGATATGACTTATGAACGACCATTTGATAGCTCAGTGACCACTCGTCCCCAGCGGGTACCTCAGGTGGTCTCCATTGTCTCATAAGGACCCCATTATTCACAAAGTAACACACTGGAACTTGTGTGGCTTCAGTTTCACTAAGAGCCCTCTGAAACAAACAGTCGATCTTAAGAACTTGTTAATGTAAGACAACGAGTGATTGTCTTTAGTCATCCTGATAAGAATAGAGAGAATGAGTTATAAAAAGAGGATCGCTGTGATCAGTAACTTTTGATCGATCAATATCAGGAGAAAAAGTGACCTCATCAAAAGACGGACCAATAAATGTGCCAGCTAAAGGAATACTTTCCATGATCAACATCATTCTCAAAAGTTCTTTTTTGCCATAGCTCTGGTAACTGCACAAGCAGGATATAAATCAGGTATTTCAATCTCAATAGGATTAAATCTTTTTATCCAAACAAGGCTTGTCAGTTACAAGTTGATTAACCACGACCTTATTTCCAGCTAGGTCATCGGATACCTTCTATAAGTAACGAAGTAACTCCCCCAATAGTCACAGGTCCAGAAACTCAGTCTGATGCTAAATTAACACAGTGGAGATCAACATTTACAAAGCCGCACTCTACCTCCTGAATAAGTACACTTTCACTAGAAGAAGACTTCTCAGACAAAGGCAAAGTACCTGATAACAAAAGACTCTGAGAAGCTCCTGTGTCCCTTAACATTTGAATAGGGATAGGCTTGGCAGAATCACCAATAAGTGATATAGAACCTTCTGACATGAATGGTTCATAAGTTTCCAAAATAGAATCAGACTGGGGTTTGTTTGGCCCAAAATATTTATTGCTTTCAATACCAGACCGTGACCTCTTTGAAATAAGGGCATTTGGAAAAGCTCTGTCTTTATTCTGTTGCTTATTTTTCAACCTGAAGCAATCAGAAATGACGTGCCATTTCATTTTACAATAAGTGCGCGTAGGAAGAGATAATGATTTCTGATCAGTCTTATCAGATGTTTGATTCCTAACAGTTGTCCTGTTTTGAAATATGGAAGTACTCGTTTGAGATTGAAATGGTTTGTTACCAGAAAACTGCTGAGAGGAAGACTTATTGACAAATGAAATTTTTTGAGTCAAGGAATAATCATCAGCCATACCAGCAGCATTTACCAAAGTTTCCACTTTCTGCTCGTCAAGATATTCCTTGACATCACCATGGATGCACCTCTTGAACTCTTCAAATAATACAAGCTGTCTGAGGTTATCATACTCTTTATCAACCTTCTTCTCTGAGCACCACCTATCAAAAAGTTGTTCTTTTTCCCTTGCAAATTCGACATGAGTTTGTCCAGTTTCTTTTCTACAATTCCTAAACTTTTGTCGATATGCCTCGGGTAACAACTCATAACCCTTCAAGATGTACTCCTTAACCACATCATACTCAGTGCTTTGATGTACTGACAGTGAAGTGTAGACTTCACGAGCTTTGCCAATAAGTACACTTCATAATAGCAAAGAGCAATGCTCTCTTAGCCATTTCAAGTTTTCAGCAATTTTCTCAAAGTGAAGAAAGTATTTATCTACTTCATTTTCCTGAAAAGGTGTGTGTGTGTATGTGGGGGGGGGGGGGTGCTCTGCTTGCCATTTCTAACTCGTTTAATCTATATTGCATTTCCCTCTCCTCTTTCTCTCTCTCTCTCTCTCTCTGCATTACCTTTTCCTCTCTCTGCCTGTCCTTTTGTTCTCTTTACAACTGCATCTGCATCTGCCTGTTCTTTTCTTCTATCTGCGTCTGCCTTTCTAATACCCTCTCCTCTCTCTGCACTTCCTCTTTCTGAAGCTGAAGCTTTGCTAATTCCAATTCCATCTGGTTTTTCTAGAACTCCAATTCCTTTAATTTCCAATCAAAACCAGATTCAGACTTCCCAATTAAACCCAAAGCACTTTCTTTTCCATCAAATGAGGAATTAAAATATTATTTATGTCTTGCTTTGTCAAAGATGCTTTCGCTTCAGAAGGATCATAATGTCTGGCAAGCTCAAACAACTCATCCTTTTTCATAGACTCTATCCCTATCTGGGTATGACTTGAAACAAAGTTATCAACCTTAGATGCCATTGTGAATGCTTGCTGGTTTCACTAAAGATTTCTCAAGCGTGTGAAATAAAGATCTTTACCAGGGACAATGAAAATTCCAAAACAAAATCAATTTCAATTGTAATTAAAGAAATTCAGATCCCGGAACGGCCCCTAATTTTTGTTACGACTCTAGGTCTTAAAATAATGTAACAGAAAGAAAGTGAAACCAACAATGTAAGTAAAATCAACAAGCAATTTATTTCTAGACATTTAAAGTGAAAATTCAAAAGACACTTACAGTAACGTGAATTAAAATCCAAATAATCCAATAATTCTAAGTTTCCTAATCACAAGTCCTAAATATAGAATGTTCCGAATGAATTCCAGTAGCCTTCAATGTCCTGATGTGTCAGTAGTCTTAAATGTTATGATATGCCTAAATGATGTAATCCAGAATATCTTTGAATGAATTCAAATAAATCATAAAGTCAAGCATTATTCCAAAATGAGAACGAGCACTTTTGGTAATTCCAACGAATATTTCAAATAAATAATTCCTCTCTCTGAATTTGCTCTGATTTTCACGACTATTACATCTGATTACTAAAATAAATTCCTTAATAGACTGATCTTAATACTATGAAGTTTAGCGTAGGAATTAAATCTTGTTTACCAAACTTGTATAAATATAAGGATAAGTCACCTGACAGAAAATTCTAGAATATGAGTAACTATAATGGAAATTTCCGGTGCGTACGTGACTATTTTCACATAAAACATGGAAAATTCCTATTTAAGTACTAAATGCTATGTAAACAAGTCTGACCTTGAACTCAAATGCAGTAAATATGTTATTTACAAATTAATGACCACTAAAGTACAACTTACCTCATGGACACATATTATAAATTCAATATACATAACAATATGTCACATTGTCTAAAAACCATCAACCACAAGCCATTTCTGGAAAGAACGAAAAATAAAAAAATAGTGGCAGTAGTTCCAAGTCCTTGAAATCAAATTGTGCATTCGATAGTTTGTCCTTTTCCTACGCCCAATTCAAAAGTCTTTCATTTAAAATACAGGTATATAATTTATAAAATCAGCTTAGTATAATATCAGCTTTATAATTTCCTGTATTACAAGCATCACTTGACTTAAATAAATTATCTTCATATATATTTGACCTAAAATGATTCTTTCCTCATTTGAAAAGGCTTCGTTTTGGTTATCAGCAATATGCCGCAAACTTGCTTGGAATTTTCGCTCCGAGCAATGATGATACACGAGTAGTAAACGATTTCTGCACTCAGATTCACTTAAAATTTCAAATTTGAAAGTTATGTTATAACATTATATCTACGTCTAGAATTCACAAAATTTCTGTGCAGGAAAGAACATACACAACTTCTAAAGTACATTTGCTATTTAGGTTCTAAGCATGGTTTTAGTGGAAAAGGATACTCTGAATCGAACAGGAAACTATAAACCAAACACACACACATAGTAAACAATATAATATATATATATATATATATATATATATATATATATATATATATATATATATATATATATATCGGCTTCCTTTTCTAAATATTTGAAGTATGCATTTGTAGAAGAGGAAAGATATATCCTCCACGCGATGCAGTAGTTCTTTTATGATGCAAGGGAAACAACTCAAAACTATATTCAGTATTGGCGCATGGAGTTATGTACCCCGAAAATACCAACCTGCAATGGTGTTGCTGTATTTTCGTCTTCTAGATGAAAATTGCGTGCCATTGATACTACTACTACTAAAAATTACCGATTTTCATCATTGCTTCTTTACATATAAATATATATAATAATTCATGTCTGTCTTTGTTAATTTGAGTTTTGTTTAAAATCTTCTGAACAGTGTCGTGTGACGTCATGTACTAGTGTATTCTGGTTCCCTGCTTCATATGCTCCCTGCGTGTCACTCCGCTATATGGAATCAGGACACAATTAATTCTTCCGGTTCAATAGTCCGAGTCTATTTTTAGATCATTTTTTCCTCTCTCATTTTGGTGGTGATGTATGCATTAGATTTAGTCATTCTTAGTATTGATTTAAGGAAATTGGTTTTGTTTAGAATATGAGCATTATAGTGTGGTTGTCTGTGTATTTTGGCGACAGTGCACAGTGAGTAATGAGGCATTGGTGCTGATCCGGAAGTGAAATCTGTGACTCATTGCACGTTGCTTTGTTTACAGTCCAGCCATTCATAAGAATGCCGGTTAACCTTTGACAAGAACTTCAGCGTGAGTTCATCTTTGAAGATACTTTACAGCAACATATGATTTATTAGGATTTGGACACAGTGGAAAGTTCAGTACTGACAAACAAATGTAGAGACTATATAGGAAAATTAATTGTGGTCTGATTCCTGTCAGTAGGAAGGTTATAAAAGTTTAAATTGTTATCCTGAGTTTATTATTCAAGGTAGATGCATGAAATTTGGACATTTTGTGTATATTACCTTTAAAAATAGAACTATGAAATTAAAAATTAAAAAAATTAAATATTTAAATTAATTTTAAAATAAAATTTTAATTTTTTTTTTTTTAAATGCACCCTGTGGGGTTGATACTCATTATTATCAGCATGTATGTATTCCCACACCTTATACAAGTTGCAATGGCGGATATTTTTGAAATTTTGTCTGAGAAAATCTTGTTCAATTCTGTGCCTGCACCTAACAGTACTTGCATACTCTGGACAGGAAATGTAACATCAAATAGGTTATATGGGCTATTGTCATATAGGGACCCCGAGACTAATTTTTGGAAAAAGAAACATGTCCACAGACTGGCATTAATGATAAAGATGAGAAGTCTGAACATTCCAAATGAGTTAGATGCATCACATTTATGCCACAATAGTTTGTGTGTTAATGCGGACCACCTCAGCCTGGAACCCCATCGTATCAACAATAATAGGCAGTACTGCAAAGGATATGGGAATTGTTTTGGACATGGTGAATTTCCAAACTGTATGCTACAGTTGAAATTGTGATATGGAATAATTGCAGGTATAATAATATGCCCTGCACACACACCCACCCACATCCATATAGAAATGTATATTAGCATGAAATGGCTGGCTTGCTGGTTGCATGGATAAAATGGGATTAGTTGATGGATTGATGGATGGACGGATGGATGATTGTTTGTTTTGAGTAAGGAGGATATAATAAAGAAAGAGAAACTGGTCTTTATTTTATTTGACCATGCTGGCATGACAGCTTTATCTTACATAATACATTCACTCATTTATTTATTCATTCATTACATTCAGTCAGTCAGTCAGTCAGTTCATGTTATGTTAGAATATGTTATTATTTATTTATTTATTTTTTAAATATTTTATTGCTATATTTATGTCTTCATGTTTCGAGAAAACTGTTTCGACCTCTCCATAGGTCTCATCAGGTGGTAGTAGGTAACAACTGCACATAACATGCGTTGTGTTACCTAGGAGTTTTCCTTTCTGTATTATGTGTTTTTCATTGTGTCTTTGGGCACTGTCATTTTGTACATGGATTAAGATCATCTTTTCTGTCTGCAATGTCCTTGGCTCCTGCTTAACCTGTGCACCGGAGTTATCACCCTTGGAATGACTGTCCAATAAGCCATCAGACTTCCTGTTTCCGGGCTGAGTTCGATACCTAAGATGAGCCTGTATCATATTTCCCCGTCTTGCCAGTATTCGTTTCCTGGTTTCCGGACGCTTATGATACAACTGATGGTAAGTACAGGTTTGATCCATTTCATTCAGTGATCTCAGAGTCCTTGGTGAAAGTATACCTCCCAAGTGTTTTACTTTTGTTTTCAATGATGATCCAAGTCTGTTATTGAGCCTGTGTATTGTTGAATGCACTCTTGCCTCAAAGTTTCTGGAATAGTTCACATTTTTAGGTAAGGAAACACTAATAGATCTGTTCACAGCTTCACATTTCTGCGTGTTTGTGTTAAGTCGCAGTCTTTGCACAACATCACAGGAAAGTTTCATTTTCAACACTTCCCGGAGAATATACTTATCATTCTCTGTCATGTTTAGATGAGTCACTTGATGAGGGCCCAGAAATGCAGATCGTATCCACCAACTGTTAGTACTTCCTCCCCCACAAACCTTCGAATAATGCCGACATTTGTTGCAGTCCCCAGAATAACACCGCAGAGTGGCATCCAGTACTTGGGGGAAGTTGACATTTGATAAGTCTAACATCACCACCGGTGTCCTCCATCGTTCGTTTGAAGATCAAACTGCAGCGGGCTTTAACATCTTGGCTGAGAATTTTCTGTTTCAGCTTTTTTCCTTCTCTTGTTCTTATTCCCGGAAACATGCTTTCACTAAAAGTTGCCGAATTGCACCGTTTGAACTGGGAACGACCCAAATGAGTGGGGTCCGACAATCTTTGTACTTTCCACATTGGATATAGGATGCTGTAAGCATCCTGAAAGCCAGCAGCAGCCTGAGCATCCCCATCTGTTGTTGCATGTCTAATGAGAATGTCTTGCAGCGCAAACTTGTTTCCTATTTCTCTTGCCATTGCATGCTCTGAATGTGGTGCAACTGGTGACAGATTTGCTGTGCAATCAACATGGCCTCCTGGGCATTGCACATCCAAACCTTGGCCTTTGAACCATGCTCCAGTTCAGCACAATTTATTTTCTACTGTAGTTCCTACAATATATTGTTTCTCTGTAACAGTTTCACAGACAATTCCAACAGCTTGGGATGAACTTTGACCAGGTTTCTTCTCATGTCCAAAGCTAATGGCATTGTATCTTGTATCAAACGCGACATTTATTTGCTCAGGATCCTGCACACCACGCATGACATTAACTTGTCGGACTAGTTTCAGTTTGTCTGCCATACCCATTTCATTTAGCTGTACAGTAGCTTGACCTACAATGTTGGAAGCCCTTTGCATAGATGTTCTACTAGGTGGTGGAATATCAGAGGCTGCAAGTAGGTATCTAGCCCTGGTGTTGCCCATTGGTGTATCCTGTAGTCCAGCTTGAAACATCATATTTACAGCAGCAGGATTTGGCCCAGGTTTAGCTGTTTTTATCTCGTCATACAGTTTATACTCTGGTGACTTCAAACTGCAGTTTTTACACATCATAGTATGCTTCCAAGCAAGTCCCCATTTTGTTTCATTAGCAATTTTGAAATCAGGTCTCTCACATCTGTTGTCTTGATTTCCATGACGATGGATGATATCATTCCACATTTCCACATTTTTATTCATACAGATCATACGTGTCCCCTCATGCTGATTCACTTCTGTCTCTTTCAGGGTCAGTCTTGCTTTGGATGATGGCCGTAGAATTCTAGCAGACCCAGGTGTGCCATTACAGTCTGGTGCCACAACTGACTGGAGACCCCCACCTGTCGGCTTCGTCACTGCCATGAGAGAGAACTTGTCTGCATCCATTCTTCTGGTCACTTGAGCAGATGCAGCACTGGAACTTGGTAGAGTATCATCAGTCAGAAATCTGACCCCTTTGTTATGTGGAATATTTCCTGGTTTAAAAAAAGTTTTCTTCTTCTTGGTGTACCCTTTCATGGTTTCAGTTAAAATAACTGCATGTAAAAGTACAAGAATTATCCTCTCTCCCCCTTACATAAATGGGAAAAGGTGTGCTGCCCTGGTATCATAGAACTTCACGAACTCTTCAATACCATTGGATGCCTAGTATCTAAGAGCTCCTCCCCTTAAGGGGTGAAAATTACATCACTACCTTAGTTACTACCCCTAACTAGCGTATTCAGATGCTACCAGATTTCAGGTGCTACCTATTATTGACAGGCCCTGGTTTAATTACTTCACACCTGACAAGGAAAACCATTGATGTTTGTGATAAAGGATTGGAGACATGTTGCAAAAGAACAAAATTTGTCAACTTGAGTTTTTAAATTTTCATGAAAATTTAACTGAAATTCAAATTTTTAAATAAAAATATGTATCATATTTTAAAATGGACTCTCCACTGAGAGTTTAGCAGCCAGGTTTAATTTCTAGTAATTTCCAGATTTGTATGAGGACTAAAAACTAACTACAGTTTATTTCAAGTGTTTATCTTAAATAATAAATTCACCATTCAACTTTAAGTTTTGTGCATTGTTCACAGTCGGCCATTTTGAAATTCATACTGTTTGTAATACAATGGTGTCAGATAAAATTTATATGCATGCATCAAATTCATTGAAACTTTGCAGCAGTATTTCAGACACATTTATTTTAGTTTTTTTCCATTCAGGTGAAAATTTCTGACCCTGATAGGAATCAGGACACAATTAATACTTCCAGTTCAGTACCTACGAATGTAGTCCGAGTCTATTTTTAGATCATTTTTTCCTCTCTCATTTTGGTGGTGATGTATGCATTAGATTTAGTCATTCTTAGTATTGATTTAAAGGAAATTGGTTATTGTTTAGAATATGAGCATTATAGTGTGGTTGTCTGTGTGTATTTTGGCGACAGTGCACAGTGAGTAATGAGGCATTGGTGCTGATCCGGAAGTGAAATCTGTGACTCATTGCACGTTGCTTTGTTTACAGTCCAGCCATTCATAAGAATGCCGGTTAACCTTTGACAAGAACTTCAGCGTGAGTTCATCTTTGAAGATACTTTACAGCAACATATGATTTATTAGGATTTGGACACAGTGGAAAGTTCAGTACTGACAAACAAATGTAGAGACTATATAGGAAAATTAATTGTGGTCTGATTCCATATGAAGTCAGGTGAACGCTGACGCCATATTGTCATGTGATCAAAACAAATGGCCGCACATGGAGAAAGCTCGGTAATCTAACCATGGCAAATTTATTTCTTTAATTTTCTGTTTGTTAGTGACACAATGCGAACTTTAGTAATACTTTCCGTTTGATCTATAGCAGTCGTTATCTTGTGTTCAAGCTTAACCAGTAATTCGGTCATATAATTATTTTTACAAATATTTTTACTAGTAGGCGAAGATGAAGGAAAGGAGTACATACAACGATATTTTGTTAATATTGCACATTTCCCACCGCGTCATCTAAAAATTTCATTCTCCAATCGATTCCTTGATAAATTTTACATTGAAATTGATATGAGGTGATATATGTCAGCCTTAATTTTCCCAAAGATCAAGACGAAAATATCAACCCTCTTCTACGAGAGGGTGAGGGTAATGATTGTTTTGCAAATATTGCACATTTCACACTGCGTCATCTAAAAAATTCTATTTGCAACAGATTCCTGGATCAATTTTACGTCGATATTAATATATCGTTATATATGACAGCCAGCATTTTATCAAATATTTGGATCGAAATACCAACCATCTTCTACGAGGGGGTGAATGTGACGATATTTTGTAAAATATTGTACATTCCGACTGCATCATGTAAAACAACCCCCAAAAAACATTCCACTTGCAATCGATTCCCTGATAAATTTTAGGTCGGAATAGGTATAAGGTGATAGATGACAGCCTTAATTAGCCAAAGATTAAGACCAAATACCAACTATCTTCTATGAAGACGGGCGAAGAGAGGGGGGGGGGGAGATGGCAATATTTTGCCAAATAAAGCACATTCGATACTGCATCGTCTAAAAGTTCCATTGGCAATCGATTCCTTTATCAATTTTACATTGTTATTGATATATTGTTCAACATGACAGCCCAGAATTTGCAAAAGATTAAGACCAAAATACCAAACATCTTCTATGTGGGGTGAGAGTGACAATATTTTGGAAAATATTAGACATTTCTGACTTTGTCAATTAAAAAATTCCATTGGCAATTGATTTCTTGAACAAAGTGCCATAGCAAATGCTCAAGCAACCCCCGCAATTGCTGGGGGAGGGGGGGGGAGGGCCCAAGCCCTGTAGGGGACCAAAAATTCCCATCAAGCAACTTTTTATTGGCAGGATGACCCAGAATTTGTTATTTTTTTTGGGGGGGGGGAGAATTTTCTTCCTATGCCACTGCTTGAACAATTTAACACTGATACTAATATATCATTGTACTTACATTATACTCATGATGTGTCATTAGGCAAGGTACATTGCCTCAGCATGGTATAAACTTTCAATGTGCTGCTGTGTTGTAAGATTCCAAAAAAATAACCAAACATGGCAGGTCTTAAAAACCCTCTTCATAGTATAGATAGATTTATAGAAGCATACTGTTCAATCAGCATTAATGCAATCTACATGCATCTTGTGATTTTAAAAGGGGAAAAAGAAATAGAATGATTAGTCAGATTTGACATTCGTGTCAAATGGAAGAAGCTGGAGAAATGAAGTTAATTTTGAACAGGTGGTAAAGACAATCCAGTATAGAGTAGTTGCATGTAAATGCTGTGAAATGTATTCCGGTTTCATTGACATGCTTCTATTGTTAAGATCCTTTCAACAATCACTCCAGTTTTTATATCACCATAACTGAAAGACAGTTATATTATTTTTTAATGTTAAGTGCAGTTAAGCAGTTTTGAATGTTCTTATCACTGATTTGATTTGCTTCCATCGTGAATAATGTTTTCAATATTTGCTTAATAAAAATCCAAACTTTAGAACAAACTTAATTTTTTTTCTTCAGAATCAATGTAATGTTGAGAGATGCATTAATAAGGAAAAAGTTGTAGACAAGTTTAGAAAAAATGTTAAAATTTATTTTGTACTTTCCATCATTACCAAAGTAGCACATGGAATGGAACCCTATGTAGATTTCTTACATTGTCACAATCATTCATCCAAATATGTGTCCTAACTGTGATTTCTCAATTTAACAAATTGTGCCTTTACATTTAAATATAAACACAATTAACACACATTGATATGTAGATTCAAGCAATGGCTGAAAATTTTATGAATAAATGAATATGGACAGCAGTAATTCTGACTTACCGGTACTTTGATTTAAATATACATACATCAAATATAACCCATACTAGCATATGTGACTTTCTCACAGTTTCTCATTGTCATCTGGCAGTGTCATGTCCTGATAACTGAATATGGTTATATGCAACATGTCATGCAATTCAGAATTCATAGACGTGTCCATAGGTACACATATGAAAGAAAACAAAACTTCACATGGCAGCCTCTCTTACCATTGTTAAATACATATAAAATATCTCAAATGACAGAATTAAAAAGAAATATAAATATTTGCAACATTCATATCTCATTCACAAGAGTTCAATGTGTAGTATAAATTATATTTGGGTTACAAAGGACATCATTTTGGTTGCTGAAACTGAAACATGCATTCTACATACACTTTGTACAGTATCAGTAGTACTGAATCATAAGTCGACATTTCATGATGCATGCAATTTTCAAGATAATGATTTCATACACATCAAAAGAATATGACTCAAAATTGGTTGAGTGTTGATCAGTGAATTACTTGTAAAGAAGTAGATACTGTACATGAGATATATGCTCTCCTTTTGAAGCACTTAAGGCTCTGACCTTCTACCTAAGAGGTGCTATAGAAAGAAAAAAACAAGAGGGGGTTGGGGTGATAAGAATTAACTTTTTTAAGGGTCCAACACCAACAGATTTCAGTTGAATTTGATGACACCAAATACTTATTAAAGTCTTGAATATCCATTATCATTCATATAGGATTATATACAAGTATCTTCTAACATGCACACACACAAATTTTGGAGGAACAGCCCCTAAAACAAAGTTACCTGAAAGAAATTAAAGTAGTTTCCATTGACAGTAAAAAACTAAATATTGTAATGACATGTTATTGTACAAAATATTTCAAAAAACAGATTGCATGGATGCACCTTCATACTAAGAAATATTTGCTGATTGCTCTGCTTGCTGAAATAATAATTTAATCATATGTACACTTATTTGTATATTGCAAATTTTTCATAAACTAGTTTTTTTGTCAGAGTTACATTATTATAGCTTTCTCTTTTTTTCTATCTTGTTTGCAGATGGTTTACTTAGAGCTGATGTGTAATCTAAAACTAGCTGTCATGAAATATAATGAGACAATTCTTGCTTCACAGACACCAATTACTGAACTCAAGCCTAGACAAATAGATGCCTTGTACAAGCTGAGAGAGTCCAAAGACTTAGTTGTTGTACTACCCACAAGATATGGAAAAACCTTGATTTTTGAACTGATTCCTTTCTATCTAAAGTGCAAAATTGTAGTGTTGGAACCTCTCAATGCCATTCTTAATCAGATTTGTTCCAGACTTGATGGGCATGTGATACATGTTACTGAACAATTTCAAGATCGCAGTACCTTATGCGCAGGTCAATTTTCATATATTGTTGGTCACCCTGAACACATACTGGACAAAAATGTTCTTGAATGTCTGCTAGAGGCTGAATGGACGAAGCAGTAAGTATGCTTGGTTATTGATCAGGCCCACTGCATTCTGCAGTGGCAGGATGAATTTAGACCAGCATACAAGGAAATTAAAAATCTTCGGGCTCTTTTCCCTGTTTGTACAATCTGTGCTATGGCAGCAACTATTAATAAAGGCAGCATCAAATCCATCAAAAAAGAGTTGAAACTTTCCAGATGCAACATAATTAACTGTACACCTCTTTTGAGAAAGAACATCAGTTTGCTGGTAAAAAGATGACCTCCCTATGCATGTGACACCACACCAACTTCACCTTACGACTATGTTTTCAAATCACTGTTTGAGGACCTTATTAGAACAAAGGAGAATGGGTCATATTTTCCTGTCACAATAGTCTACACCAGACTCGTATGGTGCAGTAAAGCTGTTGAATAAGCTAAGCTACTTCTAGGTGATCAGTTGTACAATGGAGAAAAGAAGGAAGAAAACTGCATTGTTGTCCAGTACCACTCTCCACAAGATGACAGAGTAAATGAATATATTCTATGCTGTCTTTCAAGTGAAGACAATCACATACAAATCATTTCTGCAACAATCGCACTTGGAATGGGTGCAGACCTTAGAAAGGTGCATAGAGTGATTAATGCTGGATCCCCATCTTCAGTAGAAAGTATAGTCATCCACACCATAAAAAAGGCCATTGTTATGGGCATGTTAAGTCCAAAAATCAATACAGTTTCATACTTGGAACTTTCTACTCCTTCTGTTATAATAGTTGGAGTCTGTTGATCCACTAAGAAAAGGTCTGTGTAAAAAACACTGATAGAGAACTTACTTCTTCCTAGTGTTCTCAATTATTTTACCAATTAGCTTTTTTGAGTTACAGTCTTGAAAAGACTGCAATGTTTAATTCAAATACGTATAAATATTTATCTTCTTTCATAAAGTCTGCTGAAAATAGACATTTTTTCGTTAAAAATTTTTAATATGGAAAATGAAAAATTTGGAGCAAACCAGGTAAACCCATTTTTCTATTTACTTGCAACCATATTATTTGCCTTTCAAGCATGAATCCAATACTAAGTTTTCATGTGTGCTTGACTTTGCATTTATATATATGCTAGTCAGGTCTAATTTTAATCCATGGATCATCACATAATTAGCTCTACATTTTATAGAATGTTCTATTTAGTACTTTCCAAGTTCTGAGCCATGGACTCTTTGTAGAATAAAGAAATATATATTTTCACTTCAGAGTATGTTCAAGAGGTTGGTCGCGCAGGAAGGGATGGCCTTAAAGCTGAAGCTATTATTTTTTACAACAGCAATGACCTATCTTCAAAAATGCTTGAGAAGGACATGAAAGGATATCTAACACTGGAAAGTGGCTGCAGACGCCAATTTTTGAATGATTATTTTGACTGTCCATATGAGGCTTCTGAATTTCTATGCTGTGACCTTTGTCAAAATGATGCACCCAGCAGTACAAGTGGTATGAAATTTGTAACAGGACAAAATCAAATTGATAGATACCTTGTGCACATGGCTTTAAGGGAATATGTGAAAGCTGATATATCTGGTGAAATTGCTTTTCACCTGACTGATGATTTAATTCAACGCATAACAGAAACATTTGACATGATACCTATGGACATTAATGAAATTGTTCAATATTACAACATACCCAGGTACATTGCTGATTCACTGAATGCAATACTTGTTACCTTTAGGAAATAATAATAAGTTATTCAGAGCAAGCAAGTAAATGTCTCACCTGTCCCTATGCTTGATACAAATCCATTTTAATATTGACCATGACCTTACCAAAAGGGCAGAAGAAAGGTGGGCATGTGTAGAGATGAAAGCACAATTCAAAATTAGACCAGTGCCCCCACCCAGGGGTTTGAGATTTGTCTTTAATCAAAAAACTATTCAGGATTCTCAAATGACCTTGAACTTGTATCAGGAGCAGAGGGAGAATAGGTTTGTGTGGAGACAAAAGGGAATGCTTACTTATCCACTAGTCCAAATATGACACAAATTGCTTCAGAGTTTGGAAATTGTATTGAAACAGAAAAAAGTTAAGCCATAACCACTTTAACTATTTAAGACACTATCACTATAGGTGGAATGAGCGATGCCTGTGTCTTGCCATTACCATATCTGTCAAAGACAACTAGAGAAATGTTGTGCAAGTGCTTACTTTAATAAAGCACTTCTACAACATCTGACTTATGTGCATGTGAGGGAAATTAATCTATAGTTCCTGTACAGTATCCACTGATTAGCAAGCGTGGTACTAGTTGCCTGCAGCTGCAAGCACAAAAGGCTGAATAACTATTACAAACTTTGTGGCAGCACAGTGTTTAGTCCATGTTTACATCATCATAAGATGACTATACATGTAATATGTACCAATAATCACATATTTCAATCAATAACTGTGAGAATAATGGCAGACAATTGTAATTGATTCTATTCATCTTTAATTTAAAATGGGCTGCTATTCCTATGTATTGGCCCCCATCAAACATGCAGTTTCACTATAATGGGTTCTGGACAATCCCAAGAGGTAGGCTTACTGATTGTTTACAGATTTTTAAATATTACTTTCCAGATTCAAAATCCAGTCTAAGTTTGTGATAGTCAATCCAGGACTCAAACCCAAGTCTGTTTACTGAATCTACTGGTGCCTGTATACTTCTGTGAGCACTGAAAAACCTGCCTGAATGTGGTACAAAAGGCTTGACTTCACACAGATCATGTATCATTTTTAATTCATCAGTATGAGAGTTTCTTTCTTTGTGGTAGCCTGCCCTCACCTTTACATCAGATACACTATCAAAATTATCAGAAATGTTGTCCATGACAGCTACTGCTTTAGATCTGGCCAGTAGGTATTTGTCTTTGTTCATTGGGCCCAGTCCTTTAAGCATCTTTTTTGTCCTTTTGACAAGGTGTTCCATTAGTAGATCTGCTGGTATATGACTATCTTTCTTCCCCCTGATGTTGACAAAAAGGCCATAGATACCTTGATATGCAGTGCGCAAACTGTATGATGCTTGCTGATGGCATAATAGGTGCAAGATCTCTAGAGCATATTTACTTCTGTTGTTGTGACTCTTGAACATTAACATCATGTATTTAAGGCAACCAAGTAACCTGTCCCTGTCAGGTCTGTGTATCACATCCAAAAACTCCATGTACGGTAAACCAACCTGTAACACAGTATGGTCATATTGTTGCACATGATCAGTGTCCATTGGCTTTAACACTGTCTTTTTTCCTCGCTTTAAAACGTATATAGTTTTAACTTCCTCATTGCTAACTTATCTTGAATGGGGATCAGTGACTCCTGGACAGTTTCTTCGGCAACCATGTAAATGTTGCGTCCTGCCAAGACATACACTTCGATAAAATGGTCCATAGTCTGCTGAACCCACATGTCTGTTATGGACTCTGGAGGTATGTTCTTGGTTGGAATACTGTTTAGATCAGAAAGTCCGAAGAAATCACACAGTGCCTCCACAATGTATGATTTAACAAATGACAAGAAGAAATCTTCATCTACATCATAATGATTTTTCACATCAGGGTTCACATCATGCCGCCTGATACGAATTCTCTCTCCATTCATAGAGCCAGTTTCAAAACTATCCAAACTAAAGAGCTTCTGGTAAGCCATTGACAAGAAATTCACAGCTGCATGCAAGAGTTCAAAAGTAATTGGATACAGATCCCTCAGCCTCTCTCTGGCATCAAAAGCACCTTGACACAGTCCTTTTGCTCCACTAAATCTCTCCCTGGTCAATTGATCGCCACCTATATGCACTGGAGGATGATCAGTGCTTCCATAGATCTCATCTACTGTTTCAGCATATGATTGCATTATCTTACAGACATCACTATACTGTTGTTCATTATAAGGAAGAACTGGTAGTGGAACTATGACTGATTTATTGGCAAGCTCCTCCAGAAAATTCACCATCAATTTCACAGGGATAGAAGTCTTTAAACTTTTTCAGAAACGGGAGGTAATCAACTGCTGCATTTAAAATCAGGCTTGCATAATTGTTTTTTAACCTCCTCCGATCTCCCTCTGATGGAAATAGCTGATCCATTGCCAGGTCTCGGACTGTTCCCTGTGGCTGGTCTTGTAGAGTGGCAAAATTCATGTGCTGCACAATAGCAGCAGATGCAAACCAATGTTTTGTCCCTCCATGATAATTTTCCCTTTCATGACACACCCCCGTTTTAAAATTTACATTGTCCCCAACAATTCTGAAAACTCTTCCTTTTTTGACTGCTAACTGCAACTCCTTAAAACATGAATTGCCTAATTTCTCCATTTCTCTAATGGTGGCTTCATAGCTACTGGACACACCCAGAACCTGCAGTCTATCAAAAACCTGTTGGGAACAACAACAAAAAAATAATTGAAGCTTGCTTGCATCATATTGATGTCTCCTGCTATTTATACAAATGAACTTGAGAATAGGGCTCTTATGCTGCAACACATCTAGAATAAATCAGATATTGTACTTTACCTCTGCAACATGAAATATTGCATGCAGTGATAGCTAAATGCTTATAAAATTGACAAATGTGTAATAAACCAGCAAAATATGAGTGATTAGCCTGATAGAGATAGATTGGCTACTACCAGGATTTGAACCTGAGTCTTCCACTATGTCTATGGATGCTCTACCATTGAGCTATAGTAGCTTATAATGTCAATCCATCCATATAGAATAAACCTCATGTATAAATATTGGCAGAAAATGGGTGTTATATCATGTGAGTGATTCACATTGTACATTTTACAATATAGTTTGATTATATCCTGTGATTCATTTACAATCGGCTAAAACACGGTATTGGTGCTGAGAGTAGTCTCACTCACTTAAAAAATTGAAATGTTTGATAGAACATTTCAATGAAGCTCATTATATACCCTAGGGTGTCCCCTAGTCAGATCAAGTTAGATTTAGCTTGAACATGCATGCGATTTTGTTTAACCATTATTTCAATTCATTGGTATAACAACAGTTACAGACACTACACTTGGTGTATAACATGCAAGAAAAACAGCATGAAAACTTTAAAACTTTATTTTTTTTCACAGTAACATCAGTAACAGGATATCAACATTTAAAGTAAACAACATAACTGGAAGTGGTAAACAACTTAATAACAAAATCAAAACATCTATGACAAAGGTATCACTAAGAAAAAAAACCTAACCATGAAACTTTTGCATAACAAACATAAAAGACATAGAATAATCTTATTTAGGCATTTATCTAACACCAAGAAGAATATTTAAACAAACAAAATCATTAATACTGGCCAAAAGTATTGCAAACTTCCATAAGAGTCAGAAGTACATTGTCCATAAAATTGGTTACAGACACTACAAAACTATAGCATTTCAATACAGCTGCAGAACCATACATATCTCCATAAAATTCACTTCAAAAATAATTCAACATGAACACATTGACTAGAATTATTCATTAAATGAATGTTGATTAGTTAATAAAATGATAAAACCACATTGTCTTTAAGTTGTTTTCCTTTCTGACTTAAATTATCTTTATTGAGTACTAACTTTCTCATTTCCCAGGCATTAACATTTTCGCTGAAGTTGCATCTCCCGTCAACCTTCATGCATTGCTCACAATAACAGCTCAGATTTCTTATGCTCAGTTCATAATCATTGCTTCCTGACTTTACAGCATGTAATTTTCTTGTACCTTGCAGTGTTTGCACATCAGTTTCTTCTCTATTTCTCTCAACATCTTTAACAAGGATGAACTCCCTTCTCGAAACTGTTTTAGCTTCATTATCTGTATTTTCCATTTTCAGTTTCTCTGTACAGAAATGATATACATCTTCTGCACAACCTATCACCTTTCTATTGCTGATTACAGCTCTGTAGCAAGCATTCTTGACTGTCGCACCGAGACCATCGCAAACACTCTTTCCATGTGATGTTTCGAAATAATTTCGTGTTACAGATGGCTTTTTCCTCAGACTTATGTCAGCAAAGGCTTTCTTCCCCTTATACTGGGCAGCACAGCCATCTGTCCACTCATGGATCTCCTCTACTTTCACACCTTTCTTCTTCAGAATTTCTATAGCTTTGTTCTCAAAAGTGATAGCTAAGTCTGCATCATGTTTGGTTTCTTCACTGATGCCAATAATGGCATGCTTTATCTTGAATTCTTTTTCTCCCTGTTTTTCTGTATAGTAACACATGATTGGATGTATTGTAACTTGGTTCCTGTCGAAGAATCCAGATTGTACTTCACTTTGAAAAACACACCCATAGTTCTCACTAAAGTCCATGACCATAGCAATAGAACCCTCACCAATTCTATCAACACAAATTCCCATCTGTTGCTGTTGCCATTTGGCCCTGAAAACGTGCTCTGGATACTCTTGCATGTCAGTTTCTAAGCATGTAATTAATGTTTTTATGTCTGTTTCTTTAGGCACACAGGAGACGCAACGCTTTACTTTATCATCTTTTGCTATTTCTATACTTTCCCACTGATGCCATGATATCTGCCTGTCACTATACTTTTCAACAAATGGTTTAAGGTAACTCTGCAAACATTTCACACCGCATTGTTTGCATTCTCTTCTTAAACATTTAATAGCTGGATTGGTGTCGTATTTACAAAAAGTAGCATCACTTAAGCTTTTCTTATCTACTGAAATTTCATCCAAATCTCCATTTTCTTTCACTGCTTTTTTTACATTTGTTAGTGCCTCACTTTTTAGGGCCACGTTACAGCACTTTTGGCATAAGCATGATCTTCTGCTTGTTTCAGACACCTTTTTAACATTCACTGGTTTCAATTTAGAAAATGAAGTTAATCCTATTTTGTGACTATGGTTCCTTAACTTGTAGTCTTTGTAGGCTTCTTCTAATGTCATAGTCATCACATGTTTTTGAAGTATTTCTTTTTGACCACCTTTTCTTACTTTCACAGTTTCACGTTTATTAGGCACTTCCCTACTGATTTCTGGACTTAGAAAAAAATCTTTCACAGATTTCTTTAATGGAGAGTTAAGTGCATCCCTTCTTCTTTTTCTTTGTTTCGTCTCCCACCATGTAGAACTAGGTTTTTGCCCTTTCACTGATACTTTGAAATACTTTTTTAGTCTGTGTCTTTTATATTTCTTCAGTAATGCGTCACAAATGATGTTGTATGCATGTTTCTTTGCACCCCCTTTCCTTGTTTTCACTTCTGAAATGCTCTCTGACACAGATTGTATAACAGTATCTGTCAATTCAAGTTTTTTTCTGCAATCCGGTGTCATTATCATTATATTCCTATTTAGAAACTTTGATGTTGATGGAGATTCAATTAATTTACTTATGATGACTGCTTTTCTCTTTGGGGTATTTGGTAATACTTCCTTTACCTTTTTTAATTGTCTGTACAGAGTTGCTTTAGGTAACACTTTATTCATTGGTGAATCTCTGGCTGACCCAGTATTTCCTATTTCACAATCAGTCTGAATACACTCTTGCTGTATACTTTCATTCAGTTTGATACGCATTCTCCATGCTTGGGTTCTTTTCACAGCTTCTTTCTTCTTTCTACTTAATTCAGCAGTTTTCGGACTTCTTAAATCAACACTCTTATTAACCGATATTGCCAGGGCTGCTTTTTCTTTCTTTTTCTGGCGATACCTTTTCATTTCTTCACGTTTTTTCCTTCTTAATTCTTGTTGAAGATTTGAATCGGAAAGTGATTGCTGTTTTTTTAGTAGTCTTGCATCTTTTCTTCTTTCTCTATCAACCCTTTTTAGCTCCTCATGTTTCGCCTTATTTTCCCTCCGTTTTTTTCTCCAGGCTTGTACCTTTAGCCTCGTCTTCTCCCTTCTAGCTTTAATCTTCTGTTCATCTTCTTCTGGCTTATCTTTGCTTCCTAAAAGCAAACAACTTCATTCTCATTTTTGTTCCTCTATGTATACGGATGAAATTTAGACTTTACAAAACATACTTGTAATGAGTACGCAATATGCTTTCATACATAAGCAAACTGGAATAACCTGTAGATTCTTAAAGAAAAGTATCTGATTGAAAACGAAATAGCATAAAACCTGATGATTATTCAATGTTCTAGCATTTACAATGATTGCACACTTTCCTTAATAATGTAAACAACAGTCGGGTCAATTCACATGTCTAGTAGTGTCTGTAACCATTTGACAATATCAGCAATGTATCCAATACTAAGTCTGAGCTCATTGAATTCTCATAATATTTCTGTTTGAATTTACTAGTCTAATGATATGGAATGCAAAAATACTCAGTTTCAATTGCATATTGTAAGAAATCACTGAAAATGTTGCCTGTTATCAGAAATCTAGATGAAAGAAACTATAAATATACCAAAATATTACAAATTGCAGACAGACAATATGTCAAAATTTAGCCTTACACATCAATACTGTAATAGGAAACATAATTTGGCTTCATTTTTTTAAAAAAAAAACAGGGATAAAGTCATAGACAGTATAAAAAGGGGATATTGGTTACAGACACTACAATTTAAGAGTGTGGTTTACCATTCAATACAAACTTACCAGAGTTGTTCCCAGAGGTTTGCTTTTGTCGTCTTCCCATGTCTTAGGGATGTACCATGGTAAAGAACAGAAAAAGTAATTAGGCAGCTTCTTCTAGGATAAGAAATTCAGGTTACATTGTCTTGTAGTAAATTACTCAAACAGACAGTGCTGCAAGAATGATGCAATATTCAATCAAGAGAGTTATTGCATCACTTTTTTGCTCTTGGCTGCAGAGGTAAATAGATGATGCAACATTACATCACATAAGATGGAACTTTCTATTGAGAAAAACAATGTTTTAATGACAAGTAGAACAATACTTTTATCTTTCATTTTTATACCTGTTTGTGTAGTGTCTGTAACTTTTTTTATTGAGTTGCTGTTTTTTAATGGTACAATACAGCACCACCAATTTTGGCCAACTTGGACATCACATGGATACACATGAGCCTTTGTAGGATTTATACTTTTCCATAATGAAACAACAAAATTATTGCCATATAAACTTGTAAAGGTTACAGACACTACAAAATTTAGAACTGGAAAGTTTGACAAAGAACAAGCTCTCAATCGAATATCTTGGCTAGCCATGTGATTTAAATGGTTTTACTACTTATTATAATATAAAGTCGAGTTCTAGATGTCAATAAAAGTTATAATGAATGTTATTTTGTACAAAATGTTGGCATATAACAACAGATTAGTGTTTGAATTTCAGTGTTGAAACAAAACTTCTACTGACGGTATTTTGCTTATAAAATCCATAATATTTTACCGATTTCTTTAATTCAAGAAGCAATATTTGCAGGATAGAATTCCGCATAAAACCAGACCAATAAATGCATAATTTCAGTATGATATTTAGAGAATTCTCTATTTTATATTCAAGCTTTTTTCGAGAGAGACTACATAACGCTCAAAAATGGCCATTTTTAGAGCTTGTTTCCATGCATATCTCAACAATGGGTTACACTAACCTCTTGAAATTTTCAGGAAAGTAAGAGAGGTATATGCCAGGCTTACCAATCTTTAAAATTGGTTCATATCTTGTTTAATTTTTCTATTTCATGCATATAACATGAAAATTCCTTTATCAGCACCAATACCGTGTTTTAGCCGAATGTATATCAGTATTTTTAAATATAATGTGATTAATTGTATAACATAGTGTTGCAAATTGAAGTTCCTTTAAGAACTTTTGTTTGGTTGATGTTTGATCCATTAAAGCTTAAATTATAGTTACTGGAAGTCTGTTATTCTGGTTACATTCCTGAACATTAAGGCTATGCACATACTATTCAGCTATAAAGTTATCCAAAATTTTCTCATCCTTTAACATTTTAAGTTTATACCTGAAAAATGTAATTTATAACTTTCAATATAAAGAAGTACATGTAAACAGAATTGGGTATGACTCATATATTCATCAAGAACTTAATTACACAACATGGTAAAATAAAAATTTATTAAAGCTGTTCTTGTCTTGTCTTCTTGTAAGAGCACCTCCCTCAGGTATGTTTTCCTTTAGAAATCTGAAAAAGGATGATATAAGGGAAAGAGATAATGAACATATAAAACAGTTCTTAAATTGTCATTTCAGTAATACTAATTTATGAGCCAATTTTTTGCACCATAATATTGCAGCACCACTGACTGACATTTGAAGATAAATGCAGTAAAAAGAATATGCATCACTGGAAAAATCCATTGTACACACAAGATAAGTTAAACATACAAATTGCGGGGCAACTACAGTATTCCATGAGCATGCCTGACTGTGCATGCTTGTTTTCCACTGAATATTTCAATGTGCTTTACTTCTAGACAAAATTTGTCACTTGGAGTATCAATGCTTTCAAGATTGCAACCAGATTTTTCTAAGCGATTGTTATAATGAACAAGCTTGTGTCCATTATGTGCAACATAGTTGTCAAGAACTGGGTGTTACAAACACTTCAGATTGAAATCATGTAGAGTTAGTGCCTTCAAACTAAAACTTTGCGAAAAATACCTAATACAGACACTCACAAATTTGATAATGTCATTTAAAAATAGGGGAAATATAAGGATAATTATGTTTTATGTTAAATAAGGCCTTTATATACGTCAAGATTGTTTTGGCAGGCATGTTAGTTTTGTTCCTGTGCAAGTGAAATTTAGTTTTTACTTGTCTGGTGGGCAGGTTGGGAAAATGAAATTTTTCCAGCTCTGTTATGGTACAAGTTCAACTGTAAACAAACTTTGAAAAACACAAAGTAAAATCATATGGAACTATGTAAGAAATACATGCTAAATTTTGAGAATACAATATCATGCAAAATAAAAATGCAAGTAAAAACATTTGAGTGAGAGGGCAGCAATCATGTAGTAAATAAATGCAAGTGAATTAAAGCATCAAACTCGATCATTGTGTCACCCGAATTATATGACAAACATCAAATGTGTAAATAGAAAATAACTTTCCCTACTTGTGGCAATATTGGTCATAGCAACTGACTTCTAGGTTATGACTTAGTTCAAAATGATGAGAATTCAATGTCTGTTTTTAGTTGTTCTAAAAGTAAGAGTAACCTGTGATATAACTTTAAGGAAAGATGAACCAAAGGTCAATGAAACGTTCAAGTAACAATGACATCTTCTGAGAATAAAGGATAACAATAAAAATTATGAGATGCATCATTTGACTAAATAATATGCTGAGTGCTAGCTTTCTGTTCAAGTGCTCAAGTACTGAAAAAGCTGGGGGATACAATGGTTATGACCAAGAAAATTCAGAAACTATGTCATGCACTGTCAAGAAGTTTAACTGTTGGAACATCTCCATAAGAACAAAACTTAAACAAAGGAGAATAACTTTTGACCTTTTCATGAGTCTGTTCATTTTTCATAGTGATAGCTATTATCTTCTGTACAAGTGATACCTCTACAAATCTATTGCTCATAAGTATAGAATATATAAGCCCTAATTTAGGCAAAAGTGACCTAATGGGCTGAATCATTCCAAGTTTGCCTGTTGGCAATGCTACTGCTAGCAATATTTCAGCTAATATGGGGTTACACAGAAAAAGTTCTGTGCATATATCATACCTGTGACAGAACCAGGATTTCAAACCAGTGGATTTGCAAATTTTGATCAGTAGATTGGCTTCTAAAAAGGTAGATTTTTTATCGGCATAAATTTTACGTGTTTTAAGGGGATTGAAAACAAAACAAGTTCATTTTGTCACATAATATGTATTCTCTTCATATTATAATAAAACACAAATTTTGAACATGATTCAGATTCAGAATCTGATGGAAAATGTTACAATAATAGTTAGTTAATATGAGCCAATATATTGTTAATTAAATGAAAAAGGAAGAGTTGTACATCTCACAGTTCACTGCAAAGATATTTTATAAAATCCACAGGCATTTTTAGTTCACAAGATCACTGTCACTAGTTTTCTGGTCCAGACTTCCCCTTGAATCACTCTGGATTGGAGAATGTCCTCTCTGTGTCAGCATTGGAATGTGGCAATGATAGGACAACTACACTCAGTCCAAAAATCTGTTGGCAAGTTTCACCACTGTAATTAATTTTAAACAAATTAGATTTAGACTTGAAATAAACAGTTAAAAAACACATGATTTTAATAATTTATCCCAACTTTAAAATTAAATATTAAGTAACACATTTTTAACTCGCGGATATATTTTATCTAGGACTTGAACATAATTGTTGTGCTTTTATGCTGATTTTCTAGAAGTCTGAACTTCACATTAGTAATATCTGGTTCACTGGTGATAACCTTGGTTGAAACAAACTTTCCCAGAAGCTTTCTCAGCAGCCTGGTCATCTCTACATGTAGATGTCCAATCATTGATTCACCAGCCTAAAAAGACTCAATGCAAAGTCAGGACCTTTGCTACTCTTAAATTCTGGTATCCAAGCGTTGTTAAACTTGTTGTAGTATTTCTTAGCTGGTGGCTTCTTAGCGTTGGGAGAAAGCCGACGTTTCGGCATTTTGACATGAATTGAAAAAAAAAATATACAAGCTGCCCTTAAATATTCATCTTAAACCACCGTGAACAGTACAAGAACAATTATAAAGCATCAAATCAAAATACTTACTCAAGTGTTTCTGCCAAGATCATTTTTGGTCGGTCTCTCCGTTTTATCTTCCTTCTACGACAGATCGGCCGAGTTTTAATCAAAGACTCATGGATTACCTTTGATCCTTTTATTATTTATAACACCTCAAACAACATCCCGCATTTGGCCTTAAACTCTCCAAATTACAACAATAAGGTAATCAATTAGCCGCTTCTTGTGTACACATTGCTAACAATTGTAATCCGACTACTCAACCACGCATCGTCGCACCAGGTCATAATCATAGGTCGAACATTTCCGGTTCCCAGTAGACTGGTTCTGACTGGTTAATCTAATGTGTTGATAAAACGCGTACAAAACCGTGTTTTTTTATTAAAAAAAAAATTTCCTTGAAATTTTCAAAACCGGTAGATTTCGACTACTAAACGGTATGTGCGGTAGACGGTCTTTAAAACGGTATTTTTGGCCTACCGCTGGTAGAATCACAGGTATGATATATCATTCCATGAAAAGGTTGTCAAGTCACGTTTAGGATATAAGATGCTGCTTTCATCCCTTATACATTTTGAAGATGCCTTTTGTTCAACTTCCCAAATGAATAACATCTTTACAGCTTTTCTGAGTGAATTGCTATTTAACACAGTCTCTGCAATTGTTTAGGAAGAAGTATATAGAGCAGCATGCAGCAATTTTGCTCTATCTGAGAGTGTTACATCATCAAATGATGATATTCTTGTATCTGATAATTTGGTAGCTAATGTTTCCACTTCACTTTATGATGTTGGTAATTTATCATGTACAGAAATATAGCTCCACTCTCTTTCAGTTCCTCTGAAAAAAAGATGTGATGTAATGATAAAATATACATAGAACATGTTTGTTTTAATAATATTAAGTGGAAGGACTGCATGTGTGTGTAGTTACTAGAAGTATTGTTAAGTCAGTGTTGTGAGGTTCAGGTAGACAGTGGTAGTTTTCCTACTACCAGGAATTTAGTTTATGTCTTCTATTATGTCAATGGATGCTCTTCCACTGAGATATAGTAGCTTATGTAAAGCCATCTCTCCAGACTGATTGTATGCAGCAATGCATGTAAGATATTATCTGCTGAAACAAAATGAAATCATAGTTTAAGAACAGTCCTCTCTAATTTGGAGTACTGTCATTGTCAATTTTTTATATCTGTAAACTGCCATGAAGTGTAAAATATTTCAAATTACATCAAGAATTGTCAAATAATTAATGATACTTATCTATATTTCATTTCATATTAAAGTCCCAGCTCAAAAACCCACCTTCCCCACTGCCTCTACCTCTGAATATGTATTAAGCATGTGTAATGTATGTAACAAAATGTATACCTTATGTCCAACACTGGTAAGGCTGGGTCTGTTTGTGTAGATACTGTGCAAGTATAAATTGGATCATACTGAGTCGATACTTCATGTTTGGTTGAGCTGTTGGACACATCACCAATAGTGGTGCCTTCATCACTAACCAAACAGGTAGAAGAGAACAAGCATTTCACCCTGGCATACTGTGATCTGCATGAAGCTCCTGAACATATAGAAAAACTATTATATAAAGATTTTTAAAAACATACACCATACGTATTCTATATAAAAACATAAAAGGATTACACAACTGCAAGCTACATGATTGTACATGCTACATGTCATTAACTTAGTTCAATGCAAAACCAAATAATCCAAAATTTATGTTAAGCAGGTCCTTGTGACTTTCGTCAAAATGTTTTTCCCCAAAATAATCACACCAATCAAGTTTCAAAGCCAAAATTTGCATTTAACAAGTAGACAAAAAATTCCTGGTGGACCTTTTGTTTGTTTAGGCATGATTCACTTGACATGTGTTGTTTCCTTATCATTATAATGAAATTAGGTGTGTAAAAACTATTGTTAATTACTCAATTTTTAGATGACGCAGTGGGAAATGTGCAATATTAACAAAATATCGATGTGTGTACTCCTTTCCTTCATCTTCGCCTACTAGTACAAATATTTGTAAAAATAATTATATGACCGAATTACTGGTTACGCTTGAACACAAGATAACGACTGCTATAGATCAAACGGAAAGTATTACTAAAGTTCGCATTGTGACACTAACAAACAGAAAATTAAAGAAATAAATTTGCCATGGAGCTTTCTCCATGTGCGGCCATTTGTTTTGACCACATGACAATATGGCGTCGGCGTTCACCTGACTTCATATAGGGGGCGCTCTACAGATAATACATGCTTCTGAGAGAGTGATAGGTGTAAGATGAAGTATTTTGCATTTGCAACATGCACAGTGGAGAGAATGTTGGCATAACTCTATGTTACTTTCATGTACTGTGGCTGAAATGTCTTTACATATTGTACTTGTGGACACTGGACATGATCTAAGCACTCTGCAGACAAAATGGCCGCTCTAAAATACTCGAAAAATCAGCATGAATTAGTCAAAAGTGCACTATTTTCAGGAGTTATTAAAATATTGAAACGAATTTTGCCAGAGCAGACAATACCAGCCTCTGAAAGTACTATGAATAAATTACAAAATATCTAAAAAGTAAAAAAGTTATCGGCTCTTTTTTTTTTTTATTTACCTTTGAAGTCCAGGAAGTGAAAATGTCTAAGCGGAGCTAGCAGTTTTTTGAGAGGTGCACATCTTAAGTAAGACCAAGCTGTATACTCTATAACCCAAATTTCACCCATCAATCATACACCAAAATAAAGGGAATTCAAAGTTCTTTTAACAATGCCTAAGATATACAAGGTCTTTTTTAAATAGCCAGAACAGCCAGTGAGGAAACCCTGGGTAGTTCTTTTTCTTTAAATTTCTAACCCTAATGCAAAGTACGAAACTGGAGAGAACCACCATAGCGGAGTGCAACGCAGGGAGCATGTGAAGCAGGGACTGTGAACCAATGAATCATTCCGCTAAGAAGAGAGTTTGTTGCGCAAGGTAAGTTATTTATTCATATTCTGAGACACAAAATGTTTATAATATTAGTTTTCCATATATATATATATATAGAAGCAGCGAATGTAGAAGTAGTAGTAGTTTTAGTTGTAGCTGTGCCATCATGTGCATAGGTGACCTATTTTCATGCCACAAAGACAACCATGGAATCCTCTGGTGTCCTCAAAATTAGTTTTCCTATAGTTTTCATAGTACTGAGATACAATGTGACATAGTGCATGTACATAACAATATGCATGCCAACTTCCGTACAAGTAGACGGATATATTTAGACATTTTTTCCTATTCTTTCCTAAATCTACACTATTCTCACATATTCAGTATTAACTAGTATACATAAATGTACTCGCATAGACATTGGAAAAAAATAAATAAACTTAAAAGTGTTACACTGGGGTGGGGGCCGGAGTCGGGTATAATGGTTTATCATATATTCGAAAAGTTTTGTTTTGATCAATTTTATAAAGCAGATTAGAGACAGAGGGAGTTTGTATTTTGCTTGCACCTTTCATGTCCCTGTTACATGAAGAGAAACTAAGTACTGAAAACAGGTTAGCAAAATCCATATTGTGGGTGGGTAGTAGTAGGGTGGGGGTAAATAGGGAAAAATGGGCCTCTACAGGGAATCTATGGACGTTTAACATTGGGAGGGCACTTGGGGGAAAAAAGTGAAAAGTTTATAGGGAATGGGCCTCTACAGGGAAAAATGGGGCACTACAGGGAAAAAGATGGCGGAGGGTGTCTATAGGACAACGGGAGTTTTTAACGTGGCGGGAGTGGGTGGGGTGTGGGAGGGAGGGGAATAGAATTAATCTTTCTTGAAAAAGGGTGGTCCTGTTGTATGCCTCCCAAATATTTAAGATATGTTATGTTTTGCTGCACACGCCTTGCGGCTACAAACAATGTTACAACATTTCCCAAAACCGAAGACGGGAGAACAGTAAAAACACGTTTTGTTTTATCGACAGTCTGAAATGGACTGACTGAAAATACATTGTTACAGTTTTCATGAACGCATGTTTGGGCTCAAGAATGAGAGTGTAGAATAGGACGGGTTATAAAGTGCAGAATTGGATGGGTCATACTCGAGTCATTCTTACACCGTAAAGCTATGTGCTTGTTTGTTTTGTTTGTTTTTTGTTTTTTTTTGTTTTTGTTTTTGTTTCCTTCTGAAAACGGTAGATCTAGAATTTTTTCGTGACACATTGCAGTGCCATAATAGGAACAAAGCTAAGATACCTGACATGCACAAGAACAACTAAACTCAAGATTTTATATGAGCCAACGATTGACCTATGAAAGAAAAAATCGTTGTACAATTTTTAAAGGTTGCAAGTTTTTGAAAAAATTACAAAACTAACGTCACATTTCACATAATCATTGTGACTACTGCCAACATTTGTGGAGAGGCATCTTAAAAACGGGAACAGATACCATGATCATTTCAATCGAAATCATTGTATAAGAAACTTAGTGTCTGTGTTTGTGAAACAGAGAGAATTGACATTACGACGGAGAGAGAGAGAGAGAGAGAGAGAGAGAGAGAGAGAGAGAGAAAGAGAGAATATTTTATTCCTACTTTTAAAAATATCACGACACTTACGTTTTTTATGGTATATTTTCCTTAAGAAATTTCAAAATCACACATTCCATTTAAAAAATCACATCGATAGGAAAAAAATCCTCTTTTTTCGGTAAAATATCACAAGGTTGAATTGGAGACATAGTCTACTAAAATCCTTCTTTTGAAAACGTAGATGTAAAATTCTCACAAAATAATACATACAAACGTTCTGTGATGTATTTTGACTTAAGGCTGATACACTTTCCATTGATCACAAATTATACGATGGGGTTGTGCACAGAACATTAGATTATAATGGTCTAGACTAAAAGTAACACTAAACTTCCGAAATTGTACCGGACGTTAGCGGAGACTGAAAATAATCCTGAAAAAAAAAAAAATGGAAAAAATTGGCTGACTAAAAAATAGTACTAAAATTTCTTAACTCATTTAAAATTTTTTTGTTATTTTATATTTTTTTTATATACAAACCCAAATAAACCCAAAACCCAAACCCAAACCTAACACACTATCCCCAAATGCCTTGTGTGCTGCCTAAAAACCCCAAAAACCTGCTATCAGACGAAAGGGTATGACAAAGGGATGAAATCACGCCAACATACTATCCAACATATAAACCATCCATTTTTTTACTTTTTAAAAATTTTTTTATATATCAAACACAAAACTTACACACACTACACAACCATTTTTTTTTTTTTTTTTGGGAAGGGGAAATTTTTTAAAAAACAAATCAAAACACACAAACACACTATCTACATTTTTTTTTTGGGGGGGAAGGGGAAATTTTTTAAAAAACAAATCAAAAACACACAACCATTTTTTTTACTTTTTAAATTTTTTATATCAAAACACACACCACAAATATACAATCCATTTTTTTTAAAAAAAATTTATTTGATGGACTGCAAAAGTTGTTGTTGTTGTTGTTGTTGTTGTTGTTGTCTTTGCTGCTGCTGCTGTTGGTGCTGTAGTCTATTTCTTTCCTCCCAATTTTAGATCGATAGAAAGAGAGGGAAAGTGGGGTTTTTTTTTGGTTTGGTGGGTAAAAAACAAACCACACAACACCATTCAGATATATACATCAATAATAATAATTATATTTTATTCAATGTATATACATTATGTTACTCGTGGTAATAAAAACAATTTCATATAAGTCCAATACAGTTCAATACACTTCCATATTTACCATTTCATTCTCTTATTGTTCTGACACTTCAGGAAGATTCTTGTCTACAATTCTCTCATAACTTTCTTCTGGACTCTCATTGATAAACTCCAACTTAATAAAATGTCCATTATCATCTCGAATCCACCGCTCTTTTTTACAAATCTTGTAAACTTTACTATGATCTAATCCAAAACACCTTGCCACATCACGAATGGAATCCATCCGACTATATAATCCTGAATTCAAGTCAGTTAATTTCACAGGTCTCACAAATCCTCCAATGACTTGACTCTTCATCTCTTGCTCTTCCCATCTAGCTTGAAATCTTTTCTGGAACTTCTTCGAAAAGACCGACTTACAAATTCCATTACAGCCATAGTAGACACTTGATGAAACACAATCAAAATATTCAGCAGCCTTTTCCATACTTTCAAATCTTCTTTCCTCTGTCTCACCAACAAACTGGCACAACACACTTCTATCACTTCCAAAATTAATTCTCCTTCTTTCTTTATCATTCTTCACATGTTTATGCAAACATGTTCGTTCACTAGCAGTCATCACTTGAAGATTTTCTATTCTATCATCATCAAGTACATCATTGAGATGTACCACTTCACTCTGTCTTGGTAGATCCACTCCATTCACCGCTTCAAAGACAAATCTCCCTCGATTTGTATGTTTCTTCCTCTTTCCTTCCTTACCAGTAACCTTAATCCTTATCAATCCAAATGAATTCAAATTTCCTTTGACTTTCCTTCCATACTTCATATGATAGACATTACCAAGTATGTCAGCAGCATAATTATCATACACCTTATGAGCATACTTATTCAATTCAATTCCAGTATCTTGACTTTTATCTCGAGCGCAGTACTTTTCCATCTTCACAGTTTGAAAGTTCAATCACGACTAGTGATTCTGAGGGTAAGAAGGTCTATATATATAGGTTCCCTGGGTGAAACTGAATCAGCTTCAAAGTAAACTTCAAGATGAAAAGATCACGCGAAATCTATGAGAAACCAGAAGAAGAACAAAAAGAAACAAAGAGGCCACGACGACGATTTTCCGTGCCACCTGAAACACCACTAGATGAAGTGCTAGCTCAAGTCCAAGCGAGCGATTTCGAAGAGGAGATGAGTGAGCCTGAAACCTTACCACCTTCAACTCCACCCAAAGAATCCACCACCACCACCACTACCAACACCAGAACCCCAGGCCAAGAAATACAACCAAGTACTTTGGCTCCTCCTGAAAATTACTATTGGATTCTAGAGACTCAAAAAATAACTTCTCGAAAATTTAAAACTACAGCTTACACTCACACGGTTCACTTTAAAGACTTCAAGTCCGAAGTACCTCCCGAGAAAGCGGCGGGGTTCATTAGCGATTTGTGGGATTCTGTCTTAATGAACTTGAAACGACAATGTGGAGCCAAAGAAGACGATCGATTGAGACTGGCCATTCATCATGACAATTTAAACAGTCCTGTTTGGATCGAGTTCAGCACCCCGGCAGAATTAACGCCAGACAAAGTCATGTCCAAAATAGAACATGTGCAACAATCGAACGACAAGTTTACCATCACCGATGGAAAGGCCACACTTTACTTGACTCACGTTTCCCCTCCTTGAGGAAGTGGACGAAGTAGGAAACCGTTACTGGTGGACGATATTCAAAGTACCAAACGCAGTGTCGTTCAAATCGACAATACTCAAGACCATATGTGCTTTGCTCGGGCTATTGTGGTGGGGCGAACATATGCCAACAAGAACGAGAGCAAAGAATGGAAAAGAGCCTGGAATAACATTCGACAGTCGGATAGAACCAAACAACGAAACAAAGCAGAACTCCTGTTGCAACAAGCAGGCATCCCTAACCAGCCAAGTGGTTAACTTTGAGGTTTTGAAAAAATGCTTTGCTGTCTGGACAAGTGGAAGACTTTCGAGTGCACACGTTAGAACCTCACAAGATCGTACGGTTACCTAATCATCAAATTGTCACTCGTCCTTTACAAAAAGTGTACCAAATCGTGTACCAGAAGCGAGTGAGACTTCCAGACCACACCACTTTACATTACTGACACGCCGATCTGCAGTATAAAAAGGGCACCCCTTCCAAACCTAACCATTCATTCTCACTTTCAACGTTAACCAAGAAGCAAGAAGAAGAAGAAAAAAAAGATGAGTCACCACGACTTGGAGTGTGATGCAGTACCATGCGATGAAACGGATTCTGTACGGTTTGGTATTGACGTTAATGACAACAAGGTGAATGTGGGTCCCTATTTGCATATCAGAATACCTGTGACTTTACTTGGTTATGCCAAGTATGAAAGTCGACTCGAGTCATTCCAAGACAAGTGGCCAAAATTTCTAGAAGGACCTAAACAGGAAGGTTTAGCTAGATCTGGATTTAAATACACGGGAGAAGGAGATAAAGTTCAATGTTTTAGTTGCGGTGTGAAACTTCGCCATTGGGAGCCTACCGACTCAGCTTACATTGAACATGCCAGATGGTCTCCGCACTGTCAGTTCTTACCTTTAGTCGCCTTAGAACAGTTCGGGTACGATGAGCCAGATGCCAAACAGAAGAAGAAGAAGTAGTTTTTAAAAAAATTCCATGTCGGAGGAGAATACTTCTTCTTTAGAAGAATACGGAAACTTTACCAGAGTACATTCGTGGCTTGCCTTTGGAAGTGCGCGAAAAGATTTTACCAAGAGTTTGCCAAAGATCTAGCCCGTCACCACTAAGTGTCTATTATTAGGCAGCCTGGGTATAAAAGAGTGGGTATGCCTGAACTCTACACGCCACTCGTGAAACGGATTCCGTGGAAGGAAATCATAGATCATGTTCAGACCTTAGAAGATTATAAAAAAGTGATACAAGAACTGTGTCCATTAAATTTTGGACGTTATGTGGTGTGTGTCTTAGTGACTTCTTATCTTGGAATTCGTTTTCCAGGACATTCGTTGTGGAGTATTTTTGAGGACAAGTGTTTGCCTTGGATTCTTTTGAACGATCCGTGGTTGTTTTGGACTCAATTGTTGTTGAGTTCCAAAAAACAATATGACCCTGTGTTCTTCTTCGGACTTAGTAGAAGAAGAAGAAGACTATAAAAACTTGATTTTATCAGTCCACGAAAGAAACATTGTACGTAAAGCGTTGAGAGTGGTGATGAAAATTAGTGACGCACTTCCATGTGAAGAAGACATTCGTCACACTTTATCTGTGTATAAAACATTTCAAGAAGTGTGTTTTTGCTAGTGAGTTACACCAACACCTTTTCCATTGGAAAGATGTACGACCCTGGAGAAACCTTGGTTTCCAATATTGGTTACAAGAAGTGGCCCAGTTCAGCCAAGATTTGGCCACTTGTTCATAAGGTTCTAAAAGTGAAAAAAGGGGAACCTCGATGGGAAACCTAAAAGAAGAAAAAGAAGAAGTACCTGACACCACCACCACTACTGTGGTTCCAATACCTCTTGAGGAGGAACACCACCACCCTTCTTTACCACCACCGCCGCCGCTACCGTCAGAGGATTCAAAAAAACAAAAAAGACGAGCAGAAGAAGAATGTCACCCCAAAACACAGTGTCTTTCATGACTAGGACACGAAACTATTGTTGTACATTGACGTGTTTATATGACAGTTTGATGGTTTTAGTAGGAGCCTTCATTGTGTACCTGATGATTTTACTTGGCTATTTTCTCACTTGTACTGTAAAAAATGAATGACTTGTAAAAAAAATGTTATTTTTGTTGGTTGGTTGGTTACTTTTTTTCTAAAAAAAATAAACGTGTATGAAAACGTATAAAATGCCTTGGGTTTTTTGTCTTCTTCTCAAAAATCTTCTTACCTCAATCATGGCTACATCCTCCTCCTCCTCTTCTACCTCGTCTGCCTCTTCCTCCTCTTCTGTGGTGAAAGTGATTGACGAAAAGTTAGATCGTCAAAGTTGGAATGCTTTGTATCTGCGCCATCCATTTAACATGTTGATTGCTGGACCCAGTGGTTCAGGCAAAACCGAATTTGTCAAACGATTGATCGAACACAAAACTGATTTGTTTGATCGTCCACCTCAACTCATCGTGTGGTGTTACAAAGAGTGGCAACCGTCTTACACGTTATTGAAAGAAAGTCAAGGAGAAACCATTTCCTTTGTGGATGGTATTCCTCACGAAGACGATGGAATCGTGTCTGACGTGAGTCAAACTCATTTAGTTATTTTTGATGACATGTTAGGAGAAGACGAAGAAGAAATTAAACTTTGGTTTACACGAAAAGGACACCATCGTAATGCTAGTGTTGTCTACATTACACAAAATTTATTTCAACAAAGTAAAGCCCATCGAACCATCAGTTTGAATGCTCATTACGTGGTCTTGTTTAAAAGCCCCAGAGACAAATCTCAAGTGCAAGTGTTAGCCAAACAGTTAGGGGCTCCTTGGCTCAATTATGCGTACGACGATGCCACTCAAACCCCTCACGAGTATTTACTCATTGACTTAAAACCGACCACTCCTGACTATTTGAGATTTCGTGCCAGTATCTTTCACTCTTGGGGTCAAGAAGGTGGTCCTGTCATTTACACGTCCCCTTCAGCTCATTTTTTTTAAAAAAAAAAACTATAAAAACAACCTACGACGTCATTTCTGTCTCACACTCTTTTTGAGAGAAGATGACTTCCTTTCAATCTCATCCTTCGGCTAAATTGATTCGTGCCTTGTATGGCATCAGTCGTGAAAAAAATGCACAAGTCCGTGCTCATTTGTTAGAAGCGAGTCTTAAAGAAGTGTTACGATGGTTTACTTTGACAGCACGTCAATTGCTACAAGGCATCATTCACATCCCTCATCAAACTCAACGTTTTTTTTGAAAAACATAAAGTGGCATTGTCACAACTGGCTGATCCTAGAATCGATTCACGGACTAAAAAACAAATCATTTTAACTCCTGGTGGACGTGGTTCTTTAGGAGGGGTCATGATTCGTTCCCTTTTGAAATGGGATCCTAATGATACCAAAACCAAAACAACTCCTAAAAAGAAGAAGAAAAGTCCCAAGAAGAAGAAAACCAGCCCCAAGAAAAAGAAAAGTCGTACCCAAAAGAAGAAAAAAACACCTACCACTACCACCACCACTAACACCCGCAAGAGAGGTACTGCGGCCAGAACGTAAACGTACACCCGCAAAACACCACCACCATCACCACCAGCAGTGACGAGGTCTCCTTTTGCGTCCACCTCCTCTTCCTCTTTGTCTTCTTCACCCCCTTTTACCATGATGCCTGTCAAACCAGACTTAAGATCCGTGTTTCCTAATTTGATGCAAAAATGGAAACCTATTTCAAAAGTTACCCCGTCGGGACCGTCGACTTCAGCTGATTTAGCCATGGCAGCAGCCACCCACAAAGTACCATCCCCTAAAACCAAAGTCCAAGAAAGAACTGGTATCTTACAAAGTTTAGTGGATTTATCCAAAGAAGAACTGAGACGATTTAGTCCTTTGAAAACACCTCAACGTCGAGTCAGACCTGTCGTGAAGTTGGTACGTCGTGCAGACAATCAGTGGAGACGTGTTCCAGTATAAAATAGAAGGGTGAAAGGCCAAAAGACTTCAGACTTGTTTTCTACCGACTAAAAAAGATGGCTCCCAAACGTGTACACCACCATCAAGAAAAGAAGAAAACCACCAAAAAAAGGACGACTTCCCCCTCGTCTGGCAAAAAATTGGGATGTCTTGTCTGTCTTGACCAAATCCAATTCTCCCATGCGAAAACAACTCATTCAAACAGCTCCTAAAGAAATCATCGATACCGTGTGTGAATGTTGTTTGAACGTGTTGAAAGGAACGGTACCTTTGTCCAAGATACAGAAACAAAAATTAGGGAAACATCGGAATGTTCTTCGTCAAATGGTGAAAAAGAAAATACCTCTTCAACAAAAGAAAAAAATGTTAGTACAACGAGGAGGATTTCTACCTATGTTGTTAGGACCCCTGTTAAAAATAGCCGCTCCTTTGTTAGGAACGATTGCTGGACCACTTTTAGGAGGGGTCATGCGATAACCCCCCAAAAAAAGAAGATAAAAAGGACCACCCTTCTCTGAAAAGACCACACCTTTTTGGTACCTTTGAATGAAATGGAAGGACGAAAACTAACTTTAGTACCTTACAAACGATGGATGGAATTTCATCGTTGGAACGAACAACGGATACCTCATTTACCACCCAATCCTAATCTTAACGAAATGTCTCAGTTACAACAAGAAATACAATCCCTGATGGAACAAAACAATGTGTCAGAAACAGAAAAATCACAACGGTACGGTCAACTTTTACAACGTCTACAACTCTTTCGTCAAAAAGCAGTCGACGAAACAGCTTCACCCACTCTGAGAGATTTTAAGGCTCTGATGAAAAGCGAACCTAAAGTCACCATCAAAAAAGAAGAAGAAGAAGAAGAAGAAGAAGAAGAAGAAGAAGAAGAAGAGTTTTTACTAACTCCACCTCTTAAAAAAATAAAAAAGTTAGCCACCCCGGATTGGATAAAAAAGAAGAGGTCTACCCCTTTACCCTCAGAAGAAAAAAAGAAAGAAGTGAAGAAAGAAGTCAAAACAGAACCGATGACTCCTGATCAAACTCCCTCCTTTACCCCAGTAGCACGTCGGACACGTAAACAATCCAAAAAGATACCTCACGAAGAAAAGAGTATTGGAACTTGGTTAACTTATTCTTGAGGAAAATCATCATCATGGAGAAACTGTTAGCCACCATTTATTACAATCCTGGCCATGCTGCTGGTTACGGAGGAGTTCAAAAATTATATCGAGCTGCTAAAAGTCAATTGAAAAGTGTACGTTTACCTGAAGTACGACGATGGTTACAAGAACAATCAACGTACACGTTACACAAACCCATTCGACGTAAATTTTCTAGAAGTACCACTCAAGTGGAAGGGATCGATCATCAATGGCAAGCCGATTTAGCGGACGTCTCTCATTTAGCTACTTACAATCGTGGTCACAAATATTTGTTTTGTGTCATCGACGTGTTTTCCAAATTTGCTTGGGTCGTGCCTTTGACTTCTAAAAGCAGTACCGAATTGGTACGGGCCTTAAAATTGGTCTTGAAACAAAGTGAACGCCAACCTTTACGATGGCAAACGGACAAAGGCACCGAATTTCTAAACCAAGCTTTTCAAAAAGAATTGAAACAAAGACAAATTCATTTTTTTACGACCGAAAATCCTGAAACCAAAGCTAGTATCGTGGAACGTTTTCAAAGAACTTTGAAAGAACGTATGTGGAAATATTTTACACATCAACATACTCTCAAGTACATCGACGTGTTACCTCGTTTGGTCAAAGCGTACAATCAATCGTACCATCGTAGCATTGGATGTGCCCCCGAAGAGGTCAGCCCTGAAAACGAAGTGTCTGTGTTTGATAAATTATTTGGTTCACCCCAGAAGAAAAAGAAAAAGGCACCCATGTTGGAGTTAAAGACGGGAGATTGGGTTCGCATCGGAAAAACCAAACGTACTTTTGACAAAGGTTATTTACCTAACTGGACTACCGAATTGTTTCGTGTCACTACCCCCGTCCGTGGTCGTGATCCTCCCGTCTATAAATTGGAAGACATGCACGGTGAAGTTCTCAAAGGAACATTTTACTTGCCTGAGTTACAACGAGTTACTAAAAAAGAAGACACCTTGTACGACATCGAAAGCATTCTCGAACAAAGAACACGGAAAGTAGGTAAACGACGAATAGAAGAAGTCAAAGTACGTTGGAAAGGATATCCCCCTAGTTTTGATTCTTGGATTGCAGCTTCTCAAGTCGTCGACTATAAAAAGAAAAAGAAGTAAACTCACAACATGCCATTCAACACAGTAGCCACCCAGACGACTACGTCAACGACTCCTTCGCAAAGTTCTTCTCTTCAAGAATTACAAAAACAACCACTTTGGGTGTGGTGTGGAGAACGGGTGCCTAAAAATCAAATCGTCTTTTTCTGCCAAATCTTTGTAGTGTATTGTGTCATCGGAGCAGCGATTGCTAATTTGAGTTTACAACAAGGAGACAAACAATTGTGGACTATTTTACTCAGCAGTTGCATCGGTTATCTTTTACCTAGTCCCTCTTTGAAATTTACGACGACAACCGACAACAGTCACCACAACAACGCCAGTCCACCTTCTTCTTCCAGTCACCACCACAATACCAGTCCTCTTTTGGAACCTTTTGAACATCCTTCTTCTGTCCACCACTTGAGTGACTCCTCGGACACCAGAACCACTACTTTGGATCTATGAATGACCAATTTTATTTAACGTTACCTAGTGACAGTTCCATGGATGTGTTTCCCAACAACCGATTATGTTGTTTCACGGCCAAATTACCTCAGGCCTTCCAATTGGATCACGACGCTCATTGGGAAGTGGCTTTGGTAGAAATCATTCATCCTACGCAAATCAAGAATGTGTCTGGAAATCAAACCATTTTTGACGTAGCAATCTATAACGAAAAAGTGCAAAAAGAGTTGGACGCTCATGATCCTGAAATTGGGAAAAAAATGAGTTCAAAAACTGACAATACTCCCTACTCGACCTATCGCATGAGAATTCCTGAAGGGTATTATTTTAGTGCTCAACATTTGGTGGAGACGATTGCGGCCGTCTTCGAAGCCCAATTTGGCAAAGCATTGGAAAAAAACCAAAAATGGGTAGAGATCAAATACCATCCTGTGGCACGCCGTATCTGGATACAATTTTTGAAAGGGCATGAGGGAAAGCCATTCGACGAGAAAGAAGACAAACACTTACCCGCGCACGAAAGAAAATTCATGACCATCGGATTTTCTGCTGGGTTGTTTGATATTGTGGGTGGAAATAAAAAGTATCATGGTGAACGAACAATCCACACCAACACAGATTTCGGAGAGGCTTTTCGCACCCCTATCGAATTAAACGTTGGACTGAATTTAATGTTTGTGTACTCCGATGTGGTGGAGTACAACGTGGTGGGCCACACAGCTGCTTCCTTACTGAGAGTCATTCCTTTCAAAGTGGATACTGCTGCTGGTGCGTACGAAGAAGGTGGAAACACGTTTCACGTTCACCGTGAATTACATCCTCATTATCTTCCAGTCAGTAAATCGTATTTTGACAGTGTCAACATTAGTATAAAAGGAGATTTGGGACAAGATGTGCCATTCATTGACAAAGGAAAAGTCACGGTGAAACTACATTTTCGAAAAAAACAAGTTCTCTAACGAATTGAAACTAACCTCCCAAACAAAAAAATGTATCCAGTGTACCAAGGAGTGACTCGACAACGAGGACATGGTTTAGGAGATATGTTAAAATCAGCATTTCGGACGGTAGTTCCTATTTTGAAACCGATGGTGACGCGAGGATTTCATGCCTTAAAAGATGCCGCTTTGACACAAGGAAAAGAATTTTTGCAAAATGTCCTCATCGACAAACAAAATCCTAAAGAAGCTTTTTTGAGAGCAGGCAAAAATGTGTTGATGACCACTGGTAAAGATCTTTTAGGCCCCCAAGAAAATCCTATAAATACGCTTCACGCTTCAGACCCTGGCATTACTTCACAGCAGCAAGGACAAGGTAGAAAGAGACGACAACAACGTCTAAATCCTTTCAAAGTTCATAAAAAAACACACGGCAGTTCCAAAAAGAATAAGAAAAGAAGAAGAACTGTCAGAGAATTAGACGTGTTTGATTATTAAACTGTGAAAATGATGCACCGAGATTCTTGCGAATGTACCAAGACCGAACTGGATATGTTTTCTATGCCTCCCACCATGATGACGATGCAAGAATCCCAATGGGTGGAATTTCATCCTGTATCGTCTTGGACGGAATCAGCTCCTATCGAATTTGAAATAAAAGGACAAACCGAAGATTACATCGATCTGAATAACAGTTACTTGTACCTGAAACTTCAAGTACAAAAAAATGACAACAGCCTTCCTGGGGAAGCTGCCCGAGTGGCACCCGTCAATAATTTCATGCATTCCTTGTTCAGTGGAGTAGATTTGTACTTGAATAACAAACTGGTCAGCAGCAGTTTGGATACTTACCCTTACCGTGCTTATTTGGAAAATCTTTTGACGTACGGAAAAGAAGCCAAGAACACTCATCTGGATGCTTCGGTGGTCTGGAAACCTGACACCTCGGAAAAGTTCAACGACACAGAGCTGTCAGTACCGGCGAAGACTTCTGCTAATGATGGTGATCCTATAATTCCAGCAGTCCTTCACAATGTGGGATTCAACGACCGTCGAAAGAAAATCAGACGAAGTTTAGAACTAATGGATCGTTTGCATTTGGACATGTGGTTGCAAGACAAGTATTTGTTGAACGGAGTAGATGTACGCCTGAGACTGAATCGCAGTAGTGCCGCCTTCCATTTGATGGCTCATGCTAACGAGTGGAAAACCAAAATCCAAGAAGCCAAACTTTACGTGCGACGTGTAGAAGTCTTACCAAAAGTAGCCAATGACATCAGTCAATCCTTGAGCAGAACCACTGCTAAGTATCCTGTGCGACGAGTGGAAGTGAAAACCTTTACCATAGCCGCTGGACTCCGATCCAAAGTCGAAGATCACATCTTCCAAGGACAGCTCCCCAAACGTTTGCTGATTGGCATCGTCAGTAATGCAGCCCTCAACGGAGTCCACGATCAGAATCCGTTCGAGTTTAAACACTACAACGTCTCCAAGATAGATGTCAGTCGAGATGGTAAGACCTTGTGTACCAGACCTTTTGAACCTAACTTTAGCGACGGCCATAAAAATTACTTGCGATCTTACCTGAGCCTGTTTGAAGCCACGGGACAGTTAGGGCGCGACACCAGCCACGGCATTTCGTACGACGATTATGCAGGAGGGTATGCTTTGTGGGGTTTTGATTTCACTCCGGACCAAGGCAGCGATGAAGGACATTTCCACCCTATAAAATCAGGCCCACTTCGTGTGGAATTTCAGTTTGCAGATCCTCTACCCGACACAGTGAACGTCGTCTTGTATGCAGAATTTGATAATACTCTAGAGATCAACAGTTTGAGAGAAGTGATTCTAGACTATTAGAAGAAGAAAAAAAAGATGCAACACGTAGAAGAAGAACGTATGGAAATAGATCAGGAATTTTGTGAGAAGTCACAAACTACCACAAATGATGACGAAGTCATTCATTCAGAACCTAAAACCGAGTTTACTGGATTTATTTCTCGATGGCCAGAACAAGAACAACAGTTAGTGTCCTGTTATGCTCAGGAATTGAGTAAAATCATTAACAGTCTGATTAAAGAACAATGTTATGGATGTCAAACCGATCATCCCAGTCAGATACAACACGAAAATGTATGTTGTTGACAGGCGAAGAACAATTGGATGAATTTTTGGAAAATGCCTGGTTAAACATCTCAGATAAACACGTGTTGACACAGTGGTATAAAGTCTTGCAGAATTATTCTTCTCCTCCACTCATTCCTCGGGAGATCAAACGGATCGAAAGACTCATTGAACAGAGTGCAGAGCCTATCCGACGTGAATATTCCTGGAATTACAAGACAGATCAATTCGAGTTCAAAGTCAGGTGTGCATTGCTGACTCAATATTTCTGTTGTTGAAGGACAAAAAAAATGGATACCAGGGAACTTCATTACTTATTGAATCGTAGTTCCTATACTTCTTCTTGGAATCCTGTGGTATGTGCTAAAGATGAACTACCTCATCGTAAACCAAAAAACGTTCAGGCTTATGTCATCAATACCGACGACAGTCATCTACCAGGAACCCATTGGGTTGCCGTGTACTTTCCCAACGATCACTGTGTGGAATATTTTGATTCTTATGGATTACCTCCTTTGGAAAAAGACATCATCGAGTTTATGAGAAGAAATGCCATCTCGACTCGATTCAATAATGTGAGACTACAAGGATCAGATTCTATGGTGTGTGGACAATATTGTGTTCATTATCTTCATCAAAGAAGTCTTGGATATTCCTTAGAACATTTACTGACTTATTTTGATAATGACTATGTTCGAAATGATGCTAAAGTACAACAATGGTTTTGTCAACGTTATGGTTATCTCTTGTCTTTAGCTCACCATCGTAGTGTACATCAAAATGATGATGTCCATGTAGAAAGTTTCACATTTACTTTACCTTCCCAACGTTGTCAACCTTTGTAAATATGTTCCTGTTTGAAAATTTAAATGGTTACATGGTTACTTTTTTAAATTGTTAGAATAGTTCTTGTTGAATAAATAATTTTGTGAATTATTGAGAAAAAAAAAATGGTGTTGTGTGGTTTTTCATTGAATTTGAAAAAAAATAATGATTATGTTCTATCTCTCTCTTTCTATCGATCTAAAAACCTCTATCTATTATCTCACTGTCGATCTGAACCCGGTTGATAATGGACATTTTATTAAGTTGGAGTTTATCAATGAGAGTCCAGAAGAAAGTTATGAGAGAATTGTAGACAAGAATCTTCCTGAAGTGTCAGAACAATAAGAGAATGAAATGGTAAATATGGAAGTGTATTGAACTGTATTGGACTTATATGAAATTGTTTTTATTACCACGAGTAACATAATGTATATACATTGAATAAAATATAATTATTATTATTGATGTATATATCTGAATGGTGTTGTGTGGTTTGTTTTTTACCCACCAAACCAAAAAAAACCCCCATTTTCCCTCTCTTTCTATCGATCTAAAATTGGGAGGAAAGAAATAGACTACAGCACCAACAGCAGCAGCAGCAAAGACAACAACAACAACAACAACAACAACAACAACAACTTTTGCAGTCCATCAAATAAAATTTTTTTAAAAAAAATGGATTGTATATTTGTGGTGTGTGTTTTGATGTAAAAAATTTAAAAAGTAAAAAAAATGGTTGTGTGTTTTTGATTTGTTTTTTTAAAAATTTCCCCTTCCCCCCCAAAAAAAATGTAGATAGTGTGTTTGTGTGTTTTGATTTGTTTTTTAAAAAATTTCCCCTTCCCAAAAAAAAAAAAAAAATGGTTGTGTAGTGTGTGTAAGTTTTGTGTTTGATATATAAAAAAATTTTAAAAAAGTAAAAAAATGGATGGTTTATATGTTGGATAGTATGTTGGCGTGATTTCATCCCATTGTCATACCCTTTCGTCTGATAGCAGGTTTTTGGGGTTTTTAGGCAGCACACAAGGCATTTGGGGATAGTGTGTTAGGTTTGGGTTTGGGTTTTGGGTTTATTTGGGTTTGTATTTAAAAAAAATATAAAATAACAAAAAAATTTTAAATGAGTTAAGAAATTTTAGTACTATTTTTTAGTCAGCCAATTTTTTCCATTTTTTTTTTTTCAGGATTATTTTCAGTCTCCGCTAACGTCCGGTACAATTTCGGAAGTTTAGTGTTACTTTTAGTCTAGACCATTATAATCTAATGTTCTGTGCACAACCCCATCGTATAATTTGTGATCAATGGAAAGTGTATCAGCCTTAAGTCAAAATACATCACAGAACGTTTGGATGTATTATTTTGTGAGAATTTTACATCTACGTTTTCAAAAGAAGGATTTTAGTAGACTATGTCTCCAAATCAACCTTGTGATATTTTACCGAAAAAAGAGGATTTTTTTCCTATCGATGTGATTTTTTAAATGGAATGTGTGATTTTGAAATTTCTTAAGGAAAATATACCATAAAAAACGTAAGTGTCGTGATATTTTTAAAAGTAGGAATAAAATATTCTCTCTTTCTCTCTCTCTCTCTCTCCGTCGTAATGTCAATTCTCTCTGTTTCACAAACACAGACACTAAGTTTCTTATACAATGATTTCGATTGAAATGATCATGGTATCTGTTCCCGTTTTTAAGATGCCTCTCCACAAATGTTGGCAGTAGTCACAATGATTATGTGAAATGTGACGTTAGTTTTGTAATTTTTTCAAAAACTTGCAACCTTTAAAAATTGTACAACGATTTTTTCTTTCATAGGTCAATCGTTGGCTCATATAAAATCTTGAGTTTAGTTGTTCTTGTCCATGTCAGGTATCTTAGCTTTGTTCCTATTTTGGCACTGCAATGTGTCACGAAAAAATTCTAGATCTACCGTTTTCAGAAGGAAACCAAAAAAAAAAACAAAAAAAACCCACAAAAAACAAACAAAACAAACAAGCACATAGCTTTACGGTGTAAGAATGACTCGAGTATGACCCATCCAATTCTGCACTCTATAACCCGTCCTATTCTACACTCTCATTCTTGAGCCCAAACATGCGTTCATGAAAACTGTAACAATGTATTTTCAGTCAGTCCATTTCAGACTGTCGATAAAACAAAACGTGTTTTTACTGTTCTCCCGTCTTCGGTTTTGGGAAATGTTGTAACATTGTTTGTAGCCGCAAGGCGTGTGCAGCAAAACATAACATATCTTAAATATTTGGGAGGCATACAACAGGACCACCCTTTTTCAAGAAAGATTAATTCTATTCCCCTCCCTCCCACACCCCACCCACTCCCGCCACGTTAAAAACTCCCGTTGTCCCTATAGACACCCTCCGCCATCTTTTTCCCTGTAGTGCCCCATTTTTCCCTGTAGAGGCCCATTCCCTATAAACTTTTCACTTTTTTCCCCCAAGTGCCCTCCCAATGTTAAACGTCCATAGATTCCCTGTAGAGGCCCATTTTTCCCTATTTACCCCCACCCTACTACTGTGGGTGGGTGGGTTAAAGTTTTTATATATCTCGCTTTCACTAAATTTGGGGGATGACATGTCTGTATATCTCACTTTCGATGACATATTTGTTTAAAAATAATAATACCACAAGCATCCCACTAATATGCCCATCCATACATGTATCCATACATACACTTATACATACATACATACATACATACATACATACATACATACATACAGTGTAAACTCTTTTTGTTGTCCATTGACAGAAAACACTTGAAAAGTACAAGACTAATCTATTTTTATTGCTCATTATTTCAGTTGAATCATAAATACGAAGTTAGAAATGTGAATTGTACAATTTGTGGATTTCAAGTTTAAGGGTTTTGTTTATACACCATCATTTTTACATGCATCCTATTCAACTGACTTTCCATACTGACTTACCCAGTCCAATAGCAGTGACTATGTTCTTTGTGTGGGTGAATTGATGCAGTGGCTAGTGTCAGCACAACAATCCCATGCACATTATAACAGGTCAGTTCAAGGTAACAGCCAATCACATCTTGTCACTGTGCTGTTAAATCTACTGAGCAAACTTTGTGAGGCGATTTCCCCAAAGTTCTTTTAATGAACTAGTGAAATATCGGGCAAAAACTTTAACAACACCTTGACAACTCTACACAAAATTATACAGTGTATATCGAGGAAACAAAAATAAAAACTGTGTCGACCAGTAATCGTTTGGACATTCGAAACTTTGAGAAAATGGAATTCTATTGTCAGTCCAGGGACAACAGATGAAATATCCATACATGCCTTCATGGGGTCTAAGCTGGATAAAGTGCTTCCTGGTCAGTATCCAGCTAAGTAGGTCATATTTAAATTTAGAAGAATTGTTGGGCTATTCTTTTAGTTGTGAAATACTCCTGAAAGGAATTGACTTTTACCATAGAATAATTGAATGCTTGTATATTTTGAAACGTATGTCATTGTGGTTGTTAAAGTAGTGTGGCGGAAGTGTTCATGTTAAGTCAGAGCGTGACAGGATCACAATCTATTGGTTTTTTGACCCAGAAACAGAACCCTTGAAGGCGAGAGCGATTTGTTGATCAGCTATTAAATGTAAATATGCTGGGCATGTGCTGTCAAATCTTAGTATGTATCATGGCCTATAATGGCTCTGTCACCAGTTGGAATCAAAGTGGGACTGGGATATTGCTCTCTTAGGTTAGCTTGGAGAAATATATGTATGTAATATATAGAAAAAATGGTGGCCTGACCCCTGTTAGGGATTCTTAATAGAGTGGGTGCATGTCATCTTAAATCTCTTTTTCTTTTAGCACACTACTGACGCCACAAGTCTATAAATTGTCACACTTCTTGTATCTGCCATTCAAATAAAAAAATATATAATTTAATAATTTATATAAAAAAATTGAGATCATCAAAAGTTCATTAAACAATTAATTGTTGGTTACTGTTACTGGCAAAGCTTTGCATGTTTGCTATAAACATGGTGCTGGTCCCATAACTATAGGTGATTTGAGTATGCTATTTTCTTTCCTGACAATTGGCTGAGTACCTGACGCAATAAAAATGGTATATAACACTTCTCAGCCTACACACATTGGAACAAATACTTCATTTTACCTCAAAAATAACTATCGTTATGGGAACGGCCGTATTAAAATAAATTCAGCGGCGACGATATTTTGAGAATGCGTATGAAGTCAAGATAATCCGTAATTACTGAAGTTCACAAAATATTATGACTTTTTTTATAGTTGAACTTTAATTGATCTGATTCCGAAAGTACAGATTTTTTTCAATAAAACGTAATGGATCAAATAACATTTCTATTGTTTATAAAGATACATGTTTTTCCTTATTGTACATTTTTATTCAATCTAACCACAGGGCTCGTATTGATGCTGATAACTTATCTATCAGTCATACATGTACTATATAATACTACAAGGGAGGTCATGTCTCTTTTTTTCTAGCGCGACCCATTTACGAATCAACGCTGATATTTCAAGCTACACTTCGCGTATCGTAATAAATTTGGTGCCAATGTTTAGCTCAGGCATTCGACTTTTTAATTCTACACAAAGTTTGACTTACTATCATACCTTTAGGGAATGCCAAACCATTTTCCCACGCTACCGCTTGACATGGCCAAGATCGCGCTCGCTTAATATGCAAGAGCAACGCGCTGAATGGAATACTGCCCTCTCATTGGCCAACCGAAAATGACGTATTTTTCCTATTTATAACTTATTCCGGGAAATTTAAATTGCTAGATTGTCGTGAAGAAGCAGACGAAAAGAAATGACGGAATCATACATTGTGTCATGGTAAGAATGATACAAATATGAAGAAACATCTTTTTTTGTGTAATGTATTAAACCAATAAAGAATTTAAACGTTTTCAAATACATGTATATATTTATTCATAGTGACATGTTTTAAATGACTGCCTGTTTATGCTAAAAATAAGTCCTCATCACAACTGATAAACACATATTGTGTGAAGAATATCTGTCAATAACAGCAGATTTAAAGAAACAAATGTCAAACATATCTGAAAAATCTATGCAACTTTCAAAATGTATGCTTTTAAAGTTAAAATTTAAAACATAAATTTTAAATGTATCACTGTATGTCAAAATTACATCATGAAAATAATCTTACTGTCTTCTAAATACAGTGACATGCAATATGAATCAGTTTAATCCTTTCTATAATAAATTATGTGAAATTTTCCAGCATTTATTTTTAGAATGCAACAAAAATGTTCTTAAACGCTGAAATAGCTACTGTAGTGTAGGTCTTAAATGTATGATTAATTAATTACATGACAAAATTGAAAAGGTTGTATTTGACAGATTTGTAAGATTGTAATTATTGTCACCAAAGGTAGGGTGCTTAATTTGGTTGAGACATTGAATTTAGCATTTCCTATAGATATTCCAACTTGACCCGAGCAGTGTCATAAGTTTGTTCCTGTTAACTGCATGTTCTGAACTTGTAGGATTTGAAGCATATATATATACAGGATGGATCACACCTTAGCAGTACAATAGAACTGCTGGAAAACACCAGTAAAATGATATCTATATTCAGAGACCATCGACCTGTCAAGATTGTTGATGATGAGCGTCTACAATATTTGCGGGATATTGCAGAATGGTTCACAAATTGGTGTCATTTAGCCATAAATGATGAAAGCATATCCAAAGGTGAAAGATCAAAAAGTTTACTATCTGTTGAATGCTGTGATGATGTGGAATCTATGTTAGTAACATTTCCAGAGTTATGCAAGAGACATCTTGAGGAGTTCCCTCATGGTGGAGCAGTGCCATCAAGGTTCAATACTGACATATTGGAAAATCATTTCTGTCAAGAACATGGACTCCACAATGGGAATACTACACATCCCTCTTACTCAACATATTGTTCAACTGTCAATTCTATCATTCTTGGACAGTCACTGAAATCTAAGGGCAGAAAATCAAATAGTGGTATTGCTGCAGCCAAGCCATTTACTTTCTATGTGAATGAACCATTAACAAAGAGGAGAAAGAAGCAGGAGTATCTAAGCGTTTAAGTTTGTGGATTTCATTCGTCATGCACTTTATAAGGATATATATGTATGCTGTTTCATGCAAGCTTGTTCGTAAACAGAACATGGGTTTATGAGGATTACTGTGGAAACATTTTTGCTGAAATTATTACATGTATTTGATATTTAAAGTGAACAAAGTCTCTGTGCTTATGTTTCATGTGTGGGGGTTGCAATGATGGGAAAGGAACATGCTTATTGTTTCAACAGCCCTAGTAATAACATCAATTCATCTAAAGCTTATGGTCTTATAACAATACAAAGTGAATCTCAATAGTTTCCAAGTTTAGACCCAAGGGATATGACCCTAGAGATAGACATTGACCATGGGGTAAAATTCAATTGCATGCTTATATTGTCTCTTCATGGCCATTAATTTTATGTATGGTTATATCGTGTGGATTTCATTGTCATGATGATGTTTCTAAAATAAACATTATACATGTATATGCATTAAAAGAGAGAGATATTAGATATATGGGGATGTGAATCTTCAGCATTTTTGGTACACATCATACCTTTTAGGACTGTTTGAAATTGCCAACCCTGTCAGTGCCCTAGAGGTTAAAGTACAATCATTCTATTGGGTGGTGGGTGATTGGGGTATATAGTCTTCAGATGTTTTGTGTAAAATTAATTTTCAAATCAGGATATATGCCAATACACTGTATCTTTTTATAGACATGTGCTGGCCCAACTTGCACATCTTATGCAAATCTGTGTTTACCTAAATTGATTATATCTCTAACCACCTATATAAATTATAATCTGTGTAAGTTTATACATACACATTACACTGCATCCATTTTTTCCTCTCTCTCTCTCTCTCTCTCTCTCTCTCTCTCTCTCTCTCAAATATATCAGAGTTCTCTTTTCCTTTTTACATAAGGTGTTCTGGATATCCTGGTGTAAAATATTGGGTTCATGGTGTGAAAATCAGAGTAACAAAAAGTTAATTCTTTGTCATGAACTGAAGATGAAACTATTTTTTGCAACAAGTGCTGTCCATTCCAAGTTAATGTACCTAAATTGATTATATCTCTAACAACCTATATAAATTATAATCTGTGTACGTTTATACATACACATTACTCTGCATCCATTCCCCCCCCCCCTCTCTCTCTCTCTCTCTCTCTCTCTCTCTCTCTCTCTCTCTCTATATATATATATATATATATATATATATATATATATATATATATATATATATATATATATATATATATGTGTGTGTGTGTGTGTGTGTTTCAGTTGTTACACCCATACATTCAAGTGTTGGAAATGAAAAAGGATTGAAAGAAGAACAGAAATAAAAGTTTAAAATTGAAGAAAGTTTTTTTCTTCTTCTATGTTTTATCCTTTACTCTTTTGTCACATGTTCTCCATTTGTATTAATAATGTTAAAATTACCGTCTGTTTGTCTGTGTACTTGTGACAGAATATAATGATGGGAAATCAGGCTGTGAATCTTCTCATAACTGATAATAACTTCTCCTCTGTCATGGTACGCATCATTTGGTGCAGGCTTCAGTTGAAAGAAATCACCGGAGACGATGATTTGTATGCCACCAAAAGGGAAATTTGTTTTCTTTATTGTTCGTAAAACCTTCTCTGTTTGTAAAAATAATTTCAAAGATAGCATGGAAATTTCATCAATAAAATCAGTGTCTGCATTCTCAATTCTTCTTTTAATGTCTATCATGTCATCATCATTATTGATCTTATCTATTAAATAATCATCTGGGAAACGACCGTCCTGAATTCCAGAAAACTTATGTGTGGTCATTCCGTGCAACTGAAAGGCAGCTATGCCAGTGCTGGCTGTCAAGTAAACAGTTTTCCCGTTTCTTTTAGTCTTTTGCTTAAATTGTTCAATAAAAAGCTTTTAGCAGTACCAGCCTATCCTAATATCATTATATTGTGGCCTATATTGATAGTAAGTCAAACTTTGTGTAGAATTAAAAAGTCGAATGCCTGAGCTAAACATTGGTACCAAATTTATTACGATACGCGAAGTGTAGCTTGAAATATCAGCGTTGATTCGTAAATGGGTCGCGCTAGAAAAAAGAGAAGTGTTCTCCCTTGTAGTATTATATAGTACATGTATGACCGATAGATAAGTTATCAGCAACAATACGAGCCCCTGTGGCGGATACGTTGTGATCTCATCACTTGAGAAAGTGTTGATATCATGAATGTTATGGCGTTGTAATGTACATGAGGTAAATTAGGTTATTATGACATAAAACAATGGACATAAGGGTAGTTCACTATTTACATGCGAACATAATTTTCTCGCATGCAAAGGGAGATGTTCTGTCTTATCTAAGACATCAGCATGTACCAGACTTTTTCAAATCTGATTGACTTTCTATCGCTTACGATGTTTTTGATGTTCGTATGTCATCGTCTCGCACACAATTTTTACAATAATAGTTTCCCAACTTTTCGAGCTTGACAAACTCTTTTCAGAGGCGCAGTGAGCAGTTACGTAGACAAAATATAATTAATACAAGAGATAGGGGAAAAAAAAGAGTATTTACATAATTTTACAATAGCAAATTACTCTATAAAATAAATAACAAGAGGAAAGAGGAAGAAGCCAATGAAGAAAACGAAAAGTGGATACAATACACTCTTAAAGTAGCAATCAAATCTCCATGCGTGAACAAACAAATAAACAAACAGAAAACCTCACAAAACCTAAATTATACAAACGATGAACTAAACATGTCAAAGGCTGGTTCTTGTCTTCAAACAAGCTATCCTCGATCTACCATGGTTCGTGCCCTGAACGTTAATTTTTTTACCGCTTATATTATAATATTGCAATAAACTATTGAAATCGCCATAGAAAGTGTACAACTATATCTACTTAACTTGTTCATTGTTGAAAAATGTTTATAAACTCTCTAAATTCTTTGCGAGCTACCGTTTATCCGAGCGTGTTAAAATTTTTCTATTTCCGGAAGGACATCCATGGTTCGTGCCCCTGAAATAAACGCCACAGAAACCTAAGATTGGAATGGTACAATTAGGTCAATGTGTAGAAATCGATCGCGTATGATGTCTCTGTATTATTAATATCTGCATATATAATATATTTCGTTTCTTTCAAACGCATATCGACTGCAATAAAACACCTAGAAATAATGATTACAACAATTTCAAAGAAAAAAATATGATGCATGTTTTAACTGTTTTTTTGTTTTTTTTCAAGCTGTCCGAAAAAATTATAATATTTAAAGATACAGTAAATTTTTAAAAGATTTTCTTTCGTGCTTTTTGATAACAAAGATTTTTTCCTTAAAATATTTCAATGAAAAATTTCATACTATATAGTTTTTCATTGGATTTATTTTTTCTAACATGATATAATTAGAGCATGTTATAATGACCAAATTTTTTCATTGCCTTTGCCGTCTAAAAAATCTCTCTCGTGGGTTTCCCGCTAATCAAAAGGTAAAGAAAACAAACATATGAACAGAGGCCCTGGCTTTAACGGCTAACACTCGCGCCAGGGCCAGAAAGTTGAGGAAAATATGAAATTAGTAAAAATTTGCCTTTTTCATTGTGTTTTTTAAAATTTTTATTGTAGTAGGTGTTTAAATTTCATTTAATCATATATTTCTTAGTCAGCACTTACTGTCACTGTCAACGAACACTAGTGACCCAGTTGATGACGTCAGAATCTCAAAACAAGCGCGTGATGTCGCACGAATCAAGGATGAACCAGAAGTTACGATGATCGACGATTCTCGTGCTAAGTCCTTTCCTAGGACGTTATAGTATTATGAAACTAATGTAATTTGAGTTGTGTTTGTTTTATTCAACAATACTACGTTGATGATATCCAATTATCCTTTTCTTAATAATTTATTGCTGTATATTTACTCTGCTATTATAAACCAAATTCCATATGGTTACCCCCCTCACCCCCATCATCCCCCAAAACAAAAACAAATATGGAACCTACCGGGCTAACCCCAACTACCACAATTGTTTTCCAACTCACATATATACCAGCTAAATTTCTCCCTCTAAAATATTCCAGCAGAATTGAGCAATTTGAAAATTTGATAATTCTCTCCCAGAACTCGTAACCCACCCTACCACAACCCCAAAAATAATATACGTGCCTTCAAAAGAAATTAATCACTGACACTAAATGAACAGGCTACCGTGACATAGTTCTGTTCATATTTAAAATAACATGCACACTTTCATGCATATCTTGCTCAGCAATCAAGACAACAGAGAAAGCTGGGAGCTCTTATTTCCTATTAGAAAATAGATAATCTAAACAACAAGTTATGTATTTAGTGTATTTACCCTTTTGAAATTGTTTCAGAGAACGCACGCAAAGCGATGCGTAAAAACTATTTTCTTAGTATTTAAGATGATAGTTATAATTTGATCTAAATTTTACTTTGTGAATGCACCTTTGTGGAAGTTAAAAACATTTATTTTCTACTCAGAAACATTAAGGCTTAACAAAATGTAAAGGCATATATACATTATCTCCGGAATTGTTTGAAACCAAAACACAAAAATAGTGTATACGTAAAAAAATATAAATTACAAAATAACATTACATTAGTTAGACAGGTTTTTACACAAATTAGCTATAAATTCAAACATGAACACCTCATAGTAAAATTATATGAATCTATTTGCTATCATTAGATAAAAAAAGAAGATAAAAAAAAGCTTTGAAAAATTTCAACACTGGAGGAGTGGCCTGCTCCTAACTGTCGTCAACACAGTGATAGAAAATTCTCTAAAATAATTATGTTCCTTTGTTCCTTTACATTTTGTTAATCTTTTGTCTTCTGTTAATCACCTTATCTGTCATTACTCAATATCCCCTACATTATCTACAATGAATAACAAAACACATTCACACCTGACCGCAAACACAAAAAAACTTGAATAGGGGGCCTCGTGCATAGCTCATTTAGTGTCATAGACAATGGAGATCATTCATACCTCTCAGACAAGGTTTCGTGAAACAAATACATTCATGCAAACTATGACTTAACTTACTTTGCAGCTGCAATTTTTACATTACGCAAAAAGTTTACTTCAACTGAAAACTTGCGCAATACCTAAACAAATTAACGAAATCATGTTCTCGCACAGTCTCAGAAAACGTTTTGACAGCAGCGATAGTTCGTAATAGTTTGCTATCGTTATGGGAAAAGTTTAAGGCCGAATACCAATTATCTCAGAGAACAATGTATAATTATATATAAATAACATTTCTTTTTCACTTTCTTCTCCCATATGCACATTATTGCATCCTATATTGTTTCCTATTAGAGACATGTAAAAAATATTCAACAATGTTTGATTTTATTCTTGTTTGCTTTTGTTGCACTGTATTCTAAATTAAGCAGTGTGACGTAATTTTCTTCCGTATAGCTGTACCTATCTAAACTACTAGACTGAAACTACCCCCTGAGTAGAGATTGTATATAATTTGCTGAAAGGTATGTTATTTTATTATAACTTTCGACACCGAAAGGATCAAATTAATCGTATGCGATGTCTTTTCAACTGATATTTTGTCACTTTGAGTGATATATAATGGTTATCTTGTATGTACGTCTTTTTCGATATACTTGCCAAAAACGCCATTGTTAAATAGATATGAATATTTCACCTATTTCCGCTCTTAAAACATCAAAACTTCTGGGATTACTAGTGCATGGACATTTGCCCCAATCAATCAAACATTACATCTATAGCAGTGGCATGTTTTTTTTTATCTTAACTAGCATTCGTTGTTTTCGATAAACCTTTTCGTACAAGAGATGATTACATACAAATAATTGGGAAGGTTGGTCGATACAACATCGACACAACACAACCAACGAGAAAGTAGAACTTGTAAAAAAATAGATACGCGATTAAAATGTGTTTATATTTTTATTTATACATAATTTGGAAAACCATGAAAGATATTTGAGCTTGGTAAAAAAGAAATACATCACACCACACGAATCTTCGTTTACTTTTACTTTATTTTATTACTTTGAACTGTCTTTTCATAAAGGTGAAACATATATTCCTTATACTTTTATTATTGAAAAGCATTTAGATTGGCAGTATAGTTCGTTTCTATATCCCAACAGAAAGGCGCATGGCTTAGAGTGTTTGTTTCATTTGTGCAAAATTACATCTGACAGACTTACTGTAATTATTGAAACAGATAAATAAAAACTGTCTTCACATGAAATTCATACTTAATTGAGATATCTATAATATCATGACAAGATGACAACAAACGTACATCTACCACAAACGGAACATTCTGCGGGTTCCTTTGTGACCTTTTGTGAAAGTTATCAGACCATCTATGCACACTCCATCTATTCGTGATTTGGGTAAAATTTCATTAACATATCTCAGTGGTTGAAATTTTACAGACCAGACATGGGCACCGGTCACACGGAAAACGGTGATAATGTCACATTTTTGTTTTCTTGCTATGACCTTCCCATTAAAAATAAAAAGACCTGAATATAATATGCGACACACCGTATAGCCATAATGCGTGTCTGGATAAAGGTTCATCAACACATCTGTTAGTTCAGATGCTGCAGTTCAGACACGGAAACAGTGACTGTTTCCTCTAGAATGACATTGAACGTATGCTAGGGATCAGGGTATGATACAAGATGCAATATCTAGTTATGATGTATATATTGGTGCAGTTTCATCTCAATATCTCTGTTAGTTGAACGATTTTGACAAAATAGATGAGTTTACGTCTTTTCTAAGCGAATGTTAGTAGAAACAAAATGGCATAATTAGTTTTGACCCCACAAACCAGCAATCAGATTAGCTGAAGGCAGTATTTAGGTGCGGGCTTGCTCAAACTTATCCATGGCAAGTCAGCTAGCTGTGAATATGTATAATTATACTTTATATACGTGCTCCCGATGTTCGAGAGCTGCAGATATATAAGTATTTGGTATTTCAAACGAGGTACGTCATACCATCCCTAGCGTATCATACTTTTAGAGACGAACACTTGAACTACCGTAAGACATACCACCCAACACCCCCGAATTTAAACAGGTTAATTTTTTTTACTGCCTCTTTCTTGATACTCCAGGTATTTTTCCTCTCCAGGTGTTATTTTAATTTGTATATATCGAAACTGCAGTCGGCAATCTCCGTCTTTACCTCTTGATCCAAACAGCTTTCCAGTGAAGTAAAAGACTGCACATTACAGTGCTTTTGAAGTTTCAAAACACATTTGTGTGCTTCAAAAAGTATATATCTATCTTAGTTTAGAGAGCGCCTCATGTTTTTTTTCATCGCCAGCTTGCACTTCATTGACATTTTGATGCTATTTTTCCTCCGCCTTTATCTCTTCCTCACCGTACTTTCTGGTTCTGGTGGATGCAAACATCGAACAATCAATGTGGCACCTCTGCTACATAACCCTTTTTCAATAGATCTGTTTTTTCTCTTTTGTTTCATTTCCCCACACCTAATTTCTTTTCTTTTTCTTTTTTTTTTTTTTTTGATGGCGGGAGGAGTGGATGAGACATGGTTAGAGTTGGTGTTTGATTGGTAGTTGAGTGAATTGGACATGATTGACTACATATACATTTACTCTGTACCCTGAATGACGGCCCTGTTATGAAGTGATGGTATAATGTAACAGCAAATCTGCTATCACAATAATCTTTCATACTAAGACAGTCCATGAAATAGATATGTAATTTGATCACCTACACATAATAGTGCTGCACTTATTTCGCGCACTACACTTACTTATTTAGAACTACTAAGGACTTTCTTACTTTTACATACCTTCTTAGAACACATTGAAGTGCGTTATGCAGGTGTTTGTTCACTTGAAGTTTGGTACATTACATGAGGATCCACTTGATTCATCTACACACAGTCTACAGTAAACAATGGACACCATGTTTGTAAAGAATAAATTTGAAGTTGTCGATTTCCCAGATGACTAACACTATCATAAGTAATTTACTTACCTAATAATAATGTGTTCTGAATGAATGCAAATGTATTGCAGTATTACAATAGAGTGGATTAGGTTTAGTAGTATAGAGGTGAAGAGTTCTAAATCATACAGTTCTTTTATTCCTACTACACTATTTCTAGAAACTGTACAGTTACAAGATTTAATTGTTCTTATGATGGCTTTTACCTTTGAGCCAGAGATCTGATTTAGCAAGTTGTATGATGTTATCCAAATCACTCCAAAGCTTCCAGAGCTATGGGCCGAGCAGGAAAAGCTAATGAATGGACAGACGGACTGACAAGTGACTACCCAAATATAATACTCCCATCAAGAAGGGTTAAGAACCAAGAATCAGATACAGTAAGACTACAACATCCAACGCTATGTTATAAAAATAGAAATAAAAAAAAAAACAACAACAAAAAAAAAACAACAAGTAATCGGGTTATACAATTGTAGAATCGTATACATATGAAATTTTTCAAGAAAATTTTATGGTATATATAAACAGAAGAGAACAGAGGTAACCTTTCATTGACCGCAATTCATTTCGTGACAGTTATCGACAGCAAGGGTTTATTTTGAAATTTACTTTTATTTAATGCGACTGATGAAAGAATAACTACAGAAGAATTAAGCTGCCATTCTCATGATGAGATATTTCTATGGCATACATGATGAAGGCTTTATATTTTATGTCGACAAAACGAGTTATCCATTGCAATGTGTTGACATAACTTTACAGACATGTCGACAAATTTACATCATGTTAGCCCATTACAAGCTGTAACTAGTCTTGTTCACGAAAAAGATATCGTCTTCATCACGTAAGTTATATAAATACCTCGTCATGACGATGGCAGCTTAAAACTTCCATATTTAATGGATGAAATTTTGTTTTTAACGAAACGTGTTCCTCCTTTTAAGATCATTTCAAGCGCCATTGAATTATGAAATATATGGAGAAAGAAAAACGAGCAAACCAAAACATTTTGGTAGACGTTGCATCATTAGTGAGGAGTGGGGGTCAAATGCAAAATTGTGTGCAAAAAGTTGGCTATTACATATTTACATCATTTAAAATATAAAGCATATTGAAACAATTTACAGAACGAACACCTGACGGCTCAATTGCTGATTTTTCAAATTCGATCAAGTTAATTTGACTCGGGTTACATTACATGTAATATACGTGGTAACATAAGTAAAATAAGCATAGATGCCATGAAAGTTCAAAATCCGAAAACAATTCACTAGTTAAATAAAAAAAAATGAAACGAGAAATAGGTTTCAGAACGAATCTGGATGAAATAATACATCAAAATATATTTCAGACTTAAAATGCAGCTGCATGTAAACTATCAACAAAAAAAAGTTGCACAGGCTTTTTCGGTTTCAGGTTCAAGATAGCAAAAAATTCTATAAATGTGTACATGCTAGGATGTCTGTAGGAATATGTTTTCAAATAGAGTTTTCTAAAATTACTTCGCTATGTGCATTCCAAAACAAAGTAAAACTATTATTATATGCCTGAGTACTACAAGTGACAAACACGATCTTCATCTTCAATATTTTCCGTCTCCTATTTTCAATCTGAAAAGTATGATTCCAAGTTCTAAAAGATCTGAAAGAAATATGAACTTAAAATGTACATTCAGTTGTCTTAAACATGAAAATCTACTTTCAAAAACTTATAAAAATAAGAACCACCTAAATTATACACTGGTCTACAGCCAAAATGCTTCCGCAATACATGTTGTCAAACTTTACTAATTCTGGGTCACTGAGAATGAAAATGATGCTTAAAATTGTTGATTGGCTCTAGTTTTAAAGATATGATACTGGGTCAGTATATTCGAACCTTGACTTGGGAATGGCAGACGATAAGTGAGTTATAAAGGGAAGGGATCTCAATTTAAACCAGAAATGACTAAAATACATCTTTGACTGGATCTATGAATAAATCTATGACTGGGTTTGGACAGTACTTTCTTTTTAGGCAAAACAATGAATGATACAATCTGAAGCTGGTATTGCATCATACATGATATGAATTGCATCATGTTATTCCTATAAGTCATGGATGATGCAATCATAACTAAGTTTACATCACTCTGCTGAAGAAATTGCCCTATATCAGCTCTACAAATCATACAGTGTCGTGCTCTCTTATTTGTCATTGTTTGATTTTGCAAAGGGACACATTTCTGTTTAGCCAAAGTGAGCAGAGATGCCTCGTACTTGTCTGAACAATGCAGATAACTTTTGATATATTTGTGGTGAAGTGTCTTTTGCATCACAAAAGCGCAGTATAACCACTAAGGTTAAGAAAGCCTATCACCTTTATTTTGGCTGCAAAATTGGAGATCAGGACAAGAGGTGGGCCCCACACATATGCTGCAACACGTGTGCAACAAATCTTCGCCAGTGGTTGAACAGGAAAAGGAAATCTATGCCTTTTGCAGTGCCAATGATTTGGAGAGAGCCAACAGATCATATCAGCAATTGTTACTTCTGCATGGTGCCTCCAGTTGGGAAAGGTGTGTCAAAGAAGAAAAAGTGGACTGTGCATTATCCAAACATTCCATCAGCTATACGCCCAGTACCCGACGGAGAAGGACTGCCGGTTCCTGATGCACCAGAATCATTCTCACTTGAGTCAGACGAGGAAGAGGAAGAGGATGAAACTTCTACTCCTGAACCATCAATGTCACATAACCCATATTTTCTCCCATCCTCCTCCTCTGAGCCACATCTCATAACACAAGGTGAACTGAATGACCTTGTCAGGGATTTGGAACTACCCAAAAGTAAGGCAGAGCTGTTGGGCTCCTGACTGCATCAGTGGAATCTCCTGGCAGGTGATGTTAGGGTTTCCATGTTCCGTGACCGTCAAAAGGATCTTGTCCCATTCTTTTTCATGGAAGGTGATCTTGTAGCCTGCAACAACATCGATGGTGTGATGGCAGCTCTCAACATCGTTCATGATCCAGATGAGTGGAGACTGTTCATTGATTCATCGAAGACGAGTTTTAAAGCTGTTTTGCTTGTAACTTTAAATCATGTTGAATGCTTATCTTTCAAATATGCAATTCTGGTTTATCTCAAGCTACATGTACACACTCCAAAGAATATTCAATAAATTCTGAAAGTAACTAAAATATACTACTGGACGCAATGCCTAATGTGTGGTCATTCCATGCACCTTTGTTATTATTCACCGAACACATTATATCTTCATAAGAAGAAAAACAACTCAAGGCAACCCTTATATAATGTAATGATGTAACGTTTAATTAATATGATATTCACTTTTAAATAAAATATCATCAGTGCATCTTATATAAATATATCTCATATCAAATTTGTAATCATTTCGTTTATGGATATAGACATAATTTTTTAAAACATTTTAATCTTTCGCTAGTACTTCTAGCAGAGCTGCATGACGATGTGCTTTTGTTTACTTTAACAGTTATGTGGGAAAAGTGTAATTCCAAACTAAGTTCATGCTGGTTTCATGAAATCTTGAATTGGCTCCTGTTTGATATATTTTAAAAATACTGGTATTTCCATCTTAAGTCATATAAATATATGCAGTTGCAGGAAAGGTAAAGGTGAATTAAATATTGTATCAAGATATGCCCTAGGGATTTCTCTCACCATGTGGACTTAGCTCCTGGATCACAACTTGGAATTATTTAGATCACCAGCCTATCAGCATAGGTGTTGTTGTTGGTCATAACAAGTGGAAATCATATGTGTGACCAAATTATATGCCTGGCAGTGTAACTGTGTGTCCTGATCCATGGTTGGTTTGGTTCTACTTATGTATAACGTAGCATTATATGCAGTCTACATTGTATTCTATTTCAAAGTCTCACGTAGAAGAAATGCCAGACACCCCCCCCCCCACCACAACCACCACCAAATAAAACAACAACGGCTATCAAACTATCAATGCAGTGGCTGACAAAGATGAGATTAATAGTTTTATAATGAATTTAAAATATTTGTATATGTTCGGCTTGAGTCTTTAAATGCTAGTAGTGTTTTTCTGTGAATATCCTACTGAATTTTAATAATCTTGAAAATTAATAATAATAATAATAATAATAAAGTCTTTATTTTCTGAGGGTAACACAATTAGTACAAAAACTAATCTCCCTTGTGGCCCTCAATTATTTACATATGTACAGGCAAATATATAAAATACAGCTGGGAAACAAACATCATACAAACAAGGTATTGTGGAATAGCACTCATACATGCATAATTGAAACGATATCGTTTACACACACACACACACACATACACACACACACACGTATAACCACCCAGAGACATTTTATATAATATATACATTACAAATTTACAACAATTTTGGCCATAATCTGTTTATGGATTTAGCACACAAACATGCATAATTGAAACAATATCGTTTACACACACACACACACACACACACACACACACAACCACCCAGAGACGTTTTATATAATATATACATTACAAATATACAACAATGTTGGCCATTATCTGTTTTGGACATTATCTGGACTGCATCCATTTCAAACATCTGTGATGGAAGGAAGACACTGATGGTGCAACTATAACATCAGTGGCTATACAATTCCAAATGATTGGACCCAAAAGAGCCAAACTATTTTTATACAATTCTGTTTTGGGTTTAGGAAGAAGAAAGTTTTTGGATGACGTAGAGCTTAGTATTGGTAAACTAGAACCTGTAGTGGTATCATTTGTCCTTTTTCTGAACATATCATTTATATAGTTAGGCATAGAACCATTAGAGATTTTAAACATAAATTTAGCTTTTCTTAAACATATTCTTTCATAGATAGTCATGATCTTCAAATCATTCATACATTCTTGGACGTTTTCAACATTATTGTCAAGGATAATTCTGATGGCTCGTTTTTGAAGTCTTTCCGCTTTTAACAAATTTGTTTTAGAAGCATTACCCCATATGATGTTGCAGTAGTCCAGATGAGGTTGAATATAACTTTTATAAAACATTATTCTGTAGTTTAAGGTTAGGAATTCTTTGATTTTTTATAGTAACCAGATATTCTTAGACATCTTTTTGGTAACGATACTGATATGCTCTGACCATAACATGTTGTTATCAACTTGAACTCCTGAAAGTTTCTCTTGCGTAACATTTTTCAGTTCCACATCTTGAAAATTAATGTGAAGAATATTATCTCTAATTCTGTTATGTCTCTGACGAGTGGTTATCAGCATCACTTTAGATTTGTCTAAATTAATGACCATTCCATTATGTTTACACCATTTGGAGAGTTCTACAAGAGCATTATGTAAGTTTCTTTCGACAGTAATTTTTGAAGCACCACTATCATATAAAGTGGTGTCATCAGCAAAGAGATCAGTCTCAATATTTACTGAATGCAAATATAGATCATTTATAAACATAATAAATAGTAGTGGCCCTAAAATAGATCCTTGAGGTATTCCGCAAGTCACAAGTTTGTCCTCTGATGTGACACCGTTTATGGCAACTTTTTGTTTTCTTCCTTTCAGATATGACTTAAACCAATTTAAAGAGTTGTTGTTTAGCTTATAGAGTCTTAATTTTTCATGATCAACTAAATCAAAAGCTTTCTTAAAATCAACCAGCACAACTCCCACTAGATCTCCATTATCTAAAGCTTTAAGCCATTTTTCAACCATATTGGCAAGAGCAGTCGCACATGAATGATTTTGTCGAAAACCTGATTGTCTATCATACAACAGCTTGTGTTCCATAAGAAAAGTCGTTAGGGAGGCATGACAATGTTTTTCAAGAATTTTTGATAAGACAGGAATGATTGAGATTGGTCTGAAATTATTTATTTCATCGTGAGGACCAGATTTATGAAGAGGTCTCACTTTCGCCTCCTTCCATTTTTCAGGAAATGTATTTGTTTTTATACTAAGATTACATATATATGTTATACTTTTTGAAATGAAAGGTGCTGCTGTCCGTAATCATCGTGGTCCAATGAAGTCAGCACCTGTCGACTTTGTTACTTCTAAATTGTGCAGATATTTCAGTACTTTATTCTCGGTTATGAAGGGTATTCCATAAAAAGTACTCCCGGGGATTTTTTCATTACAAAGGTGTGAAAGTTCCACATGATCATAGGGAGTAATTGCTTCATTAATATTATCAGCAACAGTAACAAAAAGTTATTGAACTCATTGGCAATATCTTCATTGTTACTGATCCATACACCATATTTTCTGAAGGTGCAACAAGTGTTAGAATATGAATGAGAATGACCTTTACCAGTGCCAAGTTCTTTTAAAATGTTCCAAATGTTTCCTGGTTTCTGTTTTGACTCATCAATCAGTTGTTGGTAATGAGATTTTCCAGTTTGGTTGGATAACATGTTAAAATGCACATAAAAGAAATGTAGCCATGCATCAACATACAAAGAAAAATCTAATTTAACCTGGATTAATTTGTTATATATATATATATATATATATATATATATATATATATATATATATATATATATATATATATATATATATATCTTTATTTCTAACAAGACTGATATTTTATTTATATTAAGATTTGTATAAATATTCTGTTTATAATTATGAATTAGAAAATATATGACTATCAATGCTACAATGATGTTTTTATAATTAAATCTTAGTCAGACCCTCAGAATACTTTATAACTTTAACATAAATGAGTTTTACCTATTTTGTTATTCAGCGAGAAGGTTGTTGTAAATTATCGGCTAAAACACGGTATTGGTGCTGAGAGTAGTCACTTAAAAAATTTAAATGTTTGATAGAACATTTCAATGAAGCTCATTATATACCCTCGGATGTCCCATAGTCAAATCAAGTTAGATTTAGCTTGAACATGCATGCGATTTTGTTTAACCATTATTTCAATTCATTGGTATAACAACAGTTACAGACACTACACTTGGTGTATAACATGCAAGAAAAACAGCATGAAAACTTTAAAACTTTATTTTTTTTCACAGTAACATCAGTAACAGGATATCAACATTTAAAGTAAACAACATAACTGGAAGTGGTAAACAACTTAATAACAAAATCAAAACATCTATGACAAAGGTATCACTAAGAAAAAAAACCTAACCATGAAACTTTTGCATAACAAACATAAAAGACATAGAATAATCTTATTTAGGCATTTATCTAACACCAAGAAGAATATTTAAACAAACAAAATCATTAATACTGGCCAAAAGTATTGCAAACTTCCATAAGAGTCAGAAGTACATTGTCCATAAAATTGGTTACAGACACTACAAAACTATAGCATTTCAATACAGCTGCAGAACCATACATATCTCCATAAAATTCACTTCAAAAATAATTCAACATGAACACATTGACTAGAATTATTCATTAAATGAATGTTGATTAGTTAATAAAATGATAAAACCACATTGTAACAGGTATATGTCCAATACTTGTGTTAAAATTATGAACTGGTAAATAGCACTTGAAAGTTTAATACTAAATAGTGTTTGTAAGAGTAAAATATTGAAGTATAATGAATGTTCAATAAACCATAGTCACTAAAGTATTGTTCAACCCAAGGTGCTGACTCAAACACAGACCCATATGTGATTGATCTTAAGGTTACAGACACTACACATTAAACCTTGACTTTATATTGTCATTTCAAATAGAAGTGCTTATGATTTTTTTCCAGATTTGACTTGAGCTTAGACAATTCAGCTGCATTAAAATTGAAATGACCCCTTTCATTGACTATTTGTGGAGCTTTTACCCTGTACAAGATAGCATCTAGAGCCTCTTGTGAATAATCATCTTTTTCAGGCCAAACATACATGTTGCCAGACTTTCTCATGTATTTAAGTCTAACTTCGTTATGAAGAATGTCTATTACTTCTGCTAAGTATACATCTAGAGGTCCCTTCTTTGGCTTAAGTCCTACAGCAACAAATTCTCCAGGGTGGTATTTCTCTATTGGTTTCTCTGTGTTGGTTGGTGCTTTTTTGTCAACTTTGATCTTCTTTGTCACAATGTTTTGTCTTTCTGTTGACTTCCGTTTCTTATTAGGCTTTTCGCTTGTTGCTGAGTTATGATCTTTCTGGTTACTTCCTTGTTTTCTTTTCTTGTCATTATTTTCTATTGTTGATGGATTCTTGTCTTTAAGTTGTTTTCCTTTCTGACTTAAATTATCTTTATTGAGTACTAACTTTCTCATTTCCCAGGCATTAACATTTTCGCTGAAGTTGCATCTCCCGTCAACCTTCATGCATTGCTCACAATAACAGCTCAGATTTCTTATGCTCAGTTCATAATCATTGCTTCCTGACTTTACAGCATGTAATTTTCTTGTACCTTGCAGTGTTTGCACATCAGTTTCTTCTCTATTTCTCTCAACATCTTTAACAAGGATGAACTCCCTTCTCGAAACTGTTTTAGCTTCATTATCTGTATTTTCCATTTTCAGTTTCTCTGTACAGAAATGATATACATCTTCTGCACAACCTATCACCTTTCTATTGCTGATTACAGCTCTGTAGCAAGCATTCTTGACTGTCGCACTGAGACCATCGCAAACACTCTTTCCATGTGATGTTTCGAAATAATTTCGTGTTACAGATGGCTTTTTCCTCAGACTTATGTCAGCAAAGGCTTTCTTCCCCTTATACTGGGCAGCACAGCCATCTGTCCACTCATGGATCTCCTCTACTTTCACACCTTTCTTCTTCAGAATTTCTAAAGCTTTGTTCTCAAAAGTGATAGCTAAGTCTGCATCATGTTTGGTTTCTTCACTGATGCCAATAATGGCATGCTTTATCTTGAATTCTTTTTCTCCCTGTTTTTCTGTATAGTAACACATGATTGGATGTATTGTAACTTGGTTCCTGTCGAAGAATCCAGATTGTACTTCACTTTGAAAAACACACCCATAGTTCTCACTAAAGTCCATGACCATAGCAATAGAACCCTCACCAATTCTATCAACACAAATTCCCATCTGTTGCTGTTGCCATTTGGCCCTGAAAACGTGCTCTGGATACTCTTGCATGTCAGTTTCTAAGCATGTAATTAATGTTTTTATGTCTGTTTCTTTAGGCACACAGGAGACGCAACGCTTTACTTTATCATCTTTTGCTATTTCTATACTTTCCCATTGATGCCATGATATCTGCCTGTCACTATACTTTTCAACAAATGGTTTAAGGTAACTCTGCAAACATTTCACACCGCATTGTTTGCATTCTCTTCTTAAACATTTAATAGCTGGATTGGTGTCGTATTTACAAAAAGTAGCATCACTTAAGCTTTTCTTATCTACTGAAATTTCATCCAAATCTCCATTTTCTTTCACTGCTTTTTTTACATTTGTTAGTGCCTCACTTTTTAGGGCCACGTTACAGCACTTTTGGCATAAGCATGATCTTCTGCTTGTTTCAGACACCTTTTTAACATTCACTGGTTTCAATTTAGAAAATGAAGTTAATCCTATTTTGTGACTATGGTTCCTTAACTTGTAGTCTTTGTAGGCTTCTTCTAATGTCATAGTCATCACATGTTTTTGAAGTATTTCTTTTTGACCACCTTTTCTTACTTTCACAGTTTCACGTTTATTAGGCACTTCCCTACTGATTTCTGGACTTAGAAAAAAATCTTTCACAGATTTCTTTAATGGAGAGTTAAGTGCATCCCTTCTTCTTTTTCTTTGTTTCGTCTCCCACCATGTAGAACTAGGTTTTTGCCCTTTCACTGATACTTTGAAATACTTTTTTAGTCTGTGTCTTTTATATTTCTTCAGTAATGCGTCACAAATGATGTTGTATGCATGTTTCTTTGCACCCCCTTTCCTTGTTTTCACTTCTGAAATGCTCTCTGACACAGATTGTATAACAGTATCTGTCAATTCAAGTTTTTTTCTGCAATCCGGTGTCATTATCATTATATTCCTATTTAGAAACTTTGATGTTGATGGAGATTCAATTAATTTACTTATGATGACTGCTTTTCTCTTTGGGGTATTTGGTAATACTTCCTTTACCTTTTTTAATTGTCTGTACAGAGTTGCTTTAGGTAACACTTTATTCATTGGTGAATCTCTGGCTGACCCAGTATTTCCTATTTCACAATCAGTCTGAATACACTCTTGCTGTATACTTTCATTCAGTTTGATACGCATTCTCCATGCTTGGGTTCTTTTCACAGCTTCTTTCTTCTTTCTACTTAATTCAGCAGTTTTCGGACTTCTTAAATCAACACTCTTATTAACCGATATTGCCAGGGCTGCTTTTTCTTTCTTTTTCTGGCGATACCTTTTCATTTCTTCACGTTTTTTCCTTCTTAATTCTTGTTGAAGATTTGAATCGGAAAGTGATTGCTGTTTTTTTAGTAGTCTTGCATCTTTTCTTCTTTCTCTATCAACCCTTTTTAGCTCCTCATGTTTCGCCTTATTTTCCCTGTTTTTTTCTCCAGGCTTGTACCTTTAGCCTCGTCTTCTCCCTTCTAGCTTTAATCTTCTGTTCATCTTCTTCTGGCTTATCTTTGCTTCCTAAAAGCAAACAACTTCATTCTCATTTTTGTTCCTCTATGTATACGGATGAAATTTAGACTTTACAAAACATACTTGTAATGAGTACGCAATATGCTTTCATACATAAGCAAACTGGAATAACCTGTAGATTCTTAAAGAAAAGTATCTGATTGAAAAAGAAATAGCATAAAACCTGATGATTATTCAATGTTCTAGCATTTACAATGATTGCACACTTTCCTTAATAATGTAAACAACAGTCGGGTCAATTCACATGTCTAGTAGTGTCTGTAACCATTTGACAATATCAGCAATGTATCCAATACTAAGTCTGAGCTCATTGAATTCTCATAATATTTCTGTTTGAATTTACTAGTCTAATGATATGGAATGCAAAAATACTCAGTTTCAATTGCATATTGTAAGAAATCACTGAAAATGTTGCCTGTTATCAGAAATCTAGATGAAAGAAACTATAAATATACCAAAATATTACAAATTGCAGACAGACAATATGTCAAAATTTAGCCTTACACATCAATACTGTAATAGGAAACATAATTTGGCTTCATTTTTTTAAAAAAAAACAGGGATAAAGTCATAGACAGTATAAAAAGGGGATATTGGTTACAGACACTACAATTTAAGAGTGTGGTTTACCATTCAATACAAACTTACCAGAGTTGTTCCCAGAGGTTTGCTTTTGTCGTCTTCCCATGTCTTAGGGATGTACCATGGTAAAGAACAGAAAAAGTAATTAGGCAGCTTCTTCTAGGATAAGAAATTCAGGTTACATTGTCTTGTAGTAAATTACTCAAACAGACAGTGCTGCAAGAATGATGCAATATTCAATCAAGAGAGTTATTGCATCACTTTTTTGCTCTTGGCTGCAGAGGTAAATAGATGATGCAACATTACATCACATAAGATGGAACTTTCTATTGAGAAAAACAATGTTTTAATGACAAGTAGAACAATACTTTTATCTTTCATTTTTATACCTGTTTGTGTAGTGTCTGTAACTTTTTTTATTGAGTTGCTGTTTTTTAATGGTACAATACAGCACCACCAATTTTGGCCAACTTGGACATCACATGGATACACATGAGCCTTTGTAGGATTTATACTTTTCCATAATGAAACAACAAAATTATTGCCATATAAACTTGTAAAGGTTACAGACACTACAAAATTTAGAACTGGAAAGTTTGACAAAGAACAAGCTCTCAATCGAATATCTTGGCTAGCCATGTGATTTAAATGGTTTTACTACTTATTATAATATAAAGTCGAGTTCTAGATGTCAATAAAAGTTATAATGAATGTTATTTTGTACAAAATGTTGGCATATAACAACAGATTAGTGTTTGAATTTCAGTGTTGAAACAAAACTTCTACTGACGGTATTTTGCTTATAAAATCCATAATATTTTACCGATTTCTTTAATTCAAGAAGCAATATTTGCAGGATAGAATTCCGCATAAAACCAGACCAATAAATGCATAATTTCAGTATGATATTTAGAGAATTCTCTATTTTATATTCAAGCTTTTTTCGAGTGAGACTACATAACGCTCAAAAATGGCCATTTTTAGAGCTTGTTTCCATGCATATCTCAACAATGGGTTACACTAACCTCTTGAAATTTTCAGGAAAGTAAGAGAGGTATATGCCAGGCTTACCAATCTTTAAAATTGGTTCATATCTTGTTTAATTTTTCTATTTCATGCATATAACATGAAAATTCCTTTATCAGCACCAATACCGTGTTTTAGCCGTATCTATCATGTTGCTTGAAATAATACTACTCCTTGAATATGGGTCAACAATGTTCATAATAACAGATAGCTTAATGGTTGTTACTGTAGTAAAACTAGTAGTAGCAGTAGCTGTTGTTGTTCTTACTGTTGTTAATGTTTTGTTTAATCTAGATGCGCTTCCGAGTATCTTTAGTATTTATGACTAACGTACATTTTAATCCCAGTTAGTTACTCTAGTAATTTCAATAGAAATGACATGGACTCTGATCTGAGGTTTTACAATTGACTTGTAAACTTGGTCAAAAGTAATTTTGCGAATTTAATTTTCTCAGATAATAAAGAAATTCCAAAATGCAAAAGGGATCGATGTAATATTGTGTGTGTGTGTGTGTGTGTGTGTGTGTGTGAGAGAGAGATTGATTGATTGATATTCTTTTATTCCTACATTTTCTGAGGATTTTAAGATAATTTAAAGACGTGCAATGGAATACATAAAGACCAGACAATAAGCAATTCAGAACTTATGAAGCCCAATGGATTAATTATAAATGAAGAGTTAGCAAAATTATAAATAAATGAATACCAACATTAGCAATTACATATGCTTTTAAATATTACACTTGAAGTATATGCATTGTGCAATCATTTATTACAGTCACTTGCTTTGAGTTTCTATCAAATGAAATAACGCTTTCTGTTGAATCATGTAATATCAATCAGTCATATTTTAAAATCTGTATTTAGTTCTAAACTCGCTAATTTTCAAAATTATTTAACTTCTGAAGTTATAACTTTCAAAGTACCACACAACAAAAATAGTTAATCTACTACTCGCTATGCAGTTCAAAACAATTATTTCTTGCATTATCTTCTGTGTAAGTTCTCTAAGCAATCGAATATATAATATCCTTTATCTTAATGAAATACTTGGTAGTTAGTCTTATCACATTTATCCATGAGTCGAGTTGCAATTGTTCTGAAGTGTTGTTTAAACCAAGTAGCATAATCAGTATATTATCATCTAATTGATCACATAAATCACAGTAAATCTCTGGAGGTATATATGAAAATAGATTCTCCATCATATGGTTTCTGTCGTCCAAGGTTGCGGAACAATTCACTGAAATGCGTAAAATACGGCCATCACTTGTTTTCTCACATAGGGGACACAGTCCAGATTTTGCTTTAATGTCGCATAGTCCATTTTTTCTGCTTGAGTAAATGTAAGCGAATTTCCATAAATCGTGCAGTTTTAATTCTGGATTAAGTTTCAAAAATCGACCGAATCCCTCCGATGGATTTCTGATACTCATCGCATGTTTTCCCTCCTCGAATACCTGTATTTTTGTCTCAATTTAGTTTTTCCATGTTACGTCGTCTGGAAACCTTCCAGTAAAAGCAAAGTTGATGAGACATACTTATTGAGTACATTATAGATATTATATATAAAAAGAATTATAACTATGTCTAGGGTTAAAATCAAATTGCCAACAATCCAGCAGTTAAGTTTGCCGATTTCTACACATGCGACCTAAAAATAAAAGTTTTTGCTCATCTATGCGAGCGTCCATTGGAATCATTCCCAAGCATGCTGTAGTAGATCATATCGGTGATCTTAGTGTGAAACCTTGTTCTCTCCGGGCGAAATATCGTTATACTTTCTCCAATGTTTCACTGCCCTGATATGTCATATTGAACCAGAGTTCTGAACCATACGAAGCGGATGGCCATATAACTCTTTCTCAGGCTTTCGCAGAAAGTATAGGGTTCATTTCATTTGTATTTAATCTAATTGAATATGGTGAGTTTATTACAGGTTGAGCTTTACCGCAGAAATAGTCTACACGATCATTAATTTTCGTTGACTGGGAAAAAGTTACTCTGGCATATTTCACCTATTTTGTTCTAGGAATATCCTGTAATCCCAAAGTAATTCCATTTGATGAATATACTTTCTTGTTTCCACTAACTATCATCCAATTACTCTTGCTAGGATTATATTTTAATTTCCACTTCTGTGCATACTGATAAGCTGTATTGACAAGTATCTGTAATCGATTCAACGTAGAACCTAGAAGAGTAGTATTGTATGCTAAAAGTACGCCAGCTATGTTCAATTGACCCATCGTTAAACCGCAATTTTTCATTATTAATTCATTCAATATATCATTTATGTATACTAGAAAAATAAAAGCCGACAAAACACACCCTTGACCAACTCTCCTTCGTAACGGAAATGAGTTTGATGTACATCTTCTACACGATACGCAAGCATTTGACTGTGTTTAGGAATGGGCAATATATTCTCCAGATTTTTGCAGTAATTTCCAAATATTTAAATTTTTAATAGTCAGCAATGCCACAGTCTGTCGAATGCCTTTTCGTTATCCAGAAAAACAGCATATACATTAGAATTATGATGTATATAGTACATCAGACATTCGTGCAGGGTGAATGCAGCAGAGATAGCTACAGCCTCCTCACGAAATCCAAATTGATAAGGATGTGGAAAGTTTATTTTGTCTAAATACTTTTGAATTCTGGCCATCAATATTTTTTCAAACAATTTTCCCAGACAAGATATCAATGTTATACCTCAATAATTCATCGGATCCTTTATATCTTTACTATTTTGTTTCTATATCGGTACAATCATCTCCCCATATATATATATATTAGGTAAAAACTCAACCTGGATTATAGAATTAAAAATAGCAGCTAGTTGTCTGATTAGATACTTTCCGCCATACTTTAAATGCTCGTTGGACACAATGCCTGGTGATATTTTTATTTCTAGACACTAGATATGCTGCAATGCCTCCACCTCTTTGATAGTATCACATTTTATGTTATCAGTCTCTAATTTGCTTTGTTCGTACATCTTCTTGAAATTCTCACAGTTAATATATTCCTCATTTATTGTATCACTTAATTCAGGAAAATACAGTTTCTATAAATTAACACATTCATACAAATTATTTGATCCTACTCCAAGGAATACAATATTACCATAACCTGATCCATCTTTCTTTCTTTTCAGTATGACTTTGCAGACTTCGTCTATTCCCAGTTCTGCACTCTTTCCTATTTCTTCAAATAAGCACTGTTTGTATACCTTTTTCTCCAGCCTGTGTTTATTTCTGAATTCTCTTTTTGTGTCCTTGTATTTTCTGTTACTGTTACTGTCCGGGACTCTAACATTTCCTGCTTTGATCCATTCTCCAAGCACTTTTCTCATTTCTTGACATAACTTATCAAGTCCATTATTCTTACAATATGGTTTCAAATGCGATCTGAATTCACACTTTGGAATATGTCTATCTGAAGAAGCTATTACACTTTGAGTTATCAGTTCATTATACTTCTCTATATCTTCCACTGATTTAAACTCATAGATGAAATTCAAGAATGCATCAACGTCACTTTTATACATGTTCCCTTCTAATGGATCTGCCAAGTTCTATTTGACTCTTCGAAAACTATGTGTCTTCATTTTTTCTTTCAACAGATCTTTCGCAAGTGTTGTAACTGGTAGGTGATCCGATATTGAAAAATCAATTCTGTCCTTCTTTATGTGTCTTTATACACCACCTCTGATTTTATCAGGTATTAGTACATAATCGAGTGTGGATGTCCTTGACATGTATTTTGATCTATATGTGATGTAATATACATGAAGTTTTATCACTAAGGTAGGACTGAAGTTTCTCTGTTTTAGTCTGTTCCTGAGAGTAAGGTGTCTTCTAAATGGATTTTTACACACAGGATCTGCATTGACGTCTCCTATGATTATGTATATAGTTTCAACAGAATATCTATCATACACATCAAAAACAATATCACAAAATATTTTATACGCGTTGTCAGTTTTGGTTGTTGAGAGAAAATGAGTTGCAATCAAAATGATGGGTTCCAACTCTCTCATTATTATGACTTTCACCGCCATACTATTTGGCAAATCAGTTTGTAAAGTGCTTACTTTGCATAGTGATGATCGGTAAAATAAGGCAACCCCACCACTACCTCTATAGCATTATGGTATGCATTCAATAGGAAGCGCTACTGCTCTAAAATCGCCATGTAATCTATCTAAATAAGTTAGATTCTCTGTACAAAGCCAATGTTCAGTAATAACAGATAGATCTGTGTTGGGTACAATTCAGTTAATATCTGCGTGCTATGCATTACACCACATACATTCCATGTTGAGGTGATGAGCATAATTACAATTATGACACAGTTATAAGTCCTATGCCGGTGTTCATTGGCTCCGAAGTATTCTTGATCTTCTGATGATCTGATAAGCATATTATATGCTTTATTCCTGCTATTTTCATTTATTTTACTTTGGTTCTTTCTTCACATCTTAACAATTTTGGTGATTTTCAGTTTCTTTCCTCTCTCTTGCATTTTTAGATGTGACATCTATTTGCCGTTTATGACTCACATTTGTAGTTTTATTAATCACATCATTCCGTAAAAGTGGCGGGAAATCCTGCAATAAAAATACAGAGGGCTCAATTATAGACGAGTCTGCTGCAAGAGCTGTAGCAGGCTTTATGTGTATCTCTTTTTGGACAGATACTACATTTTCTTGATCTATAGTAGGAGATGGATCATTTTTATTTTCCGTGATCATTGATATTTCATGATTTCCTTTCAGTTGCAAGTCTACAGTTCTTCCATTTTCTCTGTTAGCTTGATTGTAGAAAAGTTTTGTATCTTGTACAAATTGTTAAGACCTTTCCCTTAATACAGTTTAACATTTTCAGGATCACATTGAGATGTTATTGTACATGTGTGGAATCATTATGATTGACTGAAACTCTCGGACTTTGGGGTATGAAATCACTGCAAAGATGCACCTTAGTCCCATCAACATTCTAACTGCAGTGTCAATCCTTGATTAATATATATTTTTAGTGTATATCTTCGATTTTAACTTTATAGCATGATACTTTGCCAAAGAATTTGACGCCTATTCAACCGGATGTGTCCCAGATAAGTTATGTTTTTGCACATTCAGCGCTGAAGAGCTGTTACGATCAACTTTCGGTGGTATGTTTGAGTCACGCCTTTTTTGAAACATGCCTAAACATAGACTGACTGCAGTCGAAAGTTCTGCTCGTGATCATAGAACCGTGGTACTTAAGATTTTGTTGTGAAACGATGACCCAGATCGTAAATTTATAAAGACTTGAGTTATATACATTTTATTTTCAAATAGTACAATTTATTATTACAAAAAAAGCTTAAATTAAACATAATAAATACTGATAAACACGGAACTTTGTAATTGTAAGAAAATAAAAAAAAATAAATAAATAAATACAATTTGCCATTTTCACAATGGTGATACTTAAAATAAATAACAAAACTGTATAATTGTGTTAGAGTCTAAGTTAAATGATGTTCACAAATCTCAAAATATAAGGACAATTATTAAAGACAGGAGAGAGCTTGGTTACAAGAATATTCACTTCTGATTTGCTGTCACTTGGGAAATTATGATATACAACTCTAGTGTTGAGAAATTTAGTCGAATCTTTTGTTTGTAAACCAGTAAATGTAAATTGTATCCGCCATGTCTATTTATGTATGTTTTGCATATTATATTTAATTGAATTAAATAGTCGCAATGCGTGAATCCAGTCTTTTACGAGCTTCTCTGAAAGTTTACAAACAGCACAAAAGACTGGAAAAAGAACAATATCTAACTGGCACCATCCCTCATCCGTTTTTTGACTTATAAACCGACATAGTCTGCTAAGAAGAACCGGACATCGAGTTAGTTCAGTTTTCGCTCAGGCAGAAAACAACATGGAACAACCTCTAAACTATGTAGATGTACGTAATTTGCTAAACGGCTGAGTTAGAATACAATCTGATATGAACGAAGCGTTCACTTTTGATTTGATGAATCTCCATGCTCAAGGTTACATAAACGAGTGTTTAGTAGTAGCTTCTTTCAATTGTTTATTAGGATGATAACTAGTTCAAGTTATTGCCACATTGATAACAATTTTATTGGCACGTGAAAGTTATAACGTTCCTAGTGGAACACTGAAAACGTTAACTTGGGCTTAAAAGTCAAGTTTCTGGTCTACTTTATTAAATGTATGTAGTACTGCTTCACAACAGATCAGCACACCAGTCGCTATATGGTACCAACTACTTAATTAACTACACATTCAATACTACTTATATCTATTTTGTGAAAGGTACTACACGACAGTTTTCATTTCAGGCAACTCTCTCTCTCAATCTCTCTCTCAAGTACAACAGTAGGTTTCATTTAAGCACAAAAGTAATTTGCCATGACGTGGTGCGAATGATCCATTCAGCTGTGTTTTGGCGCTGTGACAAGAAAATTGTCTTTCCCGTTCATTGTTGTTCAGGTGTTGTGGTGACTTTTGTTGTTATGACAAGAAATGGATTCAAGTTTAGAATTCAGCTGAACAAAAGTCACCAAATTATGTGAAGTTTTTTTTAGGCCTAACCAGATTTCTTGGCACAAGCGCCAAAACACACCATAGATTATTAGTGTTAAATGTGTCCTTCTGCATGAGTGAAGTAGAATGGAACATACAGATTGTCATTATTGTTCAATACAAATAGCATTGATTGGAGAGGAAGTAATAAAAATAGTACTTTTATCATTGGGAAAAAATTACATTAAAATTACATTTGCGATTACTTATTGATGTAAATGAAACAAATACATTTGTAAAAGATTGAAAATACTCTCAACTATGATATATGAATTTATGATCTGCAACTAATATACTGTATACATGAGCTATCTCACAAACTATCGCACTCGCAACTGCTTTCTTACAGACTAACATACTCACAACTGCTATCTCTCACGCTCACAAATGCCATCTCACAGGTCTATCTCACAGTCTACTATCCTCTCACATACTCTTACACTCACAACCGCTCTCTCACATTCTAGCACATTCACAACCGCATTGTTACAGACAATAAAACTTACAACCGCCATCTCACTATCACTGTCACAGCTGCTATCTCAATGACTATCTCCTAAATAACCACTATCTTACAGACTATAACACTCACAATCGCTATTCCACAGAATATCATAGTCACAACTACTATCGCATAGACTTCCACACTCACAACTATCGTCTCCAATGCTATCACTATCATGTTATCTCACGATCAAATTGAGAACTGTTTTTTTTTGGTACAGACTATCACCTGACCATAGAACATCGAACTGGACATATATGTAGACACACAGACAGCGGCGCACGCACGCAGATACACAGGCAAGGTAAGAAACGACATTTGCCCATATCACATTCCTGGAATTTAAATAATAGTACCACTAGTTATTTGGGCTTTCCTGACAGGTGCCAACTGAGGATACGAGTTGAACAGGAGAGTATACCCATGCCTTATCACAAACGTTCTAGAAAAGACCAAAACTGGTGAATGTGACAAACAAACCCGAGACTCTTATTCTAACGTTGCGTTAACGTAGCTTGCATAAATTGTATGGTTTTGAGACGATCCTCATGGTATTTCCATAGATCTAATTGAGTGAGTCAGACAGTGTATGTTTTTCATCTCCTTGCAGTTAGACATGTTCCCTTTCCCAGATTTAGCTTACCCAGTATGGTGTCGCAAGAGTTGGGGCAGGTTTAGTCTCTGCTTACTCAGACTGTATCTGCATAGAAAATGTGCATATATCAGACTGGGGGAAAATGGCGAAGCCTTCTCCCCCGTGACATTGTAAACATCATGCGGATACGTTTGATCGCATCACTTGAGAAAGTGTTGATATCATCAATGTTATGACGTTATAATGTACATTATATGATATCAACTAGTTTCTTATAACATAAAAACAACGGGCATAAGGGGAGTTCGCTATTTACATGCGAAATGTTTTTCTCGCATGAAAGGAAAATGTTATGTCTTATCTAACACATCATCATGCACCAGACTTTTTCAAATGTAAATGACTTTCCATCACTAAGAGGTTTTTAAGGTTCGTATGTTATTTTCTCACACAACATTTTTGCTGTATTTATTTCCCAACTTTGTGAGCTTGGCAAGTTTTTCGTCAGAGGTGCAGTGAGCATTTATGTCGACAAAATAATTAATACAAGAAATATGAAGAAAAAAAGAAATAGTATTTACATAATTGTACAATAGGAAACTACTTTATAAAATGAATTAAAAAGAAAAGAGGAAGAAACAATGAAGATAAAGAAAAGTGGAGACAATAAACTATTAAAGTAGCAATCAAATCTCCATGCGTGATCAGGAGGTTTAAACAAACAATACAAAATATTTTTAAAAAACGGTAACTAAATTATACAAACGATGAACTGAAAATGTCAAAGGCTGGTTCTTGCCTTAAAACAAGCTACTCGTGCTGACTCAATTCCTAGATCAGGATAGTATATGCATAATTAGAAGCAAAAACTGGTTTTCTGGGAACTGTATACATTAGTCAGAGAGGATTTACACAAATTAACTATAAATTCAAATGTGAACACCTCATAGTAAAATATCTGAAATTATTTGCTATCATTTGATAACAAATGGGGAAAAACCCATGAAAGTTGCAACACTGGAGGTGTGGCATGCTATTAATTGTCGTCAATACAGTGGCTAGAAATTCTCTAAAAGAACTATTTTCTTTTCTACCTTTATATTTATTTACTCTTTTATCTTCTCTTAATCACATTAGCTGCCATTACTCAATTTTCCACTACATTATCTACAATGAATAATACCTTACAAAAATACATTCACACCTGACCGCACACACACACACACACACACACACACACAAAAAGAAAAGAGAATAGGGGGTCTCATTTAATCACGTAGGCACTGGATATCATTCATACCTCTCACACAAGGTCTCGTGAAACAAATGCATTCATGCTATATATGACTTAACTTACTTTGCAGCTACAATATTTATATTACACAAAAATTTACTTCAACTGAAAACTTGTGCAACATTTAAACAAACTGACGAACTGAGATTCTCGCATAGTCTCATAAAACGTTTTGACGGCCGCGTTATTTCGTAACAGTTTGCTATCGTTATGAGAAAAGTTTTCTATCTAAGGCATTATAGTCTCAAGGCATAGAACAGAATACCTATTCTATCAGAGAGCAATATATATTTATATATAAATAACATTTGTGTGCACTTTCTTCTCCCATGTGCACATCATAGCGTCCAATATTTTTTGTTGATTTGAGTTCTGTTTTTTCACCACAACATCATACACTTGATGATATCCAATTATCCTTTCCTTGATAATTTATTGTTGTATACTGAGAATGATATAATAAACATATTTCGAAATGTTTTACCTCCTAATCCCATCCCCCAAAACAAACTCATACGCAATGGATAAGACTAAGCCCAAACTACCCAAAACATTTTCAAGCTGACATATATAACAGGTAAAATTCACCCCCTAAAATATTCCACCAGATTTTAGGAATTTGCAATGTAATCACCCTCCACTCCAGCACTCCTACCCACCCCCAACACCCACCTCAACAAGAAACAATATACAAGCCTATGTAGTACCAAGGTGTTGGAGTTCTCCCCTCCCACCCCTCTTTTCGGTTCAAAAAACCAACACCGCATTTGTCTTATTTAAGGTTTCATTTAAACGCAGAAGTAATTTGCCATGACGTGGTGCGAATGATCCATTCAGCTGTGTTTTGGCGCTGTGACAAGAAAATTGTTTTTCCCGTTCATTGTTGTTCAGGTGTTGTGGTGACCTTTGTTATTATGACAAGAAATGGATTCAAGTTTAGAATTCAGCTGAACAAAAGTCACCAAATTATGTGAAGTTTTTTTTAGGCCTAACCAGATTTCTTGGCACAAGCGCCAAAACACACCGTAGATTATTAGTGTTAAATGTGTCCTTCTGCATGAGTGAAGTAGAATGGAACATACAGATTGTCATTATTGTTCAATACAAAATAGCATTGATTGGAGAGGAAGTAATAAAAATAATACTTTTATCATTGGGAAAAAATTACATTAAAATTACATTTGCGATTACTTATTGATGTAAATGAAACAAATACATTTGTAAAAGATTGAAAATACTCTCAACTATGATATATGAATTTATGATCTGCAACTAATATACTGTATACATGAGCTATCTCACAAACTATCGCACTCGCAACTGCTTTCTTACAGACTAACATACTCACAACTGCTATCTCTCACGCTCACAAATGCCATCTCACAGGTCTGTCTCACAGTCTACTATCCTCTCACACTCACAACCGCTCTCTCACATTCTAGCACATTCACAACCGCATTGTTACAGACAATAAAACTTACAACCGCCATCTCACTATCACTGTCACAGCTGCTATCTCAATGACTATCTCCTAAATAACCACTATCTTACAGACTATAACACTCACAATCGCTATTCCACAGAATATCATAGTCACAACTACTATCGCATAGACTTCCACACTCACAACTATCGTCTCCAATGCTATCACTATCATGTTATCTCACGATCAAATTGAGAACTGTTTTTTTTGTTACATACTATCACCTGACCATAGAACATCGAACTGGACATATATGTAGACACACAGACAGCGGCGCACGCACGCAGATACACAGGCAAGGTAAGAAACGACATTTGCCCATATCACATTCGTGGAATTTAAATAATAGTACCACTAGTTATTTGGGCTTTCCTGACAGGTGCCAACTGAGGATACGAGTTGAACAGGAGAGTATACCCATGCCTTATCACAAACGTTCTAGAAAAGACCAAAACTGGTGAATGTGACAAACAAACCCGAGACTCTTATTCTAACGTTGCGTTAACGTAGCTTGCATAAATTGTATGGTTTTGAGACGATCCTCATGGTATTTCCATAGATCTAATTGAGTGAGTCAGACAGTGTATGTTTTTCATCTCCTTGCAGTTAGACATGTTCCCTGTCCCAGATTTAGCTTACCCAGTATGGTGTCGCAAGAGTTGGGGCAGGTTTAGTCTCTGCTTACTCAGACTGTATCTGCATAGAAAATGTGCATATATCAGACTGGGGGAAAATGGCGAAGCCTTCTCCCCCGTGACATTGTAAACATCATGCGGATACGTTTGATCGCATCACTTGAGAAAGTGTTGATATCATCAATGTTATGACGTTATAATGTACATTATATGATATCAACTAGTTTCTTATAACATAAAAACAACGGGCATAAGGGGAGTTCGCTATTTACATGCGAAATGTTTTTCTCGCATGAAAGGAAAATGTTATGTCTTATCTAACACATCATCATGCACCAGACTTTTTCAAATGTAAATGACTTTCCATCACTAAGAGGTTTTTAAGGTTCGTATGTTATTTTCTCACACAACATTTTTGCTGTATTTATTTCCCAACTTTGTGAGCTTGGCAAGTTTTTCGTCAGAGGTGCAGTGAGCATTTATGTCGACAAAATAATTAATACAAGAAATATGAAGAAAAAAAGAAATAGTATTTACATAATTGTACAATAGGAAACTACTTTATAAAATGAATTAAAAAGAAAAGAGGAAGAAACAATGAAGATAAAGAAAAGTGGAGACAATAAACTATTAAAGTAGCAATCAAATCTCCATGCGTGATCAGGAGGTTTAAACAAACAATACAAAATATTTTTAAAAAACGGTAACTAAATTATACAAACGATGAACTGAAAATGTCAAAGGCTGGTTCTTGCCTTAAAACAAGCTACTCGTGCTGACTCAATTCCTAGATCAGGATAGTATATGCATAATTAGAAGCAAAAACTGGTTTTCTGGGAACTGTATACATTAGTCAGAGAGGATTTACACAAATTAACTATAAATTCAAATGTGAACACCTCATAGTAAAATATCTGAAATTATTTGCTATCATTTGATAACAAATGGGGAAAAACCCATGAAAGTTGCAACACTGGAGGTGTGGCATGCTATTAATTGTCGTCAATACAGTGGCTAGAAATTCTCTAAAAGAACTATTTTCTTTTCTACCTTTATATTTATTTACTCTTTTATCTTCTCTTAATCACATTAGCTGCCATTACTCAATTTTCCACTACATTATCTACAATGAATAATACCTTACAAAAATACATTCACACCTGACCGCACACACACACACACACACACACACACACACACAAAAAGAAAAGAGAATAGGGGGTCTCATTTAATCACGTAGGCACTGGATATCATTCATACCTCTCACACAAGGTCTCGTGAAACAAATGCATTCATGCTATATATGACTTAACTTACTTTGCAGCTACAATATTTATATTACACAAAAATTTACTTCAACTGAAAACTTGTGCAACATTTAAACAAACTGATGAACTGAGATTCTCGCATAGTCTCATAAAACGTTTTGACGGCCGCGTTATTTCGTAACAGTTTGCTATCGTTATGAGAAAAGTTTTCTATCTAAGGCATTATAGTCTCAAGGCATAGAACAGAATACCTATTCTATCAGAGAGCAATATATATTTATATATAAATAACATTTGTGTGCACTTTCTTCTCCCATGTGCACATCATAGCGTCCAATATTTTTTGTTGATTTGAGTTCTGTTTTTTCACCACAACATCATACACTTGATGATATCCAATTATCCTTTCTTTGATAATTTATTGTTGTATACTGAGAATGATATAATAAACATATTTCGAAATGTTTTACCTCCTAACCCCATCCCCCAAAACAAACACATACGCAATGGATAAGACTAAGCCCAAACTACCCAAAACATTTTCAAGCTGACATATATAACAGGTAAAATTCACCCCCTAAAATATTCCACCAGATTTTAGGAATTTGCAGTGTAATCACCCTCCACTCCAGCACTCCTACCCACCCCCAACACCCACCTCAACAAGAAACAATATACAAGCCTATGTAGTACCAAGGTGTTGGAGTTCTCCCCTCCCACCCCTCTTTTCGGTTCAAAAAACCAACACCGCATTTGTCTTATTTAAGGTTTCATTTAAACGCAGAAGTAATTTGCCATGACGTGGTGCGAATGATCCATTCAGCTGTGTTTTGGCGCTGTGACAAGAAAATTGTCTTTCCCGTTCATTGTTGTTCAGGTGTTGTGGTGACCTTTGTTATTATGACAAGAAATGGATTCAAGTTTAGAATTCAGCTGAACAAAAGTCACCAAATTATGTGAAGTTTTTTTTAGGCCTAACCAGATTTCTTGGCACAAGCGCCAAAACACACCGTAGATTATTAGTGTTAAATGTGTCCTTCTGCATGAGTGAAGTAGAATGGAACATACAGATTGTCATTATTGTTCAATACAAAATAGCATTGATTGGAGAGGAAGTAATAAAAATAATACTTTTATCATTGGGAAAAAATTACATTAAAATTACATTTGCGATTACTTATTGATGTAAATGAAACAAATACATTTGTAAAAGATTGAAAATACTCTCAACTATGATATATGAATTTATGATCTGCAACTAATATACTGTATACATGAGCTATCTCACAAACTATCGCACTCGCAACTGCTTTCTTACAGACTAACATACTCACAACTGCTATCTCTCACGCTCACAAATGCCATCTCACAGGTCTGTCTCACAGTCTACTATCCTCTCACACTCACAACCGCTCTCTCACATTCTAGCACATTCACAACCGCATTGTTACAGACAATAAAACTTACAACCGCCATCTCACTATCACTGTCACAGCTGCTATCTCAATGACTATCTCCTAAATAACCACTATCTTACAGACTATAACACTCACAATCGCTATTCCACAGAATATCATAGTCACAACTACTATCGCATAGACTTCCACACTCACAACTATCGTCTCCAATGCTATCACTATCATGTTATCTCACGATCAAATTGAGAACTGTTTTTTTTGTTACATACTATCACCTGACCATAGAACATCGAACTGGACATATATGTAGACACACAGACAGCGGCGCACGCACGCAGATACACAGGCAAGGTAAGAAACGACATTTGCCCATATCACATTCGTGGAATTTAAATAATAGTACCACTAGTTATTTGGGCTTTCCTGACAGGTGCCAACTGAGGATACGAGTTGAACAGGAGAGTATACCCATGCCTTATCACAAACGTTCTAGAAAAGACCAAAACTGGTGAATGTGACAAACAAACCCGAGACTCTTATTCTAACGTTGCGTTAACGTAGCTTGCATAAATTGTATGGTTTTGAGACGATCCCCATGGTATTTCCATAGATCTAATTGAGTGAGTCAGACAGTGTATGTTTTTCATCTCCTTGCAGTTAGACATGTTCCCTGTCCCAGATTTAGCTTACCCAGTATGGTGTCGCAAGAGTTGGGGCAGGTTTAGTCTCTGCTTACTCAGACTGTATCTGCATAGAAAATGTGCATATATCAGACTGGGGGAAAATGGCGAAGCCTTCTCCCCCGTGACATTGTAAACATCATGCGGATACGTTTGATCGCATCACTTGAGAAAGTGTTGATATCATCAATGTTATGACGTTATAATGTACATTATATGATATCAACTAGTTTCTTATAACATAAAAACAACGGGCATAAGGGGAGTTCGCTATTTACATGTGAAATGTTTTTCTCGCATGAAAGGAAAATGTTATGTCTTATCTAACACATCATCATGCACCAGACTTTTTCAAATGTAAATGACTTTCCATCACTAAGAGGTTTTTAAGGTTCGTATGTTATTTTCTCACACAACATTTTTGCTGTATTTATTTCCCAACTTTGTGAGCTTGGCAAGTTTTTCGTCAGAGGTGCAGTGAGCATTTATGTCAACAAAATAATTAATACAAGAAATATGAAGAAAAAAAGAAATAGTATTTACATAATTGTACAATAGGAAACTACTTTATAAAATGAATTAAAAAGAAAAGAGGAAGAAACAATGAAGATAAAGAAAAGCGGAGACAATAAACTATTAAAGTAGCAATAAAATCTCCATGCGTGATCAGGAGGTTTAAACAAACAATACAAAATATTTTTAAAAAACGGTAACTAAATTATACAAACGATGAACTGAAAATGTCAAAGGCTGGTTCTTGCCTTAAAACAAGCTACTCGTGCTGACTCAATTCCTAGATCAGGATAGTATATGCATAATTAGAAGCAAAAACTGGTTTTCTGGGAACTGTATACATTAGTCAGAGAGGATTTACACAAATTAACTATAAATTCAAATGTGAACACCTCATAGTAAAATATCTGAAATTATTTGCTATCATTTGATAACAAATGGGGAAAAACCCATGAAAGTTGCAACACTGGAGGTGTGGCATGCTATTAATTGTCGTCAATACAGTGGCTAGAAATTCTCTAAAAGAACTATTTTCTTTTCTACCTTTATATTTATTTACTCTTTTATCTTCTCTTAATCACATTAGCTGCCATTACTCAATTTTCCACTACATTATCTACAATGAATAATACCTTACAAAAATACATTCACACCTGACCGCACACACACACACACACACACACACACACACACAAAAAGAAAAGAGAATAGGGGGTCTCATTTAATCACGTAGGCACTGGATATCATTCATACCTCTCACACAAGGTCTCGTGAAACAAATGCATTCATGCTATATATGACTTAACTTACTTTGCAGCTACAATATTTATATTACACAAAAATTTACTTCAACTGAAAACTTGTGCAACATTTAAACAAACTGATGAACTGAGATTCTCGCATAGTCTCATAAAACGTTTTGACGGCCGCGTTATTTCGTAACAGTTTGCTATCGTTATGAGAAAAGTTTTCTATCTAAGGCATTATAGTCTCAAGGCATAGAACAGAATACCTATTCTATCAGAGAGCAATATATATTTATATATAAATAACATTTGTGTGCACTTTCTTCTCCCATGTGCACATCATAGCGTCCAATATTTTTTGTTGATTTGAGTTCTGTTTTTTCACCACAACATCATACACTTGATGATATCCAATTATCCTTTCTTTGATAATTTATTGTTGTATACTGAGAATGATATAATAAACATATTTCGAAATGTTTTACCTCCTAACCCCATCCCCCAAAACAAACTCATACGCAATGGATAAGACTAAGCCCAAACTACCCAAAACATTTTCAAGCCGACATATATAACAGGTAAAATTCACCCCCTAAAATATTCCACCAGATTTTAGGAATTTGCAATGTAATCACCCTCCACTCCAGCACTCCTACCCACCCCCAACACCCACCTCAACAAGAAACAATATACAAGCCTATGTAGTACCAAGGTGTTGGAGTTCTCCCCTCCCACCCCTCTTTTCGGTTCAAAAAACCAACACCGCATTTGTCTTATTTAAGGTTTCATTTAAACGCAGAAGTAATTTGCCATGACGTGGTGCGAATGATCCATTCAGCTGTGTTTTGGCGCTGTGACAAGAAAATTGTCTTTCCCGTTCATTGTTGTTCAGGTGTTGTGGTGACCTTTGTTATTATGACAAGAAATGGATTCAAGTTTAGAATTCAGCTGAACAAAAGTCACCAAATTATGTGAAGTTTTTTTTAGGCCTAACCAGATTTCTTGGCACAAGCGCCAAAACACACCGTAGATTATTAGTGTTAAATGTGTCCTTCTGCATGAGTGAAGTAGAATGGAACATACAGATTGTTATTATTGTTCAATACAAAATAGCATTGATTGGAGAGGAAGTAATAAAAATAATACTTTTATCATTGGGAAAAAATTACATTAAAATTACATTTGCGATTACTTATTGATGTAAATGAAACAAATACATTTGTAAAAGATTGAAAATACTCTCAACTATGATATATGAATTTATGATCTGCAACTAATATACTGTATACATGAGCTATCTCACAAACTATCGCACTCGCAACTGCTTTCTTACAGACTAACATACTCACAACTGCTATCTCATGCGCTCTCACGCTCACAAATGCCATCTCACAAATATTCCACCAGATTTTAGGAATTTGCAATGTAATCACCCTCCACTCCAGCACTCCTACCCACCCCCAACACCCACCTCAACAAGAAACAATATACAAGCCTATGTAGTACCAAGGTATTGGAGTTCTCGCCTCCCACCCCTCTTTTCGGTGGAAAAAACAACACCACATTTGTCTTATGTAAATTATGTGGTAAATTCGTGACGTCCGCAAGTATCTCATATGATAAATATGCAGTATGTACATTTCAAAAGAAACTGATCACTGCCCAAAAATGTATTTGTACAGCAACGGTGTATTTTTGTGACCATGGAAAGAGTGTAACGCGTAGGTCTGATTGCTAAAGTGTGTTTCCTTTAGTGGGATCTGTGTTTGTCCATCTCAGGTTGAACTTAATTGGTAATATCTTGAGTGATTGAATAGAAAGCCTTGACAAATTGTTGCGGTTAGTGAGTTTCGTATTTTATTTATTGCGACTGTAACTCTTGGCCTTATCTGTACTGGAAACATGATTCTTACAACAAAGTGTAGAATTATTATCTTTAATTGCTTGTGAGGGATTGCATTTTGTCTTCTTTGAGATATGTATTTTTCCAGTTTTTAATTGAAAATAAGAACGTTATATATATCAGCAGAACAGTTCCACAAACCGATAGGGTGATATATAAAGAGAGATCTATAGATAGATGTCTGTGTATGTATGTATATATATATATATATATATATATTTTTATATATATAGATATATATATATATATATATATATATATATATATATATATGTATATGTATATATATACTGTTAGATAGATAATATAATTATCAGAAGACTTATAATAATAAAGAAATACTGGCTTTCTGGGAACTGTAATATCAGAAGTTTACCAGTTCTATTATATTCAATGTAGTTTCTATTATATTCAATGTACAGGGCAGTTTATATTATATTCAATGTAGTTTCTATTATATTCAATGTACAGGGCAGTTTATATTATATTCAATGTAGTTTCTATTATATTCAATGTACAGGGCAGTTTCTATTATATTCAATGTACGGGGCAGCTACTTGCATGAAATCCTCCTTTCTTTCCCCATAAATCTTTGGTTTAAATAGTCATTAACCTTTTTGATTTTTTCATTGTGACATTTTAAGTCTGCGATTGTAGTGTCCACAGTCTTAAGGTATCGTTCAGTTTTGTCATGCTCTCATGACTACACAGTACGTGCTACGCTGAACTATTGCTGTGGAACAATATGGCAATGATGTGTCCCGTAAACACCACAGCAGGAGAGACACAGCGTGGGATTTATTTGATTTATATTTTAGTCACCACAATATATTTCAGAACGAAAGCTGTACTAAATTGTGGGGTATATCCGATTCTGTGCTTTAATATTAACTTCATGCCTAATTTTGAAGCAAACCTTATTGTTTTGCTTTTAATTCAGTTTAATATGGTGCACGAGTACATAACACTTTCTTCATGCAGAGTATTGTGAGCCAGGGTGTATACTGTAAGGGAGAAAGTAGATTTTATTTCATCATCCACTCATTAAGTATTAATTGTACTCGAGACAGAGCATGAGAGAGATAGACTAGTACGTTCTTCAGTAATTTGTTAAGTATTGTGAGATCATGTCAATTTCGTATGCACTCCGTATCTACCCATTGCGTATATTGGTATTCAGGAGTGTACTGGGTAAGCAACTCGGCCCTGGACTTATCTGCCGGGACAGGCCCAGGGTTTTGCTCACACCAGTAAAACACCGGTAAAAACGGATTTTTTCGACGGCTCACCGGCCCACCGATGCGGGGCTCTGCCGGGACAGGTCCGCGGTTTTGCTCACACCAGTAAAACACCGGTAAAAACGGATTTTTTTGCGGCGGCCCACCGGGATTTGTCCCGGTATGCCCAATGGCCAGTACACCACTGTTTGTATTTGTATATGTGTGTGAAAGTTGGTGTGTAAGAGAGAGTAGAACATGATAACAGACATAGCTTAGGTTCAAGAACACAAACAAATAAACATTAAGGTCATTTAATAGATTTTTCCCTATAAGAACACATACATGGTTGATAAATATGCACATTATTATGAGACATTTTTTTTATAAGAATTTATGATAAGACACACGTGGATCTGTGAAAAGATACCATATCAATAGTTTGACCATATTTAGGAAATTAATATAGAAAATTCAAATTTACTACACAAAATTATATCAGAGTCACTGTAGACCTTTTATTTCCTATTACAATACATCTGTGTTTGGCAAACATCCATATATTAGATATCATCATTAATTTTTCAAAACGTTTTTAATAAGGCTTGGATGCATATATGTGTGCAAAACTACTCTGACATTGATTTGTCCATATTTGGAATAAACAAAGACACATTTTCAGTTCAGTTTTGTATAGCAAATGCACCATACAGTTATTTGACCGATATTATTTCCTATCACAGTGCATCTATTTATGACAAAACTTTACATTGTATGTGTTTATGTATGATCTTTTAGGAGTTTTGTAAGAATGCGATGGAAGATATACGCAAGGCTACCGTGACATGGTTCTTTTCATATTTAAAATAGCATGCTCAATTTCATGTATATCTTGCTCAGCAAACAAAGCAACAGAGAAAGTTGAGAGCCCTTATTTTCTATTAGAAAATAGAGACTCTTAACAGTGAGTTATATATTTAGTGTATTTACCCTTTTGAAATTGTTTCAGATAAAGGCATGTGAAGCCATACATTACAATTCTGTTCTCAATATTTAAGATAATAGTTATATTTTGATCTAAATTTTGCTTTGTAAATGCACAGTTTTGGAAGTTAAAAACATTTATTTTCTACTCAAAAACAATAATACTTAACAACAATTTCAATTCTCTGTGTATATTCTTACGTATAACTATTCTTGTGTAAAGGCCCAGAGAGGCATATATACTTCATCCCTGGAATTTTTTGAAACCTAAACACAAATACAGTGCACATGTAAAAAAATAAATTACAAAATAACATTACATTAGGCAGAGAGGTTTTTACATAAATTAGCCATAAATTCGAATATGAACACATGATTGTTTCTTGCTATGACCTTTCCCTTAAACCTAAAGACCTGAATATAGTATGCAACACACCGTCTAACCATGATGTGTGTCTGGATAAAGGTTCATGAAAACTTCTCTGTTCAGATGCTACAGTTCAGACACGGAAACAGGTGCCAAGTTACCTTAAATAGTTTATAATGACCTTGACCTTAAGCTAGGGATTACGGTATGATGATAGACACACTATATAGTCATGATGTATATATGGGTGCAGTTTCATCACAATATCTCTCTATTAGTTGAACAATTATGATTAAATAGATGATTTAAAGTTTTAGTAGAAAATATAGCAAAATCAGTTTTGACCCTATAAACCACCAATCAGATTAGCTGTGGAGTGAGTTTAGGTACGGGCTTGCTCGATTTTACACATGACATGTCAACTAACCATGAACATGTACGAAGTTAAATTTAGACACGTGTTTCCGATGTTAGCGAGCAGAAGATAAATCATACAGTCCCCCCCCCCCCTTGTAAATTTGAACTTTGAACCGGGTGATTGGATCTCCTTTATTTTCCAACCAGTCGAAAAAGTTATCGGCCCCGTTGCTATCAAGTCATTCATTGGCTTCTATTCATGGTGTTACTGCATCTTTCGTTATGCTCCAGGTATTTCTTCTCTCTATGTGTTATTTTCAATTATAGGTGTCCAAACTGCAGTTGGTGATCTTCGTCTCTTCCTCTTAATCCAAACAACTTTCCAGTGAAGTTAAAGACTGCACGTTGGAGTGCTTTCGAGGGTCAAAACCCAGAGCTTGTCTTGCTTTGTTAAATTCCCTATTGCAAAGTGAATGTGTGAATCCTGTATATTTAAATCTCTTTGAATTTAATTCTTGAATGCCTCCAGAGAGTTAGGTTCATATTCAGAACCGTCATAATAGCATATAGAAATAAAATGTTCACTGAGGTAGTCGTTCACTGAGGTAGTTTTATCAGAGAGAGAGAGAGAGAGAGATAGAGAGAGAGATTCGCCTGAAATGAAACTGTCGTGTAGTACCTTGCACAGAATAGCTATAAGTAGTACTGAATATGTAGTCTAATAAAGTAGTTGGCACTATATAGCGACTGTCTGAGAGAGAGAGAGAGAGAGATATTTGCCAACATTTTGTATATATTTCCACACGTAAGACACTTTATGAAATTTAATATATCCCCATGCTCAATTATGCAAGATTATCTCTAATATCAGTCTATTGTGCTTTATCTTTATCCTGTTATAACTTGAGTACATTGTATGAAGTCAGGCAAGTAACATAACATAAAACATATTATCTCGGATGACATTGTTTTACCTCGTTATGTTTAGCGCAGCAATGGATAAATAGTTCAGCTGAATAAAGATTTTACGTCCATTGTTTCAAAGGTAGGCAATTCTATTCAGATTTTACACTCTGTTAAGACAAAGATCATCATGTTTAATGTTGTCACCTATATTTATTTATATTATTTTATTTTACATGCGGGTGAATAATATGATTGTAAGATTCAATCACGCCGTCATCAGATAGGCACGTATAGGCAAGTGTAATTCAGCGTTTTTGTTCTTCACAGACCCATACCATCGGAAGTTAAAGGACTCGTACCTCTAAATATTAACTGAATTGGATACCAAACTCGAGGGCGTGGGGGCATGAGTACGTGGCATTGGATAACATGCTTAAAACTTCGAGATGGGTCCATTGGCTGTAATATCACTTGTAATTTTTCCTTTTCAATTTTCCAAGATTTTTATCAGTGCCTCCATCCTCTACATATATTCTGTCGGTGAATTGAAACGAATTCGATTTTTTCTGCCAAGCCAAATTTAATTGGTGCTTACCCGGTGTTAGACTTGGTTAAGTTAGTTTTTACCGATATCCAACTTTAGGGACATTTATATGAAACAAATGCCATGAAACATCCCATTTTTATTGTTCAGAAAGTTTGAGTTAACTTCAATCAAGAAATATTATGTTGTGTATTAGGCCATCTAATACATAAAAATGAATTAGTCGTTTGATCCCTGAATAAACTGTTTAAAAAAATTATATGAGGGCACGTATAGCACGAAAATTCGTAGACTTGCATCACGTCTGAAAGTAGTTGCATTTGCTCTGAAATTTCAAACCACTGATTCTCCTCTTTTCGCACTTTTTTCAGGTTCCCCAAAAGTCCTACATACAGTCCAGGCATTACCTTGCATTGAAAATTGTCTATTGTCCCCTAAACTATTGTGATATTGATCAAAATCTCAGCTAGCAGCAAGCATATCACAAAATCCAAGTGATAACCTACCTATTGTGTAAGTTTGTTTGTACTCATTGTTCGATAAGATTCCAAGTGAAAATGATTAATGCAATACTACCCACTCACTCACCCACCACATACACACACACTTTTGCAGGACCAGGTATGGAGCAGGGTGGGGGTAAGGGGTTAATGGTGGCTGGTGGGCTGTGGTGGAGAAATAGACTAGATAGCTGTGGTCAGATCCAACAGTCGCCGCGCCGCTAGCCGCCCTTTCCCGACCCAAAAGAAATTACTAAAAAAAACCACACAAACCTCCATTTTTTTAAACGCCCCGCTGCAGCTCCCAAAGGTAACATAAAAGCTAGGTATGTCTGAAAAAGGTGCTTATCTCTCGGGTAGCCTCTCTAGAGCCATTAATAACCAGCCCACTCCACTCTCCGGATATGGTTTCTAGAGCGTATCTGCCTTTATATTTTCGTCACGGCTTCCAAAAGATTTTGTTTTTAGATGTATTTTTAAAAGTCTTAATCATAAGGAGAATATTATTCCATGCAGAGATACGCTGACCGCCTACTTAAACCTAGCGTACACTGGGGTAAAAATATTTGCACAAATATGCGTAGCCCCCACTACCCCGAAGGCGGCTCAAAACTGAGTTTTACAATGCAGTTCTGCCACTCACTTTAAATTAAATTGAAAAATGACTACAGTGGTGAAAATGTCTGTTGTAGAAAATACGCATGTCTGTTTAATGGATGAAAGGACATCTCTGAGCGTAAGTGTGTGTATGTGGGGGGGGGGGGGACTTAACCTCATAGTGAATAGCCGATCGCTCTTTTTGGTCATCTTGAAATCTTTTATGTCACGTATCTATATTATTGGCCACAGAGAGACGAAAGGAAAAGACTGTCACGAAAGAGGAAATAATACACTACTAGGTATACCCACGCGAAATGTTTTCGTCGATTGATTGCATCAGTCGGATGATTACTCGCCTTTCCGTGCAAAGAATATGTATTCGCCTGATCAGTAATAAGGCCGCTGTATTAGTTCCAGATAAAATGAAATAGTAGTAAAGTGAGTGTTCGGCTGAGATCCCCCACCTCTCACCCCCACAAAACTGTGCTTTACACTGAGATAATTAGTTGGTGCTGTCATTGACTTTTTGCGTATACAGCCACTTCACAATCTCATTTATATTGATTGAAGGCGCATGCGAACTTTCTTTTGGAGATGGTGTTGTTAAGTAGTACATCATAAAGAGTAACAAGACTCTGAATATAAAGGTCATCAAGTTTAATTATTTTAAAGAGGGTGTCAATATCTTTCCGGGATCTGTTTGCAAGCCTAAACTTGCGTTTTTGCCTTCTATTTAGTATTGCATTGTTTTGATCACGCGCATATTCATTTTTTTATTTTTATAAAAGAATAGCTTTTGTTTGGCCTTAATTCAACTATAAATCCTTGCTGACTCAGCTCTGCATATAGTTTTTGTTATGCTCGTGTTAAATATCAAACCAACGCTCCCTGTGAGCTTCCTCCAGTAGTCTGATTGTACTTAGTACATAGGCGCAGCATTACACGTTTAAATTAGGTTTTTTAAATTTAGAAATGTCGTAGTATTCTGGTTGAAATTTGCACCGGATGCTTTCTTGTTGATGCCTTTATGCATTTGGTGACTCTGACTATAACAGTCTTTTTTTAGTCGGGTTTGAAATTTACGGAACAATGCAGGTAGTTGTTCTAACAAATGTTGACAGTGGCATTGGTAGTTTACAACTTTCTACTGAGGATTTGCAGGGCATATCTGAAGAGGGCTATCATTCTTTTTAATTTAATAAAAAAGCAGGTGAAAACTTAAAAATGGGTCACTTTGGATCATATATTTGTGTCTGCCTTGTCCGTCGGTTATTGAAAAAATAGGCATCGAGTCAGAAAGCTGTTGTTCTGACAGTTTTGTGGTTTTTGTCATTTTGACAGACAACACACAGCTATCTCCAGCGACATTTTTCATTATCTCGTCATGAGTATCGACTCTTACGTAGGCTCTTAGATCGTTTGTTGCAACTTCAACCAAATTGTATGCCTTGTGCGATGCAGCTCGTTTTTCATTTTCATGGTTGTGTATTTGTAGAATAAGCTAACTTATCTTTGAAGCTGGCGTTGTTGCGCAGCGCTTTAGATATGTGATCTGCTATTGTCTTGAGCTTTGTTTCGGCCAAGATGCAGATTTCATTGGGCTTTTTGCTTTTTTATGGATAGTAGCTTGCTGACAAAATTTCCAGTTGCAGAAATCAGACCACATCTTAAAGCTTTGATCTCAAGGCAATTGCAATGGGGAAGCAAGGATTGTTGACACTATTCCTTCCACACCGGTACCCAGAGACACAACCGTCAGTGTGGTGTCAACACCACCCACGTATTTACTTACTGCGCGCTTGCAATTTTTCCACAGAGCGCGAGACAGTTCAGTCTCTGCCCGTACTGATCTTTGTCGGACGAAAATCTTTTGGATCTTGGATTGTTGGGTATAGCGAAGTTATAATTCTTCTATAAGCAGCGTGATATAAAAGTTCAATTGATGTTTTTTTTGGGGGGGGAGGTGAGCTCCCCTGCCGACATGCGTCTCTAACTTGTCGTCGTGGCTTACTGGCAAGACGGTGATGATGTCGAAGAAAATATAAGTTTCCCTAATATCTTTTGATCCGGAAATGACAGCATAGTTAAATAAATAAGAATATTTTACCTGTTTCCGCTCTTAAAATATCAATACTTCTGAGAATACTAGTGTATAGATAATGTCTGAATCAATCAAAATTACATTTATACAAATGGATTGATAGCTGCTTGAAAAAAAGAGAAGGGTGGGGATCAAAGAGCCGAAAAAAGTAGTTCTGAATGATCTTTACATTTGTAAACTTGTATTATCAGCTTTTCACGGCACACAGTGACAAGGCCGGGAACTCGCAGATCTGCAATCCATTTTAGATTAGAGTTGTCATGTAATTTGATCATGTAAAATCTTCCAACTGTAAATATTATACTTCAGACACGATGTAATATGCTTGACTTTAACATTTATAATGACAAGCAGAAAAGAAAAAACAAAGAGAAAGTGTAACTTGTAAAAAAAAGCGAAAGTAATTTAGTGAATTTAAATCGCGCAAGTAATAAAGAAATTAAAAAAATGCAAAAGGGACCGATGTATTATTCTGAGAGAGAGAAAGTGCATGTCTGTGTTTGTGTGTGTGTGTGGGGGGTGAGTTAAAATATATTCAATTTTACTCATCTTTTTCACATCGGAGCCATTTCCTATTTCCTGTTACAAGTCATCTGTACATGATAAAAATGTACATATAGGCCACATTTGCAAACGTCCGTAGATATCTCTTATGATAACAATGCAGTAGTTATTTCAAAAGAAATTGAACACTGACAAAATATATAAAATATTTCTCTGATAAAAAGGACGTATATTAGTAATAGCGATAATAATATCAGAGAAAGCGGTCATGACATATTCATAATTGATTATAGGGATCGCTGATAAAATAGCAAGTGTGTATTTTTGTTAGCATGGAAAGAGTGCAACACATGTGTCTGATTGCAAAATTTCGTTTCCTTAAGTGCGTTCTGTGTTTGTCCGTCTCTGATTGAACTTTATTGGTAGCATCTCGAGTGAATGGATAGAAAACTTTGCTGAATTGTTGTGGTTGCCGAGTTTTGTACTTTTTTATTGCTACTGTAGCTTTCCACTGACCTCATAATTGAGCAAGTGCTGATGCGTAGCATTCAGACCACTGGAGGACTTACCAGATGCAGAGGTATGTCAGAACTTCAGAGGCTTGTCTGGGCCAATTCAATGCCAGCTTGCACTGAAATCAACCATACCATGCAATAATGTGCAGGATCAATCTTTTAACCCAGTGATCAGCATAAGGAAACATCTAATGCAAGGAAGACTGCAAAGACACTGAAAAACTAGTACAGGTCTTGAAGGCAAGAAACCCATTCAGTTGTGAAGATCTGTCTCTCCGCAGCATAGTCTTAGGAGTGATGGCTCATGCATCGGTCAACGTGGACACTGCAGCAGCCATTAGACAAAAGATAATATAATCTATAAAAGGCCAGGACATCTACAAATATTCCTTAAAGAAGACTCAACAGGCAATCACTCTAGGTAGCAAGATCACAGTTAAAGATGATCATGAACCCATCCACATTGACCCTGAACTTTTCTTTCAGAGATTGACATTAGTTGGGAGAAACGAAAACACAGATATGGAAGAACTATTTAAGTATGAACGTTGCAGCTATACTGTCACCTTGTTTAAGATATCAGATGTGTTGAGGCAGGCAAACAAGGCAGTACTTGGTGATGCATTGTGGAAGGAAGTACAATGCAGTAAAAATACAACATCTTCCATTTGTCTTCCATTGTATGTCTTAGAGGGGGGAGCTTTACTGCATCGTTTACTTTGGAATAAGGGCTCGTCATTTCAAAACATATGCAATTTGTATGTGCACTACGTGACAAGAAAGTATGGGAGATGTTCAGTGGTGTTTGACGGTTACCAAGAGGTTGCACCAGTTAAAGATGTCACACATATGAGAAGATCAGCAACAACAGGCACAACTGCATCGATTCACTGTGATGCAAAAACAGTGCTCACTGTAAACAAGAATGTGTTCTTGACAAACAATGAGAACAAACAATGTTTCATATATATGCTGGGAGAATGTCTTGACAAAGCTGGATGTGACAGCATACATGCACCTGGAGATGCAGATGTTCCTATTGTGCATAATGCAGTTACTGCAGCCACTGAAAGAGATGTAATAGTTGTAGCTGATGACACTGACATACTTGTACTCCTTTGTTATCATGCCAGCATGGAAAGCAGGGAAATAGTATTTCAACCAGAAAACAAGCGTACCTCTAGGAAAGTCAGAAGCTGGAACATCAACAACACCAAGACTTCCTTAGGCATGGTAACCTACAAATATCTTCTCCTCATTCATACTCTGCTCGGTTGTGATATAACCTCCCAACTGCATAGAATCGGAAAAGGTGTTGGACTCATGAAGATCAGGCAGCTTGAAGAGTATGCAGAAGTCTTCACCAACTCCAACTCTGCTGCTGATGTGTGGTTTTGGCTGGAGAAAAAGCCTTGGTTGTTGTTTACAGTGGTAAATCAACTAATACCTTATATGGGCTTCGTGATTAGCGTTTTTGTGAGAACGTAAAGAAGACCTCAACATTTGTCCAGTTGAGGTCACTGCCTCTAACATCTGCTTCAGCCAAGTTCCACTCGCTCTGTGCTTACTATCAAGTTCTAGTCTGGCAAGGTAATGATAAATTAGACCCCATTAAGTTGGGATGGAAAGAAGTCCAACTGGCACCAAGCAGCATGTTGGAGATAATAAGATGCAACTGTAAGACTGATTGTAGCATTGCAAGCTATCAAGTTCAAGTCTGGCAAGGTAATGATAAATTAGACCCCATTAAGTGGGGATGGAAAGAAGTCCAACCAGCACCAAGCAGCATGTTGGAGATAATCAGATGCAAATGTAAGATTGTAGCACTGCAAGATGCACATGACGCAAACATAATGTTGAATGTTCACCTGCCTGGTGTGAAGGTCGAGGTTCCGCTTGTACCAATGTTCCTCCTATGGACTCTGATATGGAGGAGACAGAAGATTACTAGGAATGACATGTTGATTTGTATCATTTTGATATATGACTTTTCCAAGTAGTTCTTTACAGTGAATATTTCGATATTACGTTAGACAATTTGATAATAATTACACCTGACACTGCTGTTGTCAGTGTTATTATTTATACAAGTTCCACATTATTGATTTGTTAAATGTTTCCAGTAAATGATATTTTCTATTATCTTGCCTTAACAGAGTAAGCATTATATGATGTCAAGTAATGTTTTGTGCTAATACAACCTGATTAAAAACTAGTACAAACATTGGATGATAAGTTTTGAAACTTAGGATATCTAACAATGTATATCTCTTATCGTAAGTGTATAAAACATATACAAATTATTATCTTTGTTATTTTTGTTTTAAGCATATCATTAAAACACCAAACTTAAATCCAATGCAGTTTTAATATTAAAAGTAGCTTGAAATCAATGCATCAGTGACTACTTGTAGAGATTTCTGCTACTGGACTGATATGTATATACGTACAAAGTTACATGACATTATAATGTAAATTTTCAATACTTCCACCAAATATTTTTTCATTTACTTTTAGTATGATGTTTTAGGTACCTTGTAGAAATGCATTGCACAAAAATAATTTTGATTGCATTTTTTTTTACCTTGACCCAAAAATTTTGACAATATTCCTGGACTATAAATATATACATAGATTCATGAGACACAGGACAAATCAGTCTATAATATTTGCATTTTTAATGTAAAAGTTTCAAAACTGTATAGAGCTATTTAAATCGTTTATTGCTATATCACTTTCTCCTTCTTTTTTACACAGAATGAAGGTAAAATTCAAGGCAATAACTGAATTAAAAAATAAGCGAATAAGGAAACAGAGTAGATTTATGTTGAACCCTTTTAATCAAGCATAAGTTGAAATGAGGATTTTATATACTTTGTCTTTATATTTTATTTTATATACAGTTTCAAAAATATTAATATCTTTACCTTTTATCTGTTGTAGTACTTCGTGTTTACATTTATTATTAAGGGTTTATCTGGTAAAGTTTTTTGGTGCAATTAATTTTTACATTTTTAAACATTACATCATATTGGCATCATTTAGCCATTATTGTGATGAGGCACTGTTAAACACTAATACATATTTAAATAGATCTAAATTTCGTTTAGGATAACATTTTTTTCTAGGAAATGCTTCCTTATTGTGGTCATGCCTTGATATATTTGTTTTTCTTAATAGCACATTATGTACGGATGGCAAATAAACAGGATTACCGGTCACCATCTTTGAGAGAAATGGGTGGAATGGTGAGTTAAATGAATAATTCAACATAACAAATGGTGATTTAAGAAATTTAAATTTTAAATTTTCATTGAGGCGCATGTTACATTATCCACTTATTTTTGGGCAAGATATAAATTTTACTGAAATACATTTAAGGTAATCACTAAAACATTCTTGATACTAAAGAGGTAGCGATAAGAAATTTCTTTAAACTCAGCATTTGTTTCATTTTACCGTCCGACAGCAGCTTCATATGAAACACGTGTCATAATTGCTTAGGTAATCCAAAGTCCGTTTCACAATGGTTTAGTAGTCATATGCTTCAATTTTGTTGAGAAAATATTTCATCAAATTAATAATGATTACTACTAACACTGACAATACGAGAGCTCATATATTTGGAGCAAGTAAATTCATTTTAATTTTGGTTTGAAGTGTACTTTGTAGCAGTCGACAGCAAACGCACAGAAATTACTGTACGTCTCTATGCCATCTTTGCAAGTCATTGATGATTGTTTACTATAAGGCATTATGGACATGACATGACTGGTAACAGGTTCAAAACGTTTCCATTTGGTATGAGGGGTAAGGAAGCTCAGAGAAAAAATGGTGCCAGTTTTACCGACAGTGACCCTTGCAGAAGATTACCCACAATGAATTGCAACAAAGGCCAATTTGTGCAGATATTTCCAGGTTTGACGTCGTCTGCTACAAATATTACTTCTAACTGAGATTTGGAATTCATTTCCTTGTTCAAAATAAATGAGCTGTCGTGTTGTCAAAACTTGTAGTTATGTTTTTTGTCAAGCCCTCGTTACTGCGAAACCGAAACATAATGGCCACTTTTCACTTGTGCAGTCATCGTCAACAGTATTGGTTTTGGTTAAAGTGTTTCATTCGTATATATTTCTTAAACCCCTTGATAGATCTTCATCATACTTGAATGAATTACTATGAAGTTAAGACAATTCATTCTTTGAAATGCTTGCTCTACTTTTAACCTTGAGGTTCAAAGTCACAGTCAAAAGTCACAGTCACAGCAAATAAGTTAAGGTTTTGGTTAAAGTTTGTTCATTAGCTTATAATTGCTAAACCCCTCAATGGATTCTGTTCACACTTGGGATGAAAGATTGTTAAGCTAATTCATTCTCTGTCAGGTTGTTTGCCCCTTTGACACCAGGGTCAATGTCACCAGCATAGAAAAAGTGTGCTAACGTTTTGGTTAGATATTGTTTCATTGACCTATATTTCCGGAACCTTTTGATGTATTTTGTTAAGACTTGGGATGAGCATTTTGAGGGTAAGACATTTTATTCAGCGACATGCTTGCTGGCCCCTTTGACCATTGGGTCAAGGTCACAATCATGGAAAATTTGCATTCAGATTTGGTTACATTTTGTACATCACTGCCAAAAAGAGGAATGTGGAATGGTATAACGTTCGAGAGGACGTCGGTGCGGATATCTTTCTGTCGCTTACCTTTTTAGTTTCAGCATAATAATTTTAGTTTTACGCCACCTACCTTTGCCAAACCATGCGGATGGCTTGCACTTGAGATAAGGAAAAAGCCTTTTGATTTTGGGGTCAAAAGATCAAAAATCAAGGTTACTGTGCCTTAAAAAAAAATGATTTTCTTGTAACTTTAGTTCTAGAGCACACACTTTTACCAGAGTTTGTGGAGGACTTGAACATATGGCAATGAAGAGGTCTATTGAGTTTGGGTCAACTGATCATAGGTCAAAATAATTGTGACTAGGTGAAGATAATTGTGACTCAAATAAATGATTTTCGCACAATACATTTTGTTCTAGAGTAAGCTCCTTGAGGAAATGTGGTGTGTGGCTCTCGCTTAGGCTTGGGGTAAGAAAGAAACCTACAGTTTTTAGGGTTTAAGGATCAAAGGTCAATTAATGGCAAGTGTACTAAGAAAGAAAATGGTTTCTCCACTTCTATGTTAGTCCTAAACCGCTTGCCTTGAGCGAAAGTCAAGGTCACTGCCTTTCTCAATAATCTCTAGAGTCAGCCATGCCATACATGTGCTTACCTACAGGACTACTCAACATGGTGCAGAAGTATAGTCATCTGTTCATGGTATTCTTGTTACATTTGCTCGCGTTTCCTAAAGCTGATGATGGATTTTGTTTTGACTTAAGAACAAAGTATTATGAAGCTTGAAAAACGAACTATGTGACATACTCACTCAGCCTTTGACCTTGGGGTCAGTGTCACGTGTTTTATATCAGTGCTTCGACTGTGGTGTCGACATGCATGATTTAGTAAAGATAATTTATTTTAGAAAACTTCAAGGATATGCCTACTTGACCCTTTATAAAACTATACTCACCTTTAATTCACACGAACCACATTCAGGCAGCAAAATATTACCTTAGAAAAAACGTCTGTATGTATAATTAGGGTAATTATTTTATATACCTGTATGGCCACCTATATTTTTGTAACCAATATGAAGCTGATAGACTACGATTGCAATGCCAATGTAGACATTCTTGATGTGAAATAAATTAACTTTTTTTTTCTTAAATTTATTTTACAGAAACTTCAAGTACCCAAACGCAAGAGATCGTGATGCTTAACATATTGGGTATGTCTCTAACAACAATTACACAGACTGCTATATAAATCGAGTTTCAAACCATAGATTTTATTTTCTTTAGCTGAATGCCAATTTTTTTTTCTTTGATTATATTTGTAATAAAAATTCAATATTATTATCTTTCGCTCTCACGAAAATCCCTTTTATTAGTATTTCATATATAACATTTCATATCGAAATAACATTACATGAAAACATTTATATCTGCATATTTTGACTAACATAGAAAATACTTTTTCTTACACATTTCAAGCACAACCGTTTAGACTGTCAAAGATTTTCTTTTTATTACATTTCAAGCAGAAATAGTTTTCTCTAGCATGATTATACAAGAAGGCGTCCGGTGACTTTCTAAACTTATAATTTGAATTCAAATTTTTCGTCTTGGGTATTCTAATTATGTGTGACAGAAAAGTAATGATAAATACAGAAAACTCTTCCAATATCTCTGAAGATATACAGATTGAAATGGTTTAAACGTGTTTCTACTAAACATTACCACCGAGTGCAGAAGTGTGTCAAACACATGTAAGGCACCACTAAAATTCATGTACTGGAATTTGTATAAATACCTTCAAAAATTATGTAGATATTCATGCATAACTGTAGGTTATTGTGGAGTTTAAAATAAACCATAAGATATCTGGAAATTTTACACCATGAATCAGTGTTTGCACAATTTTGAGTGGATCCGTAAGTAATTTTAGAGTCTGTATAAAAGAGGAACAACAAGCAACAACTAGAATAATAATAATAATAATAATAATAATATGAAGATAAAAATTAAAGAACATTATATTTTACTTACTTTTTCATAGCAAGATATTTAGTTCAAAAATAATTTTTTTTGCCATGCATTTCAAGGTATTTAGATTGTTTCAGTGCTATTCTACTATGTTGAATTTAATGTATTAAGCAAGAATTAAACACATGTGATGTCACACAGTAAAGCATATAATTGAATCAGCAAACAGAAAATCAAAGTGAAAGAGATTACACTAATGTACATAAACTATACATTATGTATGAATGAATTCATTCTTAAACCCAATTAAGCTTTCAGTTTTGCAAAGAATATGAATTCAATGTATTAAGGTTGGGCAATTCTTACGGCTGTAAGTTTCATACTCAAGCGGAATTTGTAATGATACAGAAACATAAGAATTACAGATGACAATGACATTGTCTGGTTTCTAACAATTGATTTTTGTGTAGACGACATATATCCTTTTATAATTAAAAAAATATCTTGATGCCATAAACTGTATTAGAGTGAGAGGATTTTATTCCTACATTCTTCTTTTTCTCCGTTGACAAACAACAGAGACATTCATATAGATCTGCAGACATCCCTTAGAATAGTTGTGCGTGCGCTATGTTTTGAGATATTAAGTATGTGATGCGATGTAGGAATATGAATAAGAGAATATGAGCCTTTATTTACACTCAGATTGCTAGTCTAACGACGTTTGAAGAAAAGAGTGATCGGTACATTAATAATAACGCCTACGTGTGTGTGTTATTTGTTTTTTTTTTTTACATAGACGCTAGAGTTTGAACCTACAGGACGCTTTCGGGACCTAGAAAGAATTCTTGTAACGCGAGGCTCCAACTGAATTTCAGATACTATATTAACTGATAGTATATGTCACTTCAAGTTAGTATGCTTGGCGGGGAAAGAAAGTAATAATAACAATCTTGACATTTTATATACAAAATACTTGTATCCTAAGCAAAAGGACAATCTGCAAGAAGTTGCTTACTTTGAGTTGTAAAATAGTATTATTGAGTTTCAAAAACATAAATCCGTAAGAAAACGATTCATATCACCAAACGTTCCAACAACTTGCGTATTTGTGCAAATATGTATTGAAAAAAATCAACTTGATTTGAAAAGTCGTTTGATTTCTCAATTTATTTAAATCGGTTTTAAATTCCTTTGTGTACAAAGTTTTCCTATGTAACTGGTCTGATTAGCTGAAAGCATTTGTTTAAAAATTTGAAATTTGAGCGCCAAATATTCCCAAAATCCAGGCAATAATCTCTGCATTAAGGAGCACTTAATACAATTTGATAGAACTTTTAGGGTTTACTCAATATAATATAAATTATACATTGTCCTTTTAATTTCTTGCTCATTTTCCTAATCTCGCTGATAGCTGCTTTGGTTGTTTTCAGCCATTTTGCAAAAAATGGAGGATAGAGGTATGTACAAGGTTTGGCTAGGTTTTATATATATATATATATATATATATATATATATATATATATATATATATATATATATATATATATATATATATATATATATATATACAGATAGATTGAGAGATTATTTTTGTTAAATCTAAAATGAAATGCTCTAAATTGTGATCTACAGAGCGCAATATAGAATCATACCAGTATTGGATAACCTATATTTTATTTTGTATTCCTTCCGTATGATGCTAAAGCTAGAGCTAAAATTTATTATATGGTTTTAACATGTCTGGCTTCAATCACTTTACTGCGGTTAGCTTGTTGGGTTTTAAGGTAAATTGGTGAATCTAATAGCTCACATATTTACTTCACGCTCTTTGTCAAGTATTGCTTATTCAACATTCCATAGGACCGTTGAACACTCTCAAGCCAATTTGACTATATGTATATAACATGCACAAATTTATACTATTTTTACTTCACTATCTTTCTAGCAATAGTCTCTAGATTTTTACAATATGCTAAAACAATCGTGTCTACTACAGTAGTATAAAGTTTAAAAAAAATGTTATTTGAAAGAAAATGATGCTATAATTTGTAGGCTTGATTTTGGGAGAATCATCAATTGCACAGCAGCTAAACAATGCAGGGGCTAGAAATGAAGTTAATTAAAACCTAATATTAAGTGTTCAAGCGATTACAAGGTCGCTCCATATTAGTGTTTTTGAAAAAAAACTATTCTATACAAAAATTATATATCCTGCAATAATTCATAGGTAGGAAATCACGAATATGTACACTGATCACATTGGAATCAATGGAATCGATGTGCCTTCAACTGATGATTGGTTGAAAACGAAGTGTGGTACTGAAGTCATCTAGGAGAGTAACTTCATCTATATTATCGATGAAGACTGTTCTTTACCTGACACTCTAACTTTGATCATAACGCACTCTATTTTCATGAAAATCATCACGTAATCACATTCACCTTGGAATACTTTGTAATTAATTTTACCGAACATGAAAGCGTTTCCCTGTCATTGCTGTTGCATACTGATGGTTTCGTTGTCTTCGTAGGAGAATCCAAATAACGGAGTCAGTCTAAATAGTTGTCATATTAACCATATCTTGTATAGTTGTATGTAAGTGAACACATTTATATATATAACTCATGGATATTGTGAAACCTCAAAGATATATCACTGCACTACAACGATCATCATACCTTTCATGCTGCTTTTGAAAGATTGCAAGAGAATTGGTAAACTTACTATACCTCATTGCAAGTGGTAATGAACCATGAAAATTACAATGTTTATAGAAAATATTTCTATAAATGCATTCATGAAATGCAGACAAAAATCTTATTGTAGTACCAATGGATTGTATAATCGCTCGTTGAGCTGTAGAAAGAAGAACAGTGAGAACACAAAGTTTCCATTATTTGGAGCAAGTGCTTCTAACTGGAATTGGAATTCATTTTCTTGCTGAAAAGAAATGATCACATGTTGTCAAGGTTTGTAGTTATCATTTTTCTCAAGCCCTCGTATTCTAGACCACATACTTTCACCAGAGGATGTGGAGACCTTGAACTCTAGATAATAAACAGGCCTATTGAGCATGGGTCAAATGACTAAAGTTCAAGATCATTGTGACTCAAATAAAATAATGGCTTTTGCACAATATACTTTGTTGTGGAGTAAGCTCCTTGAGAAAACTTTGTGGGTGGCATTCACTTGGGCTCGGGGTAAGAAAGAAACGTATAGATTTGAGGATTTAATGGTCATATATCAATGTCATGGCAAGTGTAATAAGTGAAAATGGTTTCTGCACAATTAGTTTACTTCTAGACTGCATCCCTTGACCGAAAGTTTATGTCATTAAGAGCCATTGCTCAATAAAATCTACAGACAACCATACCCTACTTGTGACTACATCCACGACTATTAAACATGGGGCGGACCTATAGTGAGTGTACTGTTCATGGCATTCTTGTTGCATTTGCTTACATTCCTAAGCCTTGTGATGGATTTTTTTCGTACTTAGGTTGAAGTATCGTGAAACTTAAATTCTGTTATTTGCTTGCTCAGTCTTTGACATTGGGGTGATGGTCACATGTTTTACATCAGTGCTTCGATTGTGGACTCGACATGCATGCCTTGGAATACTTGTTGATTTGGTAATGATATATTTGTTTCTGAAAACTTAAAAGATATGCGAACCTGACCCTTTTGATAAAACAATACCCACCATCCTTTATTCAATTGATCCAAATTCAGACAGCAAAGATTTACTTCAAGGACACGTCTGTATGTATAATTATGCTCATTAGTATGCGTACATGTGTTATATGATTATGACATCCTATATATTTTATAAATAATATTAAGTTGTACCGTTTTTGTTTTCTTCTTGCAAATATTATTTACAGAAACTTCGAGTACCAAAATGCAAGAGATCATGATGGGTATGTCTCACTTAATAATTACATGAACTGCTTTTTAATTCGAAATTATTTTCCAAGATAGAGATTTTATTTTCTTTAGCTTAATTCCATTTTATTTCTGATGGATTATATATGTAATTTTCATTATTCTTAAGTTCCGCTCTCACGAAAATCATTTCTATTAACACTCATATATAACTTTTCATATCTAAATCACATTATTTGAAAACATTTACATCTGCATGTTTAGACTGTCAAAGATTTTTTTGTTATCACATTTTAAGCAGAACAATTTACCCTAGCTTGATTACACAAGAAAGCGTCCGGTGACTTTCTAAACTTATAGTTTGAATTAAAACTTTTCGTCTTTAGTATTTTGATTCTGTGTGACACAAAACTAATGTCAAATACAGAAAACTCTTCCAATATCTCCGATGAGATACAGATTGAAATGGCTTAAACATGTTTCTACTAAACATTACCACCGAATGCAGAAGTGTGTCAAACACATGTAAGGCACCACTTAAATTCATATAATGGATTTTGTATAAATACCTCCAAAAATTATGTAGATATTCATGCATAACTGTAGGTTATTGTGGAGTTTAAAATTAACCATATGAAATTTGGAAATTTTACACCATGAATCAGTGATTGCATAATTTTGAGTTGATCCGTTAGTAATTTTAGAGTCTGTATAAAAGAGGAACAACAAGCAACAACTAGAATAATAATAATAATAATAATACGAAGATAAAATTAAAGAACATTATATTTTCCTTATATTTTCATGGCAAGATATTTAGTTCAAAAATAATTTCTTTATTGCCATGCATTTCAAGGTATTTAGATAGTTTCTGTGATATTCTACTATGTTGAATTTAATGTACTAAGCAAGAATTAAACAACTGTTATGTCACACAATAAAGCATATAATTGAATCAGCAAACAGAAAATCAAAGTGAAAGAGGTTACACTAATGTAAATAAACTATACATTATGTATGAATAAATTCATTTTAAAACCCAATTAAGCTTTCAATTTTGTAAAGAATATGAATTCAATTTATTAAGGTTGGGCAATTCTTACGGCTGTAAGTTTTATATTCAAGCAGAATTTGTAATGATAACATTCAATGAAGAAATATAAATATTTCAAAATATGAGTTTTCTTTGTTTTAAACAGAGCCAAACATAAGAATTACAGATGACAATGACATTGTCTGGTTTCTAACAATTGATTTTTGTGTAGACAACATATATCCTTTTATAATTAAAAAAATATCTTGATGCCATAAACTGTATTAGAGTGAGAGGATTTTATTCCTACATTCTTCTTTTTCTCCGTTGACAAACAACAGAGACATTCATATAGATCTGCAGACATCCCTTAGAATAGTTGTGCATGCGCTATGTTTTGAGATATTAAGTATGTGATGCGATGTAGGAATATGAATAAGAGAATATGAGCCTTTATTTACACTCAGATTGTTAGTCTAATGACGTTTGAAGAAAAGAGTGATTGGTACATTAATAATAACGCCTACGTGTGTGTGTTATTTGTTTTTTTTTTTTACATAGACGCTAGAGTTTGAACCTACAGGATGCTTTCGGGACCTAGAAAGAATTCTTGTAACGCGAGGCTCCAACTGAATTTCAGATACTATATTAACTGATAGTATATGTCACTTCAAGTTAGTATGCTTGGCGGAGAAAGAAAGTAATAATAACAATCTTGACATTTTATATACAAAATACTTGTATCCTAAGCAAAAGGACAATCTGCAAGAAGTTGCTTACTTTGAGTTGTAAAATAGTATTATTGAGTTTCAAAAACATAAATCTGTAAGAAAACGATTCATATCACCAAACGTTCCAACAACTTGCGTATTTGTGCAAATATGTATTGAAAAAAATCAACTTGATTTGAAAAGTCGTTTGATTTCTCAATTTATTTAAATCGGTTTTAAATTCCTTTGTGTACAAAGTTTTCCTATGTAACTGGTCTGATTAGCTGAAAGCATTTGTTTAAAAATTTGAAATTTGAGCGCCAAATATTCCCAAAATCCAGGCAATAATTTCTGCATTAAGGAGCACTTAATACAATTTGATAGAACTTTTAGGGTTTACTCAATATAATATAAATTATACATTGTCCTTTTAATTTCTTGCTCATTTTCCTAATCTCGCTGATAGCTGCTTTGGTTGTTTTCAGCCATTTTGCAAAAAATGGAGGATAGAGGTATGTAAAAGGTTTGGCTAGGTTTTATATATATATATATATATATATATATATATATATATATATATATATATATATATATATATATATATATATATATATATATATATATATAGAGATAGATTGAGAGATTATTTTTGTTAAATCTAAAATGAAATGCTCTAAATTGGGATCTACAGAGCGCAATATAGAATCATACCAGTATTGGATAACCTCTATTTTATTTTGTATTCCTTCTGTATGATGCTAAAGCTAGAGCTAAAATTTATTATATGGTTTTAACATGTCTGGCTTCAATCACTTTACTGCGGTTAGCTTGTTGGGTTTTAAGGTAAATTGGTGAATCTAATAGCTCACATATTTACTTCATGCTCTTTGTCAAGTATTGCTTATTCAACATTCCATAGGACCGTTGAACACTCTCAAGCCAATTTGACTATATGTATATAACATGCACAAATTTATACTATTTTTACTTCACTATCTTTCTAGCAATAGTCTCTAGATTTTTACAATATGCTAAAACAATCGTGTCTACTACAGTAGTATAAAGTTTAAAAAAAATGTTATTTGAAAGAAAATGATGCTATAATTTGTAGGCTTGATTTTGGGAGAATCATCAATTGCACAGCAGCTAAACAATGCAGGGGCTAGAAATGAAGTTAATTAAAACCTAATATTAAGTGTTCAAGCGATTACAAGGTCGCTCCATATTAGTGTTTTTGAAAAAAAACTATTCGATACAAAAATTATATATCCTGCAATAATTCATAGGTAGGAAATCACGAATATGTACACTGATCACATTGGAATCAATGGAATCGATGTGCCTTCAACTGATGATTGGTTGAAAACGAAGTGTGGTACTGAAGTCATCTAGGAGAGTAACTTCATCTATATTATCGATGAAGACTGTTCTTTACCTGACACTCTAACTTTGATCATAACGCACTCTATTTTCATGAAAATCATCACGTAATCACATTCACCTTGGAATACTTTGTAATTAATTTTACCGAACATGAAAGCGTTTCCCTGTCATTGCTGTTGCATACTGATGGTTTCGTTGTCTTCGTAGGAGAATCCAAATAACGGAGTCAGTCTAAATAGTTGTCATATTAACCATATCTTGTATAGTTGTATGTAAGTGAACACATTTATATATATAACTCATGGATATTGTGAAACCTCAAAGATATATCACTGCACTACAACGATCATCATACCTTTCATGTTGCTTTTGAAAGATTGCAAGAGAATTGGTAAACTTACTATACCTCATTGCAAGTGGTAATGAACCATGAAAATTACAATGTTTATAGAAAATATTTCTATAAATGCATTCATGAAATGCAGACAAAAATCTTATTGTAGTACCAATGGATTGTATAATCGCTCGTTGAGCTGTAGAAAGAAGAACAGTGAGAACACAAAGTTTCCATTATTTGGAGCAAGTGCTTCTAACTGGAATTGGAATTCATTTTCTTGCTGAAAAGAAATGATCACATGTTGTCAAGGTTTGTAGTTATCATTTTTCTCAAGCCCTCGTATTCTAGACCACATACTTTCACCAGAGGATGTGGAGACCTTGAACTCTAGATAATAAACAGGCCTATTGAGCATGGGTCAAATGACTAAAGTTCAAGATCATTGTGACTCAAATAAAATAATGGCTTTTGCACAATATACTTTGTTGTGGAGTAAGCTCCTTGAGAAAACTTTGTGGATGGCATTCACTTGGGCTCGGGGTAAGAAAGAAACGTATAGATTTGAGGATTTAATGGTCATATATCAATGTCATGGCAAGTGTAATAAGTGAAAATGGTTTCTGCACAATTAGTTTACTTCTAGACTGCATCCCTTGACCGAAAGTTTATGTCATTAAGAGCCATTGCTCAATAATCTCTACAGACAACCATACCCTACTTGTGACTACATCCACGACTATTAAACATGGGGCGGACCTATAGTGAGTGTACTGTTCATGGCATTCTTGTTGCATTTGCTTACATTCCTAAGCCTTGTGATGGATTTTTTTCGTACTTAGGTCGAAGTATCGTGAAACTTAAATTCTGTTATTTGCTTGCTCAGTCTTTGACGTTGGGGTGATGGTCACATGTTTTACATCAGTGCTTCGATTGTGGACTCGACATGCATGCCTTGAAATACTTGTTGATTTGGTAATGATATATTTGTTTCTGAAAACTTAAAAGTTATGCGAACCTGACCCTTTTGATAAAATAATACCCACTATCCTTTATTCAATTGATCCAAATTCAGACAGCAAAGATTTACTTCAAGGACACGTCTGTATGTATAATTATGCTCATTAGTATGCGTACATGTGTTATATGATTATGACATCCTATATATTTTATAAATAATATTAAGTTGTACCGTTTTTGTTTTCTTCTTGCAAATATTATTTACAGAAACTTTGAGTACCAAAATGCAAGAGATCATGATGGGTATGTCTCACTTAATAATTACATGAACTGCTTTTTAATTCGAAATTATTTTCCAAGATAGAGATTTTATTTTCTTTAGCTTAATTCCATTTTATTTCTGATGGATTATATATGTAATTTTCATTATTATTAAGTTCCGCTCTCACGAAAATCCTTTCTTTTTGCACTCATATATAACTTTTCATATCTAAATCACATTATTTGAAAACATTTACATCTGCATGTTTAGACTGTCAAAGATTTTTTTGTTATCACATTTTAAGCAGAACAATTTACCCTAGCTTGATTACACAAGAAAGCATCCGGTGACTTTCTAAACTTATAGTTTGAATTAAAACTTTTCGTCTTTAGTATTTTGATTCTGTGTGACACAAAACTAATGTCAAATACAGAAAACTCTTCCAATATCTCCGATGAGATACAGATTGAAATGGCTTAAACATGTTTCTACTAAACATTACCACCGAATGCAGAAGTGTGTCAAACACATGTAAGGCACCACTTAAATTCATATAATGGATTTTGTATAAATACCTCCAAAAATTATGTAGATATTCATGCATAACTGTAGGTTATTGTAGAGTTTAAAATTAACCATATGAAATTTGGAAATTTTACACCATGAATCAGTGATTGCATAATTTTGAGTTGATCCGTTAGTAATTTTAGAGTCTGTATAAAAGAGGAACAACAAGCAACAACTAGAATAATAATAATAATAATAATACGAAGATAAAATTAAAGAACATTATATTTTCCTTATATTTTCATGGCAAGATATTTAGTTCAAATATAATTTCTTTATTGCCATGCATTTCAAGGTATTTAGATAGTTTCTGTGATATTCTACTATGTTGAATTTAATGTACTAAGCAAGAATTAAACAACTGTTATGTCACACAATAAAGCATATAATTGAATCAGCAAACAGAAAATCAAAGTGAAAGAGGTTACACTAATGTAAATAAACTATACATTATGTATGAATAAATTCATTTTAAAACCCAATTAAGCTTTCAATTTTGTAAAGAATATGAATTCAATTTATTAAGGTTGGGCAATTCTTACGGCTGTAAGTTTTATATTCAAGCGGAATTTGTAATGATAACATTCAATGAAGAAATATAAATATTTCAAAATATGAGTTTTCTTTGTTTTAAACAGAGCCAAACATAAGAATTACAGATGACAATGACATTGTCTGGTTTCTAACAATTGATTTTTGTGTAGACGACATATATCCTTTTATAATTAAAAAAATATCTTGATGCCATAAACTGTATTAGAGTGAGAGGATTTTATTCCTACATTCTTCTTTTTCTCCGTTGACAAACAACAGAGACATTCATATAGATCTGTAGACATCCCTTAGAATAGCTGTGCGTGTGCTATGTTTTGAGATATTAAGTATGTGATGCGATGTAGGAATATGAATAAGAGAATATGAGCCTTTATTTACACTCAGATTGCTAGTCTAACGACGTTTGAAGAAAAGAGTGATCGGTACATTAATAATAACGCCTACGTGTGTGTGTTATTTTTTTTTTTTTTTTACATAGACGCTAGAGTTTGAACCTACAGGACGCTTTCGGGACCTAGAAAGAATTCTTGTAACGCGAGGCTCCAACTGAATTTCAGATACTATATTAACTGATAGTATATGTCACTTCAAGTTAGTATGCTTGGCGGGGAAAGAAAGTAATAATAACAATCTTGACATTTTATATACAAAATACTTGTATCCTAAGCAAAAGGACAATCTGCAAGAAGTTGCTTACTTTGAGTTGTAAAATAGTATTATTGAGTTTCAAAAACATAAATCCGTAAGAAAACGATTCATATCACCAAACGTTCCAACAACTTGCGTATTTGTGCAAATATGTATTGAAAAAAATCAACTTGATTTGAAAAGTCGTTTGATTTCTCAATTTATTTAAATCGGTTTTAAATTCCTTTGTGTACAAAGTTTTCCTATGTAACTGGTCTGATTAGCTGAAAGCATTTGTTTAAAAATTTGAAATTTGAGCGCCAAATATTCCCAAAATCCAGGCAATAATTTCTGCATTAAGGAGCACTTAATACAATTTGATAGAACTTTTAGGGTTTACTCAATATAATATAAATTATACATTGTCCTTTTAATTTCTTGCTCATTTTCCTAATCTCGCTGATAGCTGCTTTGGTTGTTTTCAGCCATTTTGCAAAAAATGGAGGATAGAGGTATGTAAAAGGTTTGGCTAGGTTTTATATATATATATATATATATACAGATAGATTGAGAGATTATTTTTGTTAAATCTAAAATGAAATGCTCTAAATTGGGATCTACAGAGCGCAATATAGAATCATACCAGTATTGGATAACCTCTATTTTATTTTGTATTCCTTCTGTATGATGCTAAAGCTAGAGCTAAAATTTATTATATGGTTTTAACATGTCTGGCTTCAATCACTTTACTGCGGTTAGCTTGTTGGGTTTTAAGGTAAATTGGTGAATCTAATAGCTCACATATTTACTTCATGCTCTTTGTCAAGTATTGCTTATTCAACATTCCATAGGACCATTGAAAACTCTCAAGCCAATTTGACTATATGTATATAACATGCACAAATTTATACTATATTTACTTCACTATCTTTCTAGCAATAGTCTCTAGATTTTTACAATATGCTAAAACAATCGTGTCTACTACAGTAGTATAAAGTTTAAAAAAAATGTTATTTGAAAGAAAATGATGCTATAATTTGTAGGCTTGATTTTGGGAGAATCATCAATTGCACAGCAGCTAAACAATGCAGGGGCTAGAAATGAAGTTAATTAAAACCTAATATTAAGTGTTCAAGCGATTACAAGGTCGCTCCATATTAGTGTTTTTGAAAAAAACTATTCGATACAAAAATTATATATCCTGCAATAATTCACAGGTAGGAAATCACGAATATGTACACTGATCACATTGGAATCAATGGAATCGATGTGCCTTCGACTGATGATTGGTTGAAAACGAAGTGTGGTACTGAAGTCATCTAGGAGAGTAACTTCATCTATATTATCGATGAAGACTGTTCTTTACCTGACACTCTAACTTTGATCATAACGCACTCTATTTTCATGAAAATCATCACGTAATCACATTCACCTTGGAATACTTTGTAATTAATTTTACTGAACATGAAAGCGTTTCCCTGTCATTGCTGTTGCATACTGATGGTTTCGTTGTCTTCGTAGGAGAATCCAAATAACGGAGTCAGTCTAAATAGTTGTCATATTAACCATATCTTGTATAGTTGTATGTAAGTGAACACATTTATATATATAACTCATGGATATTGTGAAACCTCAAAGATATATCACTGCACTACAACGATCATCATACCTTTCATGCTGCTTTTGAAAGATTGCAAGAGAATTGGTAAACTTACTATACCTCATTGCAAGTGGTAATGAACCATGAAAATTACAATGTTTATAGAAAATATTTCTATAAATGCATTCATGAAATGCAGACAAAAATCTTATTGTAGTACCAATGGATTGTATAATCGCTCGTTGAGCTGTAGAAAGAAGAACAGTGAGAACACAAAGTTTCCATTATTTGGAGCAAGTGCTTCTAACTGGAATTGGAATTCATTTTCTTGCTGAAAAGAAATGATCACATGTTGTCAAGGTTTGTAGTTATCATTTTTCTCAAGCCCTCGTATTCTAGACCACATACTTTCACCAGAGGATGTGGAGACCTTGAACTCTAGATAATAAACAGGCCTATTGAGCATGGGTCAAATGACTAAAGTTCAAGATCATTGTGACTCAAATAAAATAATGGCTTTTGCACAATATACTTTGTTGTGGAGTAAGCTCCTTGAGAAAACTTTGTGGGTGGCATTCACTTGGGCTCGGGGTAAGAAAGAAACATATAGATTTGAGGATTTAATGGTCATATATCAATGTCATGGCAAGTGTAATAAGCTAAAATGGTTTCTGCACAATTAGTTTACTTCTAGACTGCATCCCTTGACCGAAAGTTTATGTCATTAAGAGCCATTGCTCAATAATCTCTACAGACAACCATACCCTACTTGTGACTACATCCACGACTATTAAACATGGGGCGGACCTATAGTGAGTGTACTGTTCATGGCATTCTTGTTGCATTTGCTTACATTCCTAAGCCTTGTGATGGATTTTTTTCGTACTTAGGTCGAAGTATCGTGAAACTTAAATTCTGTTATTTGCTTGCTCAGTCTTTGACGTTGGGGTGATGGTCACATGTTTTACATCAGTGCTTCGATTGTGGACTCGACATGCATGCCTTGGAATACTTGTTGATTTGATAATGATATATTTGTTTCTGAAAACTTAAAAGATATGCGAACCTGACCCTTTTGATAAAACAATACCCACCATCCTTTATTCAATTGATCCAAATTCAGACAGCAAAGATTTACTTCAAGGACACGTCTGTATGTATAATTATGCTCATTAGTATGCGTACATGTGTTATATGATTATGACATCTTATATATTTTATAAATAATATTAAGTTGTACCGTTTTTGTTTTCTTCTTGCAAATATTATTTACAGAAACTTCGAGTACCAAAATGCAAGAGATCATGATGGGTATGTCTCACTTAATAATTACATGAACTGCTTTTTAATTCGAAATTATTTTCCAAGATAGAGATTTTATTTTCTTTAGCTTAATTCCATTTTATTTCTGATGGATTATATATGTAATTTTCATTATTATTAAGTTCCGCTCTCACGAAAATCCTTTCTATTTGCACTCATATATAACTTTTCATATCTAAATCACATTATTTGAAAACATTTACATCTGAATGTTTAGACTGTCAAAGATTTTTTTGTTATCACATTTTAAGCAGAACAATTTACCCTAGCTTGATTACACAAGAAAGCGTCCGGTGACTTTCTAAACTTAGTTTGAATTAAAACTTTTCGTCTTTAGTATTTTGATTCTGTGTGACACAAAACTAATGTCAAATACAGAAAACTCTTCCAATATCTCCGATGAGATACAGATTGAAATGGCTTAAACATGTTTCTACTAAACATTACCACCGAATGCAGAAGTGTGTCAAACACATGTAAGGCACCACTTAAATTCATATAATGGATTTTGTATAAATACCTCCAAAAATTATGTAGATATTCATGCATAACTGTAGGTTATTGTAGAGTTTAAAATTAACCATATGAAATTTGGAAATTTTACACCATGAATCAGTGATTGCATAATTTTGAGTTGATCCGTTAGTAATTTTAGAGTCTGTATAAAAGAGGAACAACAAGCAACAACTAGAATAATAATAATAATAATAATACGAAGATAAAATTAAAGAACATTATATTTTCCTTATATTTTCATGGCAAGATATTTAGTTCAAATATAATTTCTTTATTGCCATGCATTTCAAGGTATTTAGATAGTTTCTGTGATATTCTACTATGTTGAATTTAATGTACTAAGCAAGAATTAAACAACTGTTATGTCACACAATAAAGCATATAATTGAATCAGCAAACAGAAAATCAAAGTGAAAGAGGTTACACTAATGTAAATAAACTATACATTATGTATGAATAAATTCATTTTAAAACCCAATTAAGCTTTCAATTTTGTAAAGAATATGAATTCAATTTATTAAGGTTGGGCAATTCTTACGGCTGTAAGTTTTATATTCAAGCGGAATTTGTGATGATAACATTCGATGAAGAAATATAAATATTTCAAAATATGAGTTTTCTTTGTTTTAAACAGAGCCAAACATAAGAATTACAGATGACAATGACATTGTCTGGTTTCTAACAATTGATTTTTGTGTAGACGACATATATCCTTTTATAATTAAAAAAATATCTTGATGCCATAAACTGTATTAGAGTGAGAGGATTTTATTCCTACATTCTTCTTTTTCTCCGTTGACAAACAACAGAGACATTCATATAGATCTGCAGACATCCCTTAGAATAGTTGTGCGTGCGCTATGTTTTGAGATATTTAGTATGTGATGCGATGTAGGAATATGAATAAGAGAATATGAGCCTTTATTTACACTCAGATTGCTAGTCTAACGACGTTTGAAGAAAAGAGTGATCGGTACATTAATAATAACGCCTACGTGTGTGTGTTATTTGTTTTTTTTTTTTACATAGACGCTAGAGTTTGAACCTACAGGACGCTTTCGGGACCTAGAAAAAATTCTTGTAACGCGAGGCTCCAACTGAATTTCAGATACTATATTAACTGATAGTATATGTCACTTCAAGTTAGTATGCTTGGCGGGGAAAGAAAGTAATAATAACAATCTTGACATTTTATATACAAAATACTTGTATCCTAAGCAAAAGGACAATCTGCAAGAAGTTGCTTACTTTGAGTTGTAAAATAGTATTATTGAGTTTCAAAAACATAAATCCGTAAGAAAACGATTCATATCACCAAACGTTCCAACAACTTGCGTATTTGTGCAAATATGTATTGAAAAAAATCAACTTGATTTGAAAAGTCGTTTGATTTCTCAATTTATTTAAATCGGTTTTAAATTCCTTTGTGTACAAAGTTTTCCTATGTAACTGGTCTGATTAGCTGAAAGCATTTGTTTAAAAATTTGAAATTTGAGCGCCAAATATTCCCAAAATCCAGGCAATAATCTCTGCATTAAGGAGCACTTAATACAATTTGATAGAACTTTTAGGGTTTACTCAATATAATATAAATTATACATTGTCCTTTTAATTTCTTGCTCATTTTCCTAATCTCGCTGATAGCTGCTTTGGTTGTTTTCAGTCATTTTGCAAAAAATGGAGGATAGAGGTATGTAAAAGGTTTGGCTAGGTTTTATATATATATATATATATATATATATATATATATATATATATATATATATATATATATATATACAGATAGATTGAGAGATTATTTTTGTTAAATCTAAAATGAAATGCTCTAAATTGGGATCTACAGAGCGCAATATAGAATCATACCAGTATTGGATAACCTCTATTTTATTTTGTATTCCTTCTGTATGATGCTAAAGCTAGAGCTAAAATTTATTATATGGTTTTAACATGTCTGGCTTCAATCACTTTACTGCGGTTAGCTTGTTGGGTTTTAAGGTAAATTGGTGAATCTAATAGCTCACATATTTACTTCATGCTCTTTGTCAAGTATTGCTTATTCAACATTCCATAGGACCATTGAAAACTCTCAAGCCAATTTGACTATATGTATATAACATGCACAAATTTATACTATTTTTACTTCACTATCTTTCTAGCAATAGTCTCTAGATTTTTACAATATGCTAAAACAATCGTGTCTACTACAGTAGTATAAAGTTTAAAAAAAATGTTATTTGAAAGAAAATGATGCTATAATTTGTAGGCTTGATTTTGGGAGAATCATCAATTGCACAGCAGCTAAACAATGCAGGGGCTAGAAATGAAGTTAATTAAAACCTAATATTAAGTGTTCAAGCGATTACAAGGTCGCTCCATATTAGTGTTTTTGAAAAAAAACTATTCGATACAAAAATTATATATCCTGCAATAATTCATAGGTAGGAAATCACGAATATGTACACTGATCACATTGGAATCAATGGAATCGATGTGCCTTCAACTGATGATTGGTTGAAAACGAAGTGTGGTACTGAAGTCATCTAGGAGAGTAACTTCATCTATATTATCGATGAAGACTGTTCTTTACCTGACACTCTAACTTTGATCATAACGCACTCTATTTTCATGAAAATCATCACGTAATCACATTCACCTTGGAATACTTTGTAATTAATTTTACTGAACATGAAAGCGTTTCCCTGTCATTGCTGTTGCATACTGATGGTTTCGTTGTCTTCGTAGGAGAATCCAAATAACGGAGTCAGTCTAAATAGTTGTCATATTAACCATATCTTGTATAGTTGTATGTAAGTGAACACATTTATATATATAACTCATGGATATTGTGAAACCTCAAAGATATATCACTGCACTACAACGATCATCATACCTTTCATGCTGCTTTTGAAAGATTGCAAGAGAATTGGTAAACTAACTATACCCCATTGCAAGTGGTAATGAACCATGAAAATTACAATGTTTATAGAAAATATTTCTATAAATGCATTCATGAAATGCAGACAAAAATCTTATTGTAGTACCAATGGATTGTGTAATCGCTCGTTGAGCTGTAGAATGACGAACAGTGAGAACACAAAGTTTCCATTATTTGGAGCAAGTGCTTCTAACTGGAATTGGAATTCATTTTCTTGCTCAAAAGAAATAATCTCTCGTGTTGTCAAGGTTTGTAGTTATCATTTTTGCCAAGACCTCGTTAATGCGACAGCGAAACACACTGTCTACTGTTTCGATTGTTGTGCCATCGTCGTCGTCAACAGTTAAGGTTTGGTTAAAGATTTTCATTCGTACATATTTCTTAAACCCTTTGATAGATCCTCGTCATACTTTGAATGCATTAAATATGAAGTTAAGACAATTTATTCTAACCCACTCCCTTTAGCCTTGGAATCAAAGCCACATTCATAGCAAATATGTGTTAAGGGTTTGGTTAACGTTCATTCATTAGCTTATATTTTCTAAACCCCAAATGGATTTTAATCAGTCATACTTGGGATATAAGATTGTTGAGCTAAGTCAATTCCTTCTCTGTCAGGGTTGTTCACCCCTTTATTTTTAATTCCTGTATATCCATCTGTATATATATATATATATATATATATATATATATATATATATATATATATATATATATATATATATATATATACATATATAGGTTATTTTTATCAAAAACTAAAAAGATATACCCTAACTTGTGATCTGTAGAGCGCAATATAGAATCATACCAGTATTGGATAACATCAATTTTATTTTGTATTCCTTATGATGCTAAAGGTTGAGCTAAAAGTTATTATATAGTTTTAAAAGGTCTGGCTTCAATCACTATCTTTCTAGCAATATTCTCTAGATTTTTACAATATGCTAAAATCATCGTGTCTAATACTGTGATATTAAGTTCCACAAGAAATGAATTTTAGTCGGTCGTGCTTGGGATATAAGATTGTTGAGTGTAGTCAATTCCTTCTCTGTCAGGGTATTTCACTCCTTTGACATCAGGGTCAATGTCACAGCCATAGAAAATGTGTGATAAGGTTTTGGTTAGAGATTTTCTCATTTGCTTATATTTCCTAAACCTTTCGATATATTTTGTTCACGTTTAGGATGATCATTTTCAAGCGAAAGCAATACATTCAGCGACATGCTTGCTAGCCTTTTGACCCGTGTTTGGTCAAGGTCCAGTCATGGAATATTTGCCTTCAGATTTGGTTAAGTTTTTTATATGCCTGCCAAACGGAGGAATGAAGCATGTTTTGGCATCCATAAGTACGTCCGTCCAGATATCTGTCCGTCTGATACGTTTTTAGTTTTCGCACCATAGCTTTAGTTTCACGCCACCTACCTTTATCAAACTGTGTGGATGGCTTGCACCTGGAATAACGAAGAAGCCTATTGATTTAGGGGTCAAAAGGTACAATATCAAGGTTTCTGTGCCTGTAAACAGAACATAGTTTGTCATATAAGAACTTTATTCTAGACCACATACTTTCACCAGAGGATGTGGAGACCTTGAACTCTAGATAATGAACAGGCCTATTGAGCATGGGTCAAATGACTAAAGTTCAAGATCATTGTGACTAAAATAAAATAATGGCTTTTGCACAACATACTTTGTTATGGAGTAAGCTCCTTGAGAAAACTTTGTGGGTGGGATTCACTTGGGTTCGGGGTAAGAAAGAAACGTATAGATTTGAGGATTTAATGGTCAACTATCAATGTCATGGCAAGTGTAATAAGCTAAAATGGTTTCTGCACAATTAGTTTACATCTAGACTGCATGCTTTGACCAAAAGTTTATGTCATTAAGAGCCATTGCTCAACAATCTCTACAGTCAACCATACCCTACTTGTGCCTACATACACGACTATTAAACATGGGGCGGACGTATAGTGTACTGTTCATGCTTGCTCAGTCTTTGACGTTGGAGTAAAGGTCACATGTGTTACATCGGTGCTTCGGTTGTCGACTCGACATGCAAGCCATGGCCTTCTTGTTGATTTGCTAATGATATATTTATTTCTGAAAACTTTAAAGATGTGCCATCTTGACCCTTTTTATAAAACTATACCCACCATCCTTTTTTGAACAGATCCAAATTCAGACAACACAGATTTACTTGAAGGACACTTCTGTATATATAATCATGCTCATTATTGTGCGTAAATGTGTTATATGATTATGACATCCTATATATTTTATAAATAATATGAAGCTGTACCTTTCATTTTGTTGTTGTTTTTTTCTTGCAATATTATTTACAGCAACAACATGTACCAAAATGCTGGAGACCATGATGGGTATGTCTCACTTAATAATTACATGAACTGTTATTTAATTTGAAATTATTTTTTCAAGACATAAATTTTATTTTCTTTAGCTGAATTCCAGTTTATTTCTGATGGATTATATTTGTAATAAAAATGTATTATTACTAAGTTCCGCTCTCACGAAAATCCTTTCTATTAGCATCCATATATAACTTTTCATATCAAATCACATTATTTGAAAACATGTTTAGACTGTCAAAGATATTCTTTTTTATCACATTTCAAGCAGAATAGTTTTTGCGCTCTTGGTTACGCAAGAAAGCGTCCGGTGACTTTCTAAACTTATAATTTGAATTCAATGTTTCATCTTTAGTTTTTTTATTTTGATTCTGTGTGACAGAAAAGTAATGATAAATACAGAAAACTCTTCCAATATCTCTGAATAGATACAGATTGAAATGGTTTAAACGTGCTTCTACTAAACATTACCACCGAGTGCAGAAGTGTGCCAAACACATGTAAGGCATCAATAAAATTCATGTACTGGATTTTGTATAAATACCTTCAGAAATTATTCAGATATTCATGCATAACTGTAGGTTATTATGGAGTTTAAAATTAACCATAAGAAATCTGGAACTTTTACACCATGAATCAGTAATTGCACAATTTTGAGTGGATCTATTAATAAATGTAGGGAATCATTTTCTCTAGCTTGATTACATACAAAGGAGGTTGGTCACTTCCTAAAACTTATAATCGAAACAACTCCTTAGACGTTTGTGGGACAAATAAGTTGCATATTTAATTAAGTGACTACACTATTTGTAATTAGAATTTGAGTATAACCCATCAAAACAAAATTACAGTAAGTGAAATTTTTCGTCTTTAGTATTCTGATTCTGTGTAACACAAAAGTAATTATAAATACAGAAAATTCTTCCAATATCTCTAAAGTGATACCATTTAAAATGAATTAAAACCTGTCAGCCACATGTAAGGTACCACTATACAATTCATATACTGGATTTTCTATTAATACCTTAAGAAAGTATTTAGATATTCATGCATAACTGTAGGTAATTGTGGAGTATAAATTTAAACATGAGAAATCTGAAAACTTTGCACCATGAATCAGTGACTGCACGATATTTAGTGGATTTGTTTGTAATTTGTGGGTCTGTATAAAAGAAAGAACAACAAGTAATAATAATAATAATAATAATAATAATCTTACAGAATTATGTATCAGCTTTTTAATTATAATATAGTTTTCATTTGGTTTATGACCTTTGTATTATAATTTATATTTTTTTAGTAGCCAACGCTATTATTGAGTACATATATCTCTTATGTTAGGAATGTTGGTTAAACATGACTCACTACGTCACGTTAGTAGCGCATGGTGAAATATATCATTTTCGTGACCTGATTCCCTGATTCAGTACTTGTTTGCTTGTAAGAATTAACATCGCAATTCGGGTATTTTTATTCGAAACTGAGTAGATTGGGTTTTTATTTGTTCTACGCAGTGTAGATAATATAAAACGAGATTTAATCACTGCGTATTCATTTTTTGCAGTTATGGCATTTAGTAAAGTCATAGAGGAAATGTTTTTATTGTTCGTGAAATCTTAACTCTAAACAGTACATTTTGGGATTACGTACTTTTATTCAAAGATCTGAACTTCATTCATACCGTCGGAATTATCGGAATCATTTCAAGAACTTTTGTGATATTCTACGTTCACAGGAATTTACCTGGAATTAATAACATTTGGATTTAGAACTGTGATTCTTGTTGACACATAAAGCACATTGGTGTCCTCATTCGGAATACTTTTGAACAGTTTCCAGGTTAGTGAATTCTATAGAACAATTTAGGATTATTTATGGAATTTCTAAACTGTAAGTTATTTTTAATTCTTTCACTTTGTTTTAAATATTTTATATTTTAGGAAACTAAATTTGTATTTTGGAAATAGTTGAAAGCTTGTTAGAGTCTTTCTTTCTTTTGTTACATATTCAAACCCCTAGTCATAATAATAATAATAATAATAATTGTAAGACGAAGAAGAAGAATAAAAGAAGAGTATATGTACCGTCATATTTTCATGGCAAAATAGTTTTTAAAATACTTGTTTTACTTTTGCCCTCTATTCTAAGGTATTTAGATAGTTTCAGGAACATTCTACTATATTTAATTTAGTATACTAAGCAACAATTAAACACATGTTATGCAGTACAATAAAATATACAAATGATTCAGGTAACACAAAGTCAAAGTGAAAGAAGTTATAGTAACAGAGTGTATCATGTACATAAACTCGACATCATGTATTAATGAATTCATTTTAAAACGTAATTAGGCTTTGAATTTTGTAAATAGCATGAATTCAATTTACTAAGGTTGAGGAACCTGTATAGTTGTAAGTTTTATACTATATCGGAAATTTGAATTATACCATTCGATAAAACAGCTAATTATAAGAATTGCAGATCACTATTAAATTGATACTACAGTAACTTATAGCATATTGTGCTTTACGTTACTAAACTTGGCTGGAAAACAAAGTAATAAAAGTCTTGATTTTTTATATACAAAAATACTTATATCCTAAGAAAGGAGAAATACTGCTTGAAGCTTTTTTGTTTGAGTTCTAGCTGAAAATGGTACACATCACCAAACATTTCGACAATTTGCGTATAATGAATAATGCAAATCAATTCGATTTTTGTAGTCATTTTATTTCTCTGTTTACATTAAATCATGTTTAAATTTCTTTGTGTACAGATTTTTCCTGTGACACTCCTTTGATTTGCTGTACGCTTTTTGTTTTAAAAAGTGCAAGTCTGCGATGCAAATACATATCCCAAACTATACGCAGTAACATCCGTTATATAAACTACTTAAAAACACTTGATAAAACTTGCGAGACAATCAAAGTAATATGAATTATACATTGTCATTTTAAGTTCTTGCTCATTTTTTCCAATTCTTGCTGATACATACTTTGGTTGTTTTAAGCCGTTTTACAAAATAATGGAGGCGAATCAAGAAAACGTTGAAAAAGATCGAGATTTGTAAAATGTTCGTTCCGTTTTGTTTTTCCACATGTTGACGTATGTCATATATATATATATATATAATACATTCAAATATTTTATAGTTCAATAGTATAAGTTTTATCTTACATTCCTGCCATAATAGACTAAAACGTAACAGATCTGGCTTTGACACTTTACTGTGGGTGGGTTGTTTGGTTTTAAAGTCAATAGACAAATCTCCAAGCTCTATGTAGCTACCACTAGCTCTCATTCAATCAAGCGTTAACATTGTAATTGACAACTACTCACTCTCACACCGGGGTCTCTTTAATTTAATTCGAAATAACGTCTTGGGAGCTCAGCTTGTCTGACTATAAAGCAGCCTGTTTAACTGATGTATGTAACATGTACAAACTGAAACTTCACTATATTCCAACTAATATTCTCGAGCTTTTCACTAATTGGAGGGTCATGCTATTCCAGATAAAGACACAGTTACCATACTCACCAAAGAATGAAACTTCTTGAATATGTTTTTAGCTAGTTATGATACATTTTTCCAAAGAAGTCATTACTTCGTTTGTAAAGTGCAGTTTAAAAAACAAATTAGTATATCTTTACAAATATTTACATTTTTAAAAACGATACAATGTCCCCATTTTGTCCAAACTCTCTGCTTTGGTAGTAAGATGCCCCACCCCCCCACCCCCCAAAAAAATGTTTTTTTAAAAAAAAATGGTACTTCTAATCTCTCAATAAATGAATCAGAAGAGAGTTTTTCACCTGTGTGCACCTAAGATGAAAAGATAAAAGGTTTTGAGATCTAAGAGTCATATCAGAAGATGTAAAAAATAATAGATAATTTGGAATTTAAAAAATGTCATAAACTCCTTTGTATGTTGACTTTCAATTGTCACAAGATATTTAGACTGTTGCGGATGGTGAAATTTAGGATGTGATGCCTTCAAAGCCAAAAGTTGAGTACATTCCTTACAATTAGCCACACCAGTAGCTTAAATGTATGCCTTATCATAGATCTCTCTGTCATCTTATATGGGCAAATCAACCCTTTTGCATAGAAAATGGCCATGAGATGTCTGAGTTCATAATTTTTGTCAAGACTGACTAAGCATTACTTCAGTTATGGTGCCAGTGCTTGAAACAATTACGATGGTCCCATCAAATTAGAAGAACCGAACTACTTGCGTGTGTCCTAATTACACTGTACACAGTACTCCAAGGGTGAAAACATTACATTAATAGTTATTCAATTAAGTTTTGTTTGTATCTAAATGAAGTTTCAAATTATTTCAAAACTGGGCAGGAATGTGACAAATGAATGTGTATAGTAGGCGCATTGTAAGAAAGAAGTCTTGTCCAACTCTATTGTTTCCTACCTTTTAATTCTATTATTTCATACCTTTTAAAAAGAAAGAAAAAACCCCTTTATTTTTTCAGCATTACGTTCCTTATATATGCTCCGATGAATAAATTCGTTTACTTATTTAGCTACGTGCACACAATAATTAACTATTAATGCATCAAAGATGATTATTTATCAAATAGATGCATTCACCATGGAGTTTCTCCTTTATGCAATTCATGGTAGTACTTAACTAATAAAGTTCCTTATATATTTCCTTCATTTTCTTACATTTAAAAAAAAAAATCCAGTGTATTAGTCGTAACTTCAGATTCACAAAGACTGTTTTACTTATGTTAATCACTAATCTGAACACAACATATTGAAAGATCAGCACAGCTTACGTTGCATTTTCTAAAAACAGTTGCATTTCAATCGAATGAATGTTTGTTTGTTTATATTTGTACTGACAATGACCTTTGCGAAACTGCCTAATTACGCCTATTTGCTTTGTGATCCCACACAAAAGTCAATAATTTGAACTCAATAAACATTTTCTTTCCTGTTTAGACTTTAACCAGCTTTCTATTTCATGCAGTACTACAATAAGTGTCATCTTACTGGCAAATCTCCAGGAAAAAAAAATCAGAGAAAAACTATACACTTTGTGGTATAGATATCTTACTGTACCAAGTTTCAGTCATTTATCACAAACACCTTTGGAAACGGGAAGAAACTGAAAACACTTAAATTGATCCGTTGAAAGGATTCATGCTGTTTTGTTCATATAATCACATCCAAAATGTCTTCCTAGCACACATAAAGTCTCAAGATATAGCAGATAGACGTAACCCATCCATCAGAAGCGATATGGTCTCTGTTTAAAGAAACCAACACACACACATAAAAACACAGACACATCTCTTCATCACAAAACCTTCATACACTAAATTAAACTCGTTCTTTTTGCATACTGGAAACAAATAATGTAGTTGTGAATGTGTGATTGATTTTTGTGAATATGTGATTCAATTTGTAAACTTTTTCTTGTCACCTTGGATAATAAATCGGGATTTTTTCATTAAATATTATTTTCTCCTTTTGTAGAAATGATGAAGAAGAGCCATAAAACAGAGAGATCTGGGAAGAGGTATTCTTCTAAAGATCGATTTTTGAACAGAGAGTGCGTAGTTACAAAACTTAAAGAAAGATTATGCTATATCTACCGTAAGAAATATTTTACTGGGCAGGAAACTTTTGTTCATTTAATAGGAAATAGCTAAATATTTATGAAACAGAAGAAAATTTATTTCTTTTAATAGCCTTGGGCGGATGGGAGAACATTGAACATGGTATCGAAAAGGGTGTATAAGAAATTAAAATGTTGTGGAAACAATTAGCTCCAGGACAAGAAAGAAGAAGTATAACAGCCATATCAAATACAAGGTCAACACGAAACTCACCAACCATTTAGACTCAAACGAGATTCTGTCCAGTCTGTCGAGAATGTTACCACTGAGTCAAATCTCACATGGACTGATAATGAACACGCGGTAAAAATGAAATATTGGATACTGCAAATGCGAATACATGGCGACTTTGGTTCGTGCGAAGAGCTCTAGTTCATACGTTTTTTTTTTAACCTACCGTGCTTTGGTTTCTCTCTTATCAGTTTAAATGTGTCCAGTTTCACTTCCCCAAGAGGATTATTATTATTATTATTATTATTATTATTATTATTATTACATGTATTATTATTATATTCTTTACAGGACATTCTCTTGTAATGCAAATGCATTCATATCTTTGTTCATCGAAGTTGAAATTATATCTGGGATGTAAGGTCTGGATGTGAAAAATATTGCAGATCTATAGATGGCACCCATAGTTGACTAAAATGCGTCGTAATGACATAAATAATTAGCCTACTCCAAGCAGTTTGGCAGTATTGTACTTCTAGCTTATGTACAAAATAACTTCTTCAGCGGACCTTATACATAGAAGCATGGGATAATATCAGACATGTAGTAAATTCTTCTGTAAGTTTGTTATATTTTTAGTGTTTACTGTTCTGTATTTGTTTTTTTATACATTATTTTGGATAGTTTTGTTTTCTGTACTATGATGTAAATATTTGCTGTTCTAAGCGTGTGACTCTTTGCTTATGTGTCATTATGTATGTTCTTTATTGCCCTCTACCCCTCTGCGAATACCTTGTTTAGTTCGAAAGATAGGAAAACTTTGTATTTCCATATCCTCTCCTTCCGTGCCGTTTCACAATTTTTGTGTCGTTACACATATATAACCCACTCAGCCATGCCCTTGTCCCAATAAAGTTCGGAACAGAGTCAAATGAAATGGCTACAGATGCACGGGAATCAGATCGTTAAACAAGGGGAAATAGCATTTAGCTATATGCACAAACCCTTTGGATTTCTATTTTGAAATACGAGGTATATAAATGACATTATAATATAAAATTACGGTGTAGAAGAGACTAGCCTTTTCATCTTTCATTACCTATATTATATACTATTTCCTTTGTGTATGTTATACAAGAAAAATTAAACATCTTGGAATGTGATTTGACTATTTATCACTTCTCTTCAAATATGTATGAAGTAAAGCTAAACGTTGCAATTTGGTGCTGCTATTTCACTTCAATATCTTCTGAATATGCATAAAATATGTCAGATTTGCAAATATATAACCTCCATTTCCATGCATATCTTAAATTGCATACCATTACTTGTCGAAGAAATAGAATCGGTTAATCTGCATGCATGATCAAGTTTTAAGGACAATAAAAGAGAAGCGATGAATGGATTGAATCACATTCTTGGATTTACTATTTGGGTTTGTAAAGAGAGAGATATCCATTTTCATAGGACACGCATCGTTTCGTCTGTATTCTCCCTACATAACTCCAAAGTCCCTGTCACTGTTTATCCACATAGCATCGCATACAATCAGTTGCCATGCTAATCTGTTGTTCTTTTCTGAACAGACGGAGGGAAGGATCTTTTGAAACCAGTAAAGGTAAGACTGTAGTGTTCTTTCACTCTTTCCCTTCAAGAAACTTAAATTGGACAATAACACAAATTTGTAAACTAATATAATTGTTATTATCAACAAAGCAACTTACGCATCCATAAGCTATTATCGTGATAAAAGATATAAAAGAAACTGGGGGACATAGTTGTAAGCTTCTGTTTTTTTTAAATGAATAATTTCATCACATTTACATCACGGTATTTGAACCTTTCACGTGATTGATCAGTAACTGAAACATAATGACAAGACATGCCATATATTTCGTTGACTAGATGTATAACAGGAACAATTCCCCTATATTGTGACTTTTTCTAGATTCAGTCATTCGCGAAAAAAATTAGATATCTGCATCGTGAAGAGTCGATGCAATTTCACCGATCTCTGTCTCTCTTTCTCGCTCGCTCTCTCTGTCTATATATATATAACTCTTTGAAGGAAAAAAAAAATGAATAGAATAACTCTTTGAAGGAAAAAAAAAATGAATAGAAAGAAATAGTTATCAGGAGACAATGACAGAGGAATGACCAGGCAATGATGAGAATACACTGCAAGTGTGAATGTATCAGTGTTTCTCATTACCATTAATTTACAACAATACAGTGTAGTTAAAGATCAAACAAAAAAAAGAGAAAAAATTTAATTTGTCCTATTCCTACTAAATGTCAGAACAATTACTAGTGTTGCAAAATTCAGCTTTTTTACGTGCAACTTTTACACGGAATAAACCGAAACGACTAGTCAATGCTAAAAACCCAGATCGGAATATTTTATGTAAATATCATATAGGTTGCAGAAACCTAGGGAAACCAAGGATACTTATCAGTACAATAACCATTCAGTATAGACAGTATGCTTGATTCTACCTTAGATTTATATAATTTCATTGAGAACAAGTACCATTTTGCTACTATCACATTTACTTGGTCATCCAGATCGAAGGTATTTTATATTGGATTTTCCATATTCTGTTACTTTGGAGAAAAGCCTCGCTTGGTGATTCATGAACCAGCTTTTGACCAGAGATGTAACATGGCTCATGTCGTTTAATTATGTGTATATGTTAAATTTAGTTCTGCAGGTTTATAGTTGAAAGACAGCATTTGTAACGTCCCTTTAACGAGTATTCTCATAATAATGATATTTTTATAATCTGTGAAGGAATCCACATTTAGATTCAGTTCTAAAATATCAGCTGTAATGTATACCAAATTCAATGCATCAGGCTTAAAATTCATCTATATGTACTGTTCTTAGGAAAGGTAATTTAATAGCAGTCTAAAGTACAAAAAAGTAATTCAAGGTATTTTAAATATTGTAGATGAAAAATATTGTATTTATTGGATCATGTGTCACAAATTCTTTCCTTAATGTTTGGTTTAAATACTACAAATATTTGATCTTTTTTTTTTAATGTATGGGCGGTATCGCCAACATCATTTTGCAGGAAATCAGATAATGTCAATACATGACGTAATGTGTGGTCAATTTTCAAAATCAATTAGATTGAACAGGGATAGATAGAAAGACAGATAAATTTATAGATAATGTTCCATATGATGTAGTGGTAAAGGTGACTTCCAACGGCTCCATTTTTAGCACTCTGGGCTGAAAGGTATGACCTTATGTCTGTTGTGCGACGTCTATCATGCATCCATCAGCAATTGTTATTTTAAACTTCTCAGAAACCACATGACCAATTTTGACCACATTTGGCAGAAAGCATCCTGACATAAAGGGCTTTGCAATTGGTACAAATGCTGACAATCTGCCATCAAAATGGCGACCGTTACTAAAATAGAAAAAGTTGTCATCAACTTATTCTCAAACACTGCTAAACAGAATGTAACCAAATTTAACAGCAAGTAACCATTCAAAACATTCTTTCAATTTTATATAAATGATGCGGATCAGCTATGAAATATAACGGCTGATACTAAAAAAAGAAAACCCTTTAAACGACTTCTTCACAAACACCGCTCAACAGAATTTTACTAAATTTGACAAAAATCATCCTGATATAAGGTTCATTCAAATTTATACAAACGATAATGATCCATCATCAAATATTGCCGATGTTACTAACAATATAAAACCTTTAAATTACTTTTTCTCAAACACCGCTCTTCAGAATTTAACAAAATTTGATAAAAGGCATCAACGTGTAAATGGCTCTCAAATTTGTAGAAATGATGCTGATCTAAATGTGACTGCAATTACTAAAATTTATTTAAAAAATAACTTTCAACGGCTTCTTCTAAACTGCTCATCAGAATCTAAACCAATTTGACAAAAGCATTCTGGGTGGAAAGACTGTCAAATTTGTTTAAAATTATGTCCACCATCAAATATTGCCGCCGTTACGAAAAATAGAAAAATCTAAAAAGGATTCTTTTCAAAAACGCCTCAACAGAATTTGACCAAAAACATTTTGGAATGAAGGACTTTCAAGTTCACACAAACAATGCTGATTTTCTATCAACAATGGCCGCACTTATTAAAATAGATATTGATTTTTTCTTTCCTTGTTGGGGGAGTTTTACAGCACCCTTTAAACGACTTAAGAAATATTCAACAAAATTAAACAAATTTGAAAGAATGTATCCTGGCATAAAGGTCTCTTAAGATCGTACAAATAATACTGATCTGCCATTTACTATGGCTGCAGGTACAAAAATGTGAGAAAACATATAATTGACATTTTCTTCAAAACTGCTCTTTAGAATTTAACATAATGTAAATAAAGCATTCAGGCAAAAGGTCTTTCAGTTTTATTGTACAAATGCTATCGATCCGATGTCAAAATGTGGTCACCATTACTAAAAGAAAAACCTTTAAACAATTGATTCTCAAAACCCGCTCAACAGACTTTAGCCAATTTTGAAAGAAAGTATTTTGGTATAAAGACCTTTCAGTATTGTATAAATAATGCTGATGTGTCATCAACAATACGAACGAAGATGCATAATATAAAGAACCATGAATGAAATGTCTTCATAACATCGGCAACTATCAGCATATGGAGCGATTTCCACAGAAAGCGTCCTACTGTCTCAGATTTATTGGCCAACGGATCTTCCATTTGGATATTTGGATATTAGGCTGATGTCAGTCAGGTAAGTGATCTCAAGCCCACTTTGGTCTCTAGTTTTCTCCGTTGTGTGTTGCATAAGAAATGATCGAAAAAAATCGGTTCCTCGTAGGGTTTGTGCAAGAGATGGAATAAGCATGGGAGCTCTTCTTCTTGCCCCGTGCTGGCTAGAATGTGAGACGATGGCTTCTCATTTCATCCAGCAGCAGGTGGAATAATATTTTAAGGCTCCTTGCCTGCCATGCAGGTTTCTTTTCTCCATATAATAATAGACGACTATTTACTTGCAATAGCGGGTCTAATATCACATATGGAAACATTAAAACAGTTACAAAACATATTGTCTCGGTCTTCTTAATTTTTGTTTCAAATTTCAGAAGAAGATACCGATGCTACCTCTAGTGGTGCAGAGAGTCAGCATATAGATTCGCCGGTAAATACTTAAGTTAATTTTATTATGTTCTTTACAACTTAAATATTGACATCTCTCTCTCTCTCTCTCTCTCTCTCTCTCTCTCTGTATGTACAGTATATATATATATATATATATATATATATATATATATATATATATATATATATATATAATATATATATAATGACACAAAAATTGATAACGGCGTAAATACAAAACAGAGTTCCAACGTTTCGAGGTAAACAAGATCTTCGTCATGGGAAGAAACAATTTACACCCACAAAACAAACTCCAAACACAAAAGCCAAGAAAAATTCTTGACTCCTACATGTTTAAATGACAGGGAGATAAACAGACAAAGGATAAACAATAGAGGAAAGAAAGAAGACACAATTAAAAAATGGGTAAACTACATATCTATGTTATGATGCCATCAGCCTAACAGCCCACCCCATGGACCCAGTCTCTGATCATCACTCTTCCTAAGAAAGGGAATCTGCAGCTGTGCCAGAACTACCGAACAATCAGTCTCATCAGTCACCCAAGCAAGGTTATGCTTAAGATCATCTTCAACAGACTGAAACCTCAAGCAGAACACATCATCGCTGAAGAACAGTCAGGTTTCAGAGCAGGACGTAGCACTATTGAACAGATCTTCAATCTTAGAATCCTCTGTGAAAAGTATCTGCAGCATCAACAGGACCTCTATCATGTCTATCATGTCTTCATTGACTTCAAGAAGGCTTTTGACAAAGTATGGCATGCAGCCTTGTGGGCCACCATGCGGAAATACAACACAAATGCAAAACTAATCAGCACCATCGAAAACCTGAATGACAAGGCCACCAGTGCAGTTCTCGTCAATTGAAACATAGGAAATTGGTTCAGAACAACAGTCATGGTCAGATAGTGATGCCTTCTCTCACCAACTCTCTTCAACATCTACCTGGAAAGGATCATGTCCAATGCCTTGGAAGACCATGAGGGCAGTGTCAGTGTTGGAGGCAGAACAATCACCAACCTGCGCTTCGCTGAGATATCGATGGCTTAGCAGGAGATGAACAAGTACTGGAAACCTTAGCCAAGCATCACTAAGGTATGGGATGGAGATCAGCGCTGAAAAGACCAAGCTAATGACAAACAACCCTAGTGGTATCCAAAAGGAAATAAGATTGAATGGACAGAAGCTGGGCACAGTGACAAGCTTCAAATACCTAGGTGCTATCGCCTCTGATGAAGGTTCAAAACCTGGGGTTCTTTCCAGGATTGCGCAGGCAACAACTGCACTGGGTAGGCTGAAGCCTATTTGGAAGGACAGCAACATCACGTTTGGGTCCAAGATCAAGCTTCTGCGCTCCCTCGTTATTTCCATATTCCTGTATGCATGTGAAACATGGACCCTGACTGCAGAACTAGAGAGAAGAATCCATGCCCTAGAGATGAGATGTTATCGAAGGATCCTTAAAATCTCATACTTAGACCACGTCTCAAATGAGGAGGTGTGCATTAGAATCCAAGGTGCAATTGGACCATATGAAGCTCTGCTCACCACCGTAAAGAAACGCAGACTAAGTCTCATGCTCATCTGGCCTGTCAAAGACAATCTTACATCGCTCAGTGAGAGGAAAGAGAAAACGAGGAAGACAGAAGAAGAGATGGGAAGATAATATCAAAGAGTGGACAGGCATGGACTTTGCAAAGTCCCAAAATGCAGTGGAGAACAGGGCAAAATGGAGAGAGATTGTCACAAAGTCATCACTGGTGCCCCTATGACCTGCTAGGTTATGGGAGAGATGAGATGAGAGAGCCCAACAAATGTAAGTAAGAATTATTCAAAGTGTTTATCATGCGTATCACGCAGAGGACCAAAGTGTTTTGATGCGCAGCGATAAATCAATGCCATCAAAATATGTATATATATATATATATATATATATATATATATATATATATATATATATATATAAAGAATACAAATCATATGGCGAATAAAAGTCATTTTTCAAGTGCACTGGATCCAGCAAGAAATCGCGTGCATCAGGGATTGATTAAGATGTTAAGATGAATGCAATAAACTGACAATGAACATCCCGTATAGCCAGGCGTTGAGGATGCATAGAATTTTCTCCGACCATGAAACATTCCAAAATAGATCTGAAGAGTTATCTGAATATTTGATGAACCGAGACTACGACTAGACCTGATACCGGAGGCAACAAAAAGGGCTAAATAAACAAACCGCAGTGACCTACCGAAATCTAAAGAGAAGGAAAAGTTTGACCGGATACCATTTATCCTGATCTACCACCCAGACAACCCCAAACTAGGTAGAATCGTCCAGAAACACTGTCCCATCGTGGAATCTTGTGACACACTAAAGTCAATCCTCCTGAACAAACCAGTAGTAGCCTACCGCAGACCAAAAAACATCAAAGATATCTTAGTCAGAGCGAAGCTAATGCCAATCACAAGCCAAGACCATCCTAGCAAATCTGTTCCCTTTGGTGATAAAAGGTGCAAAACCTGTCAACATATGATAGAGACCAGCACATTGTCTAGCACAGAACAGAGCGAAACACTGAGCATACATGCTCCAAACAAAACGTGCAAAACAGAGAATGTAATTTATCTCTTTGAATGTAAGATCTGCGGCCTTCAGTATGTTGGAGAAACTAAAAAACTACACAAAAGGATAAATCTTCACTGATCTGATTGGATGACAAAGAAACTGGACAGCAGTCCAATTGCAGAACACTTCTCTTCCCATGGTCACACTTTCAGTAATGTAAGATTGACTGCAATTGCTCACAACCACAATAGAGTTCCGAAACCAGGAAAAAAAAGGAATCTTACTGGATACGCCGCCTTGGAACACTGAAACCAAGCGACTTAAACCAAGAAGACTTGAAAAAGGACAACCACATAAATAAAATCATCATCTGTTTACAGCCACCACTTTTTCAATTAAATAATTCATTCATTTTGCTCATTACTCACTAACTCACATACAATTACTACTATTTTTTTTTCTAGTTCTTCCTGGTGTTATTATTGCTATGGTCATTACTCTCATTACAGAGACAATGAAATATCCAGAATATAATGTGCGGTTACATCAATTTACATTAATAAACAGATGGCGCTGTGGCACCTCTCTTTGTAGGGCAGTACCAAATAGTTTACTACATCATCAGTAAGTTGAAGCCAACTAGACGAAACATCCAACATTTTTATTACTTCCATTAGATATAGTTCTGTAAACGTTTGTAATTTGAACTCTTTTTTGTGTGTATTGTTTGTCTGTCTCTGTTTTGTGTTTGCCTTTGATAAAGACTCAGTTAGACTCGAAGGTGCTTAGGCCAGTTAAAAACTAGCTTTGCACTGTTCGTTGTCAGTTTGACATTATATATATATATATATATATATATATATATATATATATATATATATATATATATATATATATATATATATATATATATATATATATATATATATTTATTTATATATATATATATATATATATTTATTTATTCCACGCGATTCCTGCCATACACACTATTGGACCCGAATCATACGCAAACTCTTCTTCATGTTAGATAAGAAATAGTCTAAGGGGACACAGCGAACAAGTGCCAATTTGCATGCATCTAACTGTGCACTCTACCTGTCCAAGATATGGGGAAAAATGAAAATTTGTAATATGTCTAGCTAAATTGTGTCATTATAGCTGCTAGTGTTATTATTTTTCTTCTTTTTATGCATAATCTAACTTATGAACGCATTGGTAAATATTTTCACATTATCTGATGACAAAATACAATAATTAAAGATCTAAATTGCCTTTTACTTCACTTAATATAGGAAATATATACAAAATGTTGGATAACATTTTTCAGACATTAAATGCTTATTAGTGCTCTTATTTTCGAAAAGTTAACAGTTTTAAATTATAAAAGAAGAAATATTGTTGAACTTCAAAAATTATCCTGTACTAATTCGTCGAGTATGTATGTCATAACTAACTGATCTTTTTTCCAGAATAATGTACAGATTGGAACAACTAATACAATCGTAGAGAAATGTAAGTTTATTCTTTTATTGTGTGACCATCCGACATTTTTTCTTTTTGAAAAGACTGAGGTCATCCCCTTCTTATCCTGCCAATTTTTATGGAAAAATCTAGATCACTGGTCTTACAAATTTTATGAAAAATACTGGGTTACCGAGGCCACTGCATTCCAAATTTTACTAAAATACCTAGGAAACTGGTTGTCAAATGTTTTCTTAAAAAAACTGGACCGCTGGTCTTTAAAATTGTATGAAATAACCTTTGCCACTGGTCTTTAAAATTTTATGAAGAAAATAAAGAGCCACTGGTCATAAAATTGTATGAAAAACCCAGATCACTTGTGCTTAAATTTTTATGAAGAAAGAAAAAGTGCGCCACTAGTCGTGAGAAATTTGCTACAAACACCTGTGCCTCTGGTCATCAACATTTGACTAAAACACCTAGGTCACTGGTTTTCACAACTTTATGCAAAAATCTTGCCCACATGTCTTCAAAATTATATGAAAAGAACATGTTTCACTGCTCGTCAAAATTTATGAAAAAAACGATAGGTTATCCACACCTACTATACCCCCCCACCACCCCCCCGAAAAAAAGGATAAAAAGCCAGCAGGTATCCCACACTTTTGTTAGTTAAAATTTACTATGCAGTGAATACAAATTCAGTAAATGCAAACAACTATGATAATTTTTAGCTCTAATAGTCATAGCCCAGAAGAGCTTATGGGATGGTCTGTTGTCAGTCGTCCATCTTTTGTCATCCTTCCGTTAGCACAAGTTTGTTATCACTACTCATCCTAAACTACTTGGTGGATTGACATGAAACTTTGCACACACATTCATCACATGGTGGTCCTAAATGAAAATGGTGCCGATCTGATGTCCAATATGGTCGCCACAGTTGCCATCTTGAAAATCTTTTTATTGTTAATCCTCCTGAATGAAAAGTAATATTGCCATGGGGTTTTCACAAGAAGACATCTTATGATGTCCAGTTGGTCCAAAATGAAAATGGTGTCGATCCGTTGTGCAATAGGGCTACAACAGCGGCCATATTGAAATTATTGTTATCACTACTCTTCCTTAACGGATGGTCGTATCAACATGGGTCTTTCACTAAATAACTTTCTATGGTGTCTACTTGGTCTAATGGTGACATTCAGACATTCAATATGCCTGCCACAGTGGCCATCTTGAAAATCTTCTTATCACTATTACTCCTGAATGAATGGTCAAATAAGCATGGGGTTTTCACTGAAATACTTCTTATGATGTCTAGTTGGTCGTAAATGAAAATGGTGCCAATCCGGCTTCTAATATGACTGTCGTAATGGCTATATCTTGAAAATCTTCTTATCACTACTTCTCCTAGATGGCTGGTTATATCGACATTGTGCTTTTACCAAGAGACTTCTTATGATATCTAGTTGGTACTAAATATAAATGGTGCCAATTTGATATCAAATATGGCCGCCATCGCATTCATCTTGAAAATCTTTGATTCGTTACTCTCCAAAGCAGAAAGTCATATCAACATAGGGTTTCCACCAGATGACTTCTTATGATACCTTGTTGGTCCTAAATGAAGATGGTGCCAAGCTGACATACAATATGTCCATCACATCAGCAGATTTGAAAATCTTGTTATCGGTGAAGAATATCAAAGATGATTTCAACACTCAGCAGCTAAAAGGAAGAAATAGTCTTATTTTAAATTACTGGACATTCTTTTCAGCCAGAAGAGCGTAAGTCCCTTCGAGGGACTCTTGTTATGTAAATCAGGGACTTCAGATTGAAAGAAACTAACAAGAATGACACCTTATTTGTGTCCTGCAACCCAGTTTAACGCATGAAATTGTTAACTCGGGTCGTACAAGTTAATATAAAAAATTAATCTATGCAATAATTTTCAGTAAAATACTTCTACATTCTAATCTTAAGAATTCAGTTAAATCTTTCCACCACAGGCGCTCTTTTTGTCTGAGTGAGTGGAAGAGTATTCTATATTTTATTTCTCTAATAATTCATTGACCTTTCCATCATCAAACTGTATTTTTTTCTTCTAGTTTTCTTTCATTAAATATTTCTATAAAAGGTCTTTATAATTGTATATTACATTTCTTTTAATTTCATGAGTTTTTATTGTCGTGCAACTCCTCCTATACCACTCAAAGTGGGACCTTGTAACCTTGGAATATAACTGAGGGCAATATGTAGATGTATTCAAATATCTTAGTATGTGATGCTTGCCCAGGGAAGTGGGGGGGGGGGTGACAACGGGGGTGGGGTGGGGTGGGGGTGACAACGAAGAAACTATTGAAGATGCATCCTGTAACTAACTAACTATGTATATATATATATATATATATATATATATATATATATATATATATATATATATATATATATATATAATAGTCTAATTTGCATCAAATCTGATAAAAATTATAAATGTCGGTGCTAAATTAAATGTTGAATATTTCCTCGGAAATTACTCATTTTAAATATGGATATCAATCAGACCTGTTTCAGGGTGAGCATGTATTTAGCATTATAATGCATTTGATAACGTGAATTATACTCACTTTTTAATCAACTCTTGTCTTTTTCCTGGTGTAGACAACCCTCAACACTTTAGCAATCTCTTGAACTCAATATCTGTATCTTCGTAGACTGATTTGTGCACAGATTTAGACCAATTGTATCTAATTCAGTAACATCTATCTTGTTTGTCCGAAAGTAGAAAGGCGGTCCCAAACAGTGTTTTGATTGTAGTGCCGTGTACAAAAGGTGACGTCATTGCCTATCGGTGTTATTGTTAAATACTTTCGAGAAATGTATCATATGGTGATAAGAGATGTATCATACAATTTCCCATACCTATCATGATTATGCTTTATATTATATACCTTTTCATTTGTTTCAACTTAATACTTGAGGTAGTTTCCAAAGCATAAGGTTAAAAATAGGTAATGTGGCATATCTATAAAACATGTCTGCATATGCTGTCTTATTTACAGGAACACATAACTTCACTTATACATTTTACGTTGGAACCGGTGTCAATTTCAATAATTTGTTTGCGAAATGTCGCTCAACAACTCCTACACCGTTTCAGATAGAAAGTTTAAACCTTGGGATATGATTGGGGATGGTCTGTAGATATGCACAACAGTTTAATAATTTGATCCATCTAGTGGATGTGGAGCATGGGGGAGGAGGGACACTTTTGCCTTTACATAATTGCAAATAAAATGGTTAGTATTTACAGGAGTTGTTATCGTTGCGGTACTCCGAAACCGCTCAAGTAGAGACTTGAAATATAATGGTATGATTGAGTGTGGTCTGTAAAGGTGCACAAAGGGCTTATAAATTTGATTATCTCCCTCCAGAGGTGGGGTTTTGGTCCCTGGATTGTCGAGATTGAGATTGAGCTCCCCACCCACACAAAGTCGCTACTAAGTTTTAAATAACAAAGTCTCTCTAAGTTTCCAAACATCTCGGCTAATTCCACTTCATTAGTGGATTATGAATGTAAACAAATGGATGGTTGCGTCACATCCACAATTTAACAATATAACATAAACGTACGCAACGTATCACTTTCGCGGGAAACGTCAATAAGATCATTGATTCAGAATTTAATCCTGTTGGAGACAGAGTATTTCGTTTTATTTTTTTACTTTTTAAAATATTTTTTTAATCAAAATGATTCTGTTACCAACCTATACGATGTTTTACCATACTCTTTTTCAGTCCCTAATACTGAATAATTACATGAAGAGTGTCTGTTTGTATTCAAATGCTTTCCTACAGGATCATCATTTTATATATTTTTAATGACCGTCTAATATCGTTCATCCAATACAAATCGTTGCCACGAAAATCTCGCATAAAGGTGATTGTTGGATAGACAGATTCAATTTATGACTTTATAAATGACTTTCAAGAGATCGCATCCATATTTTAGTGTCGTAAAAATTGCGGTTCACATATGACAGGATTTCTCGATAAACGAGTCTATGTATATATATATATATATATATATATATATATATATATATATATATACAATTACTGACCATGAAAAGATAAATTCAAATAAGCAATCAAAATTGGCCCTTTGCTCTCTCCTTGATCCCCTCCTCTGGAGCACAGATTCAGGATTGGACAAAACGCAAGGATGTGTTGTTCAAACACTCTCTACAATCTGCTTTAGTTAGAAAAATACGCTATCTTCAGTCGTCTTTAAAAATGAGGTGCATTCATGTGACGTCATCAGTTGTAGTTTTTTTAAACGTAAAGATACAGTCAGAAAAAGCTAGTAGATGATACAGATGACCATATCAGATTATCATACAATAGTTGGTTGGGGCTGAAGGATATAATAAACGCATAAAACGTTTGTCAACATTCAAATATATATTTGTACATAGAATGACTAGACTGTATTAGAACTGGACGGACAAGAATGTTTATATCTCGGCATGAATATGGCAGGGGCATATAGCCCTAGTTTTGTCCATCCGTCCCTTGTATAAATACTTATGTACGATCCAAAACACTTGTATGTATGTATATATATATATATATATATATATATATATATATATATATATATATATATATATATATATATGTGTGTGTCAATTCTTCCAGAGTTATGCTCCCTTTTGTTGCCGTATATATATATATATATATATATATATATATATATATATATATATATATATATATGTGTGTGTGTGTTAATTCTTGTGTGCATTCTTGTCCCACATCTTCGGATGAATTGCCCTGATTATTGATATTATGGGGATATGTTTTCTGTTATGCTCTGCTGATTTTATTGTTAGTTATTCATCTTTTTCTTAGTCTATTGTGAATGTTATTTGCATGTTCACACATACATGTATCTCTTGGGAGAGTCAGCATAGAATAGCATATAAATGATTACATTCTTTTCTTATACTAAGAACATAATTGAACCATGTCAAACGATATACAGTACCCGATCTGTAACGAAAGAGATTTTTGGCAAAATGGATTTGCTTTCCACTTTAAAGGATACTTTAGGGAAAGGCTTCCTGTAAGAGGAAAGAAAATGTGACAAGTTTGACGAATTAATGTATCTCCATAGGTGCAACAGTTGCACTTATTTTTTTACAAAGTTTTTAATGAGAAAAAAACCAACGCAAAAAAAACCATCTATATAAAATGATGTCTGCTTTGAAAATAGAGGGATTTAAAAACAGAACTGTAAGCTGAACTTTTGTTTAAACGTTTAAGCAGATATTATGATTTTATATCAGTTAATATTGTGATACATTTCTGCATTTTAAAAGATCTATTGTATTTGAAAGCCTTGATTCAAACAATTTTAGAAGGAATTGAGTTTTAAGAAACAATGCCAACACCTGCTCAAGATATCAAAACATTTTTTGTATCTGGCAAGGTAAGAAGCGAATCCTTAAGATGCTTCCGCAACCTAATTATGGAGCTTTGGTTTATATTAAGGATGACATCAATCGTAAAATCTTCTTTTCTTAAAACATTTATTCTGATTCAAAGCTCTTTACGACAACAACACTACAGTCGCATTTATAGTTTCCGGACGGTCTTCCACCGTTGTACAAAACTATTTCGAACTTATCAAGATGTGACACTAGCCAATAAAAATGAACTGCTTAACCTCTTCCAAATTTCTACACTGTTTTCTTCATTCGGCTTAGCTGCTATGCAAGTGAGGATCAGTTACTTTCTATGTTTGATGAACGTGCCATGGCCCACTGCAGAGCAATCACTACAGTTCGATCAACATTGCTGAGTTTCATACACATAAAATGTTGCCCTAGCGTTTCTGAGGACCATTCAAAAACTTAAATTAATTACAAGTCCCAATGTTCTGTAACAGTCAACTTTTTTGTGGTATTTTCAGTGGAACAAAACATTCAACAGACTGTGAGTGTTGCTATACATATTCAAGATCCTAACAGCAAGGAATTAGAAAGCCGTGTGAGACAAGCAATTTCTCATGAATTAGGTCAAGTTGCTTCTGAACAAGGGAGGAAAGCGATAGAATATTTCAAGTCAGAGCTGCATGGTGATATTGAAAAAGCTGCAAAAGGAAGTATTGTTTTGGTATTCTTAACTGAAAATAGAGCCCTTTTTCGTCAAAAGTTCGTCGAACATCAGCAAACAATCAACCATCTTATAAAGGAATGGATTTCTGAATTGCTGAGACGAATGAACTATTCAGATACAACTTACAGGATAGAAATAAAACTGGAAGGTCACACACAAGAAGGTCAAAAAGGCAATTCAAGGTATTTGTTTTCTGTTCGTCTGTTTAACTATTATCATGATATCTATCTACTTATCTATCCATTTGAAGATACTTGGGGCAATTTTTGATCAACATAGACTTTCTTTTCATTATCTGAGATGACTAATTGGGTCTCTTGTTAAAGGCGGGAACAAAACTTTTTGTATACACCGAGAAAAGAATCGCTATGATATAAAGAAGAAAGAAACAAAATGAAGAAATTACGGGCTAAATGTGCAATAGGCATGACCTTCTATCATCAGCTTATTTGTAAAGTTATAAGACCATGCCGTTCTATAGCGATTGTTATTCCGTCCACAATACAAATATCATATTACATATAAACGAAATGAAGTGAACAAATTAAGACAATATATAAGACAACATATGCAGTAATAACTGTGTTATATGAATTTCGCTTCATGAATACAAACAGAGTGTTCATTAATACCAACCGAGTGAACGAAATTCAAAATTTGACGGCCCGCAGACGAAAGATGTTAAACTTACATAGTAAGTTAAGCAATCGAATTTGACACAGGTACATAATTATTTACTGTAGGGTGCTGTATCTTTTGTTTGTACGGTAAAAAAGATTTAATTTTCACAGGGACAAATAAATTTATGTCAAGCGAAAGATAAAGAAGTTTTCTAAATGATTAAATGTATTTGATACATGTAGTGTATTTCATACGAATGATTGAAAGTTGTCAGTTTTTCTTCTAATAGGAAAGGTTCTTCTTTCTACAATAAGGAGGACCTTCAGAATGACGACAAGGACAGCGGGGACGACAGTGATGATGATGATGACAACAACAATGGAGCTGCTTCCGCAAGTAATTATTGTTATAACTATTTTGACAATTCTCTAATTATCACGAAGTATGAGTTTCACATTAACTAACGTTTGCCATTACAAATTGAGAGAGTATATAATTTCTATTAAACCTGAGACTGTTTGCAATTAGATATATCAAACTCGTGCAGAACCAATACAAATAACTTTGTAAAAACAATGTTTTCATTAACTGCTGGCAGATATATAGAGACATGAAAAGTGCCCCATCAGTCTGTCTTTCCATAATAACTTCATAAGTAAAAGTCATGAACAACTTGGAAAATAATTGAAACGTTTTACATCCGGAACAGTTAGGATGTTTATAAATGGATTGGTAATCATAGGTTCCACATAAGATAGTTTCGATAGTGATGTATGGACATATATTCATAGCATTGTATCAATAATAGCACTGTCGATACATCCTAAGGTTTTAAATGTTTTATTCAGATAGTACAGGTCAATAGCACATCATTTTCTATAGATATCAAGTGGAACAAAAACTGATGACATAAAATTAAATTGTTTACTTCAGAGTAAATGCCGCATAGTAATGTAATATGTACAGTGGCTTTAAATAACAATATACGTCGATATACGAATACGATGCCTCCACAGAATTTAATGTGATCAAAAGTAATGTAACCAATGCTTCTAAAGAACATTTCATAATGAGCCAAAACTTTCATCAGGAAATATAAAGTTGCACTGTATTCGAAAATTCATCAGTAGTGATATCCATGATAATCTGTACATAGCCTGGGTTTCTGGGAAAGAAGTTGAAAGTAATTTCTGCTGATTATTTAAGAACCTACACAGCTGCTGAAGTGTCAGTAAGTTTAGACGTGCTTGCCATAAAATTCGTTTCAGCCTTTAAGTGAATTTTCCTTAAAACGGATATGGACAATTTGCTATGAAAATAAAACCTTAGCAAGGCAGCAAAAATAACAGCATTGGTTTAGTTTGGGTTTTCCTAAAGATATTTAACGAAAATGACAAACAGCTCTCAAAGAGTTGACAAAAAGTTGCAGGTTTGATTACACTAAAATTGAACGGCCTCGACAATCGTTCAAGTAAGAAATTCATACCAACGTTTGCACGATAGAAATTATGTTCAGTCACTGAATCAATATTTCTTCTCAGTCTTTCTTTCAGATGTAAAACAGTACGATTTTAAGGGAAACATTCATCCAAGAATAATTAAAGTCACTGAATGCCACATGCTAAAAAACCTACATTTTTATCTAATTTTGTTCGGCATTACTGTGAAATTCATTTTTTATGACCCATACAATAAGACAAAAATCACCGTTCAGTCTTGTCTAATAAAATAATCAATAAAATGAATGTTGAAATCATTTACCACATAGTACGAAAATAACAATTTACCTCAATAGCATACCATGCTTTACAGCCAGATGATAAATTGCAAAACGACAAGGTCATTGTGCATACCTCTGTTACATCAGTCACTTTAATAAGTAGTCATAGTGTTGGTTTAACCAATGATTTCTTCACATGATGAACATATTTCCAAATTGTTTCAAAGGATAGTCTGCAAAAGGACTTAACCTCAGGTGCTGTCTCAATGCAATTGATTTAAATGATTCGCTAATTGTCCTCCAGTATTAAGGGAAGAGTTCATTACTGGGTCGCTGTGCGAGTGTGTCTGCTACGCACGAACACCTATATTCACATAACTCGGTTCCATCCTTTTTTCAGGATGTGCGCTTAGTTGCGTGTGGGTTCCAATCCCCATAGGAGACGATGTAATATTCTGCAACCTGTATCAAAATATTCGTGGGGGAGTCGGGTGGGGGGGGAGGAGTTGGTGTACGTAGGCAAGGTGATCGGTGCCGTAACTCGTAAACCTGAGTTCCATATCAGAAGGGGACGAAAATTAAAATTCTCTAACCTTTATCCTACATGAGAATATTCTTTAAACACACACACACACACACATTAATGTAAGCTGTTGTTGTTATCTCTCTTTTTCTCTCTCTATATATATGTGTGTGTGTATATATATATATATATATATATATATATATATATATATATATATACACATATCAGTTGCAAGCTGAAAAGTAAATAATCTTTTCCATATGCACCGCATCTGCGAGAGGTCGTTATGTCAAGGAGAAATTCTAGAACAAACAAACATGACAAAGCACAGCGCAGCAAGTCAGAGAAACAGGTCATGTGCTTTCAAGATCTATCGACCCCGTTCTTAAGGTGGTCAAAACAAACAAATAACAATTACAAACACATACACGTAAATAAAAACATTTATTTGCATACTATTTTGTTATGGTCAAACCAAAATAAAAAATCTAATACTAATAGATATGATAAAAGCAGCAAACTATGCTTTGAACTATTTACATTGTGTCAAATTAGGTATTCGAATTCAGCGAGACGACTATTATGTATTTAACATGCCCGCTGGTGACCCAATTAACTGCCTGAAACAAAGGAAACACATCAGGTTATGGCAATGATGTCATTGCATGGGCTACCATTAATTGTGTTCGATATAATATCGATTGTAGAGCTATCATTCAAAGAGTAAAGATAACATGCTTCAAAAATAACTAATGAGATGATATTTATGTATATATTCGAGTTAACAGCACATCAGCACAATAATGGTTATATGGTACCAAATAGTAAAGTTCTAAAAATGTAAAACCCTAGAATTGCACGAAAGCAGAGGATGGTAAACCCTTTCAAAACAAATCTAAAGATGAAGACGGAAAGGGTTTATATTCTTCCTGATCCAAGTCACTTGGTCTGAGACATCAAAAGATGCAAGACATGCCAAAACTTTGATAAAAACTAGCGATTTCTTCAGCGCAGGAACAATATAAAAACTCAGTATTTATAGCAGCATTATTACATGCAAAACACAAACTATGATAAATTTAATGACATGCAAACCTGTTCAATCTAGTATGTGGGGGAAACCGAAAAACTAAAGGGGAGAATAAATCTACATATATCCGACTAACACACCAAACAATTTGCTAGAAGTCCTGTTGGAAAACACTTTTCTTTCCTTAGCTACCCTTTCATTGACATCATCCTAACTGGAATATCCCATAATCAAAACTGGACCCTCAAAACCAGAGCAGCAAATGAAACCTTTTTCGCCAACTCAGACGTCTAAGACCAGGCGGCTTCAGTCAAGTAGAGACGAAACCAGTTTCTCTCGTCGTATATACACATGTTTCGAAGGTTTAACATTCCTAGGATTTTCGTGCAATTCTTGGTTTTTACATTTTTATAACTTTACGTTTAATTTGCACCATACAGCCATTATTGTGCTGAGGTGCTGTTAAACACACACACTCACACACACATACACATACATAATGCATACATATAAAGATATACTCCATCTCATTCTTAATTTTGAAAGCTCCGAATCCTTACTCTTTGGATTATAACTGTACAATAGATGTTATCTGGGACAAATTAGTTTAGCCATACATCAGCATCATTGACATCACCTGTAGGTGAGTCTACACAAAATAGCCTCTTTGCCAAATTCGAATACTTGATTTGCCACAATGTAAAGAGTTAAACGTATACAGTTTTTCTGCTTTTGTCGGATCTATTAGTATTAGATTCTTTGATTTTGGTTTGACCATAAGAAGACAGTGTGCAAAGAGATATTTTATATCGAGTTAACAAATTAAACAAGCGGCTTGAAATATCTTGAAAACATAAACGTTAATATCACTTTGGTTAACACAGTATTTGATGTGAAGTGTTCCCATCGAAATCTGCTATGTTGACCTTGTTTGAAACCAAGGTGGCAAAGTTGTTCCCTTGAAATGAGCACATGTACAAGCTTAAACTTGGTCAGTGAGGTTTTCTATGGAATTATTTTAGCTGCAACAAGGTAATGAAGCTTTTAAAAAAATATGTAAGAATGATAATTTTCACAATTATTCATAATTCGGATTTTACAATCACCCCCCAGATTTTACTCTGTGCCTTACAGATATATCAGGAATGTCGGGCGAAAACAGGCATCAAACGGGCATTTGTCCAGATACTCTGAGACAAAAAAGGTGAGTTTTGCACAAAGATGTTCTTTGCTTAAAGAAAATCATATACTGAGCAACTCTCAGTGACCTATTAACACGACTATTATATCAACATTATGAAGTCATTCATTACATCAACTAAGTCCGTACACATCCTTACACTGATACTTTTTGAAGAAAACGCTTCAAAACTTTGCACAGTTAACTAAAGCAACAGGAGCGATCTAAAAAAATGCAAATGATTGCACAATAAATCTTTGAAAACTTGAGAAATTGCCACAAATGTACGAAATGCCTCAAAATTTGTATTTAGGGACTTCCGTATCTCTTTCCTATAATGTTTTTTTTTCTAAAACTGCTAAAGTGGAAGATTTGATTCAGCAACACACTTTTTGCTGGGTATTGTACGAAGGAACTTGTAGTAGTAAATGTTTGATGAATCCTAATTTCTCAAACAGCAATTATTTTAAGGATATATATATATATATATATATATATATATATATATATATATATATATATATATATATATAGTGGACTATTATGTATATTTCACTTTGAGTGCCCAAATAACTCAATTGGAACATCGTTTCTATGACTATCTTACTAAAACTGTTTAAGTGGAAACTTTTATTCAGCAACACACTTTTCCGTTAGGTATTGTAGGAAGGGTAGGTGACCTTTTACCAGTAATAGTTTGGTGATTCCTGAATTATTAAACGGCACTAATTATTGGGATATATTAAAATAGGTTCTTATCTATATTTTTCTTTCTGACACCAAGTAGCTCGGTTAGTATAGCGTCGGACTCATAATCTAATGATCGCGGGTTCGATGCCTGCCCAGGCCAACCAGGGCCAGCTGCCCTTGTGTGACCTTGGGAGAGACACTTAGCTCTCGTTACCTCGGCATCATACAGCCGAATAAAGTGCTGAAAGTGCCGTTGAAAACCAACAGACAACTGATTTGGAATATTATCTGGTAACATTGAACTAACTGGGAATAACAAAATAAAATGCACAGCAACCTGATTTTTGTAGCACTTTTGGACTGTTTTCCAAGGGATAAACAGTCTTGAGTTTAATCAGAATCGAAATGAAATCTACGGAGATACTGCCTAGCTTTGGCACAGCATTAATACGTCGTTCGGCAAATATTAGGAAAACATGACTCAGTCAGACTTTTTGAACACTGAGGCATAGTCTTTTATGATGATGTTGTTACCAAGAGCTCTTCAATATATATATATATATATATATATATATATATATATATATATATATATACCCCATCACATAGTACTAGACGTGATTTATAGAAGAGCATTAATTGTATCTTATGTTTCAGTAAGAAGCAGAACGACAAGGAAAGCAATTGCGAAAGTAAAATATCTGATGGCGATGGAGTCCATGTCAAGAAGCAAGGTAAAAACATAGTGGAAACAAATACTGTGAGTTGAAAAGCTGCACTATTGTATAAGGGTTCTCTGAAATAGAGAGTCTGTTCCTTAAGATTTTGTTCCTTTGTCAATCGTTACGGAAACATCTTTTCTTGAGGCTGTTATATCATGTTTTAACTTAATGCAACTAGCGTACTTTTAAAATACAGCTGGTGATTTTAAATTATAAATTCTCAACTAGTCTTTTCTGAAGCTTTCTTTTTACAGTTAAAGGTCTTTAGATAATGTATGTTGCAATTCTTACATTTATTAATTAATGGAACTTATCGACCAGGGAAGGCTATATATCTTTTCATATACCAACTTGTATGATTCTTTGTTTACTCTCTATTAATTCGAGTGTGAGGTCTTCATATGGAAAAAAGATATGCAATTCCAAGACAAAAAAGTCTCATTTGCCCTTGAAGTTCATTGTTTTTCTCCAGTCTATTAATTTCTTTGCTTTAATAATTGTTGAAAGATGACTACTAATCTTTTCCTCAGATCTTAATATTTTGTATCAAATATATGTAGTCTTTTTGAAGCAGCGATATTACACCAGTTTCGAGCTCACTTCTTTCACTATAATGATAGGTAAGTTTTCCTGAAAAGCAAGGATCGGCCTTGACTGAAAATATGCAACCTACATATTTGTAAATTCCTTATTGTCTCTTTAAGTTAAATGATTGAACCATAATTCAAAATTTATGTAATTCTTGAAGCTTTCAAGCAATGTTTAATTCAAGCATGACAGACGAAAAACATTGTATCAATAGCGCCATGGGTTCATTGGGTATATTTCATATAATCAAGTATCCAATCAGATAATGTGTGATCCATTGATAAGCGCTTTCCTCTCTGTTTGGAATATATGTGTTCATTCGTAATTTTCTTAAAGATACCTTTGCATATACAGTTGTATTTTCAATTTTGCGACATTGTTATAACTTCTAAAATCAAATTGCCTAATGCACAGTATAATCAGTTCCTATATTAAGTGCATATGTCATTAAAACTTATATTAAGTTGACATGTCATTAAAACGGTATCACTCTTTTGAATATATTCTCTGCGTCATCTTTTGTAAACACCTTTGGCCGGTAGTCACAACATGGTTTTAGCACAGAAAACAACTAATGTTCTAGTTGAAAACATTTGATTTTCAATAACTGTGCTCATAGCGAGGCCGGAATCAAAAAGTTTGGATTCACGCTTTACATAGTTCCATATTCATGCAAACTTTGAATGATAATGAGTGGCTTTTCTTCTGACTTTAATGTGGTGTTTTGACTCTGAGTTCAAGTTTTGTGGTACTTCAGTGTGTAGAAACATATTGTGATACCATCAGCCCTTTATGGTTGTGAAGTGTGGTCGAATATCAGAGCAAAATCTTTAAGAAAGCTAGATGTATTTCAACATTATTGTAACAAAACTCTGCAGGCTTTTCTCAGACGACACGGTCATGGATTAGCTCAAGTTTACTGGGTATAAAGAGAATTGTATCAGAAATTGACAAAAGGGAACTGAACTTTCTTGGTCAATTATGCATCTTCCAGAAAATGCAACATCTAAAAGAATATTTCTATTCAGATTATACCTATATCTTGCTAGAAAAGATGTTACAAAACAGAAAGGATTTATTAGTGATATATGTATCATTTCGCACAAATATAATGTTATTATATTTTATGAAATGTTTCTTAGAGACAAATTAGTTTCAAGAAAAGTACAATGGAGACAAATTATAAAAGATTCTACTCATAAGTATGAAAACGAGCGCTTCAGAACTTGTGCCATACTGACATGTCATAGAAAAGATTTTTAAAAATGTTCGAACTTCTATAAAACCCTCAACGTTGTGGCAGATTTCAAAGACAACAAGATAGGTACAGTTAATTACATCTTGCCAATATTCTGATAACAATTCCAAATAATACCATACAAGTTTGTAAACACTGCAGTTATGTTTTACACAGATGGAATAATCCATGCCTATATCTGCTGTCAGAGCACTGTGCCACATAAGGAAATCTTTTGGACACATATTATAAATAATTTTGACATTAGTCTTGGTAAAACAGTATGCCAGTGGATATTTTATTGACATTTATGTGTTTGTAATTATTATTTGTTTGTGTTATCCGCCTTGAGAGAGATATCCGGAGACCTCGAATGCGCATGGCCAATTTTTCTTTGACTTGCTGAACCGTGGTTTGTCATGTATCGAGGCAAGAAATGAAATAAGCAGTTTAATAGATCTTGATGAGGTGAACGGTAATATAACTATGGTTAAGACTCGTGATGTTTCGTCGTGAAGCGTTCCCATCGAAAACTGCTATTTTGACCTTTTTTGAAACCAGAGTGGTTTCCTTAACATGCGCACATGTAGAAGTTTAACCTCGGCCAATGAGGCTTTTTATGGAATATTTTTAGCTGTGAGAAAGCAATGGGACTTTTTAAAAAAAATACGTATGAAGGATAACTTTATCAATTTTTCATAGTCCATATATCTCAGTTAATCCCAAATTTTACTATGTGACTTATAGATATATCGGGAATCACGGGCGAAAATGGGCACGAACCGGGCATTTGTCCAGACGCTCTGAGAAAAAACAGGTGAGTTTCACACTGGGATGTGCTCTGCTTAAACAAAATTGTATACTGAGCAACTCTCAATGATCTAATTACACGACTGTTATATCAACATTATGAAATCATTCATTACATCAACTAATTATTCGTACACTCTGGGAGAGATCCGACTTCATTTTGATGTAATTACAACTTCCTTACACTAATACCTCTCGAAGAAAACACTTCAATACTTTGCACAGTTAACTAAATCAACAGGAGCGATCTAAATAAAATGCAAATAATTGCACAATATATCTTTGAAAACTTGAGAAATTGCCACAAATGTACGAAATGCCTCAAAATTTGTATTTAGGGACTTCCGTGTCTCTTTCCTATAATGATTTTTCTAAAACTGCTTAATTGGAAGATTTGATTCAGCAAAACACTTTTTGCTGGGTATTGTAGAAAGGTTAGGTGAACTTGTAGTAGTAAAAGTTTGATGAATCCTGATTTCTCAAACGGCAATTATTTTAGGAATATACATATATATATATATATATATATATATATATATATATATATATATATATATAGTGGACTATTATGTATATTTCACTTTGAGAGCCCAAATAACTCAATTGGAACATCATTTCTATGACTATCTTACTAAAACTGTTTAAGTGGAAACTTTTATTCAGCAACACACTTTTCCGTTAGGTATTGTAGGAAGGGTAGGTGACCTTTTACCAGTAATAGTTTGGTGATTCCTGAATTATTAAACGGCACTAATTATTGGGATATATTAAAATAGGTTCTTATCTATATTTTTCTTTCTGACACCAAGTAGCTTGGTTAGTATAGCGTCGGACTCATAATCTAATGATCGCGGGTTCGATGCCTGCCCAGGCCAACCAGGGCCAGCTGCCCTTGTGTGACCTTGGGAGAGACACTTAGCTCTCGTTACCTCGGCATCATACAGCCGAATAAAGTGCTGAAAGTGCCGTTGAAAACCAACAGACAACTGATTTGGAATATTATCTGGTAACATTGAACTAACTGGGAATAACAAAATAAAATGCACAGCAACCTGATTTTTGTAGCACTTTTGGACTGTTTTCCAAGGGATAAACAGTCTTGAGTTTAATCAGAATCGAAATGAAATCTACGGAGATACTGCCTAGCTTTGGCACAGCATTAATACGTCGTTCGGCAAATATTAGGAAAACATGACTCAGTCAGACTTTTTGAACACTGAGGCATAGTCTTTTATGATGATGTTGTTACCAAGAGCTCTTCAATATATATATATATATATATACCCCATCACATAGTACTAGACGTGATTTATAGGAGAGTATTAATTGTATCTTATGTTTCAGTAAGAAGCAGAACGACGAGGAAAGCAATTGCGAAAGTAAAATATCTGATGGCGATGGAGTCCATGTCAAGAAGCAAGGTAAAAATATAGTGGAAACAAATACTGTGAGTTGAAAAGCTGCACTATTGTATAAGGGTTCTCTGAAATAGAGAGTCTGTTCCTTAAGATTTTGTTCCTTTTTGTCAATCGTTACGGAAACATCTTTTCTTGAGGCTGTTATATCATGTTTTAACTTAATGCAACTAGCGTACTTTTAAAATACAGCTGGTGATTTTAAATTATAAATTCTCAACTAGTCTTTTCTGAAGCTTTCTTTTTACAGTTAAAGGTCTTTAGATAATGTATGTTGCAATTCTTACATTTATTAATTAATGGAACTTATCGACCAGGGAAGGCTATATATCTTTTCATATACCAACTTGTATGATTCTTTGTTTACTCTCTATTAATTCGAGTGTGAGGTCTTCATATGGAAAAAAGATATGCAATTCCAAGACAAAAAAGTCTCATTTGCCCTTGAAGTTCATTGTTTTTCTCCAGTCTATTAATTTCTTTGCTTTAATAATTGTTGAAAGATGACTACTAATCTTTTCCTCAGATCTTAATATTTTGTATCAAATATATGTAGTCTTTTTGAAGCAGCGATATTACACCAGTTTCGAGCTCACTTCTTTCACTATAATGATAGGTAAGTTTTCCTGAAAAGCAAGGATCGGCCTTGACTGAAAATATGCAACCTACATATTTGTAAATTCCTTATTGTCTCTTTGAGTTAAATGATTGAACCATAATTCAAAATTTATGTAATTCTTGAAGCTTTCAAGCAATGTTTAATTCAAGCATGACAGACGAAAAACATTGTATCAATAGCGCCATGGGTTCATTGGGTATATTTCATATAATCAAGTATCCAATCAGATAATGTGTGATCCATTGATAAGCGCTTTCCTCTCTGTTTGGAATATATGTGTTCATTCGTAATTTTCTTAAAGATACCTTTGTTTTTCTAAATCGAAATCCAGAGGATGTGTGCATATACAGTTGTATTTTCAATTTTGCGACATTGTTATAACTTCTAAAATCAAATTGCCTAATGCACAGTATAATCAGTTCCTATATTAAGTGCATATGTCATTAAAACTTATATTAAGTTGACATGTCATTAAAACGGTATCACTCTTTTGAATATATTCTCTGCGTCATCTTTTGTAAACACCTTTGGCCGGTAGTCACAACATGGTTTTAGCACAGAAAACAACTAATGTTCTAGTTGAAAACATTTGATTTTCAATAACTGTGCTCATAGCGAGGCCGGAATCAAAAAGTTTGGATTCACGCTTTACGTAGTTCCATATTCATGCAAACTTTGAATGATAATGAGTTTCTTTTATTCTGACTTTAATGTGGTGTTTTGACTCTGAGTTCAAGTTTTGTGGTACTTCAGTGTGTAGAAACATATTGTGATACCATCAGCCCTTTATGGTTGTGAAGTGTGGTCGAATATCAGAGCAAAATCTTTAAGAAAGCTAGATGTATTTCAACATTATTGTAACAAAACTCTGCAGGCTTTTCTCAGACGACACGGTCATGGATTAGCTCAAGTTTACTGGGTATAAAGAGAATTGTATCAGAAATTGACAAAAGGGAACTGAACTTTCTTGGTCAATTATGCATCTTCCAGAAAATGCAACATCTAAAAGAATATTTCTATTCAGATTATACCTATATCTTGCTAGAAAAGATGTTACAAAACAGAAAGGATTTATTAGTGATATATGTATCATTTCGCACAAATATAATGTTATTATATTTTATGAAATGTTTCTTAGAGACAAATTAGTTTCAAGAAAAGTACAATGGAGACAAATTATAAAAGATTCTACTCATAAGTATGAAAACGAGCGCTTCAGAACTTGTGCCATACTGACATGTCATAGAAAAGATTTTTAAAAATGTTCGAACTTCTATAAAACCCTCAACGTTGTGGCAGATTTCAAAGACAACAAGATAGGTACAGTTAATTACATCTTGCCAATATTCTGATAACAATTCCAAATAATACCATACAAGTTTGTAAACACTGCAGTTATGTTTTACACAGATGGAATAATCCATGCCTATATCTGCTGTCAGAGCACTGTGCCACATAAGGAAATCTTTTGGACACATATTATAAATAATTTTGACATTAGTCTTGGTAAAACAGTATGCCAGTGGATATTTTATTGACATTTATGTGTTTGTAATTATTATTTGTTTGTGTTATCCGCCTTGAGAGAGATATCCGGAGACCTCGAATGCGCATGGCCAATTTTTCTTTGACTTGCTGAACCGTGGTTTGTCATGTATCGAGGCAAGAAATGAAATAAGCAGTTTAATAGATCTTGATGAGGTGAATGGTAATATAACTATGGTTAAGACTCGTGATGTTTCGTCGTGAAGCGTTCCCATCGAAAACTGCTATTTTGACCTTTTTTGAAACCAGAGTGGTTTCCTTAACATGCGCACATGTAGAAGTTTAACCTCGGCCAATGAGGCTTTTTATGGAATATTTTTAGCTGTGAGAAAGCAATGGGACTTTTTAAAAAAAATACGTATGAAGGATAACTTTATCAATTTTTCATAGTCCATATATCTCAGTTAATCCCAAATTTTACTATGTGACTTATAGATATATCGGGAATCACGGGCGAAAATGGGCACGAACCGGGCATTTGTCCAGACGCTCTGAGAAAAAACAGGTGAGTTTCACGCTGGGATGTGCTCTGCTTAAACAAAATTATATACTGAGCAACTCTCAATGATCTAATTACACGACTGTTATATCAACATTATGAAATCATTCATTACATCAACTAATTATTCGTACACTCTGGGAGAGATCCGACTTCATTTTGATGTAATTACAACTTCCTTACACTAATACCTCTCGAAGAAAACACTTCAATACTTTGCACAGTTAACTAAATCAACAGGAGCGATCTAAATAAAATGCAAATGATTGCACAATATATCTTTGAAAACTTGAGAAATTGCCACAAATGTACGAAATGCCTCAAAATTTGTATTTAGGGACTTCCGTGTCTCTTTCCTATAATGGTTTTTCTAAAAACTGCTTAATTGGAAGATTTGATTCAGCAAAACACTTTTTGCTGGGTATTGTAGAAAGGTTAGGTGAACTTGTAGTAGTAAAAGTTTGATGAATCCTGATTTCTCAAACGGCAATTATTTTAGGGATATACATATATATATATATATATATATATATATATATATATATATATAGTGGACTATTATGTATATTTCACTTTGAGAGCCCAAATAACTCAATTGGAACATCGTTTCTATGACTATCTTACTAAAACTGTTTAAGTGGAAACTTTTATTCAGCAACACACTTTTCCGCTAGGTATTGTAGGAAGGGTAGGTGACCTTTTACCAGTAATAGTTTGGTGATTCCTGAATTATTAAACGGCACTAATTATTGGGATATATTAAAATAGGTACTTATCTATATTTTTCTTTCTGATACCAAGTAGCTCGGTTAGTATAGCGTCGGACTCATAATCTAATGATCGCGGGTTCGATGCCTGCCCAGGCCAACCAGGGCCGGCTGCCCTTGTGTGACCTTGGGAGAGACACTTAGCGCTCGTTACCTCGGCATCATACAGCCGAATAAAGTGCTGAAAGTGCCGTTGAAAACCAACAGACAACTAATTTGGATTATTATCTGGTAACATTGAACTAACTGGGAATAACAAAATAAAATGCACAGCAACCTGATTTTTGTAGCACTTTTGGACTGTTTTCCAAGGGATAAACAGTCTTGAGTTTAATCAGAATCGAAATGAAATCTACGGAGATACTGCCTAGCTTTGGCACAGCATTAATACGTCGTTCGGCAAATATTAGGAAAACATGACTCAGTCAGACTTTTTGAACACTGAGGCATAGTCTTTTATGATGATGTTGTTACCAAGAGCTCTTCAATATATATATATATATATATATATATATATACCCCATCACATAGTACTAGACGTGATTTATAGGAGAGCATTAATTGTATCTTATGTTTCAGTAAGAAGCAGAACGACAAGGAAAGCAATTGCGAAAGTAAAATATCTGATGGCGATGGAGTCCATGTCAAGAAGCAAGGTAAAAACATAGTGGAAACAAATACTGTGAGTTGAAAAGCTGCACTATTGTATAAGGGTTCTCTGAAATAGAGAGTCTGTTCCTTAAGATTTTGTTCCTTTGTCAATCGTTACGGAAACATCTTTTCTTGAGGCTGTTATATCATGTTTTAACTTAATGCAACTAGCGTACTTTTAAAATACAGCTGGTGATTTTAAATTATAAATTCTCAACTAGTCTTTTCTGAAGCTTTCTTTTTACAGTTAAAGGTCTTTAGATAATGTATGTTGCAATTCTTACATTTATTAATTAATGGAACTTATCGACCAGGGAAGGCTATATATCTTTTCATATACCAACTTGTATGATTCTTTGTTTACTCTCTATTAATTCGAGTGTGAGGTCTTCATATGGAAAAAAGATATGCAATTCCAAGACAAAAAAGTCTCATTTGCCCTTGAAGTTCATTGTTTTTCTCCAGTCTATTAATTTCTTTGCTTTAATAATTGTTGAAAGATGACTACTAATCTTTTCCTCAGATCTTAATATTTTGTATCAAATATATGTAGTCTTTTTGAAGCAGCGATATTACACCAGTTTCAAGCTCACTTCTTTCACTATAATGATAGGTAAGTTTTCCTGAAAAGCAAGGATCGGCCTTGACCGAAAATATGCAACCTACATATTTGTAAATTCCTTATTGTCTCTTTAAGTTAAATGATTGAACCATAATTCAAAATTTATGTAATTCTTGAAGCTTTCAAGCAATGTTTAATTCAAGCATGACAGACGAAAAACATTGTATCAATAGCGCCATGGGTTCATTGGGTATATTTCATATAATCAAGTATCCAATCAGATAATGTGTGATCCATTGATAAGCGCTTTCCTCTCTGTTTGGAATATATGTGTTCATTCGTAATTTTCTTAAAGATACCTTTGCATATACAGTTGTATTTTCAATTTTGCGACATTGTTATAACTTCTAAAATCAAATTGCCTAATGCACAGTATAATCAGTTCCTATATTAAGTGCATATGTCATTAAAACTTATATTAAGTTGACATGTCATTAAAACGGTATCACTCTTTTGAATATATTCTCTGCGTCATCTTTTGTAAACACCTTTGGCCGGTAGTCACAACATGGTTTTAGCACAGAAAACAACTAATGTTCTAGTTGAAAACATTTGATTTTCAATAACTGTGCTCATAGCGAGGCCGGAATCAAAAAGTTTGGATTCACGCTTTACATAGTTCCATATTCATGCAAACTTTGAATGATAATGAGTGGCTTTTCTTCTGACTTTAATGTGGTGTTTTGACTCTGAGTTCAAGTTTTGTGGTACTTCAGTGTGTAGAAACATATTGTGATACCATCAGCCCTTTATGGTTGTGAAGTGTGGTCGAATATCAGAGCAAAATCTTTAAGAAAGCTAGATGTATTTCAACATTATTGTAACAAAACTCTGCAGGCTTTTCTCAGACGACACGGTCATGGATTAGCTCAAGTTTACTGGGTATAAAGAGAATTGTATCAGAAATTGACAAAAGGGAACTGAACTTTCTTGGTCAATTATGCATCTTCCAGAAAATGCAACATCTAAAAGAATATTTCTATTCAGATTATACCTATATCTTGCTAGAAAAGATGTTACAAAACAGAAAGGATTTATTAGTGATATATGTATCATTTCGCACAAATATAATGTTATTATATTTTATGAAATGTTTCTTAGAGACAAATTAGTTTCAAGAAAAGTACAATGGAGACAAATTATAAAAGATTCTACTCATAAGTATGAAAACGAGCGCTTCAGAACTTGTGCCATACTGACATGTCATAGAAAAGATTTTTAAAAATGTTCGAACTTCTATAAAACCCTCAACGTTGTGGCAGATTTCAAAGACAACAAGATAGGTACAGTTAATTACATCTTGCCAATATTCTGATAACAATTCCAAATAATACCATACAAGTTTGTAAACACTGCAGTTATGTTTTACACAGATGAAATAATCCATGCCTATATCTGCTGTCAGAGCACTGTGCCACATAAGGAAATCTTTTGGACACATATTATAAATAATTTTGACATTAGTCTTGGTAAAACAGTATGCCAGTGGATATTTTATTGACATTTATGTGTTTGTAATTATTATTTGTTTGTGTTATCCGCCTTGAGAGAGGGATCCGGAGACCTCGAATGCGCATGGCCAATTTTTCTTTGACTTGCTGAACCGTGGTTTGTCATGTATCGAGGCAAGAAATGAAATAAGCAGTTTAATAGATCTTGATGAGGTGAACGGTAATATAACTATGGTTAAGACTCGTGATGTTTCGTCGTGAAGCGTTCCCATCGAAAACTGCTATTTTGACCTTTTTTGAAACCAGAGTGGTTTCCTTAACATGCGCACATGTAGAAGTTTAACCTCGGCCAATGAGGCTTTTTATGGAATATTTTTAGCTGTGAGAAAGCAATGGGACTTTTTAAAAAAAATACGTATGAAGGATAACTTTATCAATTTTTCATAGTCCATATATCTCAGTTAATCCCAAATTTTACTATGTGACTTATAGATATATCGGGAATCACGGGCGAAAATGGGCACGAACCGGGCATTTGTCCAGACGCTCTGAGAAAAAACAGGTGAGTTTCACGCTGGGATGTGCTCTGCTTAAACAAAATCGTATACTGAGCAACTCTCAATGATCTAATTACACGACTGTTATATCAACATTATGAAATCATTCATTACATCAACTAATTATTCGTACACTCTGGGAGAGATCCGACTTCATTTTGATGTAATTACAACTTCCTTACACTAATACCTCTCGAAGAAAACACTTCAATACTTTGCACAGTTAACTAAATCAACAGGAGCGATCTAAATAAAATGCAAATGATTGCACAATATATCTTTGAAAACTTGAGAAATTGCCACAAATGTACGAAATGCCTCAAAATTTGTATTTAGGGACTTCCGTGTCTTTTTCCTATAATGGTTTTTCTAAAAACTGCTTAATTGGAAGATTTGATTCAGCAAAACACTTTTTGCTGGGTATTGTAGAAAGGTTAGGTGAACTTGTAGTAGTAAAAGTTTGATGAATCCTGATTTCTCAAACGGCAATTATTTTAGGGATATACATATATATATATATATATATATATATATATATATATATATATAGTGGACTATTATGTATATTTCACTTTGAGAGCCCAAATAACTCAATTGGAACATCGTTTCTATGACTATCTTACTAAAACTGTTTAAGTGGAAACTTTTATTCAGCAACACACTTTTCCGCTAGGTATTGTAGGAAGGGCAGGTGACCTTTTACCAGTAATAGTTTGGTGATTCCTGAATTATTAAACGGCACTAATTATTGGGATATATTAAAATAGGTACTTATCTATATTTTTCTTTCTGATACCAAGTAGCTCGGTTAGTATAGCGTCGCACTCATAATCTAATGATCGCGGGTTCGATGCCTGCCCGGGCCAACCAGGGCCAGCTGCCCTTGTGTGACCTTGGGAGAGACACTTAGCTCTCGTTACCTCGGCATCATACAGCCGAATAAAGTGCTGAAAGTGCCGTTGAAAACCAACAGACAACTAATTTGGATTATTATCTGGTAACATTGAACTAACTGGGAATAACAAAATAAAATGCACAGCAACCTGATTTTTGTAGCACTTTTGGACTGTTTTCCAAGGGATAAACAGTCTTGAGTTTAATCAGAATCGAAATGAAATCTACGGAGATACTGCCTAGCTTTGGCACAGCATTAATACGTCGTTCGGCAAATATTAGGAAAACATGACTCAGTCAGACTTTTTGAACACTGAGGCATAGTCTTTTATGATGATGTTGTTACCAAGAGCTCTTCAATATATATATATATATATATATATATATATATATATATATATATATATATATATATATATATATATATATATACCCCATCACATAGTACTAGACGTGATTTATAGGAGAGCATTAATTGTATCTTATGTTTCAGTAAGAAGCAGAACGACAAGGAAAGCAATTGCGAAAGTAAAATATCTGATGGCGATGGAGTCCATGTCAAGAAGCAAGGTAAAAACATAGTGGAAACAAATACTGTGAGTTGAAAAGCTGCACTATTGTATAAGGGTTCTCTGAAATAGAGAGTCTGTTCCTTAAGATTTTGTTCCTTTGTCAATCGTTACGGAAACATCTTTTCTTGAGGCTGTTATATCATGTTTTAACTTAATGCAACTAGCGTACTTTTAAAATACAGCTGGTGATTTTAAATTATAAATTCTCAACTAGTCTTTTCTGAAGCTTTCTTTTTACAGTTAAAGGTCTTTAGATAATGTATGTTGCAATTCTTACATTTATTAATTAATGGAACTTATCGACCAGGGAAGGCTATATATCTTTTCATATACCAACTTGTATGATTCTTTGTTTACTCTCTATTAATTCGAGTGTGAGGTCTTCATATGGAAAAAAGATATGCAATTCCAAGACAAAAAAGTCTCATTTGCCCTTGAAGTTCATTGTTTTTCTCCAGTCTATTAATTTCTTTGCTTTAATAATTGTTGAAAGATGACTACTAATCTTTTCCTCAGATCTTAATATTTTGTATCAAATATATGTAGTCTTTTTGAAGCAGCGATATTACACCAGTTTCGAGCTCACTTCTTTCACTATAATGATAGGTAAGTTTTCCTGAAAAGCAAGGATCGGCCTTGACTGAAAATATGCAACCTACATATTTGTAAATTCCTTATTGTCTCTTTGAGTTAAATGATTGAACCATAATTCAAAATTTATGTAATTCTTGAAGCTTTCAAGCAATGTTTAATTCAAGCATGACAGACGAAAAACATTGTATCAATAGCGCCATGGGTTCATTGGGTATATTTCATATAATCAAGTATCCAATCAGATAATGTGTGATCCATTGATAAGCGCTTTCCTCTCTGTTTGGAATATATGTGTTCATTCGTAATTTTCTTAAAGATACCTTTGTTTTTCTAAATCAAAATCCAGAGGATGTGTGCATATACAGTTGTATTTTCAATTTTGCGACATTGTTATAACTTCTAAAATCAAATTGCCTAATGCACAGTATAATCAGTTCCTATATTAAGTGCATATGTCATTAAAACTTATATTAAGTTGACATGTCATTAAAACGGTATCACTCTTTTGAATATATTCTCTGCGTCATCTTTTGTAAACACCTTTGGCCGGTAGTCACAACATGGTTTTAGCACAGAAAACAACTAATGTTCTAGTTGAAAACATTTGATTTTCAATAACTGTGCTCATAGCGAGGCCGGAATCAAAAAGTTTGGATTCACGCTTTATGTAGTTCCATATTCATGCAAACTTTGAATGATAATGAGTTTCTTTTCTTCTGACTTTAATGTGGTGTTTTGACTCTGAGTTCAAGTTTTGTGGTACTTCAGTGTGTAGAAACATATTGTGATACCATCAGCCCTTTATGGTTGTGAAGTGTGGTCGAATATCAGAGCAAAATCTTTAAGAAAGCTAGATGTATTTCAACATTATTGTAACAAAACTCTGCAGGCTTTTCTCAGACGACACGGTCATGGATTAGCTCAAGTTTACTGGGTATAAAGAGAATTGTATCAGAAATTGACAAAAGGGAACTGAACTTTCTTGGTCAATTATGCATCTTCCAGAAAATGCAACATCTAAAAGAATATTTCTATTCAGATTATACCTATATCTTGCTAGAAAAGATGTTACAAAACAGAAAGGATTTATTAGTGATATATGTATCATTTCGCACAAATATAATGTTATTATATTTTATGAAATGTTTCTTAGAGACAAATTAGTTTCAAGAAAAGTACAATGGAGACAAATTATAAAAGATTCTACTCATAAGTATGAAAACGAGCGCTTCAGAACTTGTGCCATACTGACATGTCATAGAAAAGATTTTTAAAAATGTTCGAACTTCTATAAAACCCTCAACGTTGTGGCAGATTTCAAAGACAACAAGATAGGTACAGTTAATTACATCTTGCCAATATTCTGATAACGATTCCAAATAATACCATACAAGTTTGTAAACACTGCAGTTATGTTTTACACAGATGAAATAATCCATGCCTATATCTGCTGTCAGAGCACTGTGCCACATAAGGAAATCTTTTGGACACATATTATAAATAATTTTGACATTAGTCTTGGTAAAACAGTATGCCAGTGGATATTTTATTGACATTTATGTGTTTGTAATTATTATTTGTTTGTGTTATCCGCCTTGAGAGAGGGATCCGGAGACCTCGAATGCGCATGGCCAATTTTTCTTTGACTTGCTGAACCGTGGTTTGTCATGTATCGAGGCAAGAAATGAAATAAGCAGTTTAATAGATCTTGATGAGGTGAACGGTAATATAACTATGGTTAAGACTCGTGATGTTTCGTCGTGAAGCGTTCCCATCGAAAACTGCTATTTTGACCTTTTTTGAAACCAGAGTGGTTTCCTTAACATGCGCACATGTAGAAGTTTAACCTCGGCCAATGAGGCTTTTTATGGAATATTTTTAGCTGTGAGAAAGCAATGGGACTTTTTAAAAAAAATACGTATGAAGGATAACTTTATCAATTTTTCATAGTCCATATATCTCAGTTAATCCCAAATTTTACTATGTGACTTATAGATATATCGGGAATCACGGGCGAAAATGGGCACGAACCGGGCATTTGTCCAGACGCTCTGAGAAAAAACAGGTGAGTTTCACGCTGGGATGTGCTCTGCTTAAACAAAATCGTATACTGAGCAACTCTCAATGATCTAATTACACGACTGTTATATCAACATTATGAAATCATTCATTACATCAACTAATTATTCGTACACTCTGGGAGAGATCCGACTTCATTTTGATGTAATTACAACTTCCTTACACTAATACCTCTCGAAGAAAACACTTCAATACTTTGCACAGTTAACTAAATCAACAGGAGCGATCTAAATAAAATGCAAATGATTGCACAATATATCTTTGAAAACTTGAGAAATTGCCACAAATGTACGAAATGCCTCAAAATTTGTATTTAGGGACTTCCGTGTCTCTTTCCTATAATGGTTTTTCTAAAAACTGCTTAATTGGAAGATTTGATTCAGCAAAACACTTTTTGCTGGGTATTGTAGAAAGGTTAGGTGAACTTGTAGTAGTAAAAGTTTGATGAATCCTGATTTCTCAAACGGCAATTATTTTAGGGATATACATATATATATATATATATATATATATATATATATATATATATATATATAGTGGACTATTATGTATATTTCACTTTGAGAGCCCAAATAACTCAATTGGAACATCGTTTCTATGACTATCTTACTAAAACTGTTTAAGTGGAAACTTTTATTCAGCAACACACTTTTCCGCTAGGTATTGTAGGAAGGGTAGGTGACCTTTTACCAGTAATAGTTTGGTGATTCCTGAATTATTAAACGGCACTAATTATTGGGATATATTAAAATAGGTTCTTATCTATATTTTTCTTTCTGACACCAAGTAGCTCGGTTAGTATAGCGTCGGACTCATAATCTAATGATCGCGGGTTCGATGCCTGCCCAGGCCAACCAGGGCCAGCTGCCCTTGTGTGACCTTGGGAGAGACACTTAGCTCTCGTTACCTCGGCATCATACAGCCGAATAAAGTGCTGAAAGTGCCGTTGAAAACCAACAGACAACTGATTTGGAATATTATCTGGTAACATTGAACTAACTGGGAATAACAAAATAAAATGCACAGCAACCTGATTTTTGTAGCACTTTTGGACTGTTTTCCAAGGGATAAACAGTCTTGAGTTTAATCAGAATCGAAATGAAATCTACGGAGATACTGCCTAGCTTTGGCACAGCATTAATACGTCGTTCGGCAAATATTAGGAAAACATGACTCAGTCAGACTTTTTGAACACTGAGGCATAGTCTTTTATGATGATGTTGTTACCAAGAGCTCTTCAATATATATATATATATATATATATATATATATATATACCCCATCACATAGTACTAGACGTGATTTATAGGAGAGCATTAATTGTATCTTATGTTTCAGTAAGAAGCAGAACGACGAGGAAAGCAATTGCGAAAGTAAAATATCTGATGGCGATGGAGTCCATGTCAAGAAGCAAGGTAAAAATATAGTGGAAACAAATACTGTGAGTTGAAAAGCTGCACTATTGTATAAGGGTTCTCTGAAATAGAGAGTCTGTTCCTTAAGATTTTGTTCCTTTGTCAATCGTTACGGAAACATCTTTTCTTGAGGCTGTTATATCATGTTTTAACTTAATGCAACTAGCGTACTTTTAAAATACAGCTGGTGATTTTAAATTATAAATTCTCAACTAGTCTTTTCTGAAGCTTTCTTTTTACAGTTAAAGGTCTTTAGATAATGTATGTTGCAATTCTTACATTTATTAATTAATGGAACTTATCGACCAGGGAAGGCTATATATCTTTTCATATACCAACTTGTATGATTCTTTGTTTACTCTCTATTAATTCGAGTGTGAGGTCTTCATATGGAAAAAAGATATGCAATTCCAAGACAAAAAAGTCTCATTTGCCCTTGAAGTTCATTGTTTTTCTCCAGTCTATTAATTTCTTTGCTTTAATAATTGTTGAAAGATGACTACTAATCTTTTCCTCAGATCTTAATATTTTGTATCAAATATATGTAGTCTTTTTGAAGCAGCGATATTACGCCAGTTTCGAGCTCACTTCTTTCACTATAATGATAGGTAAGTTTTCCTGAAAAGCAAGGATCGGCCTTGACTGAAAATATGCAACCTACATATTTGTAAATTCCTTATTGTCTCTTTGAGTTAAATGATTGAACCATAATTCAAAATTTATGTAATTCTTGAAGCTTTCAAGCAATGTTTAATTCAAGCATGACAGACGAAAAACATTGTATCAATAGCGCCATGGGTTCATTGGGTATATTTCATATAATCAAGTATCCAATCAGATAATGTGTGATCCATTGATAAGCGCTTTCCTCTCTGTTTGGAATATATGTGTTCATTCGTAATTTTCTTAAAGATACCTTTGTTTTTCTAAATCAAAATCCAGAGGATGTGTGCATATACAGTTGTATTTTCAATTTTGCGACATTGTTATAACTTCTAAAATCAAATTGCCTAATGCACAGTATAATCAGTTCCTATATTAAGTGCATATGTCATTAAAACTTATATTAAGTTGACATGTCATTAAAACGGTATCACTCTTTTGAATATATTCTCTGCGTCATCTTTTGTAAACACCTTTGGCCGGTAGTCACAACATGGTTTTAGCACAGAAAACAACTAATGTTCTAGTTGAAAACATTTGATTTTCAATAACTGTGCTCATAGCGAGGCCGGAATCAAAAAGTTTGGATTCACGCTTTATGTAGTTCCATATTCATGCAAACTTTGAATGATAATGAGTTTCTTTTCTTCTGACTTTAATGTGGTGTTTTGACTCTGAGTTCAAGTTTTGTGGTACTTCAGTGTGTAGAAACATATTGTGATACCATCAGCCCTTTATGGTTGTGAAGTGTTGTCGAATATCAGAGCATAATCTTTAAGAAAGCTAGATGTATTTCAACATTATTGTAACAAAACTCTGCAGGCTTTTCTCAGACGACACGGTCATGGATTAGCTCAAGTTTACTGGGTATAAAGAGAATTGTATCAGAAATTGACAAAAGGGAACTGAACTTTCTTGGTCAATTATGCATCTTCCAGAAAATGCAACATCTAAAAGAATATTTCTATTCAGATTATACCTATATCTTGCTAGAAAAGATGTTACAAAACAGAAAGGATTTATTAGTGATATATGTATCATTTCGCACAAATATAATGTTATTATATTTTATGAAATGTTTCTTAGAGACAAATTAGTTTCAAGAAAAGTACAATGGAGACAAATTATAAAAGATTCTACTCATAAGTATGAAAACGAGCGCTTCAGAACTTGTGCCATACTGACATGTCATAGAAAAGATTTTTAAAAATGTTCGTACTTCTATAAAACCCTCAACGTTGTGGCAGATTTCAAAGACAACAAGATAGGTACAGTTAATTACATCTTGCCAATATTCTGATAACGATTCCAAATAATACCATACAAGTTTGTAAACACTGCAGTTATGTTTTACACAGATGGAATAATCCATGCCTATATCTGCTGTCAGAGCACTGTGCCACATAAGGAAATCTTTTGGACACATATTATAAATAATTTTGACATTAGTCTTGGTAAAACAGTATGCCAGTGGATATTTTATTGACATTTATGTGTTTGTAATTATTATTTGTTTGTGTTATCCGCCTTGAGAGAGGGATCCGGAGACCTCGAATGCGCATGGCCAATTTTTCTTTGACTTGCTGAACCGTGGTTTGTCATGTATCGAGGCAAGAAATGAAATAAGCAGTTTAATAGATCTTGATGAGGTGAACGGTAATATAACTATGGTTAAGACTCGTGATGTTTTGTCGTGAAGCGTTCCCATCGAAAACTGCTATTTTGACCTTTTTTGAAACCAGAGTGGTTTCCTTAACATGCGCACATGTAGAAGTTTAACCTCGGCCAATGAGGCTTTTTATGGAATATTTTTAGCTGTGAGAAAGCAATGGGACTTTTTAAAAAAAATACGTATGAAGGATAACTTTATCAATTTTTCATAGTCCATATATCTCAGTTAATCCCAAATTTTACTATGTGACTTATAGATATATCGGGAATCACGGGCGAAAATGGGCACGAACCGGGCATTTGTCCAGACGCTCTGAGAAAAAACAGGTGAGTTTCACGCTGGGATGTGCTCTGCTTAAACAAAATCGTATACTGAGCAACTCTCAATGATCTAATTACACGACTGTTATATCAACATTATGAAATCATTCATTACATCAACTAATTATTCGTACACTCTGGGAGAGATCCGACTTCATTTTGATGTAATTACAACTTCCTTACACTAATACCTCTCGAAGAAAACACTTCAATACTTTGCACAGTTAACTAAATCAACAGGAGCGATCTAAATAAAATGCAAATGATTGCACAATATATCTTTGAAAACTTGAGAAATTGCCACAAATGTACGAAATGCCTCAAAATTTGTATTTAGGGACTTCCGTGTCTCTTTCCTATAATGGTTTTTCTAAAAACTGCTTAATTGGAAGATTTGATTCAGCAAAACACTTTTTGCTGGGTATTGTAGAAAGGTTAGGTGAACTTGTAGTAGTAAAAGTTTGATGAATCCTGATTTCTCAAACGGCAATTATTTTAGGGATATACATATATATATATATATATATATATATATATATATATATATATATATATATATATATATATATATAGTGGACTATTATGTATATTTCACTTTGAGAGCCCAAATAACTCAATTGGAACATCGTTTCTATGACTATCTTACTAAAACTGTTTAAGTGGAAACTTTTATTCAGCAACACACTTTTCCGCTAGGTATTGTAGGAAGGGTAGGTGACCTTTTACCAGTAATAGTTTGGTGATTCCTGAATTATTAAACGGCACTAATTATTGGGATATATTAAAATAGGTTCTTATCTATATTTTTCTTTCTGACACCAAGTAGCTCGGTTAGTATAGCGTCGGACTCATAATCTAATGATCGCGGGTTCGATGCCTGCCCAGGCCAACCAGGGCCAGCTGCCCTTGTGTGACCTTGGGAGAGACACTTAGCTCTCGTTACCTCGGCATCATACAGCCGAATAAAGTGCTGAAAGTGCCGTTGAAAACCAACAGACAACTGATTTGGAATATTATCTGGTAACATTGAACTAACTGGGAATAACAAAATAAAATGCACAGCAACCTGATTTTTGTAGCACTTTTGGACTGTTTTCCAAGGGATAAACAGTCTTGAGTTTAATCAGAATCGAAATGAAATCTACGGAGATACTGCCTAGCTTTGGTACAGCATTAATACGTCGTTCGGCAAATATTAGGAAAACATGACTCAGTCAGACTTTTTGAACACTGAGGCATAGTCTTTTATGATGATGTTGTTACCAAGAGCTCTTCAATATATATATATATATATATATATACCCCATCACATAGTACTAGACGTGATTTATAGGAGAGCATTAATTGTATCTTATGTTTCAGTAAGAAGCAGAACGACGAGAAAAGCAATTGCCAAAGTAAAATATCTGATGGCGATGGAGTCCATGTCAAGAAGCAAGGTAAAAATATAGTGGAAACAAATACTGTGAGTTGAAAAGCTGCACTATTGTATAAGGGTTCTCTGAAATAGAGAGTCTGTTCCTTAAGATTTTGTTCCTTTGTCAATCGTTACGGAAACATCTTTTCTTGAGGCTGTTATATCATGTTTTAACTTAATGCAACTAGCGTACTTTTAAAATACAGCTGGTGATTTTAAATTATAAATTCTCAACTAGTCTTTTCTGAAGCTTTCTTTTTACAGTTAAAGGTCTTTAGATAATGTATGTTGCAATTCTTACATTTATTAATTAATGGAACTTATCGACCAGGGAAGGCTATATATCTTTTCATATACCAACTTGTATGATTCTTTGTTTACTCTCTATTAATTCGAGTGTGAGGTCTTCATATGGAAAAAAGATATGCAATTCCAAGACAAAAAAGTCTCATTTGCCCTTGAAGTTCATTGTTTTTCTCCAGTCTATTAATTTCTTTGCTTTAATAATTGTTGAAAGATGACTACTAATCTTTTCCTCAGATCTTAATATTTTGTATCAAATATATGTAATCTTTTTGAAGCAGCGATATTACGCCAGTTTCGAGCTCACTTCTTTCACTATAATGATAGGTAAGTTTTCCTGAAAAGCAAGGATCGGCCTTGACTGAAAATATGCAACCTACATATTTGTAAATTCCTTATTGTCTCTTTGAGTTAAATGATTGAACCATAATTCAAAATTTATGTAATTCTTGAAGCTTTCAAGCAATGTTTAATTCAAGCATGACAGACGAAAAACATTGTATCAATAGCGCCATGGGTTCATTGGGTATATTTCATATAATCAAGTATCCAATCAGATAATGTGTGATCCATTGATAAGCGCTTTCCTCTCTGTTTGGAATATATGTGTTCATTCGTAATTTTCTTAAAGATACCTTTGTTTTTCTAAATCGAAATCCAGAGGATGTGTGCATATACAGTTGTATTTTCAATTTTGCGACATTGTTATAACTTCTAAAATCAAATTGCCTAATGCACAGTATAATCAGTTCCTATATTAAGTGCATATGTCATTAAAACTTATATTAAGTTGACATGTCATTAAAACGGTATCACTCTTTTGAATATATTCTCTGCGTCATCTTTTGTAAACACCTTTGGCCGGTAGTCACAACATGGTTTTAGCACAGAAAACAACTAATGTTCTAGTTGAAAACATTTGATTTTCAATAACTGTGCTCATGGCGAGGCCGGAATCAAAAAGTTTGGATTCACGCTTTATGTAGTTCCATATTCATGCAAACTTTGAATGATAATGAGTTTCTTTTCTTCTGACTTTAATGTGGTGTTTTGACTCTGAGTTCAAGTTTTGTGGTACTTCAGTGTGTAGAAACATATTGTGATACCATCAGCCCTTTATGGTTGTGAAGTGTGGTCGAATATCAGAGCAAAATCTTTAAGAAAGCTAGATGTATTTCAACATTATTGTAACAAAACTCTGCAGGCTTTTCTCAGACGACACGGTCATGGATTAGCTCAAGTTTACTGGGTATAAAGAGAATTGTATCAGAAATTGACAAAAGGGAACTGAACTTTCTTGGTCAATTATGCATCTTCCAGAAAATGCAACATCTAAAAGAATATTTCTATTCAGATTATACCTATATCTTGCTAGAAAAGATGTTACAAAACAGAAAGGATTTATTAGTGATATATGTATCATTTTGCACAAATATAATGTTATTATATTTTATGAAATGTTTCTTAGAGACAAATTAGTTTCAAGAAAAGTACAATGGAGACAAATTATAAAAGATTCTACTCATAAGTATGAAAACGAGCGCTTCAGAACTTGTGCCATACTGACATGTCATAGAAAAGATTTTTAAAAATGTTCGTACTTCTATAAAACCCTCAACGTTGTGGCAGATTTCAAAGACAACAAGATAGGTACAGTTAATTACATCTTGCCAATATTCTGATAACGATTCCAAATAATACCATACAAGTTTGTAAACACTGCAGTTATGTTTTACACAGATGGAATAATCCATGCCTATATCTGCTGTCAGAGCACTGTGCCACATAAGGAAATCTTTTGGACACATATTATAAATAATTTTGACATTAGTCTTGGTAAAACAGTATGCCAGTGGATATTTTATTGACATTTATGTGTTTGTAATTATTATTTGTTTGTGTTATCCGCCTTGAGAGAGGGATCCGGAGACCTCGAATGCGCATGGCCAATTTTTCTTTGACTTGCTGAACCGTGGTTTGTCATGTATCGAGGCAAGAAATGAAATAAGCAGTTTAATAGATCTTGATGAGGTGAACGGTAATATAACTATTGTTAAGACTCGTGATGTTTCGTCATGAAGCGTTCCCATCGAAAACTGCTATTTTGACCTTTTTTGAAACCAGAGTGGTTTCCTTAACATGCGCACATGTAGAAGTTTAACCTCGGCCAATGAGGCTTTTTATGGAATATTTTTAGTTGTGAGAAAGCAATGGGACTTTTTAAAAAAAATACGTATGAAGGATAACTTTATCAATTTTTCATAGTACATATATCTCAGTTAATCCCAAATTTTACTATGTGACTTATAGATATATCAGGAATCACGGGCGAAAATGGGCACGAACCGGGCATTTGTCCAGACGCTCTGAGAAAAAACAGGTGAGTTTCACACTGGGATGTGCTCTGCTTAAACAAAATCGTATACTGAGCAACTCTCAATGATCTAATTACACGACTGTTATATCAACATTATGAAATCATTCATTACATCAACTAATTATTCGTACACTCTGGGAGAGATCCGACTTCATTTTGATGTAATTACAACTTCCTTACACTAATACCTCTCGAAGAAAACACTTCAATACTTTGCACAGTTAACTAAATCAACAGGAGCGATCTAAATAAAATGCAAATGATTGCACAATATATCTTTGAAAACTTGAGAAATTGCCACAAATGTACGAAATGCCTCAAAATTTGTATTTAGGGACTTCCGTGTCTCTTTCCTATAATGGTTTTTCTAAAACTGCTTAATTGGAAGATTTGCATTAAGCAAAACACTTTTTGCTGGGTATTGTAGAAAGGTTAGGTGAACTTGTAGTAGTAAAAGTTTGATGAATCCTGATTTCTCAAACGGCAATTATTTTAGGGATATACATATATATATATATATATATATAGTGGACTATTATGTATATTTCACTTTGAGAGCCCAAATAACTCAATTGGAACATCGTTTCTATGACTATCTTACTAAAACTGTTTAAGTGGAAACTTTTATTCAGCAACACACTTTTCCGCTAGGTATTGTAGGAAGGGTAGGTGACCTTTTACCAGTAATAGTTTGGTGATTCCTGAATTATTAAACGGCACTAATTATTGGGATATATTAAAATAGGTACTTATCTATATTTTTCTTTCTGACACCAAGTAGCTCGGTTAGTATAGCGTCGGACTCATAATCTAATGATCGCAGGTTCGATGCCTGCCCAGGCCAACCAGGGCCAGCTGCCCTTGTGTGACCTTGGGAGAGACACTTAGCTCTCGTTACAGCCGAATAAAGTGCTGAAAGTGCCGTTGAAAACCAACAGACAACTGATTTGGAATATTATCTGGTAACATTGAACTAACTGGGAATAACAAAATAAAATGCACAGCAACCTGATTTTTGTAGCACTTTTGGACTGTTTTCCAAGGGATAAACAGTCTTGAGTTTAATCAGAATCGAAATGAAATCTACGGAGATACTGCCTAGCTTTGGCACAGCATTAATACGTCGTTCGGCAAATATTAGGAAAACATGACTCAGTCAGACTTTTTGAACACTGAGGCATAGTCTTTTATGATGATGTTGTTACCAAGAGCTCTTCAATATATATATATATATATATATACCCCATCACATAGTACTAGACGTGATTTATAGGAGAGCATTAATTGTATCTTATGTTTCAGTAAGAAGCAGAACGACAAGGAAAGCAATTGCGAAAGTAAAATATCTGATGGCGATGGAGTCCATGTCAAGAAGCAAGGTAAAAATATAGTGGAAACAAATACTGTGAGTTAAAAAGCTGCACTATTGTATAAGGGTTCTCTGAAATAGAGAGTCTGTTCCTTATGCTTTTATGGATTTTAAAATTGTGATGGAAAATTCTTTTCTTCAGTCTGTTATATCATGTTTTAACTTAATGCAAAAAGCGTACTTTTTAACAACACCGGAGTTTTTAAATTATAAATTCGCAACTAATTTGGTAACTTTGAATTCATCATTTGCTCAAACGTTCACCGTTACAATACTTGGGCCCGTTCGTGGAGAGTTTCAAAATACATAATTTCTTTTGAGTAATTAGCACTGTATGTAGTTCCAGTTAAGTAGTTTATTAAGGAAATGTTGCGAATTTTACCTGTATTCTTGCTGCTGCTTTTTTTGTTTTCTCTCTCTTTTTTGTTTTTAGCTCATACTGTAAATAATTGATATATTAATTAATACCAGCATAAATAAGGCCAATAACATATGTATAAACGTTCTTAATAAATACTAATACTAACCGTGTGTGACCAAACTCTTATCACTGGTTTCAGTAAAGTTTAATTTTCGATCAAAGTGTTCAGTTTAAAACGTAGTTATGTACAATATGGTGTGCAAACTTTATAAATAGCATAAAGCTAAATTTACAGGTTGTCGACCAGATTTTTTTTAACATGTTTGTTTTCTGTATCTATCTTGAACTTTTTGTGCAAATCTGATCATTACTGATTTATTACCCTCTTTATCACAGGTGTGTTGAACAACAAAAACAGATACCCTAAAGTGAACTCGTAAGTCTCACAAACAATCATTATTTCGAAATAGGAGGAAATATTAGGGTGAGATAAAGAATTGTTTCAAATTTATTTGTTGCACTCTTTAGAAAAATACTTCTTCTGTTTTCTTCATCACTTAATCGGTTACAATTGTTATTATTATTAGTAATACCAGTAGTGCTAAAAGGGGTGTTATTTTTTGTAACAGTATTACATATTTAAAATCACTATTTTATTAACATTTTTTATATTATTATTTGTATCGTATAAATAATACTAACAGTAGTAGGAGTAGGAGGAGGAATGTTTATTAAAAGTTTATAACATTATCCCATTTACAAGTGTAATAAATATGTACAAACAACATATTTATCCAAATTTATACAATATCTTTTATTATCTCCCACCAGCAAGGTAAGGTCAATACCAACAACTAGATGGGTCAATCATGGAGATAACATCGAAGAGCGAGTTAAATTTAGAGATGGTATTAATGAGACTTCAGATGATGATAGGCAAGGTTAGTGCAAAGACATCTACCCCAACACCGCATCTCTGTCCCCAAAACAAAAGAAAAACAGCCATGCGTGAAATATTTTTTTTTTTAAAAAAGAAAATAAACAAACAACACCATCAGTCTATGAATTGAACACATAGAAAAAGGATTTGTTGTCTTACATTGTCCTCATCATCTTTCTATGCGGAAATATGTTGCCCGAAAAAAGAAACGTCTATGTTGGTATATACGTATTTGCAGCACAATGCCCATGGGAATAACAGACCAAAGCAATGATATGCTTAAAGATTTATTTTTGTAGATCTTAAATTATATTGACCTTTTGTAATTTTTTCTGAAGCTTTCTTTATAATGTTAAAGGTCGTTAGATAATGTGTGTTGCAATTCTTACATTTATTAATTAAAGGAATATATACCAACTTGTATGATTCTTTGTTTACTCTATTAATTCAAGTGTGAGGTCTTTATATGGAAAAGAGATATGCAATTTCCAGAACAAAAAAAGTATCATTTGTCCTTGAAGTTCATTATTTTTGTCGGGTCTATTAATTTCTTTGTTTTAAATAATTGTTGAAAGATGCCTATTAATCTTTTCCTCAAATCTTAATATTTTGTATCAAATATACGTAGTCTCGTCGAAGCAGCTATATTTCGCCATTTTCGAGGGTACTTTTTTCACTATAATGATAGGTAAGTTTTCCTGAAAAGCAAGGATCGGTCATGTCTGATCAATGCAACCTAGATATTTGTAAATTCATATGGTATCTTTGAGTTAAATGATTGAACCATGATTCAAAATTTATGTAATCCTTGAAGGTTTCAAACAATGTTTAATTCAATCATTACGGACGAACAATATTCTATTAATAGCGCTATGGGTTCATTGGGTATATTTCATATAATCAAGCATACAAACAGATAATGTGTGATCCATTAATCAGCGCTTTCCTCTCTGTTTGGAATATATCTGTTAATTTGTAATTTTGTTAAAGATACCTTTGCTTTTCTAAATCGGAATTCAGTGGATTTGTGCGTATAGCTGATTGGTAAATTCCATTTGCCTAGCCAATGAGTTCTCCTGCATGTCGAGCCCTTACCATCGACCTTGTTACATCCGTGTGGCGAATAAAATATGTTTAAACTTTCTTAATAAATACTAACCAAACTCTTCTCACTGGATTAAGTAAATTTCAATTTTCGATCAAACTGTTGAGTTTTAAAAGTAGTTACGTACAATATGTTGTGCAAACTTCACGCTTTATCTAATTCCATATTCAGACAAAACTGGAATGCTAATGAGTTTCTTTTCTTGCGACTTTAATTTGAAGTTTTGAGTCTGAGTTCAAGTTTTGTGCTTGGAAAATCAGGTTACCACTAGGCCTAGTCACTATGTTAGTCCTTGTGTATTCTATGTAAGAATGCTCGAGACCATTAACTGCTATCCTCGCGTTCCATAGGTAACAAATTAGTAACAACGTATCTGCAATATGAAACACTGAAAGAAACTACCGAATCCAATAGAATCATGTCAAAGGGAGAGTTGCCAATGGTATCTGTTAAACTCCATTGCCCGGGCAAATATTTCCGGAGAAGCGATTTGCATATTGAGTTTGTGTTAGACCGAGTAGGGGCAGAAAAATTGATCTATGGAAATTTTAAATGATCCCTTTATGTATGTGTGTAACTCTATCGCACACACAGCTATATATATATACATGACCTATTCTCTTTGCTTACTCTATTACTCTATCTTTAAAGGTGATTTATGCCACCTAACATTAAGTTTATAGGTAATCCTTTACATAAAGTCATAGCTAAACTTTCTTGCAAAGCAAAGGTGGGTCATAAACTGATGAATGGAACAAAGTTATTTGTACATTCCTTTTTTGTTGCGTAAGTATAAAACGATTTAACCATTATTCAAAATGTATGTAAACCCCCGAAGTCTCACACATTAAGGATAGAACATTGTTATTATCATCTTTAGTATCTTAGGTATTTTGTAATATTTGTCCTTGACTGCACTGAAAATGTTTGAGGATTTCACCACATTGTTTTATATCTTAAAATGAAATGGCATAAGACTCAGTTTATGTGTTGCCGTATTAGGTTGATACTGAATATTATAAGAATTGTTTCACTGTCACGAATATATTCAGGATCCCGGTGGCCGATTGGCTCAGGCACTCGCCTTTACAGACATCTCACCTCTGTCCACGTGGGTTCCAGTCTCAGCTCGGCCAACGTGGATATGTGAGAAAGTTTGCCAGTAGTTTCCCGTGGGTCGGTGGTTCTTCTTCGATCAAATATACTGGCCGCCACGTATAGCCTATCATGTGCTAAAAAGTGGCGTTAAGCCCATAACAACGAATATATTCTCTCACTCACCTTTTGTAAGATGGTAATCCTGTAGTTAAAAATTGTCTAAGCACAGAAACTGAACTTCAGCCCAAATTGCAGAATTATCAATGTTCCATGGCTATGATTCTCAAGAGGCTTGAATCACGAACATATTACAATTAATTATTTGTTTCACTCTATATTTTATGCAAAACTTTAATGATATTTAGGGACTCCTAACATGTTTGTCAATTTGGAATTTTTACGCTGAGTACAAGTTTTATGCTTTAACAGTTTCGGGACCACGGGAGCTAGTTATTATGGAAATAGTCATGTTGATGAGCAGACGCGGTAGCTCACTTGGTCGTGCATCGGACTCGTAATCCATTGGTCGCGGACTCGATACCCCCCAATCCAGCCTGAAACTGCACCTTTGGTTTGTACATAGACAAGGCACTTATCTCCCATTTCCAAAGGATGGTATAATGTAGCAGAAGAAAGTATTGAAAGTGCCATTAAAAGTCATCTAAACTACCTGTGACAGATATGCCCGAAGTTAGTATATCCACTTCATGAGGAACCACGATTCTGGCAACAAACTCGATCAGTTAGAATTGACATTAAATGACACTCATGCTAAACTTTGCCGCTTATTAGATGATTGTAAAATTTATTTCCAAGCAATGACACCACTAACCACTTTGGTCTTTGACTTCCATACCATAAAAGAGAGGACAGTGTGTGCAGTTTGAGAGCGTAACAGCTTCTGTTGATTATAATATCTTTGACAAACAGCTTGAGCTTGAAAGCGCCGTGAACATGCATGCACTTCTTCTTAGCAGACTTCATTCTGGAAAATATGTTTCTGAGAATGTAACATGTACACCGACTCAACTCTATGCGATGGTTTACAGGTTGAAAATTTTACACAGAACAGTCTTTCTGTGATATTCAATCATAAATATAAAACGCTGTTAAACTATTCCCACAGAAGCAATGTAATATTGATAAATCAGTTTTCTCTTTTTGTCTTTTTTCAAGCGTCTTTTTGTTATTTATCATGATCTTTTATTAGAACACTAAAGATCTCTTCAAAAATGTTAAGTTTAATTTGATAAAATATGCACGACCTTCAAGGAAACTTCAAATTCATAACCGTATTATATAGAAACATCACGCGACGAAAATGAAGTTACGAACAGCAGGAATACTTTTTTGGCCTTAGTTAAAAATATAGCTTTCACTGCTGAAGTAGATCTAATTGGTACAGTTTTATCATACTTCTTTGCTATGAGATTGTGACTGTTCTGTATAAATAGTATCCAGAGATAGAACATTTATAATTTCCAAACTACACTCGTTCGAAGTACCTCCTCGTTATTGTAATGATAAAGTTGTGAAATGTATGGCTTTATTTCAGCAAAAAGTGTTTGTAACATTGCAGAAATAATTCTTTTTTTTTCAAACAACACTCCTAATTCTGCAGAAATGCCAAACAAAGGACCTGTTAGGTTCCGTTTTAAAACTAGTATATCAACGTGTATCAAATATATTGATTACGGGACTGACCAGGAAAAACCTGCAATATAAAACATTTCGTTGATCTCTTTCTTATATCTCTTCATTGTCACCTTTGTGGCTTAACAGCAACAGCCAATGTTGTCTGTTGTATTTGTTTAGTGTGTATCCTTAAGTATTTTCTACTTTGCCAATATGATTTGATCAATACACCGTCAAACTGAGATGGTGCAGGAGGAATAGCAACTTTTAAATTACCTCATAATGATTTTTGAACAAGCAAGCGTGTTGTATTCAGTAAGAGGTGCCGTGTCTAACAAGATATTTCTGAGAATGTATTAGATTTGACGACCTAATGCGATGGCTTTCTGTGTAGAGTGTCGTCCACTGTCACTACTACAAGTTTTTCCTGAGTGACACATTCAAGCATGTTATGTCCACCGTATACAAAAAGATCCTTTTGCATTCTTTTTTAGTGTTGAGTACTGCCAATTTGTAAAACCTCGGTTTTTATATAATTTATGTACCTAGCAGTGTTGTTATACCAAGTTGAAAAGTTTGACATGTCAGAATTTAACCTAGTGTCAATTTCGTCAATACTTGCATTCGTACTTAAACAGCTGTGACATCCGCAAACATAAACATATCAGCATGGTCCGATACCTAGGGAAGGTCGTTGATAAACAGTAAAAAGAAAAGACCTAATGAGAATGAGTCGTTTGCCATTTCACCACGGGGTCGATACATTACTTGTCATCATACTTTGTTATAAAAATAGATTTACAATGGAAGATTTAACTTTGTCAGTCTAAGGGTATGATCTTTTAATCAACTATTATGTAGCGCAAGTTTGGGAAACATTTAAAGTTGTTCAATCCTACATTATTGCACAATCTTTTATGTCTGGCAGTGAACATTGTTTTTACAGAATATTAGTAAAATATATTGTCTCAAATTGTACGCTAAAAATATTTACAAGCTATTATTTGGATTAAATAGTTTTTAATCATGCCGATTACACTTCTTCCCCAACTTTTTTTTCTTTTCAAATGTGCTTCATTTCTTTGAGATGTATCAAGATATAATATTTATAGTCAATCATTTAAGTAAAAGTATGGCTAAACTTTCATCCAAAGCAAACATGGATCACACGGATAAAACAAACCAAGAAATTTGTAAATTCCTATTGTGTGTGAAGTATGAAAATATTTACCCATTATTCAAAATTTATGTAACCCTCGAAGTCTCATACTCTGTTATCTCATGTTTTACGGAGAGAACACATTTTGCTATTATGTAGCTTTAGTATTTTTAGAATGTTTAAAATGCATTTTGTAATATTTGTCTATGACTGCATTGAAAATATATAAGGATTTTACAACATTGGTATGGTATAAGGATGAGTTTCATAGGCTACCATATTAGGTTCATATGTTATAGAAATTGTTTTATTGACACGAGTATATTCTCTCGCTCACCTTAAGTAAAGATCTGGCCCTGTAGTTCAAACTGCCCAAGCACAGAATTGAATTTTAGTTTAAGTTGCAGAAATATCAGCTTTCCATAGCTATTTTCCTAGTGAGGCTTGAATTACGAAAAAAATGTTTTTCCTTATTTATTTCACTCTATATGTTATACAAAATTTCAATGATATTGATGGACTCTTTGCATGTTTGTCAACTTGGATTTTTACTCTGAATTCATATTTTGTGCTTTGACAGTTTCATGACCAGGGGCCTAGTTACTATGGAAATAGTCATGTTCATAATGAGCCGCGGTAGTTCAAATGATCGTGTGTAAGACTCTTACTTTAAGGGTAGTGGGTCGATATCCGCCCAGGCCAGCCTGGGACGGCTGCTTCTGTATGTCTTTAAGGAAGGCACTTAGCTCTAATTTCTCAGTGATGATATAGCCAAATAAAATAATGAAATTGTCGTTATAAAGCATTAAAACAACCTTCTGACAGATGTATCCGCAGTGAATATATGCACTTGTTCAGAACCTGTGATTCTTTGCAATAAACTCGATCAACTAGCATTCACTTTAAAGGACACTCGTGCAAACTTTTGCTGCTTGTTAGACAATTGCGATTTTTTTCTGCGCATTGACACCACTGAACACACTAATAGTTGAATTACATACTGTAAGAGGGAGGACCATATGCGCAAATCGAATGCGTAACAATTTTGTTTATCATAATATCGTTGACAAACAAATTCAGCTACAAAGCAACTCGAACATGAATGCGCCTCATCTTGAGTTACAGACGTCGTCTAGGACAAATATGTTTTTGAAAATGCATCATACACTCCGACTCATCTCGATGAAATGGTTTACGGGGGAAAATCTGCCATGTAATGATCTTTCTATGGATATTAAATCATAAATATAAAACGTTCTGTTCAAGTATCCCCAAAAAGCAATGTAGTATTGATTCATCATTTTGTGTCTTATTTAAAAATAGGATATATATATATATATATATATATATATATATATATATATATATATATATATATATATATATATATATATATATATATATATCACTGACTTTAATTAGAACAGTAAAGTTCCCTTCACAAATTTTCCAGTTGAATTTTATAAAATGTATGCGCTACCTTTTAAGAAACTTCAAAATCGTAACCGCATAATATATGTACGTCACGCGCTGAAAATCAAGTTATGAACAGTAGGAACACTTGTTTGACCTTAGTTGAAAATATAACTTTCACTGCTGGAGTACATCTAATTGGCACAGTTTTATACGATGTCTTTGCTGTGATTTTTTTATTGTTTTATACAAATAGTGTCTAGAGATAGAACATATATCATTTACAAAATACTCTCAATCGAAGTTTCTCAGCTTTACTGTGGTGATAAAGTTGTGCAATGCATCGTTTACTTTCGTCAACAATGTTTGGTTATATTGCAGAGTTACAGGTGATATGATATGGCAGTGCTCTTTCAATTAACAATTCTCCCCATATTGAAGATAAGAAACTTTCATATGTTGGATTTTCATTGCAAAAGTTGATTTGTGTACATTTGAGAAAGTTCTTTTTGTTCCTTTTTTTCAATCTGTAGAAATGACTCGGTAAATTTTCTTTTAAAACTTGTATAACAACTTGAGTCGATTATAGGACTGACCAGGGAAAAACTGCAGTATAAAACTTAACCGTATAAAATAGGCAAGTCAGATGCCAAAAATCAAATAACAAACAGTTGAACTAATTTTTTACACCAGTCAATTTATAGCTTTTCTTTGTTATGAAAATAAAAACGTATAATCTCCCAAAATAGATTAGGTGTCAGGAGGAAAAATATTTCTACGCTAGTTTTCTAAGATCTTCATGCAAGGTATGCATGATAAATTAACTCATATCTGGTCAAACTGTACAGCTCTTTTCATGTTCATCCTTCTCAATGATCATTTGTTTTGTACTTGTCTGTCTTTAATTAAAGCTGTACATAAGCTACAAAATCCTTTTATAGTTAAACTCTAAACCCCTACCTTTTACTTTGCATTTATTGAAAATAAAAAAGATTTTCGTCTTTTCATCATGGAATATTGAGTGTTATAACGCGTCTCAACCTTTTATCTGATCTTCTAATTACAGTATATGCTAACCTTGCAAAAACACAGAAAGCGTCCTATTCATTGTTTGTCGTCTATTTTGTTGAGTCAACATTTTGTTCTGAATCTGCCTACTTGCTGAGAAAGAATCGTTCTCCTCTCCAGGAATGGGCCGATGCATTACTTGCATTACATCGCTGTAAAAATAGATTGAGATTTGGAGGATTTGCCTTTTTTTTGTTTGAGAATATAATCTTTCATGAACTATATACTAGCACAATTTTGGGGAACATATAAAGGCGATTGACCCCACTTCAGAGTACTGTTATTGCTGGGAATAAAATTGTCTGGTATAATATATGTGAAATATTGTGTCACAAATGTGGATACAACCTTATTCGGCCTATTAACTGTGTTGTTTAAAAAAGTGTTGAACAATAAGTATTCAACTTTATTCCCAGACATTATATTTGGTTTTATCAAATGTGCATACTCACTTTGAAATTTAGCAGGAATATTACACTTTGGTGAGGATATTTTAATCACATACAACGTTTTAATACTTATATATTCATCCAAACTTTCAGTGGTAATGACTCTTTGTACGATTTTTTATTTGGAGTTTCGATTCTGAGTTAACGTTTTCTGCTTTGAAAGTTTGCTGACCATGGCGCCTAAGTTACTATTGTAATAATCCTTGTGTATCCAAAGTAAGTATGCATGAGAGCAGGTCCTTTGATTCTTGCGTGAGCAAGAATAGCGGTATTCTGAAGGGAACAAATGAATAGCAACATCATCTGATATTTAAAACACTAGAAACCACTTTTCTTAAATCAAATTTTAATAGACGCACTCGAGAGGGATGGTCGGTCATGGTGTTTGTTAAACTACATTACTGCCTGATTGTGTCAGACAGAGTAGCGGCACGAAAAGAAATTTATATGTTACACACACACACACACACACACACACACATATGAACATAACACTAAACACAAAATAAATTGTTGATTATCACATTCGGCCTTTAGTGGAAAAACTGCCTTCATATGTCTAAGATATAACGGACTATCTCAACAAAACACTGAAAGCTAAGCTTCTAGATAACACTCGCCTCGTAACTATGGACTTCTGTTCCTTATACAACAACATCCCACACGAGGAAGGTATCACAGCCTGCAAGGAAGCATGGGACGGTCAACATGATCCTTCCCCACCTACATACTATTTGGTAAAACTCTTAACGCATGTTCTTAAGTTTAACAATTCTGAATTCAACAAGCGACACTTACTACAAATTAATGAACTGCAGTGGGCACTAAATGGCTCGTTTGTATGCCAATATATTTATGGAAAGACTCGAGCAAAAGCTCCTCAACGATGCATCCTATAGACTTCTAAGCTGGTGCAGATTTATTGACGACATAGAATCAAAATGGAGCGAAACGGACGACAATTTCAAAATATTTATTGAATTCACCAATAACTTACATCCTACTATTAAATGTACGTCAGAGTCATCAAACAGGTCCAACATTTTTTTGGATACTCAATCTACCCTCCTGGAGGGGAACATAGAAACTGACCTATATTCTAAACCAACTGACTCTCACCAGTATCTACTCCCAACCAGCTGCCACCGCCAACACGTAATAAAAAAATCATCCTTACGGTAAGTGCATTCGCGCCAAATGCATATGCTCTAATCCGGCTACCTTTGAAAATAGACTCGGAGAGCTCGAGGGGCACCTTAGAGGGAGAGGATACAGAAATAGCTATATCGAGGAGGCTATTAAAAAAACTAGACTCCTCTATAGAGGAACCCTCCTGAAATATAAAACCAAGAAAACCAACGCGTCCACTTCGTGGTTACTTTCCACCCCGATGCCCCAAAGTTACGACAGATAATTCGGAAGCATTGGAACTAGATTGAATTCTCCGAACATCGAAAGGGCATTTTTCAAGAAGTTCCTATGGTTGCGTACCATAGACCTAAACATCTGAAGGATCATCTGGTATGTGCCAAGGTAACTTCAAACAAGACCACAGTGTCAGGTACATATTGCTGCAAAGACAAGTGTTGCCTAATTTGCAAACATATGCCCGAGACCAAATCGTTCAGAAGTTCGACGACAGGAGTTAGCTACACTATCAATCAGAAGTTAGGATACGAAACAAAATGTAATCTATCTTCTAACATGCAAGATCTGTGGCACTCAATATGTTGGCGAAGCCGTTGATTTCAGAAAACGAATGAATAATCACAGGATCCACATTCGCAACAAAATCAACGCGAAACTCACCAACCACTACAATTCGACTGGGTATTCAGTCGAGTCCCTCGAGATTCCACCGATTGATTCTAACCTGGGGTGGACCGATCTAGAACACACACGTAAGGAACGATATTCGATACTTGAATTGAAAACTCACGGGGAGTTCGGCCTAAATGAAAAACTCTAACCTTCCTATTGCAATATTATCAAAACTACAGCCAGGCATCAGTTTATCAGACATACGCATTTTTTGCGATAATATTTACCCAAGTAATTATTCCATAACTCTTTACACGTATAATTGGTATTCTTCTTCTTTTTTTTCTTCTTCTTCTTCTTTTTTTTTCTTCTTCTTCTTCTTTTATTATTATTATTATTATTATTGTTATTATTGCTATCACTATCATTATTATTATTATTATTACTATTATTATTATTATTATTATTTAAACTCTTCTCCATTATCCCGCTATACCATGCTCTTGACATACTTCCTTAGTACCTCCATGCATAACTGTACATGGATATGATTTCCTTTGCACATTTTGATGATGCGTTGATTATATGGACTCAGTCCTTTGTTCTAAGCCTGGAATTAGGTCAAAATCCTTTGGTCATCTGCTTGATACGCACGATAAACACTTTTTTGAAGATTTTGTACACAACTTTGTTGGTCTGATGGCAGCATAACATAGATATGTAGTTTACCCTTTTTAGACCGTTTTAAATGTTGTCTTTCTTTCTTTCTTCTATTATGTATCCTTTGTTTGTTTATTTTCCCATCATTTAAACATGTAGTAGTCAAGAATTCTTCTTGGCTTTTGTGTTTAGTGTTTGTTTTGTGGATGTAAATTGTTTCTTCCTCTGACGAAGAGCTTGTTAAGCTCGAAACGTTGGGAAGCTGTTTTGTATTTGTACCGTTATCAATTTTTGTGACATTATATATATATATAAATGCAACAGACTCTCATCAAACAGTGTGACACTAGTTTTTTTAACTAGCCTATGCACTTTCGACTCTCACTGAGTGTTTGTCAAAAGAAAACAAAAAACAGAGACAATACAAACAATAAACACAATAGAAATCGTTGAAATTACATGACCATGTCTAATCGAAGTATTGTTTGAAAATGTTTGCTGTCATGCCTAGTTAATTTCAACTCAGATTATCTTAATCAATTCCTAGCATACGCTATACCTAGCTGGATCCAATGCAAGGTTATATTCAATTATAGCATATTTCACTTCTGGAATTGACAATTTTACGAGAACATACAAATTACAATAATCCCATACTTGCGGGGAAAAGTCTTTCATTCCAGAAGGACAAACGTCACTGTTTAAAGCATTTTGGAATATTTAATTGGAAAACTAAATATGGAACTATTGTCAGCTAAATAAATAATCTGGGATTTGATAACTTTAAACTTTCCTCTAATCTTCAATTTATATGTATGCACCTTTTGAGTGTACCATTTCAGTTATATATATATATAATTGTTGCATAACTAGGTCATCGAACCTCATTTATATACCAACGGAAGTCCCAAATATGCAATGAATAAATATACGTTATATTCAGTGATCTGTCTCTTCACCAGAACTTCCAAACGACCTATTTTCTTTCAAATAGTTGCTGCATTATGACTGTTTTTTGCGTGAAGACAATGTTAATCCGTAAATCATAATATCTTTAAATACACACAAATCAGCAAATTAAAGAAACTGGTAATATTTTACCAGAAAATTTTACATTTCAAGCCCTCTACTCCTTCAATTTTATTTATGTATTTCAAATACATATTGCTTAACGTGAATATATCAGTGTATCACTTATTTTCTTTACTAAAATTCACATTGTTTCTACAAATTAGAGAAAAGAACTAAACAAAGGCACATAATAAATACACTTTGTGGACTTATTACAAACTCCCATACTTAAAAATATATCCGTCTTGATTTCATGACAAACTTTCTTTCGATATAGGTTCTGCTGTGGGCAGAAAATCTTCTCTTTTAGAATCCGATAAAAACTTCAAAAAATCCTATGTTATATTTTATCTCATCTTCGACAGCACTCGCAAAATAAACCAAGACAAAACAGTGCTATAGACGAGGAGTTTAGCTTTTCCATACTGTCTATCACATTGGAATATCTACTATTATCTAAAGGCTACTGGGAATAGGTCCGTTCATAACTGGCATGCAATTACTCAACTCTGTACAATGCTTTGTCATAGTAATTATGTGCTCATCAGTTAAGATATATGCATAATTACAGATCTAAGCTCGAAGTTATGGGCAACTTAATGTTAAGTTATTTGATATGTCCTTATTAAGTCAAGTCATAAAGTATCACACCAAGCAACTGTACTGGTGAATTCAAACATTCGTGCCTATCAATAACTAAAACTATTAATAGTACTACTCATCATTGTTGTCTTCTTAATTATCCTCATCATCACATTATCTTTACTATAGTTGTTATTATTAGTATTATTATTAAATATTATTATTATTAGTAGTGGTAGTAGCAGCAGCATTAGTATCATTATTATTATTTCAGTGTCTTTATACAACAAAGACCTATGGAACAGTCCAAGAACTAATATTGTATTTATAGCTACCATGGAACAGTTGCCACTAAAATGAAATTGAAGATGATTGCAGCAAACTTTCGCAATAAAAAGCGTTTCTATTTTTCTAAATTCTGAAATATCTATTTTTATTGATTTATAGCATACATTTCATAAGTGATAATGTTCATATATATATATATATATATATATATATATATATATATATATATATATATATATATATATATATATATATATATATATATGATAACGAGGATAGAAATTACAAACACATCATTCATGTTTCATTTATATATTACATCTTTTCTATCATCCTCAGATCAAAGTTTGCTAGAGATTTCCAAAAGTTTCAATCTACATGTGGAGCTTGCCAAAGAAACAGAAAAACAACTAGAACTATTGAGACACATGGATGTTAAACAGTATCAGATAGAGGAAATCACAGCGAAATTAAGTAAACCTGAACAAACTGAAACCTTAATCATCTTTGACGAACTATACATTCCCACTGTCCCTTTTTCAGAGAAGATGTTAAGCAACATCATGCCTCTTGTATCGTAAGTTTCTGTTAATCATAGGTCTTTAGATTAATCTTGGGTCATATATTTGCAAAATTCAAACAGCGACGTTTACTTTTCGTTCGACAGTAAAGATCTCTCCTGTATAGTTACACACGCAGCTCATACAAGAACTTAATTTTCTTTGAGACGAAATCAATTTTGACAATATGGTTACTATGATATAACTTAAATAACTTAACGTGCATTTGAAGAAAGATTGTGGATTCCTTTGTTAGTATTTCTTCTTTTGTAACTTTCTGTTTTTGACCAATTCTTGCATACTTTGATTCTTTGTGTCAAACTGTACATTTTCATCTGTTTGCGTTTTGTAATATGTTTTTCTTGTAGAAAATCTGAATTGGCTCAAAACGTATAACATGTAATATCCATTGATTGTAGAGATGTCTAACTTTATTTTTCCCTTGTCGAGCCTCACCGTTTGCAGTCTACTCAAAACATATGCTCGTCGATTGCCACATTCGCGAACTCGAACTCTTAAGATATATTCATTAATTGTTGGTAATGTTTATCTCGCCGATGATACTTTTTATACGTGTCTATAGTTACCATCTTTTAGCGTTAGAAGTCCGATTTTTATAGGATATCAGTCACGAGAGAGTTCGTTATTCTTTATCAGCTGAGCGTCTCCCATAATACCCTTCGGTATCCAGGGAGTTCAGTTAAAATAATGGGCTCCGTTGTTCAGATTCGTGACGTCAGGGGTCACCGGCGTTAGTGATAGGGGACGGAGTATATAAAGCTCGAGTGGTGGGTACCGTTCGAGTCGCATCCTTGCAGATCAGAGTCTTTATTGGTGTTACGTAATAATCTCGAGCGCGAACATCGGGTGGGGTAAATTTAGAAAAGATAATAACACAAAAGATTTGTTTGAAGAATAATTTTTTGTATCAGTTAATATTTGGCACAGACTAGAATTTAAGTTTAGAGAAACTTCGTTAGTATGTTATTTCTTCTCACACTTAATATTTTTTACACAAATGGAAACATCAGTGATCCAGAAGTATCTGTGCACTTATATACACTCTCTCTAAAACATGAATATCCCAAATAATTTCATCTGTTTAGAACTTAAGGTTCATAAAAGTGTATTTGAAATTTACATTTTGTAATCGTTTTGAACAGACGTTACACCCCTCCTCATACCCCCCCCCCCCACACTTCTCTTTGTTCGCTTTAACTTTAAGATAACTCATTTTTGTACAGTTATTGAAATTTGGTCACTTTGAATAAAATAACTGAATTTTGTATTGGTCATGTTCAGTCACTTTTCATTTCCTACTGAGAGTTATTGAAGAAAAAGGTGAAATATTTTTTAAATTTACAATTCACTAAACTCTGTGGATTATTCAAAGTATTATACAGCATTAAGGATCATCGATAAGATGCCATGTATCTATGTAAAGTACAAGTTCTTCATTGCAAAATGTCAATGAATTTATTATTATATTTGTCTTTCTCATTATAAAATTTTGAAGTTCTCGATACACAGTCATGTAGTCTTACCTTGGGCTTAAAGAAGCCCATTCAGATTAGGAAAATCCAATCAGGTGACACCCCATTGTCACAATGGTGTTGTAAGTGGAATCAGTGACCAAATTGCTTCCTTTCTGTTTATTCATTCTTCTCTCGAACTTATTTTTCCTTTCGTCTCTTTCCCTCAACCTTTGCATCGTGTTTTCTCAAGGAAAAGGATTGAACACAAGGCAGAGTAGCAGGAGCAGAGCAGAGTTCATCCTCATTGTCTTTAATCTTCTCTAGTCTCCCTGTCATTCATCTTAATATCCCCATCTTACTTATCGAATGTCACTATCATTACCTTCTAAAACCAAATATGAAATTTTAAAAGAAAAATACAACTGTTGAATCTCAGTACAAACAGAATACAGTATTTTTTAAAATTCTTTTCTGACTAGCTAGACACATATTTAGAATAGTATATTGTCCATCGGCCATTTTATCATTCCACTCCACAGTTTTATATGTTTCTTGCTTATTTTGATATATATTTCCACACTCGTTTAAATCGTATATACAAAAATGATAATAAATGTACCTTTAAAAGATATATATATATATATATATATATATATATATATATATATATATATATATATATCTTTCAGAAATACATTTTAAGTATAAAACATTCAACTGAAATCTTGGCAATCATTCTACATGTATTATATAATATATAAAAGAACAATAACCCTTAAAAGGAAGGGAAGTAATTTGAAAATAATTTCTTCAGTTACATATTGTTTAAGGTACAATTTTAAAACAAACGAGAGCAGTTTAAATACAGAAGGGATAGGTTTTCATTGTTATTTCCGAAGGTTGTTTCAAATGTTTATTTTACATCTATTAATAATTCAAATGAATATCTTGGGTATAACTAGTTATGTAGCAATTTATTTAAAATATGGGCCAAAAGAAGATGGATCTATGTGCCTGCAAATATATCAATTATGACAGCAATTTAATGCACTCAATGACGTACATTCAAGTATATACAATTTCGTTTTGCTGTAAAACATTAAATTAAAAAAAAAATTTTTTTTTTAGAAAAAACAATGAGAAGAAGGTTCACATAGTTTTACGGGAATAATAATTTTTGCTGATTAATACAAAAATGATGTATTTTAATTTAAGCAACACAAAACATAGATTTAATTCAGAAATAAAACAGTTTCATTAAACTTAAGGTCTTTTTTGAAATAGGTTTAATAATGATATCTCAAAGAACTTGCACAATTCATGTGACATCAGATATATTATATCAACCTACCATGTCACATAGTATAATTTTAAATATTTCTTCAATAAGGCAAAAATAAATTTGAACATAAACAGCCTCACCATTATTTCAACAAACAAAACCTGAAGAGTGCCGTAAGAATGGACAAATAAAGTATGATGCACCGGGAAATTCCTTTAAATATTAACATTTGTAAAAAAAATGTACGGTGTATTGATCGAGATGAAATATTTAAAATGATAAAATTATATTGAAAAACAATCTTTATTTATTAAAAAATTAAATGTTGTCCTCTTTAACCCAGCAAATGTAAAATATAAATGGCAGTTATATTGGTACATGTAGCAGAGACTAAGAACAAAAAGTCATACTGCAGTTCCTATTGAAGCTATTTACAGTAAATATTACTCCAAAACTTGCTACACTCACGGGAAGCAATTGATGGCTTGTTGACAAGTATGAGATGTCCTAAATGCTGAGCGTTGCTTATCAAAGTTGTCAGTATCAATAATTACATTATTTTCTTTCATGATCATGATCATATATTTGCTTGATTCAGTGCATGTATATGAGAATCCATACAAAACTTAAGCTATTGTTTTCACATGTTTTTTCCCCACATCATCCGCTTCAGCTGCTTATAAAGATAAGTGAAACCTATCTATAATGTCCTTTTTGGTGTCCTTTACATAGAAATGTATATGTACAGCCTATATCTCGGATGAATTGTTTAGAAATGTAGCTGACAAGATTGCATAAAAGACTCTGTTTCTTGTGTGCTCTAATATCTAATTTAAAATTAGCATCATTTACTAGATGTCTTGAAACTACTATTAGAAAAATAATTGTAACAAATTAAAATTATATGCTGATTGTGTACTATTTAGTTTGTTCCTTTACATGTAAGATAAAGTTAAGCCTAAGAATTAATTGATCTAAAATTTCAAATACAATTGATTTACACTATGTTAAGTCTAAGATAAAGTGGGAACAAAAATATAAACATAATTCAAACTAAATGCTATCAACTTAAATCACTATTGAGGATGAAGTTATATATGCCCAAAATTAGGAAAATTATGATGTTTCAACACAGTGCACCTAAAACGCTTGTTAATAATAATTTTTTTCCTATTTGTTTTCAGACAAGAAGAAAATTATCAGACAAGTACAAAAGAGGTGAAGAATATTTGCCACAAGCTACAGAAATTTTCACTTGGATCTGTTGACTTTCACTTCAATTACAACTTAAAGAAAATTGAGTTTGCATCTATTATCAGTGGTAAGTTACAATTACAATTTATCTCATCACATGTAAGATCTGAGGCCTTCAGTATGTCAGAGAAACTGAAAAGCTACACAAAAGGTTAAATCTTCACAGATCTGATTGGATGAAAAAGAAGCTGGACAGAAGTTCCGAACTGGAGTTCCGAAACCAGGAAAGAAAAAGAGTCTTACTGGATACGCCGCCTTAGAACACTGAAACAAAGGGGCTTAAACCAGGAAGACTATAAAAAAGACAACCACACGCAAATTAAATCGTCATCTGTTTACACCCACCGCATTTTCAATTAAATAAATCATTAATTTGGCTCATTAGTCACTCACTCGCCTATAATTACTACTGTTTTTTGTAATTCTTCCTGGTATTATTATTGCTATGGTCATTACTCGCCTTACGGAAACAATGAAATATCCTGGATAATCTGCGGTTACTCCAATTGACATTAAAAAGAACAGACGGCGCTATGGCTCCTCCCTTGTAGGTCATCATCAGTCAAGTTGAAGCCAACTTGACGATACATCAAACATTTTCAAGCTGTTATTCCCTTAGAAAAAGTTATGTAAACTTTGTAATTTCAACGCTTTTTGTGTTTATTGTTTGTCTTGTCTCTGTTTTGTGTTTGCCTTTGAAAAAGACGCAATGAGAGTCGAAAGCGCTTAGGTTAGTTAAAAACCAGTTTTGCACTGTTCGTTGTCAGTTTATCTTAATCAATTCCTGACACACGCGAACCCTTGCTGGATCCAGTGCATATCAAAGGACTGTTATTCACCATATGATTTGCACTCTTTATATATATATATATATATATTTATATATATATATATATATATATATATATATATATATATATATATATATATATATATATACATATATACACACACACATACATACACACACACACATACATATACACACATAGCGATCTTTCATTACTACATTAAAGCTCTCTTCGCAAAAGTTTGTTGTTCCATTTGATTAAATATGCATAACCTTCGAGGAAACTTCAAGGTTAGAATCGTACACAAAAGGTACGTCACGCGTTGAAAATAAAGTTACGAACAATATCAAAGGTAACATTCAAAATAGAGACATTGGCAAGTAGAAATAGATAAATAAATAGAGTATCTTACATACAAGATTTAAGATAAGGGCCAACTTCAAATGGATCTTATGAAGTAATTTCAATAATCTCCATCTTTTATTATCCTTGCTTAACAAAAGATGTAAATTATTCAGCAACTCTCCTAAAAATCATTTCAAGTTTCAGATAAGTATAAATATGACACTAGAGTTAATAAATGACTAAAAACTTTTTTTTATGAAATGTACTTAGTCTCCTTGAAATGAGCAGGCATATTGAACGAGTTTTGATGATACTTCATTCACATAAAACTACAGCCAATTGTGGAGTTTTGTTAATGCATTTCATAGTTAACTCTGTGTACAGGTTTCACGTTTTTTCTCGAAAAATGGTATACATCAAGTATCCCGTATCTGCTTTACACAACATTAGGTTCTAGTGGGTATTGGGGTATTTAAGTTGTGTTGCTGCAATTGTACTTTTCTTTCAGACTCATTACTTTCTTCTATATAACTAAGTGCATTTAATCTATTGTAAAATGTATCTGTTATAAAAGAAGCAGAAATAGTTCGTCTAATTGCTAAATCCTCAGCATCTAATTCTGTCAAAAAAGCTTGATCCTCTGTCTTTCCTTTCTTTTGAATTAAGTTTGAAAAATGTGTACTACCATTTTGTGTGACCTGCAAAATCGTGTACATGACTATAGCTGTCTTTGGATTTGACGTACATTTCACTGTTAGTATATCTGTACACGTTTTGCATATTTTCTTACAAAGTCCAAAACCACTGTATAGCAATATTTTAAAAATTGTTCCTTCAATTTAATTTTGTTTGTTCTGAAGCCAGAAATAGCAATGACACCATATCTCTAGAACTGAAAGAGTGCAAACAGGAACTGAACATAACTACTGCAAAACATTTCCCCGTTATTGTCAAATGTTGTATTCTATACAGTTGACATCATTTATTAGCACATTTCTTTCAATTGTGGACTCAGACAGTTTGCAAAATGAACTCAAAGTTGATTACATGACATCACATTATATCAAATCATTTATTTACATTCTACCATTATTGGACTTATTTTTAATTTTCATTGAAAATCGTATATCTAGTATTTGACTAATGAAAACATTCTCTTTATTGACCTGGATCTGATAGATCAAATGATGAACATGGAATGAATGACATGATAAATGTCTAAATTACTTTACTTTAGGGTTTGTTAACATTAACTATCTACAGTTTAAGTCAATTCCTGGAACAACAACATGTTTAACGTAATATCTGATTTTACATTTTGTTTCGTTGATTTTAAAATTATTACTCTATCATTCTGAATTATCCTGAAATGTCATCTCTATGGTATCTATCTTTGGTATTCTCAATTTCATTCTTTGCAATGATCTCTATTTTCTTTTCTCCATTTTTAACTTGTTTTACTTTACTCAATATGGCATGGTTTGCAGTAAGCGCTAGTTCTGTAAAAGTCTCGTGTCTTTTCTGTTTCATATTTAAAACACGTTTGTATCCATTGCTTTGATTTGTCTAATTAGACTGCAAATCAGTTTTCCCAATTTAAAGTAACATTGCAAAATTGTGCTTTGCAAACATACATTCTGGATGATGACTTACAACTTACCATTTCAACATCGGGAAATCATGTTTACTTAACATTCTAAATTTTCTGGTAAATTAAATAGAAGATGAACTAGACAAAAAAAAAACTCTGTCCAGCAAAGAACCTGAAAAGATTACATCACAAATGCCAAAAAATCCACGTAGAATTGAACTTGAAACTCAGAAAACGTTCGTAGGAATTAAAAAAGCGAAAGAACAAGAAAAACTGAAACATCAGAAGATATTTGGCACATGGAAGCGAATCAAAAACATACACGTTCACCAAGTTCAAACACTATAAATTATTTGATAATTAGTGATATAGATGTTTAGTTGTTTTGTACCTTTGGTCAAACAGTAAAGTTGTTTCTGATAATGAACCGGATATAGTGACAAAACCTATACAAAATATAACGTCAGAGACCAGAAAATTAACACCACGAAATAACAACGGCAAACACAGTGCAAAGTTCAACCTGAGAAAACATTGGCTACATAAAACACCAGAAATGCTTTAACGTTTCAGCTAATAAATAGGATAACTTTTACCCACAGACAAATGCAAAGTGAAGCAAAATATATTAACTCTGGTTTTCCACGAAGCACATAATTCTGCTCTCATAGTTGCATACAACATGCTTTTGAAAAAGTTGTTTCAGATACCAATAAGTCCACCATCAAACATGGATATTGGTGAAGTCGTAGAACTAATTATTATATTTTCACTTAGAACACAAACTACTATCTGGTAGCACATAAATGTTTACCGGACAAAATTGTTAACAAACAGAGCTAAAAGAAAAATCAAATTTACATGGCTACATTTTTAAAACTTTTTTTAACTAATAAATATCATTGTTTTTACCTACAGACAGATGTCGACTGAAATGAAGAAAAAAAAAACACAATATGAACACATTTTACCATTCAAGATTAACCTTTGCTCTTACAGTTGCATACACACATTTTACCATTCAAGATTAATCTTTGCTTTTACAGTTGCATACATCATGATTTAAAAATAAAAGAACAAACTATTGAGTTTTACGATTGGCCCACCATCAACATGGATCATCAACATGGATATTGAAGAGGTTGGTAAACTAATCAGTCTACTTTCTTTTAGTCAGTTCACAATCGACCACGTGATAGCAAATGTACATTACCTGACAAAAATGTTTCTTAATAAATCAGTACTTCTGGTTCAAAGTTGTATGCCTCCAGCATACGTGCACAGCACAATCACATTTCTGTTTTTAAAATGAAGCCTAAAACATGTTCCATTTGTGCTAGAGGCATCGCATACCGCAGATACTATAAATAAAAAAATACCATAGTACAACGTACAACACATGCAGAGGCAGAATAAAAACGTATCAGAGACAACGTGTGCCTTAGGCACAATCAGTTACCATTCCAAAGTCAAAGCAGCCCCTGTCATTCGTATATATATATATATATATATATATATATATATATATATATATATATATATATATATATAACTGACTCTTACAACACAAGAAGATCACAGATTCAGGCATATACTGCTGCAAAGACAGGCATTGCCGAATTTGCAAACATATGCCAAAACCAGATCGTTCAGAAGTTCGATAACAGTAAATAGCTTTACTATCTATCTTCTGGCATGTAAGATCTGTGCTAATCAATATGTCGGCGAAACATTTGGCGAATGAATAACCACAAGAGCCACATTCGCAACAAAATCAACGCGAAACCTGCGAACCACTGCAACTCAACTGGGCACTCAGTCGAGTCCCTCGAGATGCTATCGATTGAATCTAACCCGGGATGAACCAATATAGAACGTACACATAAGAAATGATACTGGATACTAGAACTGAAAACTAATGGGGAATTCGGCCTAAATGAAAAAATTCAATCTTATCTAAATTACAACCAGACATCAGTTTATCACAAGTACGCAATTCGTGCGCCAATATTTACCCAAGTAAATATTCCATAACTCTTTACATGGATTATTTTTTATTTATTTATTTATTTATTTATTATTATTATTATAACACTTTTCCATTATTTCGCTAGACCATTCTAATGACATATTTCCTTTAGTACCTCCATGCAGTAGTACCTATTACAATTACCAGGATATAATTTCCTTAATAAAGTTTGTAGATGGCGTTGATTTTTCGCCACGGATGGTTTCCGTCCTTTGTTCCTGGCCTAGAATTAGATTAAAAGATTTTGGTTCTTTGTGCGATAGACACGATAATCCCTTATTTCATTTTTGTTATAGAACTATGTTAGTTGGATGCCAGTGCAGAAAAAATAAAAATAAATAACAACTCAAACAAAATCTGATCTCTAAATGCTGTCCAAACACAAACACAAGACTATAGCATAACGTACCAGAATATAGCAGCAATACATATAGCACACATTGCACAATAAGAGTCTCTATCAAGGATTCACTAATATGGGGATATATGGTATGGAAACCAGCCACAAGGTGTAATGCCTGAGGAGGGAGTACATACCATAAAAAAAGTACTCCTTTAGATCAAGGGGTAGAACGAATGGGGACCTGTTAACAGGAACCTAAACAAGTACGCCTCATTCAAATTATTTAACATCAAATATATTTTAATAAATTTTTGTCGAAATTCTATTTGATTTTTTGAATAAACCCACAACAACAGACCTTTGGGGGAAACATACAGATATAAAAACCCTTTATAATCTTTTGGAACCAAGGGGGTCACCTTAAAGGCCTGTTAGCTTATATAGCTAGAGGTCCGAGAGGTGTCCACAAATAATAAAAAAAGAAAAGATATGTATTTTACCCATTTTAAAATAGTTTTTCAAATTTAAAGCAGCATACAGGGAATAGAAAGTCTATCATGATTACTACAAAGGATACAAATTTAAAAGAAAAGCATTATTTCTTGGCTGCTTTAATTTCTCTTTTACAGATTTAAGGTTTCGTTACAATCGACATACTCTATAAGAAAGAAGTATTTCTCAGCAATCTAATTAACAAGAACAATGGTAATCTATCAATGTAATTGGAGAAAAAAAACCAGCAGATTTTGTTGTTGGCCATTACAATATTTACAATATGAACTCAAAAATAATATATTCACTTACACCAGTGACTAAAATGAAACCATACTATTACTGTTCTAATACTTGATGGTTTTTAGAACCTTGAGATTTACATGAAAAAGTCAAAGAGTGAATGACTGCCAAATGGTAACAAGAAGAAAATACACATGTCGAATGCCTAAAACACAATTCAAAAATTCAAAGTTGCTGTAACAGATCTTAATCATACTGCCAACTGAATGCATTTTGTTTTCCTCTGTCATTTGGGTTTTCTCTGTTAAATCATTTTTCTTTTGAAACTCTGCGTGTCTATATTTGTACACTGACAATCATTGTATCTGGACAGATTTAAGAAGTACACGTGATAGATTACATGGTTGCGGTGATATATTATCTAATGTACAATGATGTATCCACCTGCAAATCGAGACAAAAGAAAAACTGGAGGCTTACAAAATCTATATGTATCTCACATCAGATGCTCCGATAAATATTCAAAACAATCAACTCATATCATGTAAGTTTTATCTCTTGCTAACCGTACCTAAGGGAACCTCATAACATGACAATTTGTTAAGTAACAAACTGTTGAAAGACTATGTTTGATAGAGAACTAAAGACATGAATTTCTTCAGTTGTATTATTAACTTCTGTTCAAAAAGACTCACAATAAAAAGTGGTCACTCAAAGATGAAAAGGTGATTGTTATACATCCTGAAGTCAAATTTGATAAGTGATTAGAGTCAATTCTTGAGGTGTACCAAGGAACCAATAATTTTCTTTTGATTGATGACTGTGGCGATCTTTACTATGTAAAAAAGAAAGCAACTAACTTAAGTAGACTAGCTTTCGGTAGTAAACATTTTGAGATATCAGTATGAGTGATTGTGCAAAAGTGCAACTGTGTTAATACAGATTTCAACGAAAAAACACGTTACTTGTTTGTGTTTTACAGTACCTAAAAGAAATGGGAAGAGTTTTTAAGACTACCTTGTTATTTCAAACGAAATGAAAGGAAAATTGTAGAAACTCTCAAACAGAAAATAAAGAGATAAATACTATTAATACATCTCAAATTCGTGCTGTAAACAACATGTACCGTAGGTGCGGAGCACGGGCACAGAGTGTACGGTATTGTATTCACGTGTTCATAAGGGAGTGTATATACGTTGTCAAGCATTAAAACGTTTGTCGTCTTTTAGAGACAAAACAACTGTATTCATGTTGATGCTATACACTTCATGATTGTATGATCTGAGTAAATTTATTTCCTGGTAATTTTCTTTGCGATGGAATAAGCGATATTTGCAGCGCTTTAATATTAAAATCTGCTTGGTTACAAATCTTTTATTCCTTTACAAACTTTTTTAATCTTTGTCCGTTGTGAAGGAATTAATTTAGATCTCAGTCCTACAAATACTTGAATAAGAATAGATGTTCAGTCTTTGAAAAAGTCGGATATTAGTGGGTCCTGGCGCAGTGGCCTTATTCTACTTGAACTTTATCCTCAGCCACCAGCCTTCAAATTCTTATGAGAAAAACCAGGATCAGTTGTCGTCAAATTGTTATGAGAAAAACCTGGCTCAGTGGTTGTCAATTGGTTTTTCTTTTTTCTTTATTTTGTTTCTGAGAAAAATGTGGCTCAGTGGTCGCCACTCCTGGCTAGTGGTCGTCATTGTTTTCTGTTCTTTTTTTTTTTTTTTTTTTTTTTTAGAACTAGCTGGCTGAGTGGTCTTCAAATTGTTATGAGAAAAACCTGACTCAAAGTTGGTCAAATAATTTGTGAGAAAAATTTGGTTCAGTGGTCAGTGATCCTGGCACAACGTTTGCTAAATTTTTCATGAGCAAAACCTGGCTCAGAGGTCATCAAAACAGTTGTTACAACAACAGGGCCCCCACACCTTATATACACAAAAAACATAAGATAAAAAGTCAGCGTCTAAGCCCCAATTTTATTCATTTCAAATTCACTATGAAAACTTTATGCAAAATGACCAACCCAGCAATAAAAACCTGCTCCCTCTGGATAGTAGATAGGAAAGAAACCAGTTACCACCCACAAGGAGAGGCCGGATCTAATTTTGCATACACGAGACTATGTCATGCTTTATAACACGCTAGCCGTGTTATTTCATTTATTTTTGCTTACATTAGATTTTGTGTCAAGCTTCATTATACCTTAGCAGTATGGTTTTTATTTAATTTTATTTATTTCTACTTTTTTATTTCGTGATTTTCTAAATTTCTTAGTAGCTCTTTGGTCTGTTTTTATGCAGCTAGCTTTCAGTACTGCGGTCTGCCCCAATTATATATGAAAAATAATGTCATTGACCTTTTGTAATCATCATAATATGTATCTTGCCATCTTTATCCAAGTAGTATTCATGATTTACTTCATCATGTCTATGTGATATCGTGCTAAATCTACCTCGTCCTCCGCACTCAATCATCAGGAATATATTTTATTTCGGTACAAGTTCAAATTCTACACCTGATATCTTTAGTTTGTTTATGAACTAATCCAGGAGCAATATAATAACGAACAGGCCCTAGTTTGTAATTTATTCATACATTTCTAAACTCCTCAAAACTTTACAATATTAAAGTACTTTTTTCACATTGTCATATAGATTTCCAAGTGTTTTTAGGTTAAGCAGTACCATGGCATCTTGTACATACTTGTAACTGTCATTTTTATTTTATATGTTAAAATTACTAAGTGAATGCAACTTTCTTTGGCTGGTATAGCTTTTTCATTAAATCGTGTAGGTACAGTGCAGCTCACGTGATTTTTCGGAACTCCGCGCATCGCGGTGGGGGTGGAGAGTGAGTGGAGAGGATTAAGAAAAACCCCTCCACCATCACTCCATGCGTCCTGACGGAGTTGTCGCGGAGAATAGCCCTGCACACCATGCTTTCTCGTGAAGTCACATCCGATCACCACCGCGGAGTGGATGTGGTCTCGATAATATGGGCGTGGTTTATGTTTATCACCCATGCAAGCAGAGGTTGAGAGAGAGACGGGGGGGGGGGGGGGCACCGATTTATCTACATCGTTATCCCTCTGGGGAGCAATTTGCTCACTTTTTTATACTGAAACAAACGTACGAATTCAGTTAATTATAAATATTTCCTTGTTCTAACGAAGATAATGTATGATACATTGTGCCAAATCATATTTAAGATGATGATAACGTAATGACGATGCCTCGTAAACTGTATTAATACTACATTTTGCGCAATGAATCTAATTTCTTTTTCTTCAATACTATGTTATCGGAATCTAAACATGCATTCATATCCTTATTTCTTTTTCAGTAAACGCAATACAAAATTGTAATGATCATATGAAAGTCAGTGATATTGTACTACCTGCAATGAAAAGAACGATAAACATCGAACAAATTAATAACAAAGCTGCAGTCATACCTGACTAAAGTGAAACAAAATCGCACAAGTTCCGATGGTTACTCCATGCATGAGTACTCATTCACATATTGTACGTTTTGTTCTGACATCCAATCGCTTAAATAAAGCATTATTAAGATTTCACATCATTATTTTATTTTAAAATGTACTATTTTGCATTAATTACCAAAGTAGCAGGTTTTTTTTTTAAATCATAAATGGTCGCAAAAGGTCATCCTAGATACATGTAGTTGACACGTGCAAGTAACCTAGCACAATAGAAGCCATCAGCACTGCGTGTTTTCTTTGATATTGATGTGTTAATTTCATGTGCTAACTGTTAACCTAAAAGTACAACAGCAATGCTTCTGCGGGTTTGTTTTCTTTGCCATTGATTTGACATACTTGTGCATCAGATGAAATTAATGTTTAACTTTTTCTTTTCTGTTTGTTTTCCTACTGCATAATACAGAAAAATAAGATGAATAATTTTAGATCATTAACTCTTCTTAGTAAAGTCCCCCCCCCCTTCTCTCTCTCTCTCATAAAATATGGAATCCAAGTCACTACTGCACAAGTTATCGTAAACTGAAATCTGGAAAAGTTTGCAAGTGGTAAGAAACAGAAACACGCTCAATAACCAAAGGCTCTAACAGTCACAAACAGGAAACTGCATTCTTTAATATCTGCATAAAAATAATTAAAAAAGTATATTTTATTTTTATATTTTCGCCTTAGGAAAATGAGCAAATAATAGGATACACGTGGGGACGATACATCCATGCAAAATGCTCTAAACTTGTTGGAAATTAAAATCTCTGAACATCTCAAATTTTAGAATTTTCCATATTATTTTTCATTTTGGTAATAAGCCGAGTTCAGATTAATTACTAACAATTATTAAACTTCCGTTGTTAATGGCGGGAGCATAATTGCGGCTGTAAAGTACAACGCGCCAAGTCAGATGGCTTCGTGTGATAAAAACACACTGTTCCCAAGCTGAAACTTACATCATCCTTTGATGCAAACCCTTGTTAATATTTTACAACAGTGTTCACAATGGTCATTGCCTTGATTTCTGTAGAACATCCGCTGAAGTCAAGTCTATATTAGGGAGAGACAATTGAATTTTCCAACCGTGGGGAGGGGGGGGGGTAAATGCATGAAAACAATTGTCTTTCTCTGATTTTTGTAGCAGACGTTAATCCGTTCCATATTTCACTTAAAATAAATAATTACTGTGATGAAAGAACAAAAAATATCCCGGTCGAAAAAAACAAAACAACATATAAACCCCGTATATTAAATGGTCAGTCCCTTACAGTATACATGCAGTCATAATATTCAGCCTCGTGACTCTGCTATTACTGCTTAAAGACTAAGCACGCGGTTTGCATTTCAGTGTAAATTCAGTGTTTTAGGTTGGGGGGGGGGGTAAGCAGAAGCGGATGTCAATTTGGATTTTAATTGTCCATATCTCAGAGAATTACTTTCCTTTGGAACAAAATGATAAATTTATTTTGCTTGAGAGGCTCAGCAATGTGTGCTTCTCGTCAAGTCAGTGCATACGTTTGTTCATATTTCTTTGAAATAAATTAAAATCATAAACTTATTGCAAAAGAAGTCGATCAACCTTTTATAAAAAGTAATGTGTACTGAATATACAAGCCTTTTGAAATTATTTTTTTATTGTCCAAATATATGATCGAATAAAAACGACTGATTCTTCAGATGGTATCTGGTTGTAAATCACTCTTGACGTCTCAGTCTTTCCATAGGTGGTCTTCATTCATTGGCTGTTCAGATGTCAATCAGTAATGTCGACTAGCCCCTCCACGGTGGGGTTTACATCGGCATGCCTGCCGAAACGCGGTGGTGATTTGTAGGTATTTATGAAAATTTATGCCTCCACTGTGGAGTGCTATCGCGGAGCTAAAGTGGAGGGGATTAAGTACCCCACTGTGATGCGCGGAGTTCCGAAAAATCATGTGAGCTGTACTGTAACTATCTTTCTTTAAACATGTAGAATATATATTTGTAAATTGTTTCAGTGTTTCTTTTTCATTACTCAGATTTTTAGCCAGCTGTTTCATAGACTGTCCTATGACTATAAAGCTATCTACAAACCCATTTGCACGTTTTAATAGTATTTCTTTTCCTTCTTTCATTAGTCTATCAACTATGAAATCCTTACTGGAGCATATGAAGTTTTTGTTCATTGTTTGATACGATTTTTTACCTTTTCATCTGGATCAATTTTTACAAGTGTCTTGATGAAGAGGTGACAAGTTATGAGTGAACAATAGCATGTATTTGGGATGTTTTAATTCAGATTGCAGAACATATATTTATATATATATATATTCATACATATTTGTAAGTGATTGCGATCGAGACCATGTTTTTAAATAATTATGTCTTTCTCACAGATGTAACAGTTATTTAAGTTAATATGTCTTTCATTTTCCTCCATAGGTTTTGCATTTTTCGGTCTTAATTCTACATGCATTAATTTTGCAATCTTCCTCTGTTCCTCTTTGAACTTTTGCTTTATATCATTGTGAATTGATTTAACATACAAACATAATTTGATGAGATGGGTTTGGTCGTTTTGATTGTCCAAGATATTTTGTCATTTTGTTGTTTACAAGTCTGTGCTACTGACACGATGATACTTTCAAAAGCATAATAAATAACATCAGTGCATTTTATTTGATGTGATAGATTGTTTAAACATTTTACAAATGAACCTTCTAAATGCATTATATTTATCGAGTTATGAACATAGACTTTTGTGTTCTGATAATTATTCTGGTCTGTAGAAAAAACTCGTGGATTTTTTTTTCTATAGATATGTTTCTCTCCATCATGTATGTTTATATGGGATGACACCGATCGTAAAGAATCTGTTATTCCAAAATAGTGATTTCTTCCATCAATGTAGTCATTAGGACTATCATACAGAAATATGGTTAAGATATCAACATGTCTTCGTCTTTCATTTTTTATTTTCTAACGGTTTGATGTAAAATAATTCAACTGTTTCACATACATTTACAGATGCTTCAAATTCATTTTAAACTTTCCTAATGTCCTCTATTTCTACCGGATGCCTATGTAACAAGATAACCGGGTTGGATTTCGGATTTATAACAGAACACTTTTGATGGTGATAAAAATGCAATGTTTATTGATGAATGACTTGAATGGGAAGAAGGGTTATGATTAATACGTGTGTGTATAGGGTCCAAATATTGGACAAATTAACATAATCCGCACGAACCTAATAATGTAACCCAAATATGAATACAAATAAATAAATACACAGTGCAAGGACAAAGGCTAATGATTCACAGTAATCTCAGACGATGAAAAGAATGATGTGCTTTACTCAAATAGTAAAAATGTATACCCTCAAATAATGAAAAATGAGGCACTTTATTCAAATAATAAAATGATGCAAACAAATGGGATAGATATCATACAAAATATCTTTACACTCCCAAATCACTGGGTATCACAAAAACCCAAAATTAGCCCACGGCTAAAAGATTACATATATGGAGTAACTCAAAACACTCCGTCACTAGCATACTTGGCTGCCAGTCATACTGGTCAATCAAGCAGTCCGCATTACATGTAGTCACCGACCACCATTCAATTCCTTGGTCAATTAAGTGATCAGCGCCCAACAATGGGTCAGCAACGCCCGATCACCTGGTACTCAAGCAACACACTGTTCATTCAGCTCTACGGCTTCCTTGGTCAATCAAGCGATCAGCGCCCAACAATGGGTCAGCAACGCCCGATCACCTGGTACTCAAGCAACACACTGTTCATTCAGCTCTACGGCTGCTATGGTTAGCTTTACAGCTGCTATAGTCAACTTCTATGGTCAGCTCTACAGCTGGGACCCCGTCGACTCTGATCAGCTGAAAATAAATCTAACACCGTGTATTATGATTGACACGGGCATATACGATAACACGCAATGACGTTATATACGGTAAGTTATACAAATTACATTATCGGCACAACATCACAAAGCAATAAACAAGTTCAGAAGTGAACCTTCCCGTGTCCGATAATAATCATATGGTACTAAACGTTTCCTAAAAATGCCACTTTATATTGCTAATAAAAAGCTCTTATTAAGTCACAAACAAGAATAGAAAATATTTGCATTGTACTATGCAAGTCGAAGCTACATAGAAAATATACATCAGAAATTGATAAATAATGTACATACCTCTACAGCTGAAGATGTGCAAATCCTTAAGTAGACTGCTCACTGACAAGACGTTCCGTAATGTAAAGATTTAGTCTTATGGTGAGGCATTTATACACAGACGATGCAGCTCTACATCACAGGGGCTCGTTACAAACAAAATTAGGAGTATCGGTCAATGGATAGTGGGCTGGGGGGATCCAACCTGTAACAATGTATAACATTTGTTACAGGTTGGATCCCCCCAGCCCACTATCCATTGACCAATATTCCTAATTTTGTTTGTAACGAGCCCCTGTGCTCTACATCGTCCGTACGCTTGATGCATTCGGTTTTTCCAATCGAAAACACTTCGCAGGTGCGGCATGGGGTGAACCGAACTCACTGTTTCGAAATATTGTACAATATACATAAATCACCCTCGGGTATCGTTGTTACAATGAAAAACGAAACCCGAGTACATGTATTTAATAAAAGGGATTTATACAATTCCGTGACAGCCTACTAAACCAATTCCTTTATCTATGCAAATTGTTTTTTCATGGTATCTGATGATATTTTTGGAAGTATTTAAAATAAAATAAAAACTATTATATATTATTATTTTACATTACACGAGCTTTCTTTGTTCTTAATCAATTCATGTCTATATTTGATCTACGTATATGCGGTTGGTATTTATCTACTTATAATGGTAAATATTCCATTTTGTGTAATATTCATGCATCACTGTCGCATATTTCCTGCCCAAATGTGGCACGTAGAATGCCAAATAAAGATTTAGTGATATAATTTATTTCACCTCTGTTCGTTACGTTAATAGGTCTGGTTCTACATTGAAAATTTATGTAGTCCACTTGTTCTCCTCCTTGAGCGGATCTCTTTATAATTATAATTGATACATCTAGCTGTACTTTTACGGAACCATAGTGTCAGATGGCCTAACAATGATCTTCAAATATGACTCAATGTAATTGAAAAATAAACACAAATCTTGATTGTTGCCACCAAAAAAATCTATACTCATGTTTTAATGATAATTCTGTTTAAAGTTTTTTCTTACTTGTTTTTGTATTGACATATCAAGCATCTAAGTGTTCATTTGATTTATTTAACAAAAATATTTGATATACATTTAACTATTTCTTTATTTATTTAACTATACATATTTCAATACATACTTAACTATTTTTGAAGTATATTGGCCAGAGAGACAAAAACTGTCATTAGTGTTTGCATTTTTTTCTGAGGAAAAGATCCCAGCTTATATATATATATATAAATGAAGTTCTTTATGCTGTGCTTGTTAATTTATTTTATGTTTTGAGTATAATCAGCCAAAGTCGTTCCTTGATTTAGATCTATGTGCATGTGTTGGTCTCCACCCAGACAAATGTTTTTCCTTACAAGTTTTGCCATATTCACCTTGTTTCTTCCCTTTTGTTCCTTGGAACTTTTTGTCTTTCCACATCAATTGAGTAGCTCTGAAAGATATTGGACACAAATCATTTGATCGTCCACTGCTAACCTTGGTCTTATATCTTATATGAACTTAAGAATGCAATTTCCAAATTCGTCCATATAGCTCTTTTTTCTTCATGTTCTAAAACGTAAAAGAAATTAACACGCTTGTATGTGATTCACGCATTGTTTTGTTATAAAGGAAGCATGACCTTTAACCTTATTACCTTTAAAGTTTGTCTATAATAGATTTGTCTTTTTGCATAGCAAAAGTGACTGTTAGGTTTCTGATATATACAGTTTGTTGTCTTTATTGGATCTTCCATTGTTGCACAATACAGATTACCTTTAACCTTACTAAGTATACAGTTTGTCTATAACATATTTTTTCTTCCTGCACAGGAAAAATTACTTTTAACCTTATGAGACGTACAGTTATATGAATTTTCTATTACAGGTTATGTTTAATTATTATTAACTGTCTTTAGTTTTCAAGCAATTTAATTACTTTCCTCCATGGTAAGAATTGCAAACAGTTCCACAGCTATACAAACTGTTAATTATTCAACAAATCAAATAGGCATAGACTAAAAATCTCTCACATCAATTCACATAATTCTATTGAATACTCAACAAATACAATCCTGTACTCCTGCCAACATAACAAAAAGTAAATTAAATTTTGTTGTACTTAAAAATTTAAAGGTGAAAATCTCACTATAATGTAAAAATCCTTGGAAACTTAAATATCGATATGATACTTGGATAATGAAAATGGCGACCTATTATTGATCTAAATTGTTCTGGAATGCTACATGTCACAAATTACAGAGATTTTGGAGTAGTATGGGACATTATATGACTGAGCACACATCAGTACCATGTTTCAGCGATGTGTTATTTATCAATTTTTATTTTCATGCTAACCATATATCTGAGTCTGTTTGTGCCTCAGTAAGTGTCTTTGTTTGGAAATACTGAATTGACATAACACAAGCTGGGGGAAAGCTTCTATTGTTTATTTAATGCACTAGAATTAACAAGAAGTATACTACTTTTGAGTGTTTTAACAAAATCCTCTATCCATGATACAATAGACTTGTATATGTTTGTAATAATTTAAATTACTGCAATAGGAAATTTGGATTTGTAATCATATAAAAAACAACACTGAAAACTTAATTTTCAGGCATAATTTCAATTATAGAAATATGTATGCTGTAAATAGTTTTGAAAGAATAAAGATATCGGAACATTTACAACAATAAAATTCACAGCAAGACTAATGTCAACAACATAAACACATTATTCCGAATCTATCAATCACTGGTAGCACTCTTTTTATCTTATACAAATATCCAAGCCTGGACTAAGGTCTTCACGGAAAGGGGAATATTCACGGGCAATTCAATAATATTAAAAAGACTTTTTTATGGAATTGGTGTAAAAAAAATATAAAAAAGACACTTATGTCAAGGGTAAGCTAGGTAATCTGATTCTGGTAAATTTATTTGTATATCCTATCAAACTTTTTCTCTTTATCAGACTGTCTGGCAGCGCAACAAAAGTCAGTCGAAAAGATGGACCAATCCTTATTTCTGGAGGGAAAAACAAAATACTACAAGAAAGAACACTTTGAGAGATAATGTTCAATATTTCTTTTTTTTGTTCTTTGACATATCATTTGTTTCTTTCTGTCAATGGCATATATGACAAAATAGTTGTGTCTTATCGATATACTTGAGAAAAAAAAATGTGCAGTTTGCATACATAAAAAATTCCCACGTACTTTACACAAGCTATTTTTTCTGTTTTCATTTAACTATAGCAGAAACAAAATTGTATGTACTCACTTACAAGTCGAGTCCAAACTGCACAGACCCAGATATACCAGCGCATTATGCAGTTTGTTAGGAGTAATCAGTTGAACAAGCAATCTCGACCCTGATCTGCCGTCGCGTATCAGGGTCTGTGTTGTTTCTCATTGGACTGGACTTATCCGCAAGTATATATGGTATGAATAATTGGAGCATAGTTTTGCTTCAACTTCAAATTTAGAGAATATTCATTTGGAAGCATTTTAGACTATGTAGCCCAAGTATATTTTAATCATCAACAGTGTTGTCTGTCAATAGTTGTTTATAAGAGCAAATCTCATATATTGTTTCTGATTGTATCGGATATTAACATCTGTGGTCGTTGTGACCAGCCTACATCCTTAATCCTCATGAAAGATATACCTTTACTTAGTCGAAATACAAGAGCAATGACACTTGTTACTATTTTACAATTAAACAACTGACCAAACGGATTTATATGTAGAAGACAAAAGATTACTCTGGGCAGCATAAATTGTGTAGATAAGATGAAAAGAAAAAAAATAGATTTACTGTGAAAATATGCTACTTTCATTTATGTATTCTGTGCTCAAATCACTGAATTATAATGGCACTTTCGTATAAGATATGTTTATATAATTTGCTCATTAAAATGTCCTGGACACTTTGACTTTTCCTCTCTTATATAGCACGTCTTTATAACCTACGTTGTTTGCGAGGTTAATTTCACGAATATCAGGTTGCCAAAATTACTTCTTGTAGCATGTTATTGAAACACAGCTTATAGTGTTTTCGAGTTAAGGAATTTTTAGGATATTTCTAGCACTAAACTTTTGAAAGTGTTCAAGAGATTTGCTTTTCGGTGTATTTTTAAACTAATATAAGCAATTTTGCATTTTTCAACTTCTCACATTTAGTTTGTAAGCACATTTACATAAATTTATTGAATTTGTCTGTTATACTGTATTTTACAAATTAATCCTTTTTATGCAATGCAATTTGATTGTAAATTCAGCTATAGCCAGTTTACATGCAGAATATTCTATTCCATCCTCAATTTTTCAGTTTTGTTTGAAATGTGAATCCCTAAACTGGCATCTAATTCAAAACCTTGAATATATCAAGGTCATATAGTGCTGGGCTTGTCCATCTTTCCCCTATATACGTCCCAGAATTCTCCTGTATACAACTACTCCCGCATCTTTCCATGTGCTACGTTGAAAATTGTCAGATGTTACTGACATGGAGTCAGCAGGCGCATATCATCCTGTTGCCATGTTCTGATCTGTTTTTCCAGTTATGCCCCTATTGGTATTAACTGCATATACTATATATGATAATTCTTGTGCTTGCAACTAAGTTAGACAGCTTTTGATGAACTGCCCAGACACACATCAGGTGTTAATTTTGTACCACCAAATTCCAATGATTTTTGTACAGCAATCCCACATTTCTTTTTTTATATATCCATTTAAATTTTATTTTGCATATTAATACATACTCTCCTACATTCTGTGGGAGTTATTTTGTCATTCTCTACTTGCACCATTCAAGCATGGAGTTGGTAGGAACATATGTTTCTATGTACACATTTCTAGTTTTCTTTCTTAGCGTATGTGTGAGTTTTTCTGTACATTTGGTTATTGTTCATTCTTTGCTCATTTAAACTGAGATACTCAACAAGTCATACTTTGTTAGAGAGGGACATGGTATCAAACTTTTGAGCTATTAACTATTTTTCCCAAAATGTGCAAGTCCTTAAGGCTAAGATGTCATTTTTTAGTTGACACATATTTGCCTGCTATTTTTTTTAAGTTTGGAACAATGTCTACATTTGACAGTCGTTAAACTTGTTGTTCAGACATGACCCAAATCAGTACAATTTAAGAAATCTATCCCTAATTTACCATGTTTTCATGACTTCTATTAAAAAAAAAAAAACTTCATTGAAATGCTGATTATTATATGTTCAAGAACCCTTTTGCAAAATTATAGAAGGGAAAAATGAAAGCAAGCGACAGACGGGTAAGACCTAAATTTATATTGTGATGAATTTTGTTGCTCTGAACAGTATTACATGATTTTACATTATTTAAAAAAAATGTTTACAGTAAACATTTAATACATATGGACATAAAATGCAGCTTGACTTGCTTATTAAATTGTTTACCTTGTACATTTTCTACAGTAATAAATGGTTTGGACAGTATGAGATTAAAACCTGAAACTTCTATTGAAGATTAAAGTTTATGCAGCATTACTGCCTTTTATGGTGTGATTCATCGGTATTGTCAACTCACACAATTTTTCTGAGGCTGATATTTATCATGACCAACTCTGATCAAATTGAAGTGAACTAAAAATTCTTCAGAGTAAGTCAGGACAAATTATACCCTATATTTATAATGCCATAACACTTACATATGCCATTATAATGAATTAGACAAAGCAGTATGTTCTCAGCTTACTGTTTGCTACCACTGCTTGATAAGAACAATGCTTAAGTTTAGGTGATAATAAAAATCGCCAAAAATCACAACTTTATTGAGAATTTATTTTACTAATCAGAAAAATTGGTGATACGCATATCTCTCGTATCTACCATTCATCCAGTAATTACCAGCGAAGTTGCTAAATGTGAAATCATCTCTATGTTATGATATAATATGTACAGTAGACATGTGACAGTCTGTGTGACATAAATATATTCTTATTATACTTTTATCTCCTTATTAGGCAAATTGTATCTTCAAAATCACTCTTCTGCATTCTTCATTTATAGCATTTTCATTTTTCCAGAAAATGTATTGATGTATCACATATAATCTTGTAAATGGAATTTTAAATCTCTGAAATCTTTCATATTTATTTTACCGTAATAATGCATATACTTATGACTTTTATTTTGCCATCTTGAGTTAATGTTGCAAAATATGAGGTAGAAAACAATAAATTTTCTTTTTACGTATTTGGATGACTCATTATGTATAGTAAACATGCACACTTTAGAAGGGCGGGAATCACATGTCTTGTTTGCAGATAAGCTACTTAAATAAATTAAGATATTGTGCAGATTTTGCTTGTCATTTTCATTTGTAACTTGAATGTCTTTTTTGCATGTACATGGGCCTGTACGTATGGTAAAGCAAGATTTATAAACCAAATTGAACCATGCACAATACTACTTCCATGGGTCTGTGGATGTAGAATAGGCATGATGCACCCTCCCACATATCATAAGAGGCAGGAGCCATGGTGGTTAGCATGCCAGACTCATGACCAAAAGGGTTCGGCTTCAAATCCTTCCATTGAATCAGCCCAGATCGACCACTGAAGTGCATCCTTGAGCAGGACACTTACTACAATTTCCTCAGCACTTGATAACCTGCTTGTGCTGCTGTGCCGTACAACACAAAAACACGAAACACTGTAATATAACCTTCTGGAAGTTGCCTGTTTGACATTTTTGAAATACCTTGAATTTGGAAACACATTGATATCCAGAAAAAAGGTATTTTCATCTAGATTTTCAAAATTGTGTAGCAGTAACTTAACCCTTGGTATGAAGATTGTAAAAGAAACTTTGATAATAAAACTAATATATCTTGATTATTTGTTTTAGAAAAGTATGAATAATGGAATAAGTAAATTTTTTTAAAAGTTTGCTTTGTTGGTTTATAACACAACATTGGCTATAGTATGCCAAGGAAATGGGAGCTATGTGACTTTCCCAAAGACACACTGAGGCAGCCAACCCAGGATAGCATGCACAGTAACAAGCAAAATGTATTAAATTGAACTTTATAAACTCTAAGTACTGACTGGGCCCCAAAGTCATGTTTGTATTGTTTCAGTTTTGAGGTCACGAACAAGAGAAAGCTTTGTCCCGGGACTGAGCAAGTCTTTCTAGTGATGTTTAGTACTGGAATGACCAATGTTATGCTTAATTCAGTGTAAAGGAAAATCGACCTTTTCTGTGTCATTTTTTAGAAAGTGATTTTTTTCATGTTTTATGTATATTTAATCTATAATGTGTTTAAAACTTGGCCATAAAGGTAAGTAGTACTTTAGATTCTGGTCACTAGTAAACAGAATGTTTACAAGCATTTGAGTTCAAGGCCAGTCTTGTTGACAGTTAGACTGTTTTTTATCCATTTTATTGCTTCCCATCCTGTTATGACATAGGTCAAGTGAAATGTGTATAAATAAGAATTTGGTAAACAAATAATTAATTCCTGTTTTAGATTAGTCTGTGGGAATCCATTTGCGATCAGATTTTATAGTTTGTGCCGTTGAAAGCAGATATAATTCGAGAGGAATTATTTACTTAATATATTCATTGGAATTACTAAAGTGCTTATTGACTTTTGAATTAATACATTAGTTTAGACTTTTGTGAACTCATTCAAAGACATTCTCGATTGTATCATTGTGTTATATCAGGACATTCAAGACTATTGGAACTCATTCGGAACATTCTATAATATTTTTGGACTTGTGATTAGGTCATTTAGGATTATGTGAAATTTTATTCACAATTTTGTAAGTATCCCTTGAATTTAACTTTGTATTATAGGGAAATAAATTGCTTGTTGATATTATTAGCATTGTTGGTTTCACTTTCTTTCTGTTACATATTTTTAAAACCTAAAGTCGTAATAGAAATTGGGTGCTCGTCCGAGATCTGAACTAGTTTAAAACACTTCAGATATATTAAAAATTGTCTTTGAAATTTAAATTGACCTTGTTTCGGAATTTTCATTGTCCCTGGTAAAGATTTTTATTTCACACATTTGAAAAATCTTTAGTGAAACCAGCAATCATTCAAAATGTCATCTAAGGTTGAGAGCTTTGTTTCAAGTCCTACCCAGATAGGATTAGAGTCTGTGAAAAAGGACGAGTTGCTTGAGCTTGCCAGACATTATGATCTTTCTGAAGCGAAAGCGTCTTTAAGTAAGCAAGATATAAGAAATATTTTGATTCAGTATTTGGTCCGAAAGGAAATTGTGGATAATAATGCTTTGGTTTTGATTGTGAAGTCTGTATTTGGTTTTGATAGGAAATTAAGGGAATTACATATAAAAAATATTTTTTAAAAAAACCAGATGGAACTGGAATTAAGAAAGCTTCAGCTTCAGAGAGAAATGATGCAAATTCAGAAAGGAGAAAGAAGAGAAGGAAATGCAAGTTGAGAGAGAGTGAGAGAGAGAGAGAGAGAGAGAGAGAGAGAGAGAGAGAGAGAGAGAGAGAGAGAACGAAGGAGAGGCAGATGCGTAGAGAGAGGGAAGGGAATTACACACAAGTTCAGGTTTTGATGTTACCAGATATATTAGGTCAGTACCCCCTTTTCAGGAAAAATGGGTAGATAAATACTTTCTCCACTTTGAGAAATTGCTGAAAACTAGATATGGCCAAGAGAGCACTGGATTTTGTTATTACAAAGTGTACTTATTGGCCAAGCTCGTGAAGTCTACACTTCACTGTCAGTACAACAAAGCACAGATTATGATGTGATTAAGGAATACATCTTGAAGGGTTATGAATTGGTACCTGAGGCATATCGACAAAAGTTCAGGAATTGTAGAAAGAAAAAAAAATGGACAAACCCATGTTGAATTTGCAAGGGAAAAAGAACAACTATTTGACAGGTGGTACTCAGCCAAGAAGGTTGATCAAGATTTCGATAACCTCAGACAGCTCATATTAATTGAAGAGTTCAAGATGTGCATCCATAGTGATGTTAAGTGGAAACTTTGGAAGATGCTGCTCGTAAAGCTGATGACTATTTCCTGACTTACAAAATTTCACTTTTGTCAATAAGACTTCGAAATTGTAAAAAAAAACAGCACACCTGTTAGAAATCAAACATTTGATAAGACTGCTCATAAATCATTATCTCTTTCTACATGGACTTATTGTAAAAAGAAAGGGCACGTCATTTCTGATTGCTTTGTGTTGAAAAATAAGCAACAGAATAAAGACAGAGCTATTCCAAATGTTCTTATTTCAAAGAGGTCACGGTCACAATCTTGTATTTGAAGCAATACATTTGTTGGGTCAAACAAACCCCAGTCTGATTCTATTTTGGAGACTTAGAAACCATTAGTGTCAGAAGGTTCTATATCACTTATTGGTGATTCTGCCAAACCTATCCCTATTAAAATATTAAGGAACACATGAGCTTCTCAGAGTCATTTGTTATCAGGTGCTTTGCCTTTGTCAGAGAAGTCTTCTTCTAGTGAAAGTTTTCTTATTCAGGGAGTAGAGTGCGGCTTTGTAAAGGTTCCTCTCCATTGTGTCAATTTGGCATCAGACTTAGTTTCCGGACCCATGACTGTTGGGGGCAGTGACTTCTTTAGCTATAGAAGGTATTCATTTGTTACTAGGCATTGACCTAGCTGGAGATAAGGTCGTGGTTAATCCACTTGTAACTCACAAGCCTTGGTTTGACCAAAAAGTTGATACTATTGAGATTGAAATCCCTGATTTGTATCCTGCTTGTGCAGTTACCAGAGCTATGGCAAAAAGAGCTCTTGAGAATGATGTTGATCAGGATATTATTCCTTTAGCCGACACATTTATTGCTCAATCTTCTGATGAGGTCATCTTTTCTCCTGGTATTGATCAATCAATATGTACTGATCACAGTGACCCTCTTTTTACTACTCATTCTCTCTATTCTAATCATGGTGACAAAAGATAATCACTCAAACAGGAACAAAATCCCAAGACCTCCTGTTTGCTTCAGAGAGCTATCAGTGAAACTGAAGCCACACAAATCCCAGATTGTTAGTTTGTGAAAAATGGGGTACTTATGAGAAAATGGAGACAACCTGAGGTACCCGCTGGTGACGAGTGGTCACTGAACTATCAATTTGCTGTTCCGAGGTCATATCGACAGGAAATTCTTAGTCTACCCCATGAAACTCCTTTGGCTGGTCATTTAGGACTCAACAAGACTTATCACAAGATATTAAATCATTTGTATGGGCCGAAACTTAAAAGTGATGTTTCTAAATACTGTAGATCTTGTCACACTTGTCAAATGGAAGTGCTCAAATGACCATGGGCAATTTACGTTTTGCAAAAACACATGTTTATAAGAATTTTACTTAGTATAAATTACAATCAAGATATATATTAGATTGACCTTAGCAAGTCATAAAAACAAAAAAAGCAAAGGGCCCATGTATTTGGAACAATTTTGTTGCTCTTAACATACGTACGTGTCCGCCAAGCTATTCAGCGTAGGGATAATATCCAGAATCGTATAGTAAGTAGATCGCCGGATAGCAGAGGTGCTTACATAGTGGCGATGGTGCAGAGTGTACTTTCAGTAAGATGGAGGATGCTAGTTCTCTGCTGTCTCACGAGCACCTAAAGTGGAAGCGGGACGCAGTTGTCAGCGAAATAGAATCTACAGCTATAGGTTACAAATTAAATTGTACAGAATTGTGTATGTCTCGGTGAGTCCGGCATGCGAGAATCTGTTTCAGTAACCTCAACTTTACAACTACATGTGTAAGGGGTCAATTAAAAAATGAATGTGAATGTTTTGGATTTAGTCAGTTTTTGGTAAAGTTTTAGAAACACACAAGCAATAGATTGTACTTTGCCCATTTGTAATGACCATAATGCAGTCTAGATATTACTAGCATTGAGAATTAATTACAATATATATTTTCTGCTATGTTCATTTGAAGTCATGTTACACAAATGCATGTTGTAATGACCAAAGTGTGAACACGAACCTTAAGGCAAACGAGACTTGGGCATCCACCACATGCTACTCATGTTGATGGCATAACTGAATAAAGCACATGTAAATTACTGTGCAACGGGACCGTACGTTAGGTACAAATAGGAGACGAAACTATTTAAACACACTGCTGGGCCTGACGGTATATTCTCGTATGCTTTCATCTTTTATCTTCCTCCTTTTCTACCCTTCATTATAACAAAATGCAAACTGTCATTTAAAGCAATTCTGTTTTATGATTCACAATAGGTCAGGATTACAATGAGATTATGCAATTATAATTATGGGAATTAAACCTAAGTTCAGAATACAATTTTCAGTGTCATGTGTGTGGGTAAGGGTACTTATAGGCACTGTATGTTACCCCATCGCAACCTCTGTCTAAAATACTTAATAAATAAATAAATACAGTATGTCGATCTAGTGCATATTATTCATGTTTTTCTACATTCTGATAGAGTATATACTACAAATATTGTGTGGTTATCAAATGATGTACGTACAACTTTAAACAGAGACTCAAAAAGATAATCAGCAAAAGCTGGAAAGGGGGGGGGATTATAAATATAAATATATTACTGTTATAACAAATTACTGCAAATATAATAATCTATCTCTTATCTTAAATGCCTCATAAATAAATTCAGCTAATGTAATTATCGTTTTCTTATTACTAGAACTTAACAAATGAATGACCTTATACTTGGATGGTTTGTTATAGAAGTACTTTTTAATTAAGTTTACTCGTAAGTTAGTATATATTTGACACGCTAAAAGACAATGAATATGGCATGAAATATTTTACATATATAGGGTCTAAGTATCTCCACTCCGTTTCTGAAATACTCATGCCATGTTGTTTTGAACTTTTGAGTTTTCCAACTACTTTTTTTTAGTTCATCCCCTATTATGTGTTTATCTAGTTCTTTAAAGATTGTTCCTTGATCCAATAAATTATTTTCATATGTAACTCGTATAAAATCATTCGTTTTCTTTTTTGAAAAGGCTTCGTTTTAGTTATCTGCAACATGTTGACAATTTGCTTGGAATTTTCAATCCTAGGATCGATAACACACGAGTAGTAAACGATTATTGCACTCAGAGACATCAAGTGTCAAATTTGAGAGTTTTCCTACTACTTTTATTTAGTTCATCCCCTATTATGTGTTTATCTAGTTCTTCAAAGTTGTATTATACCATGCTATACACCTCTAGAATTCACACAATTTCTGTACAGGAAAGAACATACACACCTTCCAAAATACGTTTGCTATGTGGGTTCTAACGATAGTTTTGGTGGAAAAAAGACAATGTGATTCGGACGGGAAACTATGAACTACAACGATATATTTGTTGCCTTCCCTTTCTATATCTATGAAATTGATCTATGCACTTGTCGAAGAGGGAAGATATATCTTCCACACGACGCCGTTATTTTTATGATGTAAGGGAAATAACCAAAAACTCTAACTATATAGGACATTGGCACTAAGAGTTATGTACCCAACAGTTGACAGAAAGTGAGTTTTAATTACTTTATGACATCACTATGGATGCATTTCATATTTTAAATAAATTTGAAAGGTGTAGAGATAATATTATTCTTATAAGATTGGCAAAATGTATCTTCATCGTGCAATTTACATATATTTCAATGCTTTCCTCTCCTAGACGAAAACTACGCGTGATTGGTACAAAACAAAAGATTATCTCACTGCTTCAAGCCATACAGATATATGAAATGCTTCATGCCTGCCTTTGTTAATTTGATATTTGTGTAAACTCTTCTCAACCGTGTTGTGTGACGTCATGTACTAGTTTTTTCTTCCTTGTACCGAAACCAGTTGTTGCGCTGAGAAGAGAGTTTCTTCGGTAATTTTGTTCGGCAAGGTAAGTTATTAGATCATATTTTCAGACACAATATATGTATAATATCAGTTTTCCATACCTGTTGACACTAATTTAAGTGTAATAGCAAAATGTATAGTTAAATGTTTTACCAAAGAAATTCATTTATGCCATTATCCAGTGGATACTTGTCATTGACAAAAACATAGTAGCATTGTAACGGCATTAATCTATTTCTGATAAAAAAGTAATCAAGGAAATATTTTAGTGTACAAAAAGGAACAGTGAAAAATATCACCAGGTAGCAAACATGGCCCAAAAATCTTCGACTGTCCAACAGATAAAAACATATATACCTATCTTAACCGTTATAACGACCACTCTGGGCACCACATAGAAATGACCTTGACGGGCCTGTAGTAGCAATTAAAAAAGTAGACCTATCACAAAGAAATACACAAAACGCTAAAATGTAATTCGTATTATGCAATCTACAGAAGAACGCATTTAACAAAAGATTAAAATGTCACGCATTTGTATTTTTTAAATCCTATCACATGATGACAAATTCGCACAAGGTAACAAGAATATCTATCTATCTATCTATCTATCTACACACACACACAAACACACACACACAAACACACACACAAGATGGTTGATCAAAAAGTTCTAAAACAAATGCAATATCTTCTAACCAAAGCAAACCAATGTCATAAAAGTTTCTCCCTCTATAATTGAAAACATCCCAATTTAGGACGTGACGTCATTTTCAAGTTGATAATGTCACAGGCTTAGTGGCGTCATCTTTTTCTAATTCATGTATGTGGATGCGGTAGCAACTTGGCAGATGAATCTGAGAGATTATAACATTTTATTCAAACATACGAAAATCCTTTACACAGATAAAAGCTGACTTGGATGATGTTTATGTTCCTTAACCACTTGCTAAATATGGAATCAGATGATGGATGAAACATTTTAGTGATGGTAGGGAAACTGTTAAAAATAATATAAGAAAAGGCAGGCCAAGGACAACTCTTTCAAAAAGAAATAGTCGATTTTGTGGCAGTATATGTGAAGGAAAACAAATGTGTTACTGTCTGAGAAGTAGCATGCAATTTTGATATTTCACATGAAGTGAAGAGGACATTCTAACCAATGAATTAGGAATGAACAGGGTTTGTGCCCGTTGGGTGTCCATATTGCTTGATAAAGAACAAATGAGTCTAACGATAAAGGTCTGAAGGGAATTATTATACAGGTACAAAACAGAAGGCTATCATTTGTTAAATGAGATCATTACATGTAATGAAACTTCGATACACTACTTTTAAACCAGAGAGTAACAGACAAGCTAATGTATGGAACTACATAAATTTGCCATCGCCTATGAAAGCATGTCTTTCCAAACTTGCTGGAAAGGTTATGTGCATTATGTTCTTCAACAATCGACGAATTTTTTCAACAATATTGTACTAGAAAACAACACAGTGAATGGATAGCACTGTGCTACAGTAATCAGATATAATTTAAGTGAGGCTATTCGTAAACCGTGTCCAGAGCTACTTAGCGGTGGCTTTATATTACATCAGAATAACGCCCCCACATACATGCAAGTTTGTAATGCAGACCTTATACAAATTTGGTGTTGATAACCTAAATCACTCACGATACAGCCCAGATTTAGCTCTTTGCCACTTCTGGCTTTTCCAAAAATTGAAAATTGAAATTTGTTGCGGTGAAACCGTTACGAAAGCAGAGAAGAACTAAGGGATGAAATCACCGGGTCACTACGCTTGTTGTCACGTGATGGGCTGCTACACGTGTTCAAGACATCAGTCACAAGACGAGAGAAGTGCATTAAGTCAAAAGGTAGTTACTTTGAGAAGGACCACTAAAATCATTGTAAGCAGACGAGTAACTTTTTCGTTACGGCGTTTGTTAGAGAACTTTTTGATCAACCCTCATATGTATCTCTCGTGTCAATTTTGATGTTAAAAGCAGGGTTTGTGGAAGGTGGGGTGGGAAACTGGTATCTTTTATACGTTACTGGCATCATGTGTCCTTCTTTTATTAATTTTCTCTCTGTCTCTCTCGATATTGAATAAATAAACACAAATATAAAATTGAATGTTCTACAAATCTGATAAATGTACAGCCTTGGTTTAGTCAGTCTTTATACTACGTTTTTGAACTGGACGTTTACTGACGAAATTGCACAAAGTCGTATTTACTGGAGAAAAAAATTAGTGTTAACTTTCCATTTTGTTTTACATTTTTGTTCCGTAAGCTGAAGCACTGACTATAGTGGATCACTAGGTCATTACACTAGAATGCTTAATGATGTCACCATCTTTTAAATTTGGTAATGACAGAGTTTCTAACAATTAAAGAAATGTAGACAATATTGGACCTAGGACTCTGCTGGAGCCAATGCCCGTCCACCTTTGAAACTTTTGCACTGTAGCTTTTATTGTCTGTATCACTTGTGAAAATTACTCATAGCAGCTTGTATCGGCAAAAGTTATATTAAGCAGCAGCAGTAGAAGATGTAGTTTTAGTTATAATTGTGCCTTCATGTATGTAGGTGAGTTATTTACATGTCATGAAGACAACCATGGAATCCTCTGTTGTACTCAAAATTAGTTTTCCTATACTTTCAATAGTACTGAGATACAATGTGACACAGACAATACGAAAATGTACATAAGAATATGCATACCAACTTCTATACAAGTAGACAGATATACTGAGATATACTTTTTAAAATTCTTTCCTAAACCTATACTATTCTCGCATATTGATTATTAACTGGTATGTATACATGTACACGCATAGATATTGGGAAAAATAAACATGCTTAAAAGAGTTATCCTTTAGTGGTGGAGGTGGTTAAAATAATTTATCATATATTACAAAAGTTTTGTTTTCATCAGTCTTATAAAGCAGATTAGAGACAGAGGGAGATTGTATTTTGCATGCACGTTTTATGTCCCTGTTACATGAAAGTAAACTAAGTACTAAAAGTTGGTTACAAAATTCCATTTTGGGGATTTAAGTTTCTTTATATCTCGTGTTCACTGACATATTTGTTTACACTAGTAATGCCACAATCAGCCCAGTAATATGTCCATCCATACATTTATCCATACATAGACTTATACATACATACATAGATAGATACATACATACATACATACATACAGTGTAAACTCTGTTGAGTTGAATCACAAGTACTGTATTAGGAATATGAATTGTAAAATGCCTGCATTTCAAGTTTTAGGATTTTGTTCCATTTTATCCATTTTATACACCATCATTTTTATATGTATTTGTACAACTGACTTTCCACACAGAAGGAACAGCCAATAAATGGATTACCTAATCTAATAGCAGTAATCATATCTTGCCATTGTACTATTAAGTTTACTTAGTAAAATATGTGTGGCAAAAGTTTTAACAACACCTTGACAACTCTGGACAATTATACAGAGGTATATCCAAGAAACTTAGAGAAAATGGATTTTTATTTTCAGTCAAGGGACAAAAATACACTATACATACATGCCTACATGGATTCAGAGCGGGATAAAATGCTTCTGGGCCAGTATCCAGTTCAATAGGTCATATTTAAATTTCTAGATTTTATTTGACTTATCCTTTCATTGTGAAATACTCGTGAGACGAACTGACTTTTATCATGGAATAACTGGAATACAGTCATTATATATTTTGAGATGCATTTTGGTCGTAAAACTAATGTGGCGGAAATGCAATATAAAGTCAGTGTGTGACACGATCGCAACCTATTGTTTGATTGATCAGGAAACAGAACCCTTGAGCATGAGAGCTGTTGATCAACTGTTAAATGTATTTATGCTGGGCATGTGCTGTCAAGTCTTGGTATGTGTAATGGATTATAATGGCATCGTCAACCCTTGGAGACATAGTGGGATTGGGATATTGCTTTGAGTTTTGCTTTGAGAAATATATGTATGTAAATATACAGGAAAAATTAATGGTGGTCTGACCCTGTAAAGAATTTATACAAAAGGGTGTGCATGGCATCTTAAATCTCTCATTTTTAGCACAATGCTGAAGCCACACACATGAAAATTGTCACACTTCTTATATATGCCAAATAAATTGACAACAATTTATAATTTGATACTTTACAACAAAACAAAATATATAAAAAGGTAATTGAACAATTCAATTTAGGTTACTGCTACAGGGTCACCTTCTTTGGTTCTTGACATTGCAAGGCTCTGCATCGTGGCTATAAAAATGGTGCTGGTCCCATAACTATGTGTGATTTTAGTGTGCCTATTTTCTTTCCTGGCAACTGGCTGAGTAGCTGACACAATAAAGGTGGCATATAACATTTGTCAGCCTTTTTTTGAGGTGTATACACCTATACACTTTTGAGTAGCTGACACAATAAAGGTGGCATATAACATTTGTCAGCCTTTTTTTGAGGTGTATACACCTATACACTTTTGAACAAATACTGCATTTTGCCTCAACAATAACTAGCGCTATGGGTACGGCCGTATCCAACGAAATTCCGCGGCGATGATATTTTGAGAATGCATATGAAGTCAAGCTATCCGTAATTACTGAAGTCCAAAAATATTATGACTTTTTAATACTTGAACTTTAGTTGATCAGATCCTGAAAGTATAGATTTGCTTCAATAAAACATTGTAGATCAAATAACACATCTATTGTTTATAACGATACATATTTTTTCTTATTGTACTTTTTTTTAATTATGAACTATTCAGAATAAAAATCACTAAGTCCAACCCAACACAACTCAGTTTGAAGAAAATAATAGCAATGTTGAATTTTCGTTAACTTTCGCTGATACTACTGCCATGCCTATGAAGCTATGGTACTTTACGTGGTGGGGTTGGGGTGGGGTGGGATTGGAACAGCGGGGGATGATGGGCTGTCTAGTCATCTGAAGAAAGATACAATCAATCAATCAATCAATAATAATAATAATAATAACAATAATAATAATAATAATAACATTATTCCAAGAAGTCCTCAAAGAATTAAAACAACCCATGCAATTTAGCATCTACGGCATCTATTTATTAAGAAAAATCTACTCTACGAAAGTTATATAAAATAAAATAAAAAGAACACATCTGACAATAAATTATTTGAATTTCAGTTTCAGTGTGTATGAAACAGCATGCTCAATCAATTAATATATATTAAAAAAGTAGCAAGCTTATGTGCTTGAAACTGACAGTTCAGATGTATTCTTTACATTTCTTTTTAAACATAAATAAAAATTATATTGTTTTAGAATCAGTTGGCAATTCATTCCATAGTCATGATCCAGAGTAAAAAATGTCTTAATCAGAGTTTCAGAATTTGGTCAACTGATATAAAAGTTGTTAGCTGATTCTTCTTAGTGAATAAGAATTCTCTATTTCAAACTATATATTCCGTATATAGTATGCCATGACATACACCTGTATGAAAATGTAAATGCGTTTTGAACAGAAACAAAATAGGTGTCGTATGTACAAATGTAGACACATATACAACCAATGAATGCTTCTCTCAATATTAAGACCAAAATTATGTAAGACAGTTAAAAAGTAATTTGTTCCATCCATCAATTGGAGAATTAAAGTTTAATGCCGGTTGGAGGGAAAACTATTTTCTTACATATATTCGGGTACCATCCTATTTAACATTTGTATACATGTATAAAAAGCTAATGGTACTTAATGCTATTACTGAAAGTCAACTATCACAATTGTGAAGAGATGCAAAAATAAGATATGTAATCAAATAAACATAAGCATGCTTATATTGCTGTACAACTATACATTGTTTTCCTTGCGAAGGTTTCTTTCACATATGAAGAAACGTAATAGGGAAATTCAGTTAATCCTATTGCGATATTCAAAATGATATACGTGTGCAGGATGGATTGACCACTTAATAATGTTTACTTGGTATCAATCATCGCTAAATATACATATATATATATATATATGTATGTATAGTATGTACTCTGTATCATTGATATACCATGAGATGTATATATTTTTCATGAAAAGGAAACGAGTGGTATATCAAAGATACAGCGTACATACTATACATATATTTTATTTAAATCACATACAAATACACATACTTGCATTTCCAATGGAGTTAAGATTGACTACAATCAATTTGCCCAGTGTGTCCGCTACAAAATGTAGTTCTGTACCTATTGCGGCTATTCACAATTCTCTTTGCAAATTGAGAAGTAGCTTCTTTTCTTTTCTTTTTTTTTTTTTTTTTTTTTTGTTTACTTTTTTTAGCTTCTATTTTCATTCATATTGATTAAATAAATATATGACACACTTATGATTTAAACATGAAAGATGGTATAAGTGAAGAAAGTAGAGCACTATAAACACAGCAGCCATTCAGTCACCGTTGAGTATATAAAAACGAGTGTGGAATATAGACTAAGCTAAATGACGATTCAACAAGAGGTAATTCAAACATTTAAATTTATTTACAGTTGATCTATATTATTATTATGCTTTAATTAACATTGCTACCGACCATAAGATTGTTTTTATCCATCAACTCTCTCTTTCCCCTTTCCGTTGGTCGGTTTATCTGTAAATTTTACCATCATTCATAGATCTAGAGACATCGTCGCATGACAGGCGAAAATCTGGTAAGCTCGTTTTTTCACGGATTTTCGCCCGTAGCTTGCAACGATGATCGAGAGAGAGAGAGAGAGATACACTGTGGTAAAACTGATATTCTGAGACAGACCAACCAACAGAGAAAGGGGGGTGGAGTGGGGAGACTTAGCATAAGATTTTTTAAAATTGTCCATCCCTGTGTTTCTCTGTTGGTCGATTCGTCTGCTGCCTGACCAACCAACACACACACACAGACAGACAGACAGAGAGGGGGGAGGAGCAGCCTTCAGACATTTTAATATTTGAAAATAATGTTTTTAGAACCCTAATATAATGATTAACAAGTGGAAATTCATCACTGATCTAGAGAGTATAGAAGCAAACACCACTGTTGAAACCATGTTTATATACGCGTATTCATGCGCCATGGGTGGATCACAATTTGATATACCAACAGTATTGGTATATCAAATTGCTTTATACCAACACTTTAAAAGTCATGTTATTTTTAATGTATGTGGTATATATATATATATATATATATATATATATATATATATATATATATATATATCCAAATTGGAACATTTTAAAACTTTAAAACAAATGGATACATTTCATCATAACTGGGTGTCTCCAGTAATATTTTCTTCTTCAGTGTTGATGCTGTTGTTGATAGACGGGACAAATCAACAGAAAAATAAATTCATCTATAATATCAGCAGTGTTGCAACTTCTTCAATATCATTTAGATCTATCTGTACTGTTACTACTATACACACGTTTTAATGCAAAATTGATTATATATATATATATATATATATATATATATATATATATATATATATATATATATATATGCATTCTTTTATTTACTCTAAATTTGTTTATTAGGTGTGTTGTAGATACAAATTGCATAATCGTTAACGGATATTTCATTTATCCACTCGAAAGGAAAACTTAATTTGTGCAATGGGATTTCTACACAGACTACGATTCTATGTTACGGAATATGATTTTCAACATTCATTATATGCATGTACTGGCATAATCTCCATAGTGTTAAGAATATATATATATATATAAAAATTTTATCTCACATATTATATTTCTATGTAAGTTTTTCTTATATATTCTTTTGAATTATTGGTTATGTATATGTATGCATATACGTACGTATATATGTATGTATCTATATGTGCGTGTCTCAGAGCTCATTGTAGTGCGAATCCCTGAAGTTTGTCATATTTTTGATGTATTCGTCGTGTGTGTGAGAGAGAGAGAGAGAGAGAGAGAGAGAGAGAGAGAGAGAGAGAGAGAGAGCTCACCATTGTGAGAATTCTTGCTTTCTGCACCTCCAGTTTTAGGTCCTATACTCAGTTTTGAGAATTGAATCTACAGTTTTATATGTACCTGATCCTATTTGGAGGAATGTGGCCCTGGACTTCTATTTTCAAAATCCAACAGGCAGCTGTGTGTATGTATAATACATAATGTATGCATGTATTGTACGTCATTCGTATCTCCTAATGTTGCTTCTGCATTTTTTCTAATTGCAATATATTCGGACTAGACACATCTTTTGTATTAATTCAAATTTGAAAGCGCGAGTTTTGTGTATTTTCGAGGCCAGAAAGCTTGAAGGTGTAGATATAAAACATACACCATGATCAAACGCTGACTACAATTAGAAACAATTGTTCCTGTAAGAAAGGAAACGAGGGGGCACATTTTATGACAAGGTTACTCCCACCCCACTACCAGACGTCACAATCTCCACCCCTGTTCTGTACACAGGGGAACAGTAAACTGGATCATCCACTGTAAATGGAATTAATCTGCGTTTGAGCATTCGTTTACAACTAATATGTGCTTACGATAAATTCATTTATTACGAGAATTTGCCTTTGAATGGTCGCGTTCTGAAGCCAGGTAATATGTATAGTACTGCGTCTGGGATTAAAATTTTTTTATAACAGTCAGCAACCTGACTGGAAAATTAAACTTGCCCTTGGGAAATCTGAGCTTGCCCCAAACATAATATCCCAACATGAGTGAAAAAATAGGATAAAATAAAAATATGGGATATTTTAAGGAAATCGCATTATATTTATTTCAACTTTTGCTTTCTTTTTCTTTTTGTTGGCACCTTAAAACCATATGCCGATAATTGAAGTTATCAAAAATATATATGGAAATAATATATGTAGATACCTATGTAGATGAGAAAGAGTTAAAATGCAGATATTGGAAATAGCATTATTTTTAAGTAAGAGAGAGAGAGATGTGTAGGTAAAAGACCTTGAACTGAAAAATTAAACAACCAATAACAGATCCGCGTTAACTTAATTTTAATGTTTTAATATATAACATTTTTCTTTTATCTACTTTTCAACTTAAATTCAAATGCAGATTTAAGTATCCGTCCAGTAAAAAAAACAAGGTAAAAATGAGTCCATCACTGAAATATTCCATAAAATATCAATGATTTCACTCCCAGCTTTTTTCTGGGGTGTGTTACCACATCTGCCTCCGCTTACCACCTTAACAATTATCATCTAGTCATCTTGAAATCGGCAGAATGCATCAAAATGTTTGACAAGTCGACTTCTGAAAATGATTTGAGAACACTTATTTTTATCCGTTTAATTGTTTGCCAAGCAGTATGCCAGTAAGTATCTATCGGCCTCGTGTAATTATCACGTAAACATCAGATCATAAACACCGCTTGTGGGTACTATATTTTCGTAACATCAATTATGCTTTGAACGAAATCCTCCTGGTGGTTAGTCATGAGAGACAAGTGCCTTTTATTTCCAAAAAAACCTGTGAAAGAAATCTCACGAGTTAAATTATTAACAATTAACAGTCACCTTAAAATCGACGACATGCATCAAAACAATCCTCAACAAACCAATTGTTTAGAGCCTTACAAACTACCCGAAGCTACATGTGTTTTGTTCCAAAGCGGTAGAAAAAACGAATTTGATAGGAATACGTCAAATCTGTCTGGCTGAGATGTATCAGTAATATATTTCCCCCGACTCGGAACAATACACTAACGAGGTTTTGTATTTATTACATACCCCTTATGTACGTTTTCCAAATATTTGTATCTTTAGATTATGAAATAAATTCAAACCCAATTGGTATTTTATAGAGGTTGAAATTCGGTGCGTCTGAGAATATCGACGTGCTAATGTCATGGAAAACACCTAAATAGTTCCTGTCTGGGTGTGATATACAGAAATACAAATTGAACATCCGCATCAAGTTCGAAATCAGTCATGCAAGATTCAACGAGTATATAATAGGTTTTAACTTACAGCTGGATTTGCATTGTCAAAACTAATCAAGTCCATTTATGATATATATATATATATATATATATATATATATATATATATATATATATATATATATATATAGAGAGAGAGAGAGAGAGAGAGAGAGAGAGAGAGAGAGAGAGAGAGCCTGTCTTTATTTAATGAATTACTGAACTTCCAAAAAGATTTTCACTTCTTGAAGCTCCCCATTTTATTCACTAATGTTAAAAGAGAATGAGAAGTTATATACCCTGGTTCATTATCTGCAGTTTCAGTCTTTGTAAGAAAGTACTCAGAAATCAAGAAAAAATGAAGTCTTTCTCTATTGCTTCTATACCTCCAATTAAAAGGCCTTCAAGCAGGATGTTTTCTGTCCAATTTTATCAATTTGTTTTGAACAGAAGTCATTTAAAGTTGTTTTGTAAAATTTTTAGTAATGGAGGCTATATTTGACGACAGATCTACATCATTGCCAGGATGTTTTCTGCCTTATTCTGCTGAACAGTTTTGAGTAGAAGTCGTTTAAATGTTTTTCTATTTTCAGTAGAGATGGCCATATTTGAGGGCAGATCCCCATCATTTGTACAAATTTAAAAGCTCTTAAGCTGTGATGTTTTCTGTCCAATTTCATTAAATTCTGTTCACCATTTTTGAGAAGTCATCTGGAGGTTTTTCTATTTGAGTAACATTAGCTTATTTGATGCCAGGTTTTCACTCTACAAAACTGAAAGGAGCTCAGGTCAGAATGCTTTCTGTCAAATTTGGTCAACTTCTGTTAAGCAAATTTTGAGAATTTGTTTAAACGTTTTTCTATTTTCAGTACCTGAGGCTGGATAAGTAACCTTTGTCTAAAGTTATAAGACCTTCATGCAGGTATGCTTTCTGCCAAATTTGGTCAAATTGGTCAAAGTGGATAATGAGAAGAAGTCATTTAAAGGTTTTTCTATTTTCAGTAATGCCAGCTTCATTTGATGGTAGATCACAATCATCTTTTGCACCAAAACATAAAATATCCAAAGGTTTTTATGCCAGAACGTTTTCTGTCAAATTTGGTCAAACTCTGTTCAGTGGATTTTGAGAAGAAATTGTTTAAAGGTTTTTCTATTTTGAGCTATGGCAGCCATATATTTGACTGTGGATCAGCATTGTTTGTACAAATTTGAAAGGCCTCCATGCTTGGGTTCTCTCTGCCAGGTTTGGCTGAAAGTAGTCCAGTGGTTTTAAGATGTTGAAAATAGTCATTTAGACGGATGATGAACAATGCATGCTGGATGCAGGATCATACCAAAAGCGCACTTTTGGCCAGGTGAGCTAAATACCTGAAATTAGTTTCCTCACTAAATTCACACAAATTGTATACTTGCCTAAATTTTGTAATTGACAAGACATACTCCTTTTTTTCTGGAGCACATCTGCTATCAATCTGTAAGAATATTCTGTATGATATGAGCCCTCCTAGTCATGTGGCCCACAACTGTGATATTGAAGGTGGTGTCTTCAGGATGAATTACAGTTTCCATGGCATCCATGAGTAATAAACTTTTTTAAGACAAATTTCCTACATTCTAGTTGAGTCATTGTCAGAATTGCTTGGAAAATTTGCTACAGAAAATGTCCTAGGATACTTCTGAGGTACAAGTTTTCATACCAATGATGTGTGGCAATTGTTTTCAAGAAAACAACATTATCAAGAACAGATTGGGGAATGAAGCAATTTAAACAGAACACTGAGAGAGAGAGAGAGAGAGAGAGAGAGAGAGAGAGAGAGAGAGAGAAAGGGGATTTAAAATTAAAAACAGATGTACATGACTGCAATTATTTTAATCTTATTTTAAATCCACACTAACATCATTATTTTATCACAGACTGATATTTTTGTACAAAGATTTCTTAAAACTGAGCTTAAACTACAACAGCAAATAATATTCTAGTAAAAATGCAGCATATATTCAAAATTTAAAGGTTAGGTAAGCAGTTTTCAAAACTTTATGAGACATTCACTCTGATAAACATTCATGTTATGTGCTTAGGGCTGTCCTACTGAGTTAAAGAAAGTCATTTTAAAATCAGAGTACCTAAATTAGTTTTGGATTTTGCTAAAGTATACAGCTGGCAAGAAGTTCAGCATCCCAAAATTTGGCTGCTGCTATTACACTGCTGCTGATAAAAAGCCTGCTTGCCACGTATTTGGCATGTTTGTAGCAACTATATGGGGATCGTATTTCTCATTTTGAATTAGAGTCTACTGAAGACATTGAGAATCACTGGCCTTTGAAATATTATAAGTCGTGTATGAAAACATTTGAATATTTGAAAAGAAAAAACATACATGCACCTAGAAAAACCCTTTTTAGGGATAGATACTTCTGTCATCTCTATATAGCATTTTTGTTGAGTCCATGTTACTGGGACGCAAAGCAGAGTTTCCAGCGGTGGCAAATGCAGCATTGTCATCATTGTCAAAAGTTTGTTTAGGTATTGGTTACAGTTTTTCATTTGCATGTATTTCTGTAAACCTTTTTTTGACAGATTCTCATCATACTTAGTCTAAATCATTATAAAGCTAAGACAATTGATTTTATGACATGCTCACTTGCCTCTGAATTTAGGGTCAAGGTAACAGTAAAAGAAGATTTGTGAAGGTTTTGGTTGAAGTTTTTCATTTGGTAATATTTCCTAAACATCCTAATAGATTCTCATCATACTTGACATTAATCATTGTGAAGCTAAAACAATTCATTTATGACATGCTGGCATACCCCTATGATCTAAGAGTCAAGGTCACAGTAAGAAAAGATTTGTGGTTTGGTTTTGGTTAAGTTTTTTTCATTTCCTAATGCATTTCCTAATCCACCTGATGGAGTTTCATCATACTTCAAATTAATCATTATGAACCTAAGACAATTCATTTGGTGACACATATGCTTTCCCCTTTTGACCCTGAAGTCAAGGTCAAGTCATATAAAATTTGTGTCAAGGTTTTAGCTAAGAAAATTTCATTTGCAAATATTTCCTAAACCCCTTGATATATTTTGTTTATGCTTTGGATGAGTCATTGTGTAATCAATACAATTCATTCCTTGACACATGTTCTCGACCCTAAACCCACTGTCAGTTATTCCACACACCTGAAAGAAGCAATTTGTAAATTATTGCAAATTTTTCCACAGTCTGTTTATCATGGGACACAGATAACCTTCATCACTGCGCCTTTCACAAAGTACAAAGACTTTCCTGAAAGTGCAAGAAATTACATTTCAAGTTCTTGGCACAGAAATGCACAAGTGGATGCAACTAACTTTTTGGCTATCAGAAACAAACCAGAAATGAGCATTGCATGTCAAATCGACATAGAGCTGTGAAGCGTCTAGTAGAGGAAAATCAGAAGAAGTTATTTCTAATATTGTCAACCATTTTATTCTGTGGCACACATGACGTTGCTTTAAGTGGAAAATAAAGCACAACTGGAAATGTACAAAGCTTCTATGAGTTTCACATTAAAACAAGAGATGAGAGTCTACGGAAACATTTCAAAAATTCTCCAGTTAATGCTTGCTATACATCTGTCCATGTGGAAAATGAACTGATCAAACTGTGTGAAGCTGTGTGAAGAAAGCTGTGTGAAGAAACCATAAGAAAAGATATAGTTTCTTCAGCTAATATTTAAACTGGATTTTCAATAATTCCTGTTTAAAGTGCTGACATACCTGGAAAGGAGCAACTGTCACTTGGTGTACCTTCTGTTGACACAACTGGTACTGAAAATATTATCAGAGAGGAATTCTTTGGTTTCACAACAATATATGAATTGAATGCCACCTCCATTGCCAATACAACTATCGATCAGTGTACAAAATCTGGCTTAAATCTAGAAAAACTACATGGCCAAGGATACGAAGGTTGCTCTACAATGGCAGGACAGGGAGGTGGTGTGCAAGCTAAAATAAAGAGTAGATATCCAAAAGCTGCCTTTGTCCTTTGTGCTGCACATTAACTCAATCTGGTTGTGAATGACTTGAATGCTGTACCTAAAATACAGAATTCAGTTGGTGCAATACATTTTTCACTGAGAGTAAAAAGAGAAGACATTTTATCCCAACTGTGTTGTTAATATGTGAAACCTGCTAGACAGCAAAATATAAAAGTATCAGAATTTTTTCCACCAACTTTGAAAAGATTTTTGATCAGTTAATCATACGGTCACTACAGCTGCAGGTAAAACATGCCAGGATGCACATCAGTTGCAATGTGCTTCAAGCACAGTAAGTTTCCTCTTTTGTCTTATTATAATTTCAACCTATTTGGTGAGGCTGGAATCTGTAACACAAGCACTCCAGGCTATTCAACTGGATATTTGTTAAGTGACTAATCATGTCCAGGAACTTTTAAGTGTGATCAGTGTCCACAGAGAAAAAGCAGAAGAACAATTCAAGGAAATTTTTTCAAAAGTTCAAGAATTAGCAGAAAAGTTGGATATTGATCTATCCATTCCCAGACAGTGTGGCCAGCAGACATTCAGGTCAAATGTTGGTGGCTCAACTGTGAAGGAATACTTTTGTTGATCAATCTATATGCCATACTTGGAATCAATCGTTTAATTGCTGGAAAACCAATTTGCCACAGAAACAAGCAAAATTTTAGTCTCCTCTCACTTCATCCAGTACTAATGGCAAAAATTACATGTGAAGAATTCAAAAACCTGATTGCAAAAATCAATGAAGTGTATGAAATTGAAAACTTGGAAGCTGAAGCATTCACCTGGTTTGAGATGTGGTCAAAGAAAGATAAACAAGATCATGATCATGATGGATTTGAAAATGGACTTCTGGACTTGCTAAAGCACACTGATCTATTTCCTTCCATTCAGCAAGCAATATGTATTGCTCTAACATTACCAGTAACAACTTGCAGAGTAGATGATCATTTATCCAGACTTTGCATGTTGAGTGTTAATCGAGCAAGAGATTACTGGTAACAAGCAGGAACTAACTCAAAAACTAATCGATAAATTCGGACAAGACCAGAGGCGTTTACATTTTCTATTTCATAATAGCTAAACAGCTAGTTATCTCATCTGATGCATATGAAACAGAAAAATAAAAGTGAAAAAATGTGTCATGATTTTTTTTCATTTCCCTATTCTTCTATTGCTATTTTCATGGTTCTTGCTCACAAAGACTTCCAAGTTGTTTGGCCTGGTAAAACATAGAGCAGTTTCTGCTCATTGATGTTATGTTTCTACTATTTCTTCCAAGATATAATTCTTTACAGTTTTTTTTCCTCATTCCACATTGTGATGCAACTTATGTACGCTACGATTTATGTTTTAAATATATTTATTTTTGTTATAATTTGAATGTGCAGGCTAAGGTCTATTACTATATATGATGTGCTTACCATGCATACCTAAGTTTATAAATATCATACACAAAATCGTATTGCAATATTATGTTTCATGTAACCCCAAATTAACGTGTTGATATAAATTTGTTCTTTTTGCCTGTCCCCTTGACCCTACTGGCATCACTATGAAGGCTTGTCCCTTTCATTTTGGCCCCCCCCCCGGGAAAAATTCCTGCAGACGCCCATGAAGAGAGAGGAGGACCATTGTACTGGTATTGCATCCTGGCTTTGTTGCACACCGGGATCATGTTTAGTTAGAATAGATGTCTAGATTTCATATCTAGCTTAAGCTTGATTAGAATGAGGTATATCAGATAAAATATTCAATGCTTAACTGTCTGTGTCTAGATTTCACCACCAGAACTTATAACAAAACATAAATCAAGCAAATTTTAGGAAATCATGTCCCCTGCTTTGTGTTTTAAGTAGGGGAGTGTAGTTTTGTAGATGAAAGGGCTATTTGACAACAGTGACATAGTAACTGGGTCTGAAGTAGGGGAGTGTAGTTTTGTAGATGATAGGCTATCTGACAACAGTGACATAGTAACTGTGTCTGAAGTAGGGGAGTGTAATTTTGTAGATGAAAGGCTATCTGACAACAGTGACATAGTAACTGTGTCTGAAGTAGGGGAGGTAGTTTTGTAGATGAAAGGGTTTTCCGACAACAGTGACATAGTAACTGTGTCTGAAGTGGGGCGGGGGGGGGGGGGGTGTAGTTTTGTAGATGAAAAGGCTATCTGACAACAGTGACATAGTAACTGTGTCTGAAGTAGGGGAGTGTAGTTTTGTAGATGAAAAGGCTATTTAACAACAGTGACATAGTAACTGTTTAGTTTTGTAGATGAAAGGACTATCTAACAACAGTGACATAGTAACTGTGTCTGAAGTAGGGGGGTGTAGTTTTGTAGATGAAAAGGCTATCTGACAACAGTGGCATAATAACTGAGTAGTTTTGTAGATGAAAAGGCTATCTGACAACAGTGGCATAGTAACTGTGTAGTTTTGTACATTAAAGGGGCTATCTGACAACAGTGACATAGTAACCATGAAGTTTTGTAGATGAAAGGGTTATCAGACAACAGTGACATAGTAACTGTGTAGTTTTTGTAGATGAAAGGGTTATCTGACAACAGTGACATAGTAACTGTGTAGTTTTGTACATTAAAGGGGCTATCTGACAACAGTGACATAGTAACTGTGTAGTTTTGTAGATGAAAGGGTTGTCTGACAACAGTGACATAGTAACTGTGTAGTTTTGTAGATGAAATGGCCATCTGACAATAGTGACATAGAAACTGTTTAGTTTTGTCGATGAAACGGCTATCTGACAACAGTGACATAGTAACTGTGTAGTTTTGTAGATGAAAGGGCTATCTGACAACAGTGACATAGTAACTGTGTAGTTTTGTAGATGAAAGGGTTATCTGACAACAGTAGCATAGTAACTGTGTAGTTTTGTAGATGAAACGCCTATCTGACAACAGTGACATAGTAACTGTGTAGTTTTTGTAGATGAAAGGGTTATCTGAAAAAGAGTGGCACAGTAACTGTAGTTTTGTAGATGAAAGGGCTATCTGACAACAGTGACATAGTAACTGTGTAGTTTTGTACATGAAAGGGCTATCTGACAACAGTGACATAGTAACTGTGTAGTTTTTGTATATGAAAGGGTTATCTGACAACAGTAACATAGTAACTGTATAGTTTTGTAGATGAAACGGCTATCTGACAACAGTGACATAGTAACTGTGTAGTTTTTTTAGATGAAAGGACTATCTGAAAACAGTGACATAGTAACTGTGAGGTTTTGTAGATGAAAGGTCTATCGGACAACAGTGACATAGTAACTGTGTAGTTTTGTAGATGAAAGGACTATCTGACAACAGTGACATAGTAACTGTGTAGTTTTGTACATGAAAGGGCTATCTGACAACACTGACATAGTAAGCAAGGTAAGGTATGCTTAGAAAGGAAGAATCTACTGATGATGCAGAACATTGATAATGGTACCCAAGTGAGGTCTCATCATAACAAGGCTACATGCAAAATGCAGGTCCAACATTTAGTGGCCATACCTCCTCAATAATGACATAGGAAGCGGATAATCAAATTCTGTTGAAGTTCCATCAATATATAGCTGCATATAAATTTTCTTGAAGTCCAATAAAAATTAATGTAATTATTTTAGGGAAACAAAGGTGGATGGGTCCAACAATCAATGGCCACAACTCCAATAACTGAAGATGAAGAAATGAAGACTGAGTGCTGAATAATCAAAGTAAGCCATGGTGTCATCATATATAAATATGCATATCGAGGGAAATACTATGCAGAAATGAAAGTGGTAAAGTCAGACAATCAGGGGATATAACTCTGTCAAAAGATAATGTTGCATGTTAGACATGTACCTAAGCAACACTATTAAACTCAGCTGATGTCTCATTAATATCAAGCTGCTTACTACATTTTTTAAAAGTCCTATAAGGAAGCCATTGCGCAGAAACAAATGTGGGTAGGTCTGACAATCTGGGGCTGTACTCTGCTAAATGATGTGGAATGCTGACAACTTAACTCAGCTGAGGTTTTATCAATATCAAGCTGCATACCAAATTTGCTTGAAATCCAATTAAAATTTAACAAGTTATTGTGCAGAAATAAAAGTGACTGGGTCTAACAAACAGTGGCTATAACTCCATTAAATAATGCTGTACTATGCAAGGTCCTACAAATATCAAGCTGTCTACCAAATCTGGCTGAAATCATATCAAAAGACATGTTTAGAAACGAAAATGGGTGGGTCTAACAATCAGGGGCTAAAACTCTGCAAAACAACGAAGAATGTGGACAATCAAACTCTGCCAAGGTCTCAAGAAAATCAAGCTGCATACCATATTTGGTTGAAATCCAATTATAATTTAGGTAGTTATTGTGTGGAAAAGAAAGCGGGTAAGTCTGAGAATCAGGTGCTAAAACTCTGCAAAACAACGACAAAGAAAACTTATTATCAAACTCAGCCAAGGCCTCATCAATATCAAGTCATGTATCAAATTTGGTTTGGATCTAACAATAATTAAGGGAGTTATGTGGAAAACAAAAGTAGGGTGGTGTGACATTCATGGACTATAACTTGGGTAACACAATGACAGAAGGCTGACAATCAAACTCGAGCAAGGTCTCATCAATACCAAACTGCATGCCAAATTTGGTTGAAATTCAGTAATAATGATTTAATAATTAATGGCATTACTAAGCGGAAATGAAAGTGAAACAGAGAGAAGGATGTAAAGACTGAACGACTGATAGATGGAAGGAAGGATATGCCAGGACTGACAGAAGGAAGGAAGGATATGCCCAATTTAATATCCCCCATTTTCTATGCAAAGTGGGGGACAATTAATACTAGAACCCAGCAATCTGACTGGATAAAATTGAAATCAGATTTTATTTTGACTCATGAAGTCAGACCAGTCAGACTTAACTTCAAGGCATGTTGGTAAAAATGGGCCCCAGTACTGCCTCTGCTTTGCAATTCCTCGATAGGCTCAAAAAAGCAGCATTTTTGAGGACTATGACATATGTAAAGCTGTATCCTTAGGTTCAGCAGCAAACATCAATCATTACCATTGTTATCATAGTTTCTGCTGAGTGACATTAGGCTATTTAGAGTTTCCAGATATTCATCTTCATCTAAACCAGCCTCAATATATCTGTGATGTTTCTTGATGTCTAGTGCCTTGGCTGCCTTGTAAAGCTCTTCCAGTAAACCCCCAATCTCTGGACTGGACTGGAGTGATGTCATCATTGGAACACTCCCCACATCTAGAAATCAGACACACAAAATTGTATTATGGAACTAAATATCTGTTGCAAAGAAGCCAAACATAAAATGCTCAGTCTTTAGAATCATCAAATGGGATAAAAATATCCGAATACATGAAAAAGGCTTAATCAGGCATAAATGCACCTTATTAACTAAACAGTGTTTTTGTGACAGTACTCATCATACAGGTGTTCATAACATTTTCTAATTATTGAGAAAGATGTTCCACCTAATCTTACAGTGGCAGATAGTGGGGTGGTAGTGGGGTTTAAGTTGGACTCCCTTTGTAACCCTTTCACTAAAAATGGAAAAATGTGGTAATTTTATCTAAAAACAAACCCTTTCTTAATAAAATCACGCTCTCAAAGAAAAAATTCTGGATGTGACTTTGTCTAAAGATTTATTGGTGTATCAGTCAAACCTCAAATACATGGAAAGGCCCAACAGAGTTTCCAATATGTCAGTTACTTCACAAAAGCAAAATATTACTTATGAAATGGAAATAAATGCCTAAAATTATTTTATGTATGACTAAGTTCTCTAACTTTTCTGCTGATTTCTCACTTTTATTCGACAGTATCACAGCATCATAGCATCCCTAAGGTAATTTTTGGCAGAAAGCACAGAAGTGTTCCAATTGGTAAATAAGCATGTTCAAACGTTTTTATGTCCCCAGTGTGATAGCAGAACGGGAGTACCATATATACTCACGTATAGGCCAATACCAACTGCAAACTGCATAGACCCAGATCTGCCGTCGCATAATGCGCCGGCAAATCTGGGTATATGCAGTTTGTAAGGACTAATCAGTAGAACAAACAACACAGACCCTGATCTTCTGCCACATTATGCAATTGCAGATCAGGGTCTATGTTGTTTACATTTGGAACTGGCTTATACACAAGTATACATGGTATATTGTTTTGCTGCTGTCCAGCCATATGTCTCTATGTCTGTCCAAATTCATGTTTAGTATGAAAGCACAAAACATGAAATTTTACACTTTATCATGGTCAGAAGTAAATGATCTGATTAGATTTTCTGGCCATTACAGCAATTTTTCAATGTATTTTTGTTAATACATTGTTGAACTAGACATTTTTGACAAATTTCTTAATAGCAAGATTATGCAAAAACCACACAAATTGGACAAATAAAATTAGGTAGTCTTTTTTGCATTTATAGATAGATAATCTGATTATAATTTCAGGACACTATAGAAATATTTCAAATTTTTTTGTACACATTTTTGAACTTTCTGTACTGACTTTTTTAAAATAAAAACTTTGTTAGCAAGATTTAGCAAAACCCACTTGAGACAGACAAATGAAATTTGGTATGCATGTTTGTATGCATATGTAGATGACAGATTAGATTTTCATGCCATTATAGCAATTTTTCAAATTGCCTACATTTTTAAATTTCTGGTTCGCACTTTTTGGTCTGTGGAGGGACATATGTGTTTTCCAAACACAAATTATTTTTGCCTTCTTCGTTTTCTAGTTATCCAAGCTCTTTCCAGTCCCATCAAAATCTCAAAATCCCATTCTCCAACCAAAACTATTATTAATTGTTAAAAGTTGTATCCGATGAGTTAAGTTTTTGTCCCTAATGTTCTACAATATGAGCGAATTTAGACATACAGACACAGATGCATGGATTGGCAGGATTTCTGTAAATTTAAATAATAATATCAAATTTATATCTAGTAAACCTACTTTTTAAGATTCACTTAAAATACTATTGGTACCTAACAATACCTAATGGCAAACAAGCACAACTACATGCAGAACACAAGTATGTAGAGAATTTCTAAATAATTTCATTAAAAGGATTTTCAATTAACTCTTCTTCATCATGCATGCTGTAATGAAATACATAATCACTTACAAATATTCAACTTTTTTATATGGCAGAAAGTAGAACAACTATACTAACCTATTGTTGGCAATTTTTCAACTGCATGAAGTAAACCATCCTTCCCAATGTATTTATGAAATATCTGTGGGTATGGGACACCAATCTTAAACGGATTTCTCATTACATGGCCAGCACTGCAAAGATTCAAGATTTTATTACATTAAGAAAAGCTACTCATAACTGAATGGACATTTAAGAGAAATTTAACAAAAGAACAGTGACAAACAATTGCAAAATCAAACAGTTTAATTTTTTTAAATGTAAAATTCAGTAAGTGAAAAATAACAATCTGGTTTCCAGTAAGTTTTTAAAACTCAAATCAAACATGGATTCCAGAACAATCTCTCAAAGGTAGCCAAACAACACTATATCAATAGTTGTCAACTTTTCTGCAAATTAATCTTTACTATACAAAAATGTCGAGCAATACTTTAGTCAATTCTGCAGGATACTATGCCTGTGTGCTCCGTGAGAGAGATTCCAAACACCCACAATGTCACCAAAGCATGAAAGGTAGGTCACTTTGTATACTTAATATCTAATTTATAAATTGTTTAATAATTATAATAATTGATCCAAGTGATGCTGAACTGTTCTGTGCTTGTGTGTGTGTGTATATACTTGCATATAATCCAGTTCCAAATGCAAACATTTTCTACTGATTAGTCCTTACAAACTGCATAGACCAAGATCTGCCAGCGCATTATGTTACGGCAGATCTGGGTCTATACAGTTTGCAGTTGGTATCGACTTATACACAAGTATATATATATATGTTTGAGTGGTCTGGACTTCAGATAGTGTTTGTTTACACAAGTGGTAACTTAATAAATGTTTCCTCTGAAACAGGCTAAACTTCATTAGCAGCAAGCTATACTAATGCAAAATTTAAATTGTAATTCACTTTATCAAAGAAAAATATGTTTCAAAAATTAATTAAATCAAAACAAAACATCAAATTAATGCTGCAATGTCCGTATTTTGTGTTCTAATATTTGTTACTGAAATTCTCTTTCACAAATTTTTTGTTCAAACCATTCATGCTGATTTGATATCAGTATCATGCAGATTAGTGCAAATGAGGACTGCTCAATTAGTGAAGCTGTTTCCCTTTTTTATATGGACCAGCCACCTTCATACATGTCCACCACTACCAAATCTTCAAAACAAATCATACCTTAAAATTATCATTCTGAGGTGAAATCATATCTTTATTCACATAAATAACCCATGGTTGTTGCCAATATATTTACATTTGTAAATGTTTTCTGCTGTTCTATACAAATATTTGCATATTTGGAAATCCCATAATAGACTGAAGCAATTGAGAAATCTGAAAATTCGACGAGAATAAACCAGCCTGAAACTCATTTATTTGTTAATCAATGTTACTGACAATTTGTGAAAGTACTAATTTAAGTGAGTCAACTAGAATGTGTAGATTTCTGCCACTTCTATACCGATGAAATATACAGACAATCCAGCTTTAAAGTAAACAATTACTGAACCTATTAATTTTTCAAGCATTATTCTGTGTTATTATTAATGTACATTACTGTTCTTTCAGTTTACTAAGTATGATCCGATTTCTGTTACATGAACTACATCGATGTAAAAAGTGAAAGTCAATTTAACAGGTTAACAATAATACCATGAATGGCACATTATAAGCCTGCAATGAATTTAACAGACATCTATGCAGGCACCAGTAGGGTATGGTTGACTGTAGAGATTATTGACCAATGAGTCTCAATAACCTGGTTTGGTTTTGTTGGTTTGAATGTCACTTTTAACATATTATTGGCTATATCATGCTGTGGAAATAGGAGCTATGTGCCTTTCCCAAGTACACACTGAGGGTTCCGACCCCAGGATGGCCTGGGTAGGTATCGAACCTGTGACCCATAGATCATGAGTCTGATCCTCTACCAAATGAGCTACCAAGGCTCCCTCAACAACATTTGGTCAAGGTATGTTGTTTTGAACTAAACACACTGTGCAGAAACCATGTTTCTTATTAGACTTAGCATGACTGACTTCAGACCTTTAGACCCCAGAATCAAAGGTTTCTTTATTACCCTAATTGCAAGCCATCCAGAAAGTTTAATCACGGAACTTACTCTAGAACAAAAGTTATTCTGCAGAACACATTTTTCTTTTAGCCATAATGACCTTGACCTCTGACCCCAAAATCAATAGGCCTCATCCATACCTTAAGTGCAATCCCTAAACAGCACATGTTTAGAACTAAAATTATTATGCAAAAAACATTTTTCTTCTTTCAGTCACAGTGACTGTGACCTTTGATCTTTTCACCCCAAAAATCAATAGGCTTCCTTCTTACCCAGCATGTAAGTCATCCACAACTTTGTTGATAGTATGTGGCTGAAAACTGAAATATTTGTGCAGAAACCATTTTATTTCTTCTTTTAGTACTAGTGATCTTGACTTTTAATGTTTTGACCTCAAAATCAATTGGCTGATTCCTTACATCAAGTGCAAGCAATCCACAAAGTTTGGTCCAGGGTCTGTGATGTAGAATTAATATTATTGTGTGGAAATGCTTTTTCTTCTTTCAGTGACCTTGACCTTTGATCTTTTAACCCTGAAATCAATATGCTTCTTCCTTACCCCAAATACAAGCTATTTCCAAAATCTGGAATTAGTATGGTGGGGAACTTAAGTTATTATATCGAAATGAACCAGGATACAGATGGACAGACAGATGTTCAGACAGCATCAAAGCATACTATGCTCAGCTTTATGCCAATAACTCTTAAATTATATGATGAAAAAATAACAGCAATTGGAAAATATTAGAAAATGACAATTTAAAGGGAGTATTGCAAGGGTTAAGACACAATGGGTTGAAAGAGAAAAAAACAACTAGGTACTTCTGTTTTATAGACAGGCAAATTAGTAAACAAAACTCTATGGACAATAATGGAATGTATGCCCCTATAACAGATTAATTTTAAATATTGAAAGTTAAGTCTTACTATGAAAATGTGAAGACAGCAATGATTTAAATTTAAATGAAATTCTGAAAGTCATCAATTTACCAAAATAAGGTAATATTCAGTCAAATGAATTAGAAGGCCATGGTCTGATGATTTTACAAGACATCAATTTACCAAAATAAGATAATATTCAGTCAAATGAATTAGAAATTCTGAAAGACATCAATTTACCAAAATAAGGTAATATTCAGTCAAATGAATTAGAAGGCCATGGTCTGATGATTTTACAAGACATCAATTTACCAAAATAAGATAATATTCAGTCAAATGAATTAGAAGGCCAGGGTCTGATGATTTTACAAGACATCAATTTACCAAAATAAGATAATATTCAGTCAAATGAATTAGAAGGCCATGGTCTGATAATTTTACAAGACATCAATTTACCAAAATAAGATAATATTCAGTCAAATGAATTAGAAGGTAAAATTAAAAATGATGAAGTTCTTTCATGGCTGAAGAAGATGAAAAATTATAAAAGCCCAGGGTCTGATGATTTTACAAGTGCATTTTTCAGATTTTGTTGGATAGATCTTGCGAAATTTTAGTAAAAGTAATAAATGATGCATATGATAATGGAACATTTTCTACAGTTCTTATTCAATGAATAATTAAATTTATACCTAAAAAAGGATAAAAGAAAACAGGATTTAAAAAATTGGCATCCAATATACATGGATTATTGACTTTAAAAAAAGCTTATGATTCTTTTTCTTGGAGATCACTGTATGGAGTCCTTTCTTATTTAATATTGGTCCAATGATACAACATTGAATTAAAACATTTTATCATGATATCACTGCAGCAGTTGTTCAACATGGATTTCTTGTTTTTTAATATTACTTGGATACATACAAGGTGAGCCAATCTTTCTGTTTGTTATATGCAGAAAATTTGGTTATTTTAATTTTTTAAAAACCCAATCCAGATGTAAAGGGTTAAAGATTGATAACTCTGAATATTTAATATCAGTTTGCAGATGATACAACATTAATCCTTGATGGTACATTCTCTGCAGCAAATGCAGCATTACATTTGTTTGAAACTTTTGCTATTCTTTCTGGCCTTAAAATAAACATTACCAAAACAAAAGCTGTTTGGATTGGTAGCAGAAACTTTTGTGCTGAGACACTTCATCATAGATTAAAATTACAGTGGGCAATGAAGTTTATATAGATAGGCATACAATTTTCAGTTACTTTGTAAGATATGATAAAAATAAACAATGAGAATACCGCTTAATGACAGAAAGTAAGGGACATGTTAAATATACAGTCTAAAAGGAGTCTAACACCAGCTGAAAGAATAAAAGTATTAAAAACCTTGGTGATTCAAATTTTAAATAATCTATTTGTGTTCCTACCTGATCCACCTGGTCTGATGATACAAAAATTTAATAATCTATTTCTTAAAATTTATTAAGAACTCAGAAATAAAATGAAAAGGTAAACTTTAGGACAAAACACATGTATTTCTTTGCATGGGTTAACTATTACTGACATTTGTAAATTTATCATGGCACTGAAACTTACATGGATTCATTGCCTCTCTTGGAGAAATGCAAAATTTGTCTGAATCAAAAAAACAACAACAAAAAAACAAGAGTCCCTTGAAGGGACTGATGCTCTACTAGGCAAAAAGAATTTCCAGGAATTCAAGATAAAACCATTTCTTCCTTTTAACTGCTGAGTGTTGAAACCATCTCTGATATTCTTCACAATAACAAGATTTTCAAATTTGCTGCTGTGGTACCATTTTCATTTAAGACAAAGTAGACATCATTTAGAAGCCTTTTGGTGAAAACCCTATGTTGATATGACCATCTATTCAGAAGGAGTAATGATAATAAGATTTTCAAGATGGCTGCTGTGGTGGCCATATTGGATGTCAGAATGGCACCATTTTTATTAAGGACCAACTAGACCATGGGGTGAATGTGTGTGTAAAGTTTTATGGCAATCCTCCAAGTAGCTTTTATTAGAAGCAGTGATAACAAACTTGTACTAACAGACAGATGGATGAAAAACCATCCCATAAGCTCTTCTGGTCTTTGACCAATAAAGCTGAAAACAGTATGTGAAAGAAAGCAAATTTTAAAGTAAATTATGTTTCTCCGAGAAAACTTACCCAATCACATTAACATTAGGAATGTAAGCTTACTACTTCCCAAATCTAGCCCTCCTAAAAAGATAAAAATCATCATTTCCATCTATATTATATAGACAAAAGGCAGTAAATCTTTGCCAATAACCTCCCATTGCCACCACCAGGTGTTGCTAGTTTTATATATCAACGAAGAAGCTCACATGGCAGGGAGGTTGGGAGGGTTTTAGAGTAATGTGATCAGGTAGGTATTCTCGGAGAAACATAATTTACTTAAAAATTTGCTTTCTCCTTCAAATACGTTCCCCGATCACATTAATGTTAGAATAGGTAATAGGAGGAGGGAATGCTGAGCATCTTACCTATACCCCAGGTATCGAGGGAAGAAAGGCTGGATTCCCTATATGAAAGATAACCCATGCTCCTAACTTGAGAACAGCACAGCTGATGGTAACGTGATCGTGACAACTATACCCAGCTAAGAAGATGATTATTGAACTCTTCTAACCAACAAACTTTTTACGGGGAAATCCAAAGAAAGCGCTAACTATGCCTGTGAGCAGGCTGTGTTGACTTTAATTGGGTCTGGTTGTCATCTGGGTAGCAGCCACTGGACATACCAGATTCAAATTTTGTCTCTGCAAAGCTAATTCCTGGAGATAAAAATTCGAGAAGGTTGACTCTGCATGCCAGTCAACAGCTTCTATTATGTCTCGGATTGGAACTTTAAATTAGAAAGCGAGGCTCGTAGAGATCACTCTAATTTCAAGAGCTGAAATCCTCATGAGACAACTCTGATCTTTTGAGACATCAGAGTAAACTGAACATATAACCAACTTCAACCATGATGATAGGGCTTGAGGGGTGATATCCTCTTCCTGACATTCACCAGGAGAAAGAGTCGTTTTCTTGTTCTATGACTGTTCTCTGTGCGCTTTCAAGTAATGCTTGAGGGCATACACAGGATCTTGCATGGTCACTTCTCTCGATGTGTCTATCAAAGAGATTTATCATATAATGACTCGCTGAATGCCCACTGACGGCAGCCTATTCTTGGCTACAAAGCCTGGTTGCATCATTAGGACCGCAGAATCATCGGATCTGAACTGAAGATAGTTAGGGTCAACTGAAAGGGAATGTAACTCTTTTACCCTGTATGCCAAAGCTAAAGCTAAAAGAAAACATGTTTTGTATGATAGTAGCTTCAGCGAGCTTCTGGCTAAAGGCTCAAATTTATTTGAATTGAGCCATGTCCAACCCATGAAAGATTCCATTTTGGAAACAGGGTGAGAGATTTTGGTCTGTTCAAGTCAAAATTGGCTAGTAGGTCTGATAGATCTTTATCATGACCAATATCCCCTCTTCTATGATGCCTGAATTTGTCAGATATCATGTAGCAGTAGTCTTTGATGGTAACTGAGGCCAACATTTTCTCCTTGTAGAGCCAAAGAAAAAAATCTGCCAGTTGTGGGATTAAGGCACTCAAAGGGACAATGTTGTTGACTCTGCACCAGTCCCTGAATACACGCCACTTCCCTCATAAGCCTTCAAAGCAGAGGGTCTTCTTGCTTGCGAGATTCTCTCTACAACTGAAGGTTTAAATTCTTTCCTTTGCAAGGCTTCCCTGGTAAAAGCCAGGCATGAAGGAAGAGTTGGTTCGGACAGGGATGGAACAGATGTGACCATGGTTGTTTAAGAAGATTTGGCTTGGCTGGAATTTTCCTGGGCAGATCTATCACCAGATTGAGTTGATCGCTGACCCAGGACTTGTCCCATCTGAGGGGCTATAAGAATCAGCTTGCAGTTCTGACCCCTCAACTTCTGTATTATTTTCATTACCAAGACCATGGGTGGGTAGGCAAAGGCCCACAACCCTTCCAACTAATCGAAAGTGCGTCCATGGCCCAAGTTTCTGGGTCCAGAACTGGAGACAAAGGTGGGCAATTTGTGGTTCCACCTTGTCGCACAAAGGTCAATCATCAGATGCCCCAAAGTGCGCAAATCCAATGAAAGACTGATTGATGGATGGACCATTCGCTATGAATAATCTGGCCCTTTCTTGACACAGAGTTGGCCAGGACACTGAGTCTGCCTGGAATGTGTCTGATTTGTACATTGATATTGAGTTGGAAGCACCAATGCAGAAACTGCCAAACCAGAATGCACAGGTCAGGTGATTTGCTTCCCCCCTGTTTGAGGAAGTAGGTCACCACTATTGAGTTGTCCAACATGATTAGGACTGTTTTCCCTCAGAGGTGGTCCTTCCAGAACTGAAAGGCATTGATTATAGCCTTCATTTCCAGAAGGCTGATGTAAAGAAGCATTTCCTCTGGCCCCCACTTGTCACTGACTGTACTGAAGCCCAGCAACAGGTGGGCTCCCCAACTGCACATACTGGCATCCATACATACTGTAACATCAAGTTGGGACCGTTCCAGAGGAATTCCTGTCATGAGCCAACCGTGGTTGCACTACTGACATAGGAATGATAGTACCTCATTCATGATCCTGACCTTTTGATCAAGTGGACTGGAAAAGGGGTGCCATTCTGCCAGCAAGGTCAGCTGTAAGGGACACATGAAAAGATGTTCCAACTGGATCAGATCCACTGCTGTACTGAATAATCCAAAGAGTTGCAAAAACTTTCTCGGTGTAATCCAGTTCCCACTGGAAATGGACTCTATAAGTTAGACAATCCTTACCATGTGAATATGGGGAAGTCATACGAGATTGAAACTGGTGATAAACTCCATACCCAGATAGACAAAATACTGGTGTGGATGGAGGTTGGACTTTTCCCAGTTCACTAGAAAGCTGAGATGACTCAAATGGGATAGGAGATCGCTTCTGCCCTTGACAAGAATAGAACTCACCATATGCTTCTGGATGATGTCATCCAAATATGCTGCTGTCGCTGTGAATGAAGTTGACTGGAACAGGGTGATGATGCAGTCCACGATTTTTGTAAAGGCCCAGGGGCTTATGTTTAGACCAAATGGAAGAATTCTGGAACTGGTTAATATTTCCTCTGTATGCAAACCAAAGAAATTTCCGTGACACTGGGTGGATAGGGTGGATAGGGATGTGAAATGTTGTATTGGTCAGATTGAGAATGATGGCAAACTTGTCTCTTCTGATGGAGAGTATGATCGATCATGCCGTCTCCATCTTGAATTTTTGCAGAAATATATATTGATTGAGGCGACTCAAGTCGATGATCTGCCTGAGCTTGCCATTGGACTTTTGCACTAGAAATAGTCTGGAATAAAACCCTGGAGATTGTGGTTTTCGAACAATCTCTACCATCTGGTTGTCAATTAATGACCAGATCTCCTCATGTGAAGAAAGGACGAAAGAGAAGGGGTTTGGATAAATGAAATCCAAAGCCCCTCTGAAACTACTTGTATCACCCACTTGGTTTATGGAAATATAGCGATCCAACGAGAGTTGAACTGCACAAGTCTGGCTTTCACCTGTACGCTGTCTGAGGGTGGGCAGTCTGCCGAGTCAATGGCGAGAATTAGGAGGCTTGTGGGATGAGAAACCCTGTTTCTTGCCCCTCTATAAGGTTGCCTCCTAAACTGGTTGGTTCATTGTCTCCTGACAGTTGTTTGGAATCAAAACTAATTATGGCCCGTGAATGAACCCTTCTCTTTTTGTCTTCCATCATCCCTCCCTTGAGGTAGAGATTGATTGGGCTTAAATGACTATGGAGGCTGAGTGGCAAATTCGAGGGGCAGTTCCTGAGCTGCCTAACTTACTCAATCTAACCTCCAAAGAGCAACGGCAACCCTAATGGTGTTGTCCTCAATGTCAGGGCATGATACAGTTTGAGAGACATGGAATGTAGACATGCATTACATCATACTAAGTCCAAATTAGCAGAGGCAGTCAGAGCATTCGCCATTGAATGAGCTGCTCTGTTCATGACTCTCACAATTCAGGCCATTCATGCCCAGGCATACTCATTTCCTGATTTTTTGGTGAGCCAGAAAATTGCCAACAAGGCTAAGTCCAACACTGAAGACATGGGTACAATATTAGATGCCAGCTTCAATGTAGCATGAAATACATTTTTACAAATTTTATAGAAAATTGGGGCACACATATTGAGAGGTGCCAAATTTATGTCTAAGACCAGAATCTCAGAATGAAATGCATCCGAGTATGTTTTGTACCAGCGCAATGAAAACATTGCTGGTACTTCACTTTCTGAAAAGAAAGCTTGAGAATTGCCTGGATCGCATATTTTGCAGACAGATGGTCAGTGATTTCTCTGATTTTTGACGACTGCAGGAGCAGACAGAAGGATGGAGTTTTGTCCTCCTCGTTTTGATCTACCGAGGCCTTGACCTTATAGGCCTGCGTGGGTGATAGGGGTGGAGGGCATTCCGAAGACAACAACACTGTAAATTTCTTCTACGACAGTCTCAAAGCTGAACTCTGTCCTCTCCATCATTAGATCTGAGTACAGCAGCTCTTCAGGGATTATCATCACACTTACTGTGTGTGTTATCCTGGTCTAGCTCTGCTTCCGTTTCCGCATAAAACAGGTCCTGGTGGCATGGAAGAGGCATTTCCATGATCCCTATACCTGTCATGGTATTGTACCTGTGGGTAGGCTGTGAACATATGGTCAGCTGGGTCCACAGGATGAATTTGTTGTACTGGTATGAGCAGCTGGTTTTCCGGTAGAATGCATGAGTACAGTTGTCAACTGTGTGGATGGTCGTTCAGACAGCTTCAGTACCAGCTGCGTTGTAAGCGTGGTGAGATGGATGGCTCCATCAGTAAGATTCCTGTAATTATCCATGTTTGGTAGCTCAATTGACCTCTGTGTGATATTAGTTCCCAACATGACCGATATATGGTCACAAGGCATATGATACGGATTACTGGACAGCTAGATGGACTGGTTGGCAGCTGGGATGACATTGTATGGTATTACTGTATTATATGATGCATCATTAATATTCAGTAAGAAAAACAACATGTACCCAGACTTACAGGCTGGGAGGAATTGGGAGGGGGGGGAACTTATGCCAACTGGGCTGCCTAAAAATGGGGGGACATTCCCTCATGCTATGAAAATTATCTATTAATGTTTGAGATTTAGGAATGGGCAAAAACTGTCCTGAATTAAGTACCTGCAACGTTGCCTCCTGTACCAGGTGATGCATCTGTACCTGAAACGATGGTGTAGAAGGCTGCTAGGATGCCAAACTGCAGTGACTTGCTCCTCCACTTCTGCTGATGTGATGGTAGCCAATGACTTCGTATGTCTCACCTTTGGTGGTGGCGGGGACCCCAACAATGTCCAAACTAGATTTGCAATTGATTCCATCTTAGGGTGAATACTCAACACATCTCTGCTTGTTGTGAGATTTGCCCCTTTTTTCTCTGTTTTTGGCACTCTTCTGCATAACTGTCAACCAAATATATTCCAACTACATGGCGCATACACTGCATGTCAGCGATGAAGTATATTTAGTGCATTCGAGGCATTTCATCATCATGTTTCAGTGAAATGACAAAAATGAAAAAATTAATAAATTGATAATTCAACATGTTAATAAGTCACAAAAACTACACCTATTACTAACAGAGTGAGCGAACGACAGAGAGCGTGAAAACTTCAATCACAACATGCATCAGCGATACTGTGTTGGAGCACATCATAAGAATAAATAAAATCTGTGTGACAAATTTTTTTTAAAATTGATTAAAATAAAAAAAATAATGTACACTACCTGTAGTAGAATCGTTATTACACAAGAAAAACCCAAATTCTGGGTTAGATTGTTGAAAACCACAGATATAAAGCTGGATTTTCGGGAGGTATACAGTATGTCATTGTCTGCACTGATGCAAAAGCTTAAAACTGGTGACACCTGGCGGTGGCAAGGTGAGGTAATGGCCAAGAGTTACTATATGATATAGATGGAAAAGACGATTTTCATCTTTTTTGGAGGGCTGGATTCAGGAGGTAGTAAGCTTATATTCCTAATGTTAATGTGATCATGGAACATATTTGAAGGAGAAATTCATTACTAGAGTTTGGCAATGAATATATTAAAAAATTTGATAATGACAAGAAAATATATTTTTGGGGAGGATGTATTGAAAGGATGGAAACATTTACTAGATGTAAGCACATGAAGTTGAACAAAAATATATATTGTCCACCAATATATAGATGAATAAAGAAATAATTTTATAGGGGTTGGAAATATAGGAATGTGAACTATATTTGTGATTTAATTGATGTGGATGGCATATTGATGCATTTTGAATCTATTGGAGAAAGATATAATATCAATACAAATTATTTAATGTATCTGCGAATTATTAATACAATTAGAACAAAATACATACTTTAATACTTTTCAAGCAGTTTGCCCTTAAACCTGTTATTTAAAAATAATACTCATGTCAGAAACAAGTTGTTAGGATCTTCATATAGATGTAATAAAATGGAAAAGTATACAGGGTTTAGATATTCACACAAATGTATGGCAAAGAATTTAACCAAGAACTTATAAAACTGCTAAAAATACTAAGCAACCTCAGTTTCAGTTTAGAATTACACATTAAATTCTGACAACACTTTCTTACGAATAACTTGGATTGCTGGTAATGAAAATTGCTCTTTCTGTAATAGTGTTAAAGAATTCATAAAGCACATGTTCTGGGAATAACATAGGCTTGATCAAAAGTTGAAATTATTATGGTATCAGACTTAAAGATGATTTTATCTGGAAATGAAATATTAGACTAGAGTAAGGATATTCCACTGAACTAAATCATGCTTGTAGCAAAATTTTATGTTTACATAAAAAAAGTAGAGAAATCTGAGTAGCAGATTTTGCAGAACAGATGATATTAAATAATGTGCCACTTGTGTGTGATAAGAAAGCTGAATTTAAATGGGGAATGGAAACCAATAATTGTGGATGATTTATTTTTTTGTTTAAATAGAGGCAACAACACAAAAATTATGTAATAATGATTTGCTCTATTATATGTTAAAGAGAATTCCTGTTCTATTACTGTCATTCAATTGGTATTTTTTGCTCTTTTTTTTCCTAACTAATAACTTTCCTCTCACTTTACTTTGTTCTTTCTTTTTCACTTTACTTTTTCGTTATGTTCCACAATATATTGTTGCAGATCTATTCAGTTGAATTTTCTAATTGCGTATTCAGAAATTTGCTAAGCATATCTTTGAATATATATATGCATGTGTAGAAAGTTCATTACAGATCATAAATTATATATGTATATGTTTGACGACGGGAGTTAGCTACACTATCAATCGGCAGTTAGGATGTCAAACCAAAAATGTAATCTATCTTCTAACATACAAGATCTGTGGCACTCAATCTGTTGGTAAAACCGTTGATTTTAGAAAACAAATGAATAATCACAATAGCCACATTCGCAACAAAATCAACGCGAAACTCGCCAACTATTATAACCTGACTGGGTATTCAGTTGAGTCCCTCAAGATGCTACTGACCGAATCTAACCTGGGGTGGACCAATATAGAACGTACATGTAAGGAACTATACTGGATACTTCAATTGAAAACTCATTGGGAGTTCGGCCTAAATGAAAAAATCTAACCTTCCTATTGCAATCTTATCAAAACTACAGCCAGGCATCAGTTTATCAGATGTACGAAATTTCAGTGATAATATTTACCAAAGTAAATATTCCATAACTCTTTACATTATTGGTATTCTTCTTTATTATTATTATCATTATAATTATTATTATTGTTGTTGTTGTTATTATTATTATTATTATTATTTGAACTCTTGTTCTTTATCCCACTATACCATGCTCTTGACATACTTCCTTAATATCTCAATGCATAACTTTACCGAGATATAATTTCTTTTGCACATTTTGATGATGATGTTGATTTTTTGCAGTGCATGGTGTCAGTCCATTGTTCCCAGCCTGAAATTATGTCAAAACACTTTGGTCCTCTGCATGATACGCATGATAAACACTTCTTTGAATCTTTTTACACAACTTTGATGGCAGCATAACACAGATATGTAGTTTACCCGTTTTAGACTGTCTTTTAATTTTGCCTTCTTTCTTTCTTCAATTCTTTATCCTTTGTTTGTTTGTTTCCCCATCATTGAAACATGTAGGAGTCAAGAATTCTTCTTGGCTTTTGTGTTTAGTGTTTGTTTTGTGGATGTAAATTGTTTCTTCCCCTGATGAAGAGCTTAGAGCTGGTTTAGCTTGAAATGTTGGGAAACTGTTTTGTATCTGTATCATTATCAATTTTTGTGTCTTTATATATATATATATATATATATATATATATATATATATATATATATATATATATATATATATATATATATATATATATATATATATATATATATATATATACACACACACACACTTTTTTCAGTCATAAATTAATATGGATGTTTTACAGCTGCAAATAAATATACTGCCATCTTTACCGTGCTTTTATATATATATATATATATATATATATATAGGCACTGTTGTCAAGCTTTATTTTTCTGTATATGATTAATAAACGATTTTTAAAGAAGCATATAGTATAGCAAGCTGTGGATTCCTTTCCCAGATTTGCATATCAATTGCAAAGTATTCATTCAGTAATCTTATGTGATTATCATCTTCCATATAGTCTAACTGGTGTGATGTTGGATGAGTTATCTTATACCCTGTGATCACGAAAATGTGTGGTCGGACATGTATATGATGCATTTATTTGGATGACATTGATCAATTTACATCAGGGATTTCTATAATGTTTTTTGCATGTTTCATGCATTTGCACACACCTGTACCTTGATCTGCATTACAGAGTATTTATCTGTTTTTCCACCAGGTGGGTTTATTTGATGAAGTATGATGCAACAGACTTCACTAGATAAAAAAGCATACTCTATCTAGACAGGAAAGTGACTTACTTAAGAGCCCCTGGACATTTCTCAGATAAGTAGACCTGCAGGACCTCTTCCAGAGAAGTACAATTCCAGAGGGGCCTGGGTAGCTGGCTCACCTGATTTGGTCTGAAGATAAATGGATAAGAAGTAATTAGAAATATGTCTCCATCTCAAAGAAATAGTGTGGCATTATGGTAAGCACTGTGGCCTTGCAAACAGATGAGTGTAGGAAAGGGTCTCAACCATCCAGCCATTGCAGCTGTTCACTTAAACAAGGCACCTAACCACCATTAAGAGGTAGTAGTAGTAGTTTGAATTAAAGTCGCTTTCGCCCTTCGGGCATGTGCGACTATATACCCCCACAGCGTGCGAAGCACGCTTAGGGGGATTAATGTGTGATTGAACACACTTCGAGTAGCGTCAGGAGTGTTGGCAGTTTGCAACACACCTGACTATTACAGATGAACCCCCCTCCAGCGCAACATGATTCCGCACGAAGCGGTTAAAATTTATGCACGCTATTGGAGAGAGAGTACACTTAACACACCCTACAGTCAATGCATGGTTGCCCCACAAAGGGGGTTCATTGAACGCACGAAATCGTAAGGTGTGTTGATATACCTGTACATAGGACTAGAACCACAATGTTTGCAGGTATATGTGTGCGCGTTGTAGCGCACGTTGTAGATAGAATTGCTTCAAGTGCTCAGTCAGGTCGCGGCACGGGCGGCATGGGCTAGGCGAGGGAAAGCGCAAAGCGTGACGGAAGCCGAAACGCCAGAAACGTACATACATGATCAAATTTTGCCCAGTTATACTAAGTCGGGCTGTCCCTAATACCAATAAAGTGTAAGCCATTTGTTCAATTATGACAATTCATCAAGTTTCGAAATTTTGTTTAATTAATTCCTAATAATTTTGAATTTTGCGTACATAGTGTACATATGCTGTCCAAAAATAAAATCAATAAACGAGTACAAGTTACTCATATCATTTTTGTATCACGCACAGATAATTAGTTAGAGAATATGTTTTAGACGGTGGTTCAAAATTGATCAAATTTGGGTTTTGAAAAAGTATAATCGAAAGGGGTTTTCGAAAAAAGCCAAATTGAAAACCCCATTGATTCAGGCAATGAAATAGCCCTTAGAAGGACTGTTTAGCCCTTAGAAGGACTATTATTCAGCAGGTGGTCCCCGGTAGAGGAGCTCTATCTGTCTGCCATGCTGGCTCTCTCCTTAACGCAGCGCCCCCTTGGTAGCTCGCTTTGTTGCTGCTCCATGTGGTCGGCTGTTGGCGGGGGGATAGGTCGGCATACCAAACTCCATTGGTCAGCACAGCAGCTTGGCCCCATACTTCCAAACCAAGTGCGAGTCCTTGCAGTTGTAGTTGAGTGTCCATAGCTGCTGCAATGCTGCCAAGACTGCCTCCTTCCCATTCCTCGTCCACTGCGTCTCCCTCTACCGGTCAGCACGTCTGCCACACGTCTACACTCTCCACATGCTGCTGCCTGAATGCTGAACGTACGAACGTGACGCCATTAAGAGGTACTAATTGACTTTAATCTCATGTTAAACTTCCATCCTAAACAGCATAGGATGAGGTGGCTTGAACATAAATGGATATACAGTAGAATCTCTCAAGGACCAAGTAAAAGTTTCAGTTTTTAGGGGGGGGGGGGTAAGAGGATTTCAGTTGAAAGAAGTTTTTTTTTCTTGGGACTTTTCTTTCACACACACACTCTATCACACTCTCTCTCTCTCTCTCTCTCTCTCTCTCTCTCTCTCTCTCTCTCTCTCTCTCTCTATATATATATATATATATAGATATATATATATGGATTAAGAACAATTTTCCATCTTGAACAGTGAAATTGGAGTTGCATGACATCACATACACATACATAAAGGGCAAGTTGTGTTACATCCCAAATCATCAGAATTGTTGATATATGTCAAACTTTAATCCCATTAGAAGATACTTGATTGAAATAACATTATTCAAGCTCTCAAATGGGTATGAATCTATCTGACGGTTGTTGTTTTTTTTTTTTTTTTTTTTTGTTAAATCAAACTGTATAAATGTCAGTTTTGTCAGGTGTTGGCCAAACAAATAAAGAAGAAATCTGTAATTTCCTCACCCATGCAAGAATTGGAATATCTACAAGATACTTGTAGCAGTTTTGAAATCATCACATAACTTGGATTTGATGATGCATAATAACCTCAAAAAAATACATGCATATCTTGTTTTGGATGTTATGGTATTAAGTTCTATTTTGAAAGTGGCACATAGGACCACTGTTTTGTTGAGAGAATGACAATTACCTGCATATGACTGCTATGGGACCAGTTCAAGGGCCACATGTAGAGGTGTGTATTGTGTACTTTGAAGGTAATTAAATTTGTCACTACCAAGACAGTGCCCCAGCTAGACAGAAATAGAGGGTCAGTCCCCCTGAATGCCCTCCCCACTGCCCTCAGTGTTCTTCTAGCTTCTTCCATCTGCCCTTCATGAGCCCTCCTCTCTGCCTCTCTTTAGACAACAAAAACATTCTTAACACAGTTTTTTTCAATTTATTCCACTTATTTTTTATTTTTGTTAATGTACAATAATCATATGAATATGCCTTTGTCTGTTTCTACTTCCAAAATGATGATATTTTAAATTTTATCACTGGCATCAATTTGTTTTTATTGCAAAAAAATGCCCTTTGTTCCAAAACTGCCTCTTCCTTCAACAAAAGTGCCCCTCATCCTCGCCTCTGTGAGAAATACCTACCTGGAGCACTGCAAGAGTTATATTAAAGAAAACTCATCAAGATTCTTGGTAAAGCAAAGTGTTACTTTTTATCTCATCATGTTTAAATTTACTATCATTATAACATCATGCCATTAGTATTGCATATCACCATGTGAAATAGCAGCTAGCAAGGTCTAACAGGTATGTAACTGAGTAACACAGTCTTTGCATTTATGTGCAAATAGCATCTCAAACTCCTGCATACATTACAATATGCAAATCACTATAAGCAGTTTGTGGTATGTAATGTTATACATCTAATTTGATAAATCTCTATTTAATCAACCCCATATAAAATCCCCCATATGTGAAATCTATAAGCTGAACTACCTCTCACTCACCTTATGACCTTATCTTGTGATATTCCCCTCACAACAACTGACTGCATTGATGGACAAGCCTCATTTTTAAGATGAGGGGTGACAGGTAACCACGGAAAGGTATCTGTCATAAGAGAATCAACAAAACTGCCCTCTGAAGATAGTGGAAATGGCAGGGAGGTGTAGAGGGAGGCCATCTGAAATTGAAATAATAGCTTAATCTTCTGCGCTTGTATAGTTAAACCTGCTATAGTGACCACCTGCATGCAAAGACTACGTCAACATTTTATAGGTCCCATTAACCTGTATGTAAAGACCACTTGCTCATAAAGACCACTTCTAGATTGTCCGTTTATTGGCCGCCATACACAGGTTAGATTTTATACAATGCTTTATGGATTTTAAATGATGTAAAAGTTTACTAAAAGAACTTTACTTACAAGTTTTCCATTTTTCTACTAACTCATGTGTTACTACATTTCTTTTACGGAACAAAGCTAAGAATAGCTCAATACACTTGCTTGAACCACATTTAAACTCAATTGTGTTGATGGCAAACAAATGCTGATTGAGCATTCATGCATTATATGGAAGAGACGCCTGTTTGACGAGCCAGATCTTATGCTGTCATCTAGTTTCAAAAGTCTCAATTTTGTGTGCCAATTAGAAACTGTTTATTTTACTCATGCTACTGGCGTGTGGGGGCTAATATCATGTAATCTCCTTACACTCTATTACTATGTGTGACATTAAACAAAACATTAGTAGGATGGTATTGATTTCTTTCAGATCTCAACAATATAATAAAAAAAGGATGCAATGGAATGCATCATCTCACTTGTGCACTGTGCTATGATGTATTCTGATTGTATCAGTCTAGAAAAGAATTAACATAGAATGTTATTGTTAATGCTTTCATAAAAGTGGTACTTATGTCATGCCATATTTTATATAGGTGAGACACAGATCTTCTTTGGTCAGTAAATTGGTTTAGATAAGGAATGAAGCAGCCTTTTGGAGTTGATTCCCAAGGTATGTTAACACCTAAATCAACATCTTTGTTGTTTCTATCAGGATCTTCTATATGTCTGCTATAACTTCCTTTGTATAAATGTACACTAGACTCTGAACTGTACTGACACAGATCTGTTGTCACATAATGAGCCAGTAGTGCAGGGTCTATCCTGTTTAGTTTACTTATGACTTAAATAAAGAACTGAAGACCAGGATCTATTTTGGGATGCATGGTTGAGGGATTCATGCTAATTTCTTAAAAAAATTATGCAGAAAAACAAAACAAAATGCAAACCAATTGTTCATCATAGTTGGAAGCCCTAGCTTTATTTCATTCTTAATTCCTTTCTATATTTAGAAAATCCCAGCCACCTACCCACCATTAGTTTTTAGTTTTAGAATAGATCCTGTCAAACCCTGATCCTGCCACCCATTTATGCAAAAACAGATCTGCATACATGCCAACCCCTAGAGCGGCATAAAGGTAACCTACGAGGCAAAAAAGCATAATCTGAGCATAAAAAGTGTAATCTATATATTACATGCCATAATTACAATAAATTGCATGAAAAATGTACATTAATTTTTGCTACTAACCTGGATCTGCAGCTGGTTAAAATTTTTATGACAAATGGGCAAATTCTGTGTGAATTAGTACCAGAATACAAACACAAAACATACTGACAAATTATTTATATACAACACTTACTTTAACTAGTTTACATGTTGAATTTTCACTGAATGATTGTAAAGTCCACAGATTCTGCAATGAGCATGACGATGTGCTCAACCTGAGTGGTGTATTTTATCACTCTCATATTCTTCTCTTTAAATTTGTAAAGCACGATTGATTTGTCCTTTTTATGATCCGACATTTTTTGAAGTTTAAAAGGATCCTTCTCCTCTAACATTTATCAGTCATATAACATCACGAGTCACATTGATAATGCCAGTTTTGCTTAACATCTGGCACCATTTTTTTAACGTACAGACTAGTCCGCTACCTAATTATATTATCAAAATATAATGAACCTGTGAGATAAGTTTTCAAATTGAAGAAACCCGTCTGTTTTCTTGGAAATGTGTCATATACAGCTGCTATAAATAGAAAATAAGGAAAGTACATGTAGGTCTATGTGGGACAAATGTACTCTTATGTTATTCTTATGCAACAGTCTTTTTTAGAATATTCTCAAATTTATATGATCTGTGGTATTAAAGAGATGATAATAAAAATGACAAACACAAGTTTTTATTGCTTTTTTTTTATTTTTAAATGTACCAAAAAAGCATAATTCATATATGGCCGAGTGTAAGATGTAATTCAGTGACAAAAAGTGTAATGATTACGCCCAAAGCATAATGGCTGGCATGTATGGACCTGGGTCTACACTATTTGCAGTTGGGTTCACACTGTACACAGATAAATAAGATACCATAATGCTAGCACTGTCACACTGTACACCGGTAAAAATGGTACCACACTGCTAGCAGTGTCACACAGTACACAGGTAAACAGGGTACCATACTGCTAGCACTGTCACACTGTATACATGTAAATAGGGTACCATAATGCTAGCACTGTCACACTGTATACAGGTAAATAGGATACTATAATGCAAGCACTATCACACAGTATACAGGTAAATAGGATACCATAATGCAAGCACTGTCACACAGTATACAGGTAAATACGGTACCATAATGCTAGCACTGTCACACAGTATACAGGTAAATAGGATACCATACTGCTAGCACTGTCACACTGTACACAGGTAAATAGGTTACCATAATGCTAGCACTGTCACACAGTAAACAGGTAAATAGGGTACCATAATGCAAGCATAGTCACACTGTATACAGGTAAATAAGGCACCATACTGCAAGGATTGTCACTTTGTACCCAGATAAATAAGGTATTATAATGCAAGCAAGGTCACACTGTAGACAGGTAAATAAGGTACCATGATGCAAGCACTGTCACAATGGGCCCAGATAAATAAGGTACCATAATGCAAACATTGTCACTGTACACAGGTAAATAAGGTATCATGATGCAAGCACTGTCACACTGTATTAGATAAATAAGGTACCATATACAAGCACTGTCACACATTACCCAGGTAAAAAAGGTACCATAATGCAAGCACTGTCACACTGTACCCAGGTATATAAGGTACCATATACAACCACTGTCTCACTGTATACAGATATATAAGTACTATAATGCAAGCATTGTCACACTGTATACAGGTAAATAAGGTACCATAATGCTAATACTGTCACACTGTATACAGGTGAATAAGGTACCATATGCTAGCGTTGTGAATCACACCATACATGGGTAAATAAGGTACCATAATCCTAGTACTGTGAATCACACTGTATATAGGTGAATAAGGTACCATATGCTAGCATTGTGAATCATACTGTATACATGTAAATAAAGTACCATAATGCTAATACTGTCACACTGTATACAGATGAATAAGGTACTATTTACTAGCATTGTACATGGGTAAATAAGGTACCATATGCTAATACTGTTAATCACACTGTACATGGGTAAATAAGGTACCATAATGCTATCACTGTGAATCACACTGTACATGGGTAAATAAGGTACCATAATGCTAGCACTGTTAATCACACTGTACATGGGTAAATAAGGTATGATAATGTTAGCACTGTGAATCACACTGTACATGGTACCATAATGCTAGCACTGTGAATCACACTGTATATGGGTAAATAAGGTACCATAATGCTAGCACTGTGAATCACACTGTACATAGTACCATAATGCTAGCACTGTGAATCACACTGTACATGGGTAAATAAGGTACCATAATGCTAGCACTGGGAATCACACTGTACATAGTACCATAATGCTAGCACTGTGAATCACACTGTACATGGGTAAATAAGGTACCATAATGCTATCACTGTTAATCACACTGTACATGGTACCATAATGCTAGCACTGTGAATCACACTGTACATGGGTAAATAAGGTACAATAATGCTAGCACTGTGAATCACACTGTACATGGGTAAATAAAGGTATCATAATGTTAGCATTGTTAATCACACTGTACATGGGTAAATAAGGTACCATAATGTTAGCACTGTTAATCACACTGTACATGGGTAAATAAGGTACCATAATGCTATCACTGTTAATCACACTGTACATGGGTAAATAAGGTACCATAATGTTAGCAGTGTGAATCACACTGTACATGGGTAAATAAGGTACCATAATGTTAGCACTGTGAATCACACTGTACATGGGTAAATAAGGTACAATAATGCTAGCACTGTGAATCACACTGTACATGGGTAAATAAGGTACCATAATGTTAGCACTGTGAATCACACTGTACATGGGTAAATAAGGTACCATAATGTCAGGACTGTGAATCACACTGTACATGGGTAAATAAGGTACCATAATGCTAGCAGTGTGAATCACACTGTACATGGTACCATAATAGCACTGTGAATCACACTGTACATGGGTAAATAAGGTACCATACTGCTAGCACTGTGAATCACACTGTACATGGGTAAATAAGGTACCATAATGTTAGCAGTGTGAATCACACTGTACATGGTACCATAATGCTAGCACTGTGAATCACACTGTACAAGAGTAAATAAGGTACCATAATGTTAGCACAGAATTACACTGTACATGGTACCATAATGCTAGCACTGCGAATCACACTGTACATGGTACCATAATGCTAGCACTGTGAATCACACTGTACATGAGTAAATAAGGTACCATAATGCTAGCACTATTAATCACACTGTACATGGGTAAATAAGGTATCATAATACAATCACAGTTAATCACACTGTACAGGAGTAAAAAAGGTACCATACTGCTAGCACTGTGAATCACACTGTACATGGGTAAATAAGGTACCATAATGTTAGCACTGTGAATCACACTGTACATGGGTAAATAAGGTATCATAATGCTAGCACTGTGAATCACACTGTACACGGATAAATAAGGTACCATAATGTTAGTGTTGTGAATGACACTGTACATGGTACCATAATGCTAGAAGTGTGAATCACACTGTACATGTGTAAATAAGGTACCATAATGCTAGCACTATAAATCCAACAGTTACTATGCCAGATTTTAAAACAAACCCATCTTTTCTTCCCTTACAATGCATAGAGAAAAAGAGGTAATTTATGTTGCATAACGGATACCTCTTTTAATGGCATGTGTCACCAATAATAATGCTCAGCATGAGGTAACATCGCAACATCATCACATTAATTGGCAGCCTATGGTTCAGCAAGATGCTCACATGCTGTTGTACTAGGTAAACATGCTGTTGTACTAGGTAAACATGCTGTTGTATTAGGTAAACAAAGTTCAATTGATGTGAATAAGTCCAAGTTTGATTATTTTTCAAATCTGAAACAAACTAACGACTTGAAAGGAGGTATCAATTTCAAAATATAAATACCCATTTTGAGTGCTGCAATTTTTTTAAATAAATCCCCCTCATGCTGGCATGTTTGAGGTTTATTTAAAATTTGCAACAGTGTACCAGTTATTTGTCTATTTAAATAAATAGCTCTTTTCAAGTCATTATTCTTAAAACAGTGTTATGGGTTACCCATAAACATCAAGTCAAATTAGCCAATATTCTGAGACTTCAAAACCATAAACCATGTCTGAAATGTGAAATATTTGGTTTGCTCAGTTACCTTTCTGCCCCCTGAATTGAAGGTGTTGGTAATATCACATATGTGAAGTGGTGCCATCACCTGTCTGTACGGGTAAGACAAGGTGTCAATACTGGCTGCCAATATTGCACTGGTGTGGTAGTGGATTGGCTGTAAGACAAGATATAAACAAAATAAATTCAACATTAAAGATCTCCAGCATAACAGCATGTCCTATCAGTTGATCATTCTTATCAAATGTTTCTATGAAACTTAAGTCGGGTGTTAAGGTGATCTCTTATGATGGGATACATCCAAAAGGTGACGCTATAAAACATTTATTAATTTGACTTTGAAAATAAAATGCATTTTTATCATCTATTAAAACCGTTGTAATCAACTTCTATTTTTTCATGCAATGGTACATAAATAAAAACACAGAACATGTTAGAGAGACAAAACAAAGTAACTTTCTAAGGTTAAATATTTCCACCTGTGTCATTTTTCTGTATCTGACACAAAATAATTTAAATCAAAATCTAACCATAACTTGCATAAACACTTTCATTATCATGTATTGAATGTGCTCGCTTATAAGTCAGGTCCAACTGCAAACAACATGAAACCTGGTCTGCCATCACATAATGCACCAACAGATCAGGGTCTATGTTGTTTGTTCTACTCGTTACTCCTAACAAACTGCAAAGACCCAGATCTGCCAGTGCATTATGTGATGGCAGATCTGGGTCTGTGAAGTTTGCAGTTGGATCCGACTTATAAGTGAGTATAGATGGTACATTCTATCACCTGGCAGCAATGAGTTTAGCCGGGTTGAGTATCTCAAAAGTATTAATTGTCGATCCCTCCAGTTTTTGCAGAGCTGCACTTTCTGATTTTGGTTTTCAATATTTATTCGATTCACAAGCCACCTTCAGGCAATATGGTTGTGCTCACATGTATATTAGCTTTAAAGAAAGTACATTAATTAGTTTTGCCTGAGTGTGTAAATTGTTATTACTTTATCATATATAGCCTTGCAATTTATTTCAGAAGCATAATAAACAAATGGTCTATAAATTGTATTGAATTATTTTAAAGAGAAATGCTTTCATTAATCTTATCTTCTAAAAAATATGCCAATTTTAAAGTAAAACTGAACTCTTTAATTTGGGTAATATTATAACTGTATCATCATACAGCAGCAACATCAAATCTTTTTCTAATATATGTGTACAAGTAAATCCATTATTTTGATATCATAAATACCTCTATTCCCCAAGTGGGATTCGATCCCATAACTCTACTGCAACTTCCCCATGTGCTGTGACATCCAACATCTTTACTGATTCCACCACCAACTCTGATATAGCTATCGACTATCACAATACACAAGGTATACGAACAGTACGTTTCATTTCAGTTTTAAATCCTACTGGGATAGTGATATCTTTGTATCATCATATATTACTGACCATACATCTTTTTTTCAGCTATGTGTGTGCAAGTAAATCCATTATTTTAATTTCACAGATATCTCTATATTGCCAGCAGGATTCAATCCCATACTTCTATAGCAATGTTTGAACATCACAATGCTCTAGCAGGATTCAATCCCATACTTCTATAGCAATGTTTGAACATCACAATGCTAAGTGAAATTTGCCATGAAGGTATGGGATTGAATCCTGCTCAGGGAATAAGATATTTAAGACAATAGTTCCTTCAAAAATAATGTTATAGAAAATTATTTTTTAAAAAAAACAACCTCAAAATACTCTAAATCTAACTGATACAAATGTAACATTAAGAGAATACCTTATACTGCAGGTATGGGAACTGGATTGGAGGACCCATGGCCTTCCACAAAGTAGTGGCAAGAGATACAGGTACAAACAAAGAGCTAAAACTAGAACACTTCTGATAGGCTAGAGCTGAATTAAGGATTCTCTGTGCTCTTGTTATGGCTGTCTGCAATGAAAAAAAACAAGAATAATTCTGAATGTTTTATCTTGTCTGCTAATTACATCCTACCTGTATTATACAGCATAAGACTTGTTAAAACTTTACCCCTAAACCACGACACAAAATCTTTATTGCTGACACTTTCTTTATTATATTTTGTATGACTTTTTAAAACTTTGTTACAAAACCTTAACACAAAATCTTTATTGTTAACACTATCTGTATTATACAGTAAAAAACTGTAACCCTTTACTGCACAATGATGCCTTTCAAAGACACCTCCTTTACTGCACAATGACACCTTACATGACAAACTCCATTAAGATACTCAGTACAGGCAAAATAAAGCTTTTACATCCATAACTATCATTTACACAGCTGACAAAATGAATCCGGAAAGTAAATACGAAGTAAATTATTAGTTTAATTCATACTTGCCATATTCCCAGACAATGTTGGGTATTTTTTAGACTCAAAAAGTGTGTTTTGAGGTCCCATGGGGGGTCAGTGTGCGTGACCCCCCAAAAGCGATGTCATCCAAATGAGAATAAGCTATCTTTTCAAATCAGCCTATAGCAAATGACTGGAAATTCAAATCTGAATAAAAGAAAATACCATCTGTTTTTTCTGAAGCATTTAATATACTTACAAACAAACAAAAAAATGGTAGACTTAGCATTGTCAAATAACATCACCACAAACATGGTCACAACTTCACAGACATTAAATACAAAAATACACCAAGTTACTGTCTTTAAAATCCATTGGACAGTGGAATGTAGTTTTAATTATATGCAGTCTATAGTTCAGTAGTTGGTTTGACAGTAATGCAAGTGTCATTTGTGTTCACAAATATGCCTAAACTTTTCCTTCGTGAATGTGCATCTGTTATTGTAACGTATTTTTGAGATTAAAGTCACACCTACAGCAGTGAAGATTGAATATATTCTCAGGCTGAATTAATGAAAAAAGATACTAATTTATGCAGATACACAATTTGTCATTTGATTAATGATTTAATACTTTTAAATTATTAAAATTCCATGGTGCAGTTCATTTCAGGTTAACCAGATATTCAAACACGTTAATGTTTTCACGAGTTACTAGATCACATGATAAAACGTTTATTGCAATCATGTAAATGTTCAAGGAAAATATGAGAAAGTTAAGGTGGCAAAACTGTTGAAGCATTATGTACTACAATTTTTCTATTGTCCCTTTCAAAATGTTGTGTGTCCCCCAAATCTGGAGGGTGATGGACACCGAGTCCCCTGACCTTTAGATCCTAAGTACAACACTGCATTAGAGATTGAATGGTGCTGTTATTCAACCTACCGAAATAATGTTTTGAATTTTATATATGGAGTAAAAATCCGACTTCAAAGAAACGTTGCCGCTGATCACAAATTTTAATAAAGATGGCTTCAACATTCTCATTCAATGCAGTCAGTGATGTGTAATAACATTTGTTTGTCAACACGCATCTGTTTGATGTACTTAACTTCAGACAAATTGGGTTGTTCCACTTGTGTACTTTACCTATGCAAATTAGCCTAATGGGATCTCCCTCAGCAGTGATCAAAGGATTTGACACAACACATCACCCTAGCTATAGTGAGCCAATTCAGTAAATCTCTGAAAGGTGTTTTTATCTCTAACTGCCTTACCTTTTAATTGTCTCTAAAACAGCTGTATAAACTGCCCCGAGGATAGTTTTACATGAGCTCTGAGCAAGACTGTTTACTGTTTATACATACCACAGATTAAGGGGATATATCGTTGTGATCAAGAAATGCACTTATTTTATTTTTTTTGGTGGGAAAATGTTTTGTTCGCTAAGATTGCTGAAAATCGTGTTACAGTGTTGGGGGGTTGTGAGTCCAAAATCGTGTTTTTCGCATGACACGTCGTGTTATGGCATGTATGTGTTCAGATGATTTAGAATGTGCCCTTTTTCATGGCCCTTCAATTGCATTTTCAAGACTCTGGACCATATGTCTTCTGCTCATATTGCACACACGCTTCATTGGTGTGTGCAAATGCATTTTGTTGTCCTACACAACATTAAAATGTCAGCACTTCTTGCACTTGACTGATATTTCTCTAATGAAAGAGAGAAGAAAGTCAAACAAGCGCATACAACAAATATACAAATTGGTCAAATTGGCAAACTCATGTTACCGAGACAACCTAAGAAGTGCGTGATAAAACTGAAATTTAACAGCGCAATACAATTACACTGGTGAAAACTTGAGTGTTACCGATCAATATCAAATGGACAATAATGACTGGTGAAAAAATAAATAAATGCAAATAAATTCACCAGGAACAATGCAAATATTGTATATACCAGGTATAACAACCTCTTGACTTACTATTACCACTAGAAATAAATGATGAAATGTCAAAACTGAATATGAATTGCAATGGATTCTTCAGAGGCTCTGTTCACAGTTGCAAGCAGAAATGTAAACTGGTTACATCCTGGATACTGGTGGACACCTAGCGGAAACAAGGGGAGTTAATCTGTAAGAGTTACTTCCCTTTGTTTATATGCTCCATAGATGGAAAGATGTCTCTTGTCTTTCAGGTAGGGCTGGATTTGGAGGTAGTAGGGAGTAATCCCCAATGTTAATGTGATAATGTGATCGGGTAATGTATTTGATGAAGAAATTTACATGTTTTCTAAGTAGGCAAGACAAAAATTCAAACTGTTCCCATAAATGATTAATGGACATAAAAGATTTTCAAAGATTTTCAAACTGGCATTTAACCAAAATTATTGCTAGGTCAGCCATACAACTGAAGTCAGCATCAAGTTCTTGACTTCAGACGAACTGAAAAATTTCAATAATGTCTTTCCCTCTCCACTGCTGCATGATTCAGAAACTTTAAATAGTCATTAGAACAAGGAATGTTGGTCACCATGACCTACATTTTGCTAGCAGTAATAAGTATTTCTCAAGAAAACTGTATCCATTATATTTTATGAATCTATAAGCAAAAAGCACAAATTTTAGAGTAGTAAAGCCTAATGGAAAGACATAATGCTGATGCCTACACCCACCACAACAACACTAGTATTGTTGTTGGAAAATTATACTAATGTCTCATTTGTGATTTACTGGCAAGACCCTCCCCCCCCCCCCCCAAAGCAAGTAACAATACATAATAGTACTTTTTGAAGAAAATAATCAAAGTATTGTAATTTATGGTACAATGAAAAGTATGAAACCTTTCAATTATTGAATGCTTATTCCACAAGACTTCTCTCGTGTATCTATCAAATCTAATACAACTAAAGTCAGTGCAGCCATTCAATGCTTTTTGTGACTTGGACTGAAACTCCTAACCTAACACAGAATTGTTGTTAAAATTAATTCATTAAAATAATTTTGCTTACATCATCTGATAATAAAGCTGGGGTGGCACCAAAGGTTAGCCGTCCTTTGGAGCCAAATTCATCCTCCAGGTACTGAAGGAGCATGGCACCAGCTCCTCCAAATGCATCATGGGTATCTAATAGAATCTGAAAGCCCTGCAGAGAAAATTCAATGTTCTTTCTGATTAACATAGCAGTGCTAGTATTAACAGAAATAAAAAAGTTGCAAAATGTTGGAAAATTCGAGGGATTTCCCTCTGGTTGTAGGGAGATGGGCCTGGATCAATCGTATTAGGAAATATTTTTATAAACTTTAAAAATTTTAGGAGTAAATGGCTAAAATTGAAAAATAATAATATTAAGATATAGTTTACACTGGGACTGAGACCCATTGATATTGGAATTGACAATATTTGGTCCATGAAGAAAATCCCTGAATTTGCTTGACATAATGATTTTGTTTACTGTCATCAGTATGGAAATAACATGTTTCCAAAGCAAAATAAAACTGTTAATTTTAAGAACTCAAAGGCAAGTTTTCTTTTAAATTTGTATCTGAATTTGGCTACTGAATGTTGGTCGAACTTTGGTATACTATAGTCAGAAGGCAGAGTGTTACCTGCAGCAATAGATGACAATTACTACACCTAAATTAAGGACACTAAAAGAAGTTGCTATAATAGAAATGTGTCCTAAGAACATGGATGCCCCACAAATATGGTGCAATAGAAAAATGCTAACCATATATACTTGCATATAAGCCAATACCAACTGCAAACTGCATAGACCCAGATCTGCCGTCGCATAATGCACCAGCAGATCTGGGTCTATGCAGTTTGTAAGGACTAATCAGTAGAACAAACATAGACCCTGATTTGCCAGTGCATTATGCAATGGCAGATCAGGGTCTATGTTGTTTACATTTGGACCCAGCTTATATGCGAGTATATACGGTAATTCAATATACATGGCAAAGTTTTAAGTCAAACAGTGCTGTAAGTTGCTAAAATTTTGTCAGAAGAAAATCAAATTTCACCAAGGTCTTTTTAATAAAAAGCCTCGTGTCAATTCTTTAATTCCTTCAAAAGCTACTAAACCAAAACAAAATCTGCAATTGATGCAACATGATGTGATGTGAGACAGACAATGGTAACATTATATGTTCCCTCCACAGAATATGGTAGAGCATAAAAACTACTACCACCAATTCTGTTAAGTTTCCACTTTTATCACCATATACATCAAGAAAGTTGTTTTAACCATTCTTTCAGAAGAGCACTAGACCATTAAAACTACTTGGCTACTTTTAAATATTGTCAAAAATGGTATGAAATCCGCTATTCCCATCATATATTAATTGGAATGTGAGCTGAATCAACAGTGGGTTTACAAAGTTACACGTTTTTAGCTGAATAAAATGAATATTTAGTTCAGAATAATTAGGGTTCTGAACTTTAGAATGAATAAGATTTAGCAATAATGACATGCATTCCGAGCCTACTCAAAGCACTGTTCTAAACCTACTTGAATTCAAACCTTTATCTTCTGTGATCTTGACCTCAAGGTTGAAGATGACCACAAGTGTGACATTTACTAATCTGTCTTTGCTTTACAATGAAATATCCCATGTATGTACAGGATCTATTAAGGAATTATGAAAATACAAGCAAATGAAAGGGTTGAGCAAGTTTCTTGCTGAATGAATTGTCTTTACTCCAGGGGTATTGGAAATGTACTGTGAATTCTTTTATTTTTGTTGGTTGTGAAAAAAATTGCATATTTATCAGTACTTAAATTTGTGTTTTGTGAAAGGGGCCTTATTGTTTTCACAGAAAGATAATTGTTTGTTTGATAATTTCAAGGTTTGAAGTAACCATGAAATGCATAAAAATTAGTAACCCATGAAAAATGGTAAATTCACAGTAAGCCTTAAAGTAAATTGCCCATGCCTATAATCTTAACCCCAAAGTCAAAGGAGTGAGCAAGTGGGTGAACTGTCAGTACTCTATAATTAAATATACCAAGTACAAACAAAATCTATTTAAAGCTCATGGAAATATAAGCAAATAAAAAAAATTAAACAAAACCTCAGTAAAACTTTAGACAACAATGCAGTCATCGCTGCTGTTGACAAAACACTGACTGCTCTGTCTTGCTTTTCCACTGCATGCTAAAAAATAAAAAATATTATGGCAGCTGCATTTAAGATTTGATAGGTATTGCTGCATTAAAGGAGTCCTTAAAAAAAAAATAACAAATGGTACGTTGTCCACACAAATGGTTTGTGATAAAAGTATACATGCTACAGTGTTGTATTTAATTCTATGACTGTAATAATAGATATAGTATGCAAGGATCAGATTTTAAATACCTCCAAATTGTCACATTCTTCAGTGAAGAAATGCAGCCTGTCCTCCCATTCATTTATAAAAGCATAACAGGAAACTGCCTCTTGCCCACAACCAAAAACATCAAAGGGAAGATGCTCACTGAAATATACAGGAAATACTACAATAAAGTACTGAATATGTTAATACCATACATGAAGATATTTTTAAAAAATAAAAAGATATATTTGTAGGACTCAAATGCCCCTACCGTATATACTCGCATATAAGTCAATACCAGCTGCAAACTGCATAGACCCAGAACTGCCGTCGCATAATGCGGCTGCAGATCTGGGTCTATGCAGTTTGTAAGGACTAATCAGTAGAACAAACAACATACACTCTGATCTGCCGGTGCATTATGCGACAGTAGATCAGGGTCTATGTTGTTTGCTTTTGGACCTGGTTTATACGTAGTATATATGGTAATATACTCATCTGTAACTAACGAATATATTTTGTACATGACATTCAATCAGTTTAATAAATTCCAAGAGTAGTTGGACAAATATGATCTGGTGATAGATATAAAAATGGACAGGTAAACAGACAGACATGTTGCTACCTTACAAGTGATTATCCATGTCAATTTCTAAAACTTAGTTTCTCTGTTTTTTTGTTATGCTGACTTTACACAAGACTAAGTTATGCTTTCCATAATACTTAGTTACACTTAATTCCATTGTAAGAATGCTCCATTTTATTTCCATTTTACTTATCTTCTATGTCACTGTGTTACAATGCCTTTCCACATCTCTGCATTACATTTATGTCACTATGTTATAATGCCTTTCCACATCTCTGCATTATATTTATGTGACTGTGTTACAATGCCTTTCCACATCTCTGCATTACATTTATGTTACTGCCCTTTTATTTTCCATGTCTCAATATGACACTCTTCTTTCAATGTCACTGTATTGCACTTACTTTCCATGTTGAAACGCTTCAATTATCTGGATGGTTCGTGGATGAAAGTGGATTCTGAGAAAGTCTGACCACACCTTGAACATTGTGTCTAGGTCATGCAGGGTTTGATCAGACACCTGCCGACTACTATCAGCCTCTGACAGCAGAAAGGAAACAAGAATTACAGAGTCAAAAACAGTTTGAAAAAGTTGCAGACTTGAGCAAACTTGCATTAACCTGCAGTTGTACATACAATCAGACCAGTTCCAGCTGGTTTAAATCTTGAGACATGTAAGTACAAAAGTAACTTTCACTTTAATTATATATAAACCATATATGTAGCAAAATTACTTTCTAGTCAGATCACTTTAATTATATCTAAGCCATATATATATATAGCAAAATTACTTTCTAGTCAAATTACTTTAATTATATATAAACCATATATATAGCAAAATTACTTTCTAGTCAAATCACTTTAATTATATATAAACCATATATATAGCAAAATTACTTTCTAGTCAAATCACTTTAATTATATATAAACCATATATATAGCAAAATTACTTTCTAGTCAAATTACTTTAATTATATATAAACCATATATATAGCAAAATTACTTTCTAGTCAAATCACTTTAATTATATATAAACCATATATATAGCAAAATTACTTTCTAGTCAGATTGCTTTAATTATATATAAACCATATATATAGCAAAATTACTTTCTAGTCAGATCATTTTAATTATATATAAACCATATATATAGCAAAATTACTTTCTAGTCAAATCACTTTAATTATATATAAACCACATATATAGCAAAATTACTTCTAGTCAGATCACTTTAATTATATATAAACCATATATGTAGCAAAATTACTTTCTAGTCAGATTGCTTTAATTATATATAAACCATATATATAGCAAAATTACTTTCTAGTCAGATTACTTTAATTATATCTAAGCCATATATATAGCAAAATTACTTTCTAGTCAGATCACTTTAATTATATCTAAACCATATATATAGCAAAATTACTTTCTAGTCAGATCTAAGAATCATGTCACTGTAAATAAAGATTCAGATCAAACATTTTCATAATGTCATCCACAGAAAGTGACCATGGTATGAAGTTTTGACACAAATTTATCTTTAAATCAATTCAATTTATATCAAATTATTGCTCATTAACATTTTCAAGAGTAAAGAACTTACATAAATTGAATTGATAATTATAACAATCACACACATCTTACATTCATACAAGTATTTATTTAATGGCACATTGGCTCAATAATGGTTATATGGCGTCAATCAAAAGACAAGTTCTAAAATGTAACAATGAAGAATTGCACAATAATTCTAGGAAGATAAAGCCTTCCAAAAGAATGTAAATGTGAAGTACTACAAGATAAAATGAAGGTAAAGATGTTTAGATTTTGTAAAATGAATGTAAAATAAAATATGAAGGTAAAACATATAACATGTTAGAAACTAGTAGAAATTTAGTCGATCTCCAAAAATATTGATCCATTAATTGATTGCAAGGTCCAAGCAACTAGACATCAACTAGATCGATTAGACTGCCACTACTTCAATGTATTATTACTCTGATGTTTTCTTTGCTCCACTTCTTTATGTGAATTCTCCTCTTCAGAGCTCTCTTCATCAGTTTCAGTGCTATCTGCTGGGGAATCTTTTCCTTGACAGCCTTCCTAGAGAAAGAAATTGATGTGAATCATGATATTTCAGCATCATTATACTGTCCCAATTAAGGAAGTAAGTATATTTGTAACTTTTACAGATAAATGATCAAGTAAATGCACACTATCTTGGTCTGTAATGTAAAAAGTGTTTTTCGTGAATCCAGTTACCCTGCTAATTCACAAGAATTACCATATATACTCACTTATAAGTTGAGTCCAACTACAAACTGCACAGACCCAGACCTGCCATTGCATAATGTGCTGGCAGATCCTGGTCTATGCAGTTTGTTACGATTATTCAGTTTAACAAACAGAGACCCTGATCTGCCAGTACATTATGCAACAGCAGATCAGGGTCTATGTTGTTTGCAGTTGGACTCAACTTATAAGCGATTACATACAATATAAAAAGGGGACACAACATCTCACCATTCCAAAACTTAGTGTTCATAATACTATAATTGCCATTACTGTCACTGCTGTTACTGTCATTTCTGTCTGCTAATGCAAGTGAGAAAAAATTAGTGAACCTCTGGGTTGACATAGTGTGTACAGCTCTGGTGACTTTTCTTTATCAAGGACTCTTTAACGACTTCCCTCAATTTAAAAGGAGTAATTTTTCATCATAAATCAGTTATGTTCCTACAGGATTAACCATCCATTTGGAAAATCTGATTAGCATACCCCGTGGCAAAGGGGACACTATTCTAATCAGTACCTACCAGTGTTGTGTAATACATGTAGTTTAGCAACCCAATTTTATCCTGGCATACATTGGAGGTGAGGGGTTTACATATAATATATTAAATTCTGTCCAAAAAGATAGACAAATCTCATTCAATTTTAACACTTTCTATTTCTCTATTAAATTAAAATAAAATCTTACAGTTTCTTCCAACTCTTTTAGAAACTTGTTCTTGGGTGGTGCAGCCTCTTTGTGCATTGTTATGTCTCCAGACCTATAATGTAAAAATCATTATTCACAATCTGATGATTTGCAAATTTTCTACATCAGGAGAAAAACATCTCAAAGATTAAATTATTCTGATGGTGAGTTGTAGAATACAGTCAATTATCATAGAGGAAGAATACATTTCAGATTTTTGTATGTAAATCTTGCATGTACAGAGGATACTACATGAGTGCTCATTTGAAATGAAATTTATGATATGAGTTGAATAATTCCATGTTTTGTCAGCCTTGGCAAGGAAAGCATTCAATCAGTTTCATAATTTTTTTGAAAGAAACCATTTTTTCAAGTAAAATATGTTTCTTCAATAATACTTACCCAATCATAATACCTTATGAGAACTACTACTACCTCGCAAATCAAGCCCTCCCAGGCTAAAAGTTTTTAGCTAAAAAGCTTTAAGTTATCTGCCCACCTAGGTGACAGTTAGAGTGATCTCCCCTTGATACAGGGATTGGCACCAAATCCTGTGAATACTTCAGTTACTGCAAGAGTGGAAGGCTTGCTCTCTATATGGATGTAACTGCGGGGAGGTTGGGAGGGTGTATATTAATTTTGATTAGGTAAGTATTATTGTAGAAACATATTTTACTAGAAAAACTTGGCTTCTTCTTCAAATATGTTACAAGATCATAATAACTTAGAAGAATAGGTAAGAGGTGGAGGGAGTTACATCCCTTTACCCCAGAGAGGCCATCACCAGTGCCCTAAGGTATGTGCAACAGCTTCTAGATAACCTGACCATATAATAGACTCCATATATAGAGAAGCGGTTTCAAAAGGGAAAATTTGTCCCTCTCACAAATCCAGCGGAAGTCATGAAGCTGTGTCCTTATGAAGCTGATGAACGACCTGGGAAGGTAACCTGTTGTGCCAAGGTTACAGGTCCTATCAGGTTGAGCTGAGCCTTTTGGGATGAAAGATCTCAGCAATAAAAGCTGTAGAAAGTGGACTCTGACCTCCATCACATGGCATGGATAATGTCAGCTAGGGAACAGTTTAGCTCAAATGCAATGTTTGTGGTGACTGCCCTAACTTCGCGAGCCAAAATGTGAAGCAAATTCATTGGATCTGGGGTTATTTTCCAATATGCGGAGCGAATAACCCATTTTCATACAGGACAAAAGTGCCTGTGCTGATATGTTGTCCTTTCCCTCTTTGAGGTGTAAGAAGAGGCGGGATCTCCCTCGGTGCACTGGCTCGGTCCTTTTCAAGTACCACTTCATAGCTCTCACTGGGTCCTGTAGATGACCTTTAGATGAAGTGTCCAGAGTAAATAGGGATTTCACTACAAAATTCTGATTCCCCATGAACGGGAGCCTGTTCTGGGCAATGAAAGCAAGTGCCATCATGAGTGATACTGACCCATCTTGTCGGAACTGCAAGTCGTTCGGGTCAACTGATAGAGCATGTATTTAGCTGATTCTACCTGCTGTCGCTAGTGCAAGTAGGAAGCAGGTCTTATATGAGAGATGAACCAATGAAACCCTCAAGAGCAGTTCAAATGGTGTCTTATTCAGCCAGATTAGCACTGATGATAGATTCCACTTTGGGCATAGAGCCAAAGCCTTTGGACATGTGAACTTGAAATTTGATAGCAGAACAGATAGGATAGGCCTTTGTTTTGTCCAACATCTTCTCTTCCATGATGATGCAGCGTGTCAGAGAATGTGGAACGGTAGCCTTAGATTGTGATTGGCGCTAATTGTTTCTCATCAATGAGCCATAGTAGAAAGTTAGCTATTTGAGGTATTGATGCATTGAGAGGTGCAATGTGTTCATGCTGTGCGAAATTTTTCCATTTCCCTCATACACTTTCAAAGTGGAGGGCCATCTCGCTCTAGCGATTCTCTCCACCACTTGATCAGAACTGTTTGTTCTTGAGGGCTTGTTTAATATGATCCAGATGTACAGGTTCAACAATTCTGGATTAGGATGGAATGCCTGCCATCGTGGTTGTTTGAGCAAATGAGGAAATATCTCTATTTCCTGGGTATTTCCACCGCTAAATTGATGAGGGTTACGGTTAGGTTATTGATATTTGAAGGCTGTAAGTACATTAATAAGCCTAAAAAGTTATGTCTTTGCATTATATGACATGGCTTCATTGGTGACATTATGATTTGATATTTTCACAAAAAATATATATAATAATCTAAAATAGTTTGAAGCAACATTTGATTATGATGTATCATGATAAACGGTAAAATGTAATATTTCAGCATCACTCATCTAGCCAAAATTCAGTAAAATCAGGAACACTGCCATTTGCTGTGTGGGAATATACTTAATGCATACTTATTCCTATAAGTGTGGGAATATACTTAATGCATACTTATTCCTATAAGTGTGGGAATATACTTAATCCATACTTATTCCTATAAGTGTGGGAATATACCTAATGCATACTTATTCCTATAAGTGTGGGAATATATTTAATGCATACTTATTCCTATAAGTGCAATTAAATTGTGTGAATTACATAACTGTATTTCATCTAATAAGAGCTAAAATCTCACCTCCCCACCCCACCTTCTATTCAGAGCCTATGTAGATGGAATAAAATTAGCTGCACTGGTGAATTTTCCTGGTAGTATGCCACTTTCCAAAAGTGAAAGACCCAGCAGACTCAACAAATAAATGTGTGGAAAGGAAAGAAAACTGTGCGCAAAGGAAGACAGCATAAAAGTTTGGTTAAGCAGATATGGTCATTTTAGAATGGATCATTACAAATATTTTAAAAACAGTATACCAGCATTTTCCTAATCTAAAATCTGTTTCAACTGGCTATTCTAGTTGATGCACCATTTAAAAAAATTTTTAACTCCCCAAGATGTTTAGTAGAAGAAATATGGTAGCTGGTTGGCAACATTCTGAAGTAGTCATCAAGTTTTTCAAGGGCTTATTAGAAAAAAAAATGTGAAAGAAGAAATTATTGATTTGCCAATAAGTCTGCTTAACATATTTTATTAAAGAAAGGAAAATTTCATTTGAAAACATATTGTCTGACGATCCTTCAAGGTCTGATGGTAGGTTGATAGAAGTCTATGAGATTCATGGCAGTCTGATGGTAACTTGTTTAATATGGAGTGGCAAGTACTACACCCTTTTGGAATGCTATTGTGGATTAACTTCAATATGAATCTTCCTCTAGATGTGGCAATATAAATCTATGAATGTAACACAACTGTAGAAAAATAAAAAGAATTTTTCTTTGTGATTGTTTTACCATTTAATATCTTCTTCCTCTTCCTGCGGCATTTCATAAAGGGTGCCTTTTTGTTTTAGACTATTGAGACTTCCCTTTAGGTCAAACAGCACCAACCTGGGAGTGTATGTCACTTCTCCCTGAAAAACAACCAGTCAATGGTATAAAATTTGTCAACAGACATGACAAACTGTCATTTATACATACCATATATACTCACGTATAAGCCGGGTCCAAATGCAAACAACACAGACCCTGATCTGCCAGCGCATAATGTGCCGGCCGATCAGGGTCAATAATGTTTATTCTACTGATTAGTCCTTACAAACTGCATAGACCCAGATCTGCTGGCACATTATGCAACAGCAGATCTAGATCTATGCAGTTTGCAGTTGGTATATGCCTATACGCGAGTATATACAGTAACGTTCTTTTTTAAACATGTGTCCCTTGCATAAGAGGGTTATATTACTACATATTGTGTTCCATCTGGACATTGGAGGTCAGGCAGCTTGACACCAAATTTTATTGGAAAGGTAATGAACTGAATTCCCCTCCTTCTTTTGTTCACCGTGAATGATTATTACTATTATTACCAATATGGCTTTCATCATACAGTATGTCATTCAACAAAAGCAGGATTCTTATAATGTGGGATGTACAAATATTTAGAAGACATTTATGTTATCTAAATTTGGGGATTATAAATCCACAACACTTTGGACAAGCTCAAATTTGGCTCATGGAAACTAAAGTTTGCAAGGTACTTTCCCGCTGGCAAGTCAGAGAGAGAGGAGAGAGAGAGAGAGAGAGAGAGAGAGAGAGAGAGAGAGAGAGAGAGAGAGAGAGAGAGAGAGGATATATTAACACCTTTATTTAGCATTTATATGTACTGTATTTTCTATTACATAAATGCCCCCAGTTTCTTTTGTCTATTCTTTAATTATTTCACATTATACACTGTCAAAGTCTGTCATTTCCATCTTGTATTCATTGTCAAGGTAGAACAAAAATACTGTTTTAAAGGCCGTTTACCACACATACTGTTTTATGGTTGAAATCTACTGCTTTTGAAAATTAAAATAATAATTTAAAAAAATAAAAGAAAAAAAACCAACAGCATCTTTACATGTTCTATCAACACATTACAGAAACCAGCCAGAACCAGTCTACTGGGGACCAAAAATGTTCCACCCGTGCTACGACCGGTGCCATGATGCATGGCTGAGTAATTGGATTATAACTGCTAAAGAACAGTTAACATGTGTACACAACAAGCTGCTAATTGATTATATTATTGTTATAATTTGTAGAGTTTAAGGCCAAATGCTGGATGTGTTTTGAGGTGTTATAAGTAATGAAGGAATCAAAGGTAATCCATGATGGCTTTTGAGTCTTTGATTAAAAATTGGCTGACCTTTAGTAAAAGGGAGATAACATGGAGAGACTGACCAAAAAATTATTTCTGCAGAAACACTTATTAAGTAGGTTATATTTTTTGTCTTGTTTAATTGTTATTGTTTTGTTCACGATGATTTTAGATAAACACTGAAGGGCAGGGATTTTCTGTTCAAATCATGTCAAAATGACATAACATGCACTTTCTCCCAAAGCCAAGAAGCCACCAGCTAAGAAATATTACAAGTTCAACAATGCTTGGATATCACAGTTTAAGTGTCTGCAGGTGAGTAGCATTGTGTGTTTCATGAAAGTGGATTTTAAGATAGTATATGGAGCACGAAATTATATCACCAGGCACCACTGCATTGGAGCAATAATTATTCTGTAACAAACACACCCACTTTGAAGGCATTATTTTAGACATGATCAAAAGTGAATAAAGTGTCACTTGCAGAGACTTTGTATGCATCTTTTGTAATTCATAAACTAGTGTAGTATCATTAATTTTGTGGGGTAACAATTTTCGTGGAATTTGTTGTTGCCCTGAACCATGAATTTAAAGATGCAACAAAAAATTAGCCACATATGATAAAAAAGCACCCCCCTTATCTCTTTTTTACTGTGTTTCATTTCTAGAGATCAACAAAGCTTTTTGATAAATCAATGTTATTTCTGTAATCTGGTTGAAAAATATTAGCTTTTACATGTGTCTGTTTTATTTTCACCCTTTAAAAAAAAGAATCATTAAGCATTTTATGTTGTTTCAATGCACACATATCTATAAGGTATCTGGTAGCTGTAATTTCCTCTCACTGCCTTAAACTGATATGTTGTGAGACAAGTAAGAATAGAGAGAAACGAGAAAAAGCACAAGGCATTTAAACACTGTTATTACTGAAAATGAAAGAAAGAATATGAAATGACACTATAAATGAAAATTTGATTTAATACTTATTCAGATTTATTCTTCATTCAAGTGAAACTGTTGTCAAAAAATTTAAATCCTCGTGAAAGCACGTCTCATTATATCCATGCTTGCTTAATCCCAATGAACAACATGACTGTAAAATACTAAAACTATTGCTTGAGGCACAATTACTATTGAAACACTATGTATATACACTAATTACGACAGAGTATTGAAGCTCACACTTCACTGATTTTCTGACAAAACCACTGAATCAACATTGCATTACTCAAGTTGGCTGGTACACACAATTTTTTGTCGGGTAAATAATCCTGAAATTGTTGAATTAAACAAGTCCAGTAGTCTCAAAACCACAGATAATTAGGTCCAATCTTTCAAAAAATTTTGTGTGAGCTGTAATTATTGATTCAGCTTAAATCGGTATAATTGACGATGTTTTAAGTAAAGTCCAGTGGTTGAAGTTGGTTCGTCCATGAGGCAGGCTAAAACAAAGGAGTGATTCCATTGTTTTTCAATTTAGTTAGCATATGCGCACTTTGATGGGCTCTGAACACATCAAATGTTGACACTGGTTGCTAATTGCATTGAGCAAAAGGCAGTTGGTCACATGTTTGGTTCACATGTGGAATGATGACATTATCCAAACCCACAGGGATCTAAGTTGATTTTTACCACTCTTAAGCCACTGTGTTAACACAATGGTCGTAAGAAAGTAATAGATGGTGCAAGTTTATGGATAGTGTTTTAAGGAAGAGATCATACACATGTACATTAATAACCGATTAGTATCTAAGAGTGGTTAGCTGCATCGGCTCCCTTTGATGTTGAATGTCAGTGATTGATCTTGACAGGTGTTTGATTTGTGCTCATACAGGTGGTCGTACTGTTTTAACCATTGAAACGACCATCGTTTGTTGCCTTTATAGTCGTTTTCTTCTGTATTCTTTATTCAGGTATTTGTTGAGGTTAATCCATGACATTAAATACATGTACCTACAAATATGCAAACATTGAAAGGCAAAACCACAAATTTAAGTACCCACAAAAATGTCTTTTTTTTCAAAACCACAAAAATTGAGACCCACAAAAATAAATGATACTCCAGTATTTCATGTTTTCATGCACATAAATTAAGTTCAAGTCCTAGATAAATATATCAGTGAGTTACAAATATATTGCAAGATAATTAATTTTAAAGTTGTGATAAATTATCCATATCATGTGTTTTTTCATTGTTGATTTCAAGTCTAAATCTCTATTTTTAAAAAATTATTTACAGTGGTGAAACTTGCCAACAGATTTTTGGATCTGAGCCAAGAATAGAAAGAAGCCCTTGAGGATGAGGCTTAGGAATACATCTTAAGTCCAAGTCAGGAACTTCCTCCTCGCAGAGAACTTAGCTTGGAGGAGTACTGGAGAGCAGTCAGCAGACTTAAAAGCCCAGCAACAGGAAAACTCAAGTTAGAACTTCTTCGCTGGCTGAATGTGCTTGTCCTGTCATTACAACATTCTAATGCTGATACAGAGAGGACAATCTCCATTCTTCGCAAAATACAAAGTGATTTAAGGGAAAATACGGACAAGAAAAATAATGAAAGCCTTTTAAGTGTGAAGCTTAATAATCACAATGAATGTCATCAATGGTCACCAGACAGTGATCTTGTAAAGGGAACTAAAAATGCTTGTGGATTTTATTTAAAAATCTTTACAGTGAACTATGAGATGTACAATGCTTCCTTTTTCATTTAATTAACAATATACCGACTCGTACTAATTATTATTGTAACATTTTCCATCAGAATCTGAATCTGATTCATTTTCAAAAAACTTGCTGTTTTATTATAATATGAAGAGAATATATATTATGGGAAAAAAGCACTTGTTTTATTTTCAACCCCCTTTAAAACACATAAAATTTATGCCATTAAAAAATGGTTTAAAAGCCAATCTACTGATGAAAATTTGTACATTTACTGGTCTGATGCCCTGGTTCTGTCACATGTATGTCGTTAGGAGAAGAGGTGATAGAAGGAGGGAATGCTGAGCATCCTACTCCTACATTGGGTATCCTTCTAGGGAAGAAAAAGGCTGGTTCCCTATGTGAACTATAACCAGCTCTCCTAACCTGAAAGCAACACAGTCTATGGTTATGTGGTCTGTGACCCCTATATCTGGTAAAGAAGATGATTACTAAATTCTTCTTACTGACAAAATTTCACTAGTGAATCCAATGAATCTAAGAGGCTGTGCTGACTTTAACTGGGTCTGGTGGTCATCTGGGTCACTGCACAGGACCCACCAGATTCAAAGTTAGTTTCTGCGGCACTAAATCCCTGAGATAAAAACTCGAGAAGGTTGACTCTGCATGCCAGCCAACAGCTTCAATTATGTTGCGGATCAAAAAGTTACATTTGAACATGTAGCTCGCACAAATCGCTCTAATTTCATGAGCTGAAAGTCTCATGAGGCAACTCTGATCTTTTTGGAGTTCAGAGTATGCTGAGTGTATAACCCACTTCAGACTCGAAGATAGGGCTTGAGGAGTGATATCCTGCTTCCCGGCCTTCACCTGGAAGAAAAGTCATTTGCATGTGTCACGACGTCTCTGTGCGCTTCACGTAGTGCTTGAGGAAGTGGACAGGGTCTTACATGGCCACTGTTCTCGACATGTCTATCTAAGAGAGGGAACATATGACAACTTTCTGATTGCCCACTGACAGCAACCTATTTTTGGCCACAAAGCCTGGTTGCATCATGAGGACCACCGAACCATCTGATCTGAGCTGAAGATAGTTTGGATCCACTGAAAGGGCATGTAACTCGCTCACCTGGCATGCTGAAGCTAAAGCTACCAAGAAACATGCTTTGTATGATAGTAGCTTCAGCGAAGATTGAGCTAAGGCTAGAATTTATCTGAATTGAGCCATGTTAAAACACAGGTCAGATTCTATTTTGGAAACAGGCTGAGGGATTTTGGTTGATCTAAATCAAAATTGGCTAATAGGTCTGATAGATCTTTATCATGACCATATGCCTTCTGCCATGATGCCTGAATGTGTCAGATATCATGAAGTGGTAGCCTTTGATGGTAACTGGACTTTCATTTTCTCCACGTAGAGCCAGAGAAAAAGTTGGCCAGTTGAGGGATCAAGGCACTCAAAGTGACGATGTTATTGACTTGGAACCAGTCTCTGAAAACACTTCACTTTCCCTCATAACCTTCAGAGTGGAGGCCGTTCTTGCTCACAAGATTCTCTCCACAATCAAAGGTCAAAATTCTTTCTCTTGCAAGGCTCTCCTGACAAGAGCCTGGCATGAAGAAGAAGATGGTCTGGGCAGGGGTGGAACACCTGCAACCGCAGTTGTTTGAGAAGATTTGGTTTTGGCCAGATAGATCTATCTGATGTGGAGAGGCAGCACCCCAGGCCCCCACATGCCACTGATGATATCAAAATCCAGTAACAGGTGGGCTCCACAACCATATGTACTGGCATCTGTACATACTGTCACTTCTGGATGGGTCTTCTCCAGAGGAATTCCTGTCATGAGTCGACTGTGGTTGCATGGAAACACAAACATGCATCACGTTGTAGTAGGCCCAGATTCGCAGAGGCAGTCAGTGTATTCACCATAGAATGGTGAGCTGCCCTGTTAATGACCCAATCAATTCAGGCTGTTGCCTCATAGGCATGTTCATTGCCTGATTTTTCGGCAAGTCAGAAAATCACCAAGTCTAACATCGAAGACATGGCAACAATATTTTGAACCAGTTTTGATGTGGCATGAAACACATTCTTGTCCACTTTGTAGAAAAGTGGGGCAGACATATGGACCACTGCTGAATTTTTATCCAGAGCTGGAAGTTCAATATGGAAGACGTCAGAGTGTGCTTTGTACCAGCGCAATAAAAATGTCACTCGTACTTGGCTTTCGGAAAAGAAAGCCAAGGCATACCCCGGATCACAGATTCTTCCAGACAGAGGGTCATTAATCTCTCTGATCTTCACTGGCTGGGGAAGCAGCCAGAAGGATGGAGTCTCCTCCTCCTCATCAATATCTACTGAAGCCTTGACCTTATAGTCACATGTGCCAGTAGAGGGTGGAAGGCATACTGAAGCCGACAACTCTTGATATATCTCTTTGCCAGCAGCCTTAAAGCTGAACTCAGTCCACTCCATGGTTGGATCTGAGTAAGGCTGTTGTTCAGGAGTATTTTCACATTCACTATGTGTAGTATCCTGTTCAGGTTCGGCCTCCTTACCAGCTGTGCCGTGGGCATGGATGGATCTATCACTAAAATCACTGTCATGGTAGGTATGTATAGTGTAGGCCTGGTGAGACAGATGGATCAATCACTAAGATCCTTGAAATTGTAAAGAGATGAAGCTGCAAGCATGGCTAGATGGACTGAACTATCAGTAAGATTCCTGGACTGAGAGGGCTAGACTGGCTGGAAGGCCGGGATGGCTCCGGACAGCAATACTATAGCATAGGATGGATCCAATGGATCTGTAAAAAAAAAACTATGCACCCAGACTTACAGGCCCAAAAACCATGCTCAAACATGCTGGGGGAATTAAGCCAACTGGGCTGCCTAAAAATGGGGGACACTTCCCCACTGTGTCAGAATTACCCGTCGAAGTAAGATACAAAGGCAAAATTTTTCTGGAATTTATTAACTGCATCATCATCTCCTGTACCAGTCGATGCATCTGTAATTCAAAGGATGGTGTAGGCAGTTGTGATGGCAAAAACTCATCATTTTCCTCCTCCATTTCTGCAGATGTGATAGTAGCTGATGCTTGTATACATCACACTTTAGGTGGGGGACCCCAGCAACGTCCCCACAAGGCTCGCAAGAGATTTTGTCTTAGGATGAATACTTATTATGTCCATGTTGTCCATGCAAGATTTTCCTCTTTTCTTTGCCTCAGGCTGAAACATCCTCTGACCATATGCTGCAAACACTGCATGGTGAGGACAAAGTGCATTTAGTACATGCAAGGCACAACTTATTTGTGTCTTCCCTGACCTTGAACTTCTTGCATTTATTGCACTTCATCGACATGTTTCACTTTGGAGGAATGATTAATACACAATATACATCCAAATTCCTGGATGGATAGCTAAAATTCACATTGATATTGGCATGGATTTATGGTCGGTGTCTTGTACGAAGTTGACTGTATGACAGCGAAGCTTAAAAACTGGCAACACCTGGTAGTGGCAAGGGGAGGTAATGGGCAAGAGTTACTGCACTTTGTCTATATGATATAGACAGAAAAGATGAATTTTCGTCTTCTTAATAGGGCTGGATTCGGGAGGTAGCAGGCTTATATCCCTAATTGGGGAACATATTCAAAGGAGAAGCACCGGGTATTGGCACATTTTAAAGCCTTGCAAACTATATTGTAAATTTGATAAAATGCATGTGACAGGATAGAATTCTTTGAGAACAGATTACCTGATAAAATGATAACTTACTTTTGTGTCAAGACTGTTATGCATACAAACGAGCTGTGAAAATTTAATGTCCTGGCCCAAGTTTCACTAAACATCTCAAAATATCTTCCTCAAATTTTGAGTTTTGAATATTCTTCTTATCACTTGGTTGGTGGGATTAAAATACATTCATAAAATCTTAAATTTTCTTTAAAAAAGAGTCATGCCTTATCTCTGAGAAAATCTGAGGATTCCTCTTGATTCAAGAACAAATACGTTTCCATGTGTTCAAGTTTAAAACTAAAAAGTGATTTTGCATCCTTTTGACTATATCTACCTCTGACAGAAAAAAGTGTTGTGTTCAGATTGAAAAACTAGCAAATAATGAAAAAAATATCTCTTTCTGAGGAGAAATTTTGAGAGTTTTAGTGAAACTGGGGCCAGGATCTCTTTACATACACTTAAACCTGTTTGATCTGACATCTGAGTAATAAGAATCTCTGCTTGCTTTGGAAGCAATTTTACTAAGTTTGATCTTTCCTACATTTAATTTGATATCGGGTAAGCTAGCTCAGCTTTCATCCTTCATAAATTTTTGGTTCCATTAATATTCAAGCCAAACAGGTTGATTCCATAGTATTTTGGTTGGGAAATAAAAATCTATTGCTCTAGCATTCAATTTTATGTAAGACATAACTGAAGAAAAATTACAAGTGTGAGCAACTATCAATCATACTCCTCAGGTGATAATACAGACTTTGAACTGTGTAAAAATATATACTCAGACATATCAATATCTTTACTTTCTAAAATTTTTGTCCAGCCCAGAGACAAAACAAAGGAACTGTAGATCCTGACATTTTCTGTATACCATACCCTAGGATTCTGTCCCTCTCTGAAAAGTACATCATGGTTGACTTCTTTGGGACATGACAGATCCTTTGGTTCATACACAAAGGTGGATTCCTGCAAATATAATAAAATAATTTCATTCAAATTTTGTTCAAAATATGCATCAATCAAAAATAATCAAGTTGTGAACAGTATAAAGTGCAGATAACATTATACGTGGTTATACCACACCACTCTGAGAGAACATTTTTAGCCATTGGCTCATAAAGTTACAAACTCTGTTTGTCCTTATAGTTTACTGAGGTATGATTTATAATGCTGGGTTTTTGCTGAGTATGGGTTCCAGAAAATATAACAGAGGGGCATTTGTTTGATTTTGGTTGGTTGGTTCTTATGGGTTTAATGCCATTTTTCAGCACATGATAGGCTATACATGGCAGCCAGTATATCTGGTGGAGGAAGAATCTGAGAAAACCCTGAGAAGAACCACCAACCCACAGGAAGCTACTGGCAAGCTTTCTCGCATACCCACATTGGCCGAGCTCAAGACTTGAACCCACGTGGACAGAGATGATATGTTAGTGATGTGTAAAGGCGAGCTGATATGTTAGTGATGTGTAGACCACTCGGCCACCTGGGGCCTCCATTTGTTTGATAGAATAAGTGTTCTGTAGAACCTGGTATCTCACATGCATCCATGCACTGATGCATCCTCTCATGTATCTGACTTGCAAAAACTTGTACACAAAATATAAACACAGTTTTCCATATTACCATCAGAAAATGATTCCTTTGTCTCACCATTGTAACATAGATAATCAAGTTTCCAATACTGGTACCAAGAGTGTGACATGGTTTTGCAGATTTGAAAACACACAAAACAGGACAACTAAAGTATACCATAAGTTTACAACCAGGACTTAAAGGCCAGGAATCAATGTATGTCAAAAGGATGAAAAACAACCCAGTTTCTTGAATCTGAAAATTTTGCAATTCCTGGACCATGTGTAAAGGTGATCTATGGAAATTTTATGGTCTAATACACCAATATCTCAAAAGATAACTGCAGAAGGGCTTTGCCAGCATTGTTCCACATCAAAGGTAACAAAAAATGTATTTTGCAACTAGAATAGACATAGTTCATAAACTTCGGGTAAAAACAAATAGGTCACTTTTCTTGTTGACATTGTCAATACATTTTGCCAAATAAATATCTTAAATTTAAAATTACCAGAACTAAATCCTGTTGTGCCAGGAGTCTGGATATAGCAGTGGTTATGTACCATATTCAGTATAACACCCTCACTCTGTAGACTCAGGGATGTAGAACAGGCTCAATGGACCTTCCTGTATGTTGTAAGAAGTGACCAATGGAGACAGAAGTACTTTACTTTAATAACCTCAGCAGTAAATAATGTACTTGTGTTGCAGTCCCACAAAACACCAAACAAATCAATGTTAATACCTACACATGCCATAATAACCACACTCCCATCAATCCACCCCACTCATTGGAGGGAAGTGGCTGCTAAAATCTGACTAGAACATCATAATTTCCTTGCAACCTACCACCATACATGCCTGTTGTCTCATTACCACTCACCTTTGTGGGTTAAATAAGTCTCAAAACCAATTTTACAATGTGTTTTGTTCAGCACAACCATATGGAGAGAAAGAATGAACCTCCAAAGTGGAGAGCTCTCAACACAGCAAAGATAGCTCACTGTTCTAGTATGAATACATGAATACATATGACGGGGACAATGTTTATGATACAGTCAAAGTGTGATTCTGATCATGATCATCAGCCTTATGAAATCTGCCCAAATAACAGGTTTTATTGTAAGCACGCAGTGTAAGAATTAGGCTAAATATGGTAACTGCTTTGCACCTCTACAGTACCAGGGTAAGATCCTGGGTTCCAACTCATAGAAGTTTTTTTTACAGTTTCCTACATGTTGTCTAGTTTCATCCACCTTAGATACCATTTTGCACCAACATCTGCACTATCATGAGTGTGCAGAATAAGTTGTGAAAACAATAACATCAAACACAGTGGAGATCAGCAATTTTTGCTACAAACAATTTTACATTAACTATTCACTAAGAAATTAATAATCTATACAATGCAAAATCCCCTACTTTGTACAAACAAAGAATGCACATGTGCCCACAAGCAAAAAATGTCCATGGCATCACACATTTTTCTGTTCATATGAATTCCTCCAAAGTATAAAGAACCATCAGAAGACTTTTTGTCAGTCAGGCCGTATATTACTGAAGGTGGACATGCTTCTTTGCTTTTACCTTTTTTCATTTTAAACCAGTTGGCATGTACCGCAAAGGAGTTTTGACATTTTGTCCATAAAAAGGAATGAAAAGGTATGATGAACAACAAAATACCAATATATAAACTATAAACACATGGAGTGCCATTGTCTCCAAACTTTTTTGCCTCAAAATACCAAGACTGAAGAAAAAAAACCCACAACAAAATACCAATATATAAACTATAAACACATGGAGTACCATTGTCTCCATTGCCTCAAAATACCAAGACTGAAAAAAAAAACTTACAACAAAATACCAATCTATAAACTATAAACACATGGAGTGCCATTGTCTCCAAGCTTTTTTGCCTCAAAATACCAAGACTGAAAAAAAAAACCTACAACAAAATACCAATATATAAACTATAAACACATGGAGTGCCATTGTCTCCAAGGTTTTTTGCCTCAAAATACCAATATATAAACTATAAACACATGGAGTGCCATTGTCTCCAAGCTTTTTTGCCTCAAAATACCAAGACTGAAATAGAAAACCCACAACAAAATACCAATATATAAACTATAAACACATGGAGTGCCATTGTCTCCAAACTTTTTTGCCTCAAAATACCAAGACTGAAAAAAAAACCCACAACAAAATACCAATATATAAACTATAAACACATGGAGTGCCATTGTCTCCAAACTTTTTTGCCTCAAAATACCAAGACTGAAAAAAAACCCCACAACAAAATACCAATATATAAACTATAAACACATGGAGTGCCATTGTCTCCAAACTTTTTTGCCTCAAAATACCAAGACTGAAAAAAAAACCCACAACAAAATACCAATATATAAACTATAAACACATGGAGTGCCATTGTCTCCAAACTTGTTTGCCTCAAAATACCAAGACTGAAAAAAAACCTACACATAGAGATTCAACAGACACTAACATATGCATAACTCTCGGATGACCATGGCTCAAATCTAATCCAGCAAAGCAGCCTTTCTTTTCAGAGACACCCCTCCTAAAACTTTTCTACATGAATCCACAAGGCAGAAAAAGCTCATTTACACAGATTCTACCCCCGGCTGAATAAAGCATTGGGATCTAATGCTCATACCAGATATGGTGCCAACACAGAGTTTGATGTTTTGTCCATAAAAAAAACGATGAAAAGTTAAGAAAAAAACAAAATGCACGTGTATATTTTTTGGTATAGATACACACACGGATAGATAAATAATTATAATGTCACCATATCATTTTTTACTGAGCAGAATAGTGAATTAAATGACTTGTTTATGTGAGAAATTGAACATGGGGCATGATTTTACTGAGTAGAATAGTGAATTAAATGACTTGTTTATGTGAGGAATTGAACATGGGTCATGATTTTCATCAACTTTTACCCACCCTCCAAATGATATAACTAATCTTTAGTGGCAGACTTCCATTCCTGTGCACTGATTTTCAACTACCTTTGCTTGGTCCTTTTGATAAGCCACTGATATCCCTCCAGCACTGAGGAAATGAGGTGAACTGCCACTAGATGGCAGCACAAGCAAACCCAATCCTGAGTCATTTTTATAAAATCTCTGGTACATTCATGATATTACTGGTTATTTTAGGAAAATTATGAGTTAAGATGGCATGAAATTTCAGTTTGCTACCACTGTAGGAGTTGAAAGCTGAACTAAAAATGAGAAATGCAAACGTTTCAGGAAGAAGAAAGAATTAGATGAAAGACAAGTTAAATATTTTGTAATAACAATGATGTTGCTCTATACTGAATGCAGTTTGCATAATTACAGAGAAGCAAATACGTTAGCAATCATAATTTGTATAGAAATGTAGACCTACAGGTACCCTATATATATATATATTTCTTTTCATTTTGCTAACAAAAACATTTACTTCAAGTTCAATTCGCAGCCAAACTGAGGGAATCAGACATTAATTAATTTAACATTATGCGGAAGACTCATTTATGGATTAAATTAGTCAATCAGGGGCAGCAATGATTGTTGACATTATTCCAATCCCTGTCAAACCGGCACCCAGAGACACAACCGTTAGTGTGGTGTGAACACCATAAACTAAATTTACTTTTTGTACACAGTGTGCCATTGTTCAGCCTCTGCCCATAAGGAGGTTTCAGCTTCACAGATCTTTTTCAGGTGAAAATCTTGTTGGTCTTGAAGTTTTGGGTATAGTGACATTATAATTCCTCTATAAGCAGCGTAATATGAAAGTTTAATTAATCTGGAAGGATGTGGGGTTACCTCCACTGCGGACACACCTCTAACCAGTTGTCATGGCTTATTGGCAATATGGCAATGATGTCAAAGAAAACATCAGTTTCTGTAATATCTCTAAATCTGGAAATGACACAGTCTTCAACACACCCAGCAAAACACTCACCAAGAGTTACAGATACCATGCCTTCAGTCAGCAGTTTCAGCGATTGTTTTGTTTCTCTGGCCGATTACTGTGATGTGGAAGATCAAATTTCTTTTTCAAATATAACTGTGATTTATCCTCTGCTGAGATGAGTAATAAAGGACCCTATGTACCCTGAAGGAAAGGTAATCGCCAAGGATGTTTTGCTAAATAAAATATTGTCATTGTAGTAACAATCATGCCCAGGACAGTTATAAAGTTGTTCTTGTTGCTGAGGGTAAAACCACCAACGTTCTGAAAGTTTTGCACTGAATCCCAGTGATAGTAACCAGACCCATTTATTGCTGTACTCCTACTGATGGACATGATGTTGTTGGGCATTAGTACTTGACCATACAAAAACCACATTTCCAAGCTGAAAAGGCAGGCTCAGGACTGAAAGAGGATGTTAGTACTACAGCATGGTCTGGTACCCGCTTAGTGACAAATTGTTTGGTAGCAGTATCCTTGGGGTCGATGGAGTCACATACCTTTTTGATTAATTTGTTGTTCATCACCAGCACACCACTCATTATTGCGCCAATCTTTGAAACCCACAAGGTATCACCATCATCAGATACATGTTGCTATTTTCCATGGATATACTACCATCGCTTAGTGCATCATTGGCATTAAAGACTGCAATGTTATCAGCTACAATGCCAACTGGTTTGGTGAGGAGCACACAGATATCCACACCCGAGTTTTTAAGGTCTCCTGTGACATTGGAGAACATTACCAGGTAATTTGGATTTGTGTTAAGAGCATGGTTGGAGAAAGCCATGAGGTCAGCTTTGGTTGCATACTGGGAGAGATCATCCTGTGTGGTTCCAGTGCTTTAAACAGCAGAGCATCCATAGATGTCTACAGGCATGGTTTGTATTTACACTAAGCTAAAAGGGTCTGTCTCCAATTAACACATGTGCTTCCCATCAGTGCAAGCACTGGCAAATATATAAGAGTTTTTATAATTGGACAATATCATCTAATGTATGGAGCTGCATGTGTGAAAAGCCAGGGTTACCCATTTCAGAGCTCACAATAAATAAGTGGTAAATGTAATTGGCCACAGTCGGCAAAGGGTCATTAATACATTATGGACTAATATGTCAATAGGAACATTGGACTTGTACAGAGTTGTCTACAGATTATCATCCAGTATATCACCATCAACCGGTTTCCTTCCAGTCGAAATGTGATGTGTCCTGTAATGTCAATCAATCCCTTGATGTCAAATTTCAATATTTTCACTTTGTTTAGGAAAATCACTCATTGCTTTTTTTTCCTTCAATTTAAGCAGCCCATTCTGGGTGAAATACAGTACATGAAATGCTGGGTATTTTTGGCACCATAGTCACGGACACAATCCAGTTAAAGCACATCTTCAAGATGCCTGTCCTGCAGTCACTGGCCTTGGAAAAACTGAGTGCATCATGGCTGTCAACATATCTTTTCTAGGCGGCATTTTGTGGCTGGTTGGGATCAGCTACGTTAAAAACAGAGGCTTGGGCAATCTTAACAACTTGATCGCGGTTGCTAAAAGTTGCAAGGTAGGCCTTGGTCACATAGTTAGTGAGGTCAAGCATGTTTATTGTTCCTCCGAAATGACAGTAGCATGGGAGTGTTTGAAATACTAGTGTCCAGATATGTCCACAGGCATTGTTTATGTTTACACTATACCAAAAAAGAGGACTCTACCTTCAAATAACACTGGTCAATAGATAATGCCACATCATCCACCTTTAACACTGCAATTGACAGGTGGCCACAAACCAGTATGTTGATCTTTATTTGAATTGGGAGCATGGAGTAGGTCAGTGGCAGTGACTGGGGGTCATGTCCCCTTGCTCTGCAAAGATACAAAATGAGTTCAGTAGGTGCCGCAAGGCCATACGAGTCAAAGCAGAGAAGGTGGGATGGCATCACTGTGAACACTTCCCAGTGCATCCCACAGTTCTGTGAAGAGTCAAGGTTGACAATGCCAGCTTCATGCCCACTGCATCCTGGTAGGTGTGCCAACTCATTGTGCATGTTAATGCCTGAGAAGTGCTTTAAGGACAGGGCCACATGCAGCAGTTCAAAGTTAGAGACAGCCTTTACTGCCGCCCTGGCAGGTGCAAACTTCAACTCCCTTGTGGGCATGACCACCAGCTGTGCCAACTACACCGAGTGATGCTGCCTTGCTGGCGGCTACCAGAGCTGGAATAGCATAAGCAAGCTGGGGCAGGATGCAGTCGTTTTTGTGCACGGCTTTCAGGGCCAAGGTCCAAAGTTCAAGGTTGATATTATGCTTTGTCTCACCAGCAACTTTTGAGGTACTTGGTCTAAGTGGGCGTTAGCATGATTGGGACACACCCATAAAGGTTGCCAGGACATATCTTCAGTGAGATTCCGTGGCCTGCCTTTATGAGTCGGCAACCTTTTTAAGCTGGCCTTGGACAGGGACACTATTTGTTTTACGTATATCAATTTATTGTTATTTTGACTGTGCTTGCACAACACGCTGCAGGCATATGCAGGATTTGGCTGTGTCATTTAAATGGTGTTTTCTATGTGGGCATCAATGACCTTCATCCGCTCGCCAATGCCCCTGAGCAGCAGCATTTTGTCTGTGAGGATGACAGCAATAGCTCTATTTGTTGTCAACTGTACCCTTTGCGACTGCTTAACCAAGTTGAGGTGTTCCTGGGTGAAGTAGATTTTGTAGATGCCAGTAAAGTCCTTCTGGAGGCCTGAGTCCATGTTTTGGTCATGTTCCATGTAGCTCAGGATCTGGTGGTAAGCACGAACTACATCATTGTAGGTGTAGTTTAGAAAGATTTCCTTGGCCGGCTGCTGGTGGCTGTTGAGGCGCAGGTTTACCTCAGTGACATGGAGCTTATGAAACACCACTGGGCTGTGCACTAGGCTGTTTAACTGTGTCACACCTTGGAAGGCAATGAATATGTGCTGTGGTGTGGTGATACCCTGTTGGGCATTCATTTGCCAGTAAAACTGGTCATTAACTGCGCTTTGCTGGGTGTCAGAAGAGCCTGGTGCTCATGCCTGCCCCCACCCCCACCCCAAGTTCAGCAGGTTGGTCTCCGCCACCAACAATGGCTATACAGCCAGCATCCAATGGGCAAGCTTGGAGACCATGACCTTGCCGTCGACCGTGCCATCGCAAAAGATGGCATCATCATTGGTGTTTTTATGGGTCAGTGCGATAATGTGCTTGGCGCCAAAGATGACCTTGTGCACATACCGAAAGAAGTCGTAGATGTGGGTCAGTGCTATGGCACAGGAAAAGTTACCATGCATATCTGGCTGACCCTTTTGCATCACAAAGCCAAGGTTAAAGATGGGGTTCTTGCTGCTCGCTGCATCTGCTTGGCCATCTCTAGCAACATTTCTGACCCTTCTAAATACAATCTGGGCATCATTGGTGTGGTCTGTTACATCCTTTATGAACAGCATTGATGGGCCAGCACTGCAGGCAGAGTCATCACTATAGCAAGTTCTAGAATGGTCATGGCGATATTGATGTTAACATGGCAGGACCCAACTTCTTCATTATCAATGAGATAGTGGGCACTGTCGAACAGTACTATCACACTGTTGTTGACAAATGCCACCTTGTCCATGGTATCATAGACTGTCTCATCTGCCTTTGTGAGTTTGCTAACAACCTTGATAAAGGCTTTGGTAGAGAGAAAGTAGAACAAAGTGTCCTGCAAGGCTTCACACGAGTACTACTGCAGGTGGTGGATGCCATGGTCATGAAGCACAGGGGCCCCCATATCGAGGACAGGGTCTTGCACATCTTGGAATAATGCTATTGCAAAAGATATGCTGCCTTACAACCATCTTCTAATGTGTCGAAAGGAAGATGTCTGCATCCATAGTCAAGTTTGTGATGATGGCACTGCACATTTCAAATAGCACAGTCTTGGCTACAGAACCATTAGTTAAGTTTGCAGCAGCAGGTCAAACCAGAGAGGCATCTTTTTGGTGGGGGTACTGATTTACAGCAGCACGTGTTTCGGGTGCCATAGTCTTGGCAGCAACAACTTCCTGAGGTGATCATGTAATGCTTCCACAGCCTTTCTGCCGCTGTCAGCAGTGCTTCCTTGGCCTGACTTATGACGGCTGTCTTGATAGCATCGATGGCACACAAGGCAACGGCTATGGCAGATGGGGCATTGGTTTTGCCAAATGCTGTGGTGGCCATGGGTGCTACCCTGACTCTGGATTGTGCACACGAAAAACTGGCTGGTGGACACTGATGACTCATACTCTTACAATGCATTGCAGGGCTCTCATCACTAGCTGTGGTTCCTGCTGTGGATGACTGCAAGATGAAAGATAAATGCAGCTTTTCAGCCTCTAATATACCTGAAGTGGAGAACTTTCTTGCATATGGAGGCCAAAGGTGAGCATCTCACTGCAGAGGTGAAGCAGGTTATAATCCTGGTTGGTCAGCATAAAATGTGGTTTATTAATGCAGGAATTTTTGCAAGGTAAGTAGACAGGCAGGGGTGGTGCAAATCACTGCAGAGGTGAAGCAGGTTATAATCCTGGTTGGTCAGCATAAAACGTGGTTTATTAATGCAGGAATTTTTGCAAGGTAAGTAGACAGGCAGGGGTGGCGCAAATCACTGCAGAGGTGAAGCAGGTTATAATCCTGGTTGGTCAGCATAAAATGTGGTTTATTAATGCAGGAATTTTTGCAAGGTAAGTAGACAGGCATGGGTGGTGCAAATGCCTGGAGCCAGCATGGGGTCTGGTCCAGAGTAAAGCTATAGAGAATATAGTCAGGACTAGCTTTACCACTGGTGCCTGATACCACATAGGAGCTACCTACGGCATTGCATGTAAGATATAGAGACTGTGTTGGTGATCTGCACTATGCCAGGCACAATGTTGTAGCCCTAGCTGAGAACTGGCATTTGCTGGGTTGACCATGGTAGGCCATCCCAACAGCTTGTGCAGGCTCGAGTTTGCAATGTTGATATGGTAGGTGGTGGAACTGACCTCTATCACTGTGGAAAGGGTTGACTCATTGGCAATAATGCTAATTTGGTAGTTACCCTTTAGGGCTGTAATCTGCTGCTGGATTTCCTGGTTAATGGCATCTATTTCATAGGCACCCATTAGTAGGTTTACAGTCTTCCAGGTTGCGCTATTGTCAGAGGAAATAAAACTTATTGTTGGTTGGAAGGCACCAAAAGGACGAAGCAGATGTTCGGCCAGCTACAGCAGACTCGGAGAGACACCAGCACATTCCTGAAGTCGCCCCCCTTGGGAATCGATAAGATGATGTCAAACACCTGCTTTTTTTTTAGTTCACTGACCCCATCTGTGTGGTCCTGGGGGCTATATGCTCTTGAATTATTTATAGGCGGGCTGAGACATCTTCCAGCTTTTGAATGCCAGCAATCATCTTCTTTAGTGTTTCGTGGGTGTCCAATGTACTAATGGCTGTCATAAACTTCATCATGAAGCTCTTCAAATAGCACTTCAAATGTATGACAGTCCATGATATCATCTTTTGGCAGGTGTTGGTAGATGATGCTGGCCTTGCTGATGACCTCTGGGGTAGTGTTTCCAGCCCAGAAAGACCCAATCAGTGTATTGAGGTAGTTGGCCAGTTCATCCGGGTTTTTGAAGAAGTGGCTTGTACTAGCACTGCATTCCATCCCATTGCAAATGCACTGCTGCCATTGTGCAGCTTTGACTTGTCATTTCAATGGCTGTTGGGATGCAGGCAGGCCTTTACCCCATCTTTGTGCTTGCCAATGCCTGATTCATAGATGAAGGTGAGCTCCTGAGCCTCATAAGCCATGTAAATTCTGAAGTGATGTATATACATATACATACATACATACATACATACATACATACATACATACATACATACATACATACATACATACATACATACATACATACATACATACATACATACATTCACATAGAGTGTGATTCACATACAGCGCTGATTGGAATTTTTCAAACATATTTTAATGGAGAAAAAAAACTTAATTCTATAAATCAAAGCTCAATTGTTTCTTACTTAATGCAATTAATTCATAATGCAAAACCAAGAATTTTTCCACAATGTAAAATGCATTAAAGTTTTTTAATATAACAGCCATTATAGAAAAGTAAATCACAGTATTAAATAAATGATTATGCAGCATATGAAAAAAATGGGCTTTTTTTTAATTAAAAAAGTTGATAATCTGTTTATATTAGGAAATGATTCCTTGAAGATAGAACAAATATTTTCTAATATCAGAAATTCAAACAAGAAAACTAAATGTAATCTTATTTTTAAAGCTTTACAAAACTTGCATTCTACAATTTCCTTGAAACAATTATTATGATTAAAAATATAAAAAAATTTCAAAGAATCGGGCCAAGTGGGCGGATATCACTCACCTGACCTGCATAACAGTTGTCCATTTCACTAAGCAGGATTATGTAGTATTCTAAGAACACAATGGAAAATATCTCCCATACATTATATCAATTTGATTTTATCTAGTTTACATAGTCCAATAAAAATTCTTTCCAAAGATAAAGGATTAATTATAATGCATGATATCTTGCTCATAATAAAAGTCATCCAAGATCTTTAAAAGTGACATTTATAGATGAAGCTTTAATTTGTGCTCTACAGAGTCATAAGGATTCCACACAAATTCAAACTATAATTCACAGGGGGGGGGGGGGGGGGGGGGGGGGGGGTTTAAGGCTATGGTTTTCTGTACTCTTGGTATACATTTTTAAGTCTTTCAGGAGAAAAGCATCCTGGGTATGCTTTTATTATTAGCTAAAAATACAAATATAAATTAAAAAATTTATTTGAGTAATAGTACTGAATATATTGAAAGGCCATAAAATAATGCACAATACATGTGATAAAAAAAATCGCTCATGTTTCAGGCACTTTAATATGGCAACACTAGCAATAGTTAAACTATTTCACCAATCGTATCAAACTTGCTTTCAAGTATTTAAGAATTCCAAATGTACCAAAGTTTTCTTCTGCAAATAAATTTATGAACTTCAGCCTTCGCATTATCTTTCAAAGTCGATGGCTAAAAAGTAAAAGTACAAGGCTCAGTCAGTGAAACAATATAACATAAAATGTTCATGTTGTAAAGTAGACAGCTCAATTGGAACAGCAGATGGTAAATTAGATGAGTCTCCTGATAATAAGAATAGTGAGACATGATTTTTACAAGAAATATGTGTGTATTGGAGCAAAATCAATATTAGAAACAAACAAGACTGCAAAACAAATATTTATACTTGTGTAATGAAATTCTGATCCATAATTACAACACTGCTCATAGTTTATTCTAGCCTGAAATAATACTTTCTCAACAGTAATATCTATTTTATACTTTTCTTCAGTTATAAATCACAAATGATTGATTTTAATCTTTAAGGTATATTATTTTTCAATTGTTCATAAATTGTTCAAGACTACGGAAATTTATTCATCTTGTATTCCAAATATTTTTTTTTAAAAATCTGCTTAGCATAGCTTTTGCAAGGGAAAAATTTATGTTGCTTTCAATTAGAGAGAAGACATGTCACCTCATTAATATGTGTGGATCTCACTCACTATCCAACTTGCTCAAGATGTTGATCATGTAAACATATATTCAAAGTTTGATCAAAATCAGATCAGATATATGGCTTCCAGAGTAGTAACTGATGGGAGTATGATTGCTTGTTAAAACCAGAAGCCAATATGCGAGCTTGTGATAGAGACTTCGCCATCAAGAATCACGAATAAAAATCGTTTAGAACTTATCTTTATCCTGTACATTGAACTATATACCATTAGTGCTAAATAACATGTCTATACTAAAAATTTAAACTGGGCTCTAGTAAAAAATATTATATGTCTATATTCTGCTAATCTTGTTGACCTCAAAATAATATAAAGAAAATGATAACATAATCAAAATGGTGGTGTTATCTCTGTTGAAAAATGAAATATATTTTACAAATCTTTGTTTAAAACACAGTATGTTATTTGTTTTGATGCAAATTACTAGCTGCAAAAAAGCATGAAAACATGGCCAATGCAGTAACATTTGTTTATATGTTATGTTAATGCTTTTGATACATTATTTTTGTCTACACATACTGGTATGGGTATGCTAATGCCTTTGTTAGATTTATGTAGAATTTATATACTAAAACAATGAACACCAAAAAGTTAATTTCATTAGCTGAATTTAATATTTAATTGCATGCACATTATTATTGAAAGCGTATACTGTACAAAAGCAAAGATAAAAAGAAGCATATTATTATTTATATTAGTTTAAATGCAAAACAATAATAGTGAGAGCATCTGACCATCAATCTACAAAACATGTTTGAATAATGCCGCTATAATTAAACATCATATTATCACCGTTCAATACTTTGTTTGAACAATGTGTCCTTATGTAATTTAATTGCAAACACTAATAATGGGATCATCTAACCATGAACTGGAGAAACCTGTTTGACAACACCACTATAATTAAATTAATTAATTGATGTCATTTGCCAATTTACTGATTGTAATACTTTTTCAATCTTCTTAATTTCGATTTTTAATTTAATTTATTACAGCAGTGGGTCAACAGTTGAATAGGGAGTCTTACTTGTACTTCTTGTGTATTATTTAAAGTATATATACTGGTATTTGTTTTGGTTTTTTTTTTCTTTTCTTGTCTTAACTTTCATCATATTCTTGATATGGACAAAAATGACAAATTCTTCAATCCACCATATTTCATGCCCTTAATGTGAATTTTAACCTTTGCACTATAATATTGTGAGAAACTATTAAAATCACCATAGAATGTGTTCAACTATATCTACTTAATTTATTCATTATTGAAAAATGTTTATAAACTCTCTACATCCTTTGTGAGCTCCCGTTTTTCTGAACATGTCAAAATTTGTCTATTTCCAGAAGTTCGTCCATGGTTCGTGCCCCTGAAATAAAGGCCATGTGATGTAAGATTGGAATGTGACAATTAGGCCAAAGTGTGGAAATAGATCGTTTATAATGTCTCTGTATTTTCATTAATTGCATTTGTAATATATTTCATTGCTATCATACGCATATTGACTGCAATAAAACACATATCAAAACTGATGCCAAAAGTAAAAAAAAATAGGATGAATCTTTTAATTTTTTTTTTCAAGCTATTTCGATATAATTTACGTATTTAAAGATAGGCTGAACTTTTTTTTTAAAAATTGTCTTCAGGCTATGTCACAACAAAGATTCCCCCCCCCCCACCCCCACATTACAATAATCCAATAATGAAATTCATACTGCATACTCTTCCATTTGATTTATTTTTTCTAACATGATATAAGAGGTGCATGTTATAGAAACAAAATTTTACATTACTTTTGTCATCTGAGAAATCTGTCATGGATTTTTCTTTCTAATAAAAAGTTAAAGAAAACCATCATGTGAATAGTGGCCCTGCCTTGAACAGCTAACACTCACGCCCGGGACACAAACTTGAGGGAAATATGGCAATAGTAAAATTGGCCATTTTCATTGTGGTTTTTTTTCAATTTGAACTGTAGTATGTATTTAAATTTCATTTAATTGAATATTTCTTAATCAGCATTTAGTGTCATTGTAAACGAACGCTAGTGACACAGTTGATGACGTCTAGAACTCAAAACAAGCGAGTGCGGTCGTGAGAAACATGGCGCACGATTCAAGGATATTCACGAAATTAGGATGACCCACAGAGTATCTCGAAAACACAATACAAAGTTAACAAGTATTTTAATTATATATAATATCAATATTTGAATCTAAACACGTATGGCATTATTAGCATTAGTTACTTTACTATAAAGCAGAGTGATAGGCAATATGATTTGAAGGTACAAAATAGGAAGAAGTATATGTGAAATATAAATCTCGAAAACTTGGTCGACTATCGATGATTGGTTTAATTTTTTTTCAAACGTAGATAAGACAGTCAATCAAACTTGTCCTCCTTTTATTTCTTTGCTGTGGACATGTGTTTCGATTTTACCTGCGCATTCCACCAATGTGCTCCAATAAAGTTGGAATAATGACCGACTTGCAAAGTTATTATCTCTCGTGTGGTCATTTTGTTTTGGGCGACAACTTGGAATAACGCAACAACTTGGAATCCCGAGTTCCAAGTTGTTGCACTCTTTCTGGAGAAATTGCGTGACCGTGCGAAGCAATATAAATAGACCGAACGACCGGTTTTTGCATCAGTTCCATAAGTGCGTTTACAATGGAGGAAGTTGACAGGGGAGACTTTTTATTCGTTTTTCTGGGAGAAATACGTGAATAATAAAACAATTAATAAATCCGTGACTAGGACTTATGTCAACAATGTATTTTATACTCCGGATCGGAGACTTGAAGAGGTTTCAAGTTTCTGCAACAATTCGTCAGCAAAGTTATCAAAATTAAAGCACACGGTAAGTAGCTTTGTTTTCACTTCCATCACAGCTGCAAGTGAATTTTAATATTGGTTGTGAAGTTAAATCTTGAAAAATGTCTTCAAAGTACATGTAGTATATATTGTACAAATTGTATCCATAACTAATAATATGAAATTTCTATATTTATTGTCTAGAGCATGTGCAATATTAATTTCATTTTAATGAAAAATAACACCAACAAATTTGTAAAATACACTTATGAATTTTGAAGAAAATGTCTATTCCAAAGCTTCATATGAACATGATATGAATGTTGATACTTGTATCTGAATCCTGTTCAGTACCTTTTTAATTATGACAGCAATGATCAAAACTTTTAAACTTTTTACACTAGTTAAATTTTTAAACAATTTTTTTTCTATCAAATTAATTTTGATTTACACAAATAAATGTTGTTAACTTGCGGGTTTCAGGTGTACAATAATATATCCAAGATTAAAGTTGTATTGAAAAAGCGCAGAAGTCAACTCAGGGTAGGTAAAAAATTATGTTGACAGTGAATCATAATTTTGTCTTGCTTGCAATAAAAAGCATAACATGGATCAGTGATAATAAAAAAATTTTCTTCAGCATAAAGCTGGTATTCTGCATTTTTTCACAATATGCTTAAAATGCATCCCTTTGACATAATATTATAACAGAGACTTATTTTCTAACTATAATCTCTATAATGCTGTTCATGGGAGTCACACAGGTGGCCTGACATGTTATAAGTGATGGGGCCTTATAAAGAACTCTTTAAGAAAAGTTTTAAATATTAGGGGTCACTAATTTGGAACAGAATCCTAAAGAAAATTAAAGAAAGTACAAATATAAATGCATTTAATTATAATCTAATTCAATGGATGAAAAGTGGAACCTGTTTGATTTGACAAATATATTACAACTTAAAGTATACATTCTTAAACCTTCCACTCTGTTGTCTCACTGTTTTTGTACTGTATATACACAATGTACCTAGTTGGATCATGTTCTTACAAAATTGCCTGTTTATAATGTCTATATATACATGTAGCTTATTATCAATGTTTTTTTTAAAATTGTGTGTGCAACTATGTACATGTATATAATCATTATAGTAGAGGGCCACAAGGAGGATTAGTTACATGCAACTAATTGTGTCACCATGTTTAAATAGTCATTATTATTATTATTATTATTATTATTGGATCCACACAAGTGGCCTGTGTTATAAGTGATAGGGCTTTATTACTGAGGGATGTTATGGCCTGTGTTATAAGTGAGGGAGGCTTATATTGAAGGTTATTCTGATAAGGTTGTGTCATGATAGTATATTTAAACACAAAATAGGGTATTTAATTATGTGAAATTACTTTTTAATTAGTTTTCCTAGGTCAAGAAGTAAAACTTCTTCATTATGCATTCATTATCAAAACATTAATTTTATGCAACAAGACCTTTCCAACCTTTAAATAGTCTTTACAAAATTCCAAAAAATGGCATATAAGCATTATGCAATAATTTGTAGTAGGCTTCATATCTTGGAAACTTTAGTACATAGGGCTATAGTAATGATCCCTTAATACTATAGTATATAGTATATAGGGCTATAGTAATGGTCCCTTTAGTACTATAGTATATAGTATATAGGGGCTATAGTAATGGTACCTTTAGTACTATAGTATATAGTATATAGGGGCTATAGTAATTGTCCCTTTAGTACTAGAGTAATAGTATATAGTGTTACGACTCTATGGTCTAAGAAAAATGTAACAGAAAGAAAGTGAAACCAACAAATCAAGTAAAAATCAACAAGCAATTTATTACTAGATAATTAAAATGAAAAAATCAAAAAGTCACTTACAGTAATGTGTTTTGAAATCCTAATAATCCAATAAGAATGATTGTTCTAATCACAAGTCCTAAATATAGAATGTTCCGAATTCACGGCTGTGTCCTTGAATGTTATGATGTGCTAATGGTTTCCAAAGTCCTGATGTACTAGTAATCTTGATGTGCTGATGTCAAAATGAAGTATTCCAAAATCTCTGAATAAGTTCACATAAATTCCAAAATCATCAATTAAAAATCCAAAATCCAAAAGTTTATGAGCACTGTTATAATCCAATGAATATTTAAAATAATTCCTCTCTTAGAATTTGGAATGAATTTTCACAACTGTAATAGCTCTTTACAAGACTGATGGTAATGTCAAAACTGAAAAAATGTCCACCAAACATGGTATATATAAAGATTGGTCACATGACAGAATGTTCTAGAATAGGAGTCATCTTAATGGAATTCTAACTGTAAACAAAATTCAACCTTGACCTTCAAATTGAGAAAACATATTAATTAAAACAACCTAATTCAAGGACACTAGTTAAACATGTTTTTCCTGATAACATTAAGATTTAAGCAAATATTAAAGTGAAGAAACATTTATAATTTCCTAAAATATTTATAATATTATATAAACATCATACATAACACCTCCCCTCATAAAGAAAAAGAAAGATTTATGTAATAAAGCTTTCTTTTGAATATACATCTAATACTATAATAACCAAAATTACATAAGAACATGTTTTATGATACTGGACTTAATTACATCAAGCAATATTACATTTCTAGGCACGTGAGAGTGCATCTGCAATCACATTGTCTTTTCCCCTGATGTGTTTGATGTCAACGTTATATTCCTGCAATATCAAACTCCATCTCAACAATCTCCGATTTTTATCTTTCATTTTGTTGATGAAAGTAAGGGGATTGTGATCACTGTACACAATAATTGGAGAAAGAGCTGAGGTGACATACACTTCAAAATGCTGTAAAGCCAATATCAAAGCCAAACATTCCTTCTCAATTGTGGAATAATTTTTCTGGTGCTTGTTTAGTTTTTTAGAAAAATAACACACAGGGTGATTCACACCACTTTTGTCTTCCTGAATCAATACTCCACCAACCCCTACATCACTTGCATCAACAGATAATTTAAATGATTGGCTAAAATTTGGTGCAGAAAGAACTGGTGCATTCTTAAGCATGGCCTTTAACTTGTCAAAAGATTCCTGACACTTGTCAGACCAATAAAATTTGGCTTTCTTACTCAAAAAACTTGTCAAAGGTTCAGCAATTTTGGAAAAATTGGAACAAAATTTCCGATAATATCCAGCCATACCTAGAAATCGCATCAGTTGCTTTTTACAAATTGGAACTTGAAATTCAGAGATAGCTTTGACCTTAGCTTCTATAGGTTTAACTTGACCTTGTCCCACAATATGTCCTAAAAATGTGACACAAGCATGGCAAAACTCACTTTTGCTCAAATTAATTGTCAGATTCGCATCGCTGAGTCGATCGAAGAATTTTCGAATGGTTTCCAAATGATCTTCCCAGGTGTTGTTGTAGATAATGACGTCATCGATATAAGCGTCACAATTATCAAGACCAAATGTTATCATGTTCATCAGACGTTGAAACGTTGCAGGCGAATTTTTCATTCCAAACGGCATGACTTTATATTGATAAAGTCCATCTGGAGTTACAAATGTTGAAATTTCTTTTGCCCTTTCCGTCAGTGGAATTTGCCAGAATCCTTTTAAAAGGTCAAACTTGGTGACATATTCCGCATTTCCAATTTTATCAATGCAATCGTCCATTCTTGGGATTGGAAATGAATCAGTTTTGGTGACACTGTTGACTTTTCTATAGTCAGTACACATACGGAATGTATTATCTGGCTTGGGAACAAGAATACATGGTGAACTCCAGTTACTTTTACTTGGTTCTATGAAATCATTCTCCAGTAGATACTGAATTTCTTTCTTTAGATAGTTCTGTTTGAGAGGATTCATCCTATAAGGATGCTGTTTCACAGGCGCAGAATCTACAATGTCAACGTCATGATAAATTTTACTTGTTCATGTTGGAACATCAGGAAACAAGTGCTCATAGTCATGTAATAGCTGTTTTAGTTCATTTCTTTCCTGTTGTTGTAGATGTGAAAGTTTCTGGTCTAGGTTGTTCAATATTTCTGAATTCCGAAGATTGGTTATACCAGAGTCACTATAGTCTGATCGTATTCCATCGTTGATATCTTCACTGTGTGGGACAGGTACAACTAAATTAACTGAATAATTAGCTGAGCTATCTCTGTCAAAATATTCCTTTAACATATTTATATGACAAAGTTGTGTCTGTTTCCGTCTCCCAGGAGTGTTAATGATATAATTTAAGTCATTTACTTTCTTTTCAACGGTATAAGGACCATAAAATTTAGCCTGAAGAGGATTCTGAGGTATGGGAAAGAGAGCCAGAACTTTGTCACCAGGTTTAAAACTCCTTTCCTGTGTATTTCTGTCATACCTTAATTTCATATTTGACTGAGTATTGTGAAGATTAGTTCTTGCTACTTCACAGGCCTTTGACAACTTGTATTTGAAATCAGAAACATAATCAAGAAGATTAATCTTTGAGTCTTCATTTGAAAGAAGTTTCTCTTTCAATAATTTCAATGGTCCACGGACAGTATGACCAAAAATTAGTTCAAAGGGACTAAAACCCAACGACTCTTGAACTGATTCCCTAACAGCAAACAACAACAAATGAACACCCTCATCCGAATCCTTTTCTGTATCAAAGCAATATGATCGAATCATATTCTTCAAAGTTTGATAAAATCTTTCCAAAGCACCTTGACTTTCAGGGTGATACGCAGAAGATTTAAACTGTTGGATGCCTAATTCATGCATAACTTGTTGGAAAATTCCAGACATAAAATTTGACCCTTGATCCGACTGGACAGATTTGGGAAGGCCAACAAGTGTAAAAAACTTCACCAAAGCTTTCACAATAGTTTTAGTTTTTATATTTCTCAGAGGAATTGCTTCTGGAAATCTTGTAGATGTACACATGATGGTCAACAAGTATTGGTTGCCTGACTTGGTTTTAGGTAAAGGACCAACACAGTCTACTATTATTCTACTAAATGGTTCATCAAATGCAGGAATAGGTTGCAGATGAGCCTTAGGTATCTTCTGATTGGGGTTTCCTACCATTTGACAAGTGTGACAAGATCTGCAGTATTTAGAAACATCACTTTTGAGTTTCGGCCAATAAAAATGATTCAAGATCTTGCGATAAGTCTTACAGACTCCTAAATGACCAGCCAAAGGAGTTTCATGGGCTAAATTAAGAATTTCCTGTCGATATGACTTAGGAACAACAATTTGATAGCTCACTGACCACTCGTCACCAGCGGGTACATCAGGTGGTCTCCATTTCCTCATAAGGACCCCATTTTTCACAAAGTAACACACTGGAACTTGTGTGGCTTCAGTTTCACTAATAGCCCTCTGAAACAAACAAGATATCTCGGGATCTTGCTCCTGTTCAACGACAAGGGATTGTCGTTTGTCATCCTGATTAGAACAAAGAGAATGAGTTGCCAAAAGAGGATCACTGTGATCAATACCATTTGATTGATCAATACCTGAGGAAAAAGTGACCTCATCAAAAGACTGACCAATACATGTGTCAGCTAAAGGAATAATATCCTGATCAACATCACTCTCAAGAGCTCTTTTTACCATAGCTCTAGTAACTGCACAAGCAGGGTACAAATCAGGGATTTCAGTTTTGACAGGATCAACTTTCTGATCCAAACAAGGCTTGTCAGTTACAAGTGGATTAACCACAACCTTATCTCCAGCTAGGTCATTGCCTAGTAATAAATGAACACCCTCTATGGGTAAAGAAGTCACTGCCCAAACAGTCACAGGTCCAGAAACTAAGTCTGATGCCAAATTTACACAATGAAGAGGAACATTTACAAAGCCGCACTCTACTCCCTGAACAAGAACACTTTCACTTGAAGAAGACTCCTCAGACAAAGGTAAAGTACCTGATAATAAAAGACTCTGAGAAGCTCCAGTGTCCCTTAATATTTTAATTGGGATAGGTTTGGCAGAATCACCAATAAGTGATATAGAACCTTCTGACATGAATGGTTCATAAGCCTCCAAAATAGAATCAGACTTGGGTTTGTTTGACCCAACAAATGTATTGCTTTCAATACAAGACCGTGACCTTGACCTCGTAGAAATAAGAGCATTTGGAAAAGCTCTGTCTTTACTCTGTTGCTTATTTTTCAACTTGAAGCAATTAGAAATAACGTGCCCTTTTATTTTACAATAAGTGCACGTAGGAAGAGATAAGGATTTCTGATCAGTCTTATCAGATGTTTGATTCCTAACAGTTGTGCTGTTGTGAAATTTGGAAGTACTCGAATGAGATTGAAATGGTTTTTTACCAGAAAACTGCTGAGAGGACGATTTATTACCAAATGAAATTTTGTGAGTCAAGGAATAATCATCAGCCATACGAGCAGCATTTTCCAAAGTTTCCACATTCTGCTCGTCAAGATAGGTTTTAACATCACTATGGATACACCTCTTGAACTCTTCAATTAATATGAGCTGTCGGAGGTTATCATAACCTTGATCAACTTTCTTGGCTGAGCACCACCTATCAAATAGTTGTTCTTTATCCCTTGCAAATTCGACATGAGTTTGTCCAGTTTCTTTTCTACAATTCCTAAACCTTTGTCGATATGCCTCTGGTACCAACTCACAAGCTTTCAAGATGTACTCCTTAACCACATCATAATCAGTGCTTTGTTGTACTGACAGTGAAGTGTAGACTTCACGAGCTTTGCCAATAAGTACACTTTGTAATAACAAAGTCCAATGCTCTCTGGGCCATTTCAAGTTTTCAGCTATTTTCTCAAAATGAAGAAAGTATTTATCTACTTCTTTTTCCTGAAAAGGGGGTACTAACCTACTATATCTAGTAACATCAAAACCTGGACTTGTGTTTAAAGGAGTGGAGTGTGCTCTGTTTGCCAGTTCTAATTCTCTTAATTTAAATTGCATTTCCCTTTCTTCTCTTTGCATCTGCATTTGTATCTGCCTCTCTTCTTTCTGCATTTGTATCTGCCTCTCTTCTTTCTCTCTCTCCATCTGTATCTGCCTCTCTTCTTTCTCTCTCTCCATCTGTATCTGCCTCTCTTCTTTCTCTCTCTCCATCTGTATCTGCCTCTCTTCTTTCTGCATTTGTATCTGCCTCTCTTCCTTCTCTCTCTCTATCTGTATCTGCCTCTCTTCTTTCTGCATTTGTATCTGCCTCTCTTCCTTCTCTCTCTCTCTCTGAATCTGAAGCTTTGCCAATTCTAAATCAATCTGGTTCTTTAACTCTAATTCCCTTAATTTCCTGTCAGAACCAGATACAGGCTTTCTCTTCAAACTTAAAGCACTGCTATCAAAAATTCCCTTTCCTACTAAATACTGAATCAAAATAATCTTTATCTCCTGTTTTGTCAATGATAATTTTGCCTCAGATAGACTGTATTTTCTGGCAAGCTCGAGCAACTCATCCTTTCTCATGCACTCTAACCCCTCCTGGGTAGGTTTTGAAATGAAATTCTGAACATTAGATGCCATTGTAAATGCTTGTTGGTTTCACACACAAAAATTTCTCTATATAAAATCTTTGCCAAAGACAAAAAAAAATTCCAAGACAAAATCAATATGAATTTCAAAGATAAATTTAATATCTCTAATATGCTTTAAAGAAATTCAGATCCCGGAAGACGAGCCCCCAATTTCTGTTACGACTCTATGGTCTAAGAAAAATGTAACAGAAAGAAAGTGAAACCAACAAATCAAGTAAAAATCAACAAGCAATTTATTACTAGATAATTAAAATGAAAAAATCAAAAAGTCACTTACAGTAATGTGTTTTGAAATCCTAATAATCCAATAAGAATGATTGTTCTAATCACAAGTCCTAAATATAGAATGTTCCGAATTCACGGCTGTGTCCTTGAATGTTATGATGTGCTAATGGTCTCCAAAGTCCTGATGTACTAGTAATCTTGATGTGCTGATGTCAAAATGAAGTATTCCAAAATCTCTGAATAAGTTCACATAAATTCCAAAATCATCAATTAAAAATCCAAAATCCAAAAGTTTATGAGCACTGTTATAATCCAATGAATATTTAAAATAATTCCTCTCTTAGAATTTGGAATGAATTTTCACAACTGTAATAGCTCTTTACAAGACTGATGGTAATGTCAAAACTGAAAAAATGTCCACCAAACATGGTATATATAAAGATTGGTCACATGACAGAATGTTCTAGAATAGGAGTCATCTTAATGGAATTCTAACTGTAAACAAAATTCAACCTTGACCTTCAAATTGAGAAAACATATTAATTAAAACAACCTAATTCAAGGACACTAGTTAAACATGTTTTTCCTGATAACATTAAGATTTAAGCAAATATTAAAGTGAAGAAACATTTATAATTTCCTAAAATATTTATAATATTATATAAACATCATACATAACAATAGGGGCTATAGTAATGATCCATTTAGTACTATAGTATATAGTATATAGTATATAGGGGCTATAGTTATGATCCCTTTAGTACTATAGTATATAGTATATATTGGCTATAGTAATGGTCTCTTTAGTACTATAGTATATAGTATATAGTGTATAGGGGCTATAGTAATGATCCCTTTAGTACTATAGTATATAGAATATAGTATATAGGGGCTATAGTAATGATCCCTTTAGTACTATAGTATATAGTATATAGGGCTATAGTAATGATCCCTTTAGTACTATAGTATATAGTATATAGGGGCTATAGTAATGGTCCCTTTAGTACTATAGTATATAGTATATAGGGGCTATAGTAATGATCCCTTTAGTACTATAGTATATAGTATATAGGGGCTATAGTAATGATCCCTTTAGTACTATAGTATATAGTATATAGGGGGTATAGTAATGGTCCCTTTTGATCTTTACTACCTTTAAACTTTTAGGACTAAATTCTGAAGAGAATTTTCAGACTTTAGTCCTAAAAGAAAAGTAAGGCGTCCCACTTTACTGTACTTTAAAATAAATTATTGGTTGTGTTTCTGTTATTTTTATTGTTCAGTTTTTGTTTTTTGAATTTTTTTTTTTTTTTTTTTTGAAACAACAATAATCAATCTACCTGGTCTCAAATTCCTTTACCAGTTAAAATATATTATTTTGGTCATAGGATATAAAAAATCTTAAACAGATTATGACATCTTTCTAACGTCTACACCGACTATGAAAATATATTTAACAGTATATTGGGGCCCTGGTCTTTGTCTTATTGCTATACATTTGCTATTGTACCCCGAACATGTTGTTTGTTTTTTATTTTCTTGCTTGTATTATTATACTCTTGCCTTGCAACTTGTATGACCTTGCTTGTATTATTATACTCTTGCCTTGCAACTTGTATGACCTTGCTTGTATTGTTATAATCTTGCCTTGCAACTCCTATGACCTTGCTTGTATTATTATACTCTTGCCTTGCAACTTGTATGACCTTGCTTGTATTATTATACTCTTGCCTTGCAACTTGTATGACCTTGCTTGTATTATTATACTCTTGCCTTGCAACTCGTATGACCTTGCTTGTATTGTTATAATCTTGCCTTGCAACTCCTATGACTTTGCTTGCATTATTATAATCTTGCCTTGCAACTTGTATGACCTTGCTTGTATTATTATACTCTTGCCTTGCAACTTGTATGACCTTGCTTGTATTATTATACTCTTGCCTTGCAACTCTTATGACCTTGCTTGTATTATTATACTCTTGCCTTGCAACTCTTATGACCTTGCTTGTATTATTATACTCTTGCCTTGCAACTTGTATGACCTTGCTTGTATTATTATACTCTTGCCTTGCAACTTGTATGACCTTGCTTGTATTATTATACTCTTGCCTTGCAACTTGTATGACCTTGCTTGTATTATTATACTCTTGCCTTGGAACTCTTATGACCTTGCTTGTATTATTATACTCTTGCCTTGCAACTCTTATGACCTTGCTTGTATTATTATACTCTTGCCTTGCAACTCTTATGACCTTGCTTGTATTATTATACTCTTGCCTTGCAACTCCTATGACCTTGCTTGTATTATTATACTCTTGCCTTGCAACTTGTATGACCTTGCTTGTATTATTATACTCTTGCCTTGCAACTCTTATGACCTTGCTTGTATTATTATACTCTTGCCTTGCAACTCATATGACCTTGCTTGTATTATTATACTCTTGCCTTGCAACTCTTATGACCTTGCTTGTATTATTATACTCTTGCCTTGCAACTCTTATGACCTTGCTTGTATTATTATACTCTTGCCTTGCAACTCCTATGACCTTGCTTGTATTATTATACTCTTGCCTTGCAACTCTTATGACCTTGCTTGTATTATTATACTCTTGCCTTGCAACTCCTATGACCTTGCTTGTATTATTATACTCTTGCCTTGCAACTCATATGACTTTGCTTCTATTATTATACTCTTGCCTTGCAACTCTTATGACCTTGCTTGTATTATTATACTCTTGCCTTGGAACTCATATGACTTTGCTTGTATTATTATACTCTTGCCTTGCAACTCTTATGACCTTGCTTGTATTATTATACTCTTGCCTTGCAACTTGTATGACCTTGCTTGTATTATTATACTCTTGCCTTGCAACTCCTATGACCTTGCTTGTATTATTATACTCTTGCCTTGCAACTCCTATGACCTTGCTTGTATTATTATACTCTTGCCTTGCAACTCTTATGACCTTGCTTGTATTATTATACTCTTGCCTTGCAACTCCTATGACCTTGCTTGTATTATTATACTCTTGCCTTGCAACTCATATGACTTTGCTTCTATTATTATACTCTTGCCTTGCAACTCTTATGACCTTGCTTGTATTATTATACTCTTGCCTTGGAACTCTTATGACTTTGCTTGTATTATTATACTCTTGCCTTGCAACTCTTATGACCTTGCTTGTATTATTATACTCTTGCCTTGCAACTCGTATGACCTTGCTTGCTTTCTTTTGATGTGAATGCCATTTTTTTGTATTCTTTTGCAACCTTTTGTGTTTTAAGGTCAGCCTAACCTTTGTAATATATTTTGTAAGGTTTACTTTTTTTTGGGGGGGGGGGATCATATATTGGAATATAACACTTTAAAGCATTAAAAAAATCTATATTTAATATAAAAATCTATTTAACATCAAATTGGGGTTCTATTCTTTATTCTATACTATATCACAATATGTTCCTGTATATTGTTTTCATGCTATGTGATTTGTATAATTTTTTGCTTGCTTTATTTGTTGCAAAGGCATTTATGACTATGCTTTCTTTTTTTGCGAATGTATTTATGTATTCATGCTATATGATTTGAAAAATCTTTTGCTTGCTTTCTTTGTTTATGAATTTATAATGTGTTAATAGGTTCTCTTACACAGAGAGGAAGGTAAAAACATTTTATGCCTTTCTGCTTCGTCTTACCTCTGTCTCTTCTCTATCTTCATTTCTCTTTCTGTTTAATGGTGTCATTTGCTATGTAGCAATATACTGTATTGTGTCTTAGGATTTTATGTACAGTTATATTAAGGTCTGATGTATTGAATTGCCAGATATATCAACCCAGAGTATTTTTCCAGACAGAAGTAACTTCGGGTCTTTTACCTGATGACTGATAAAATTTGCCTGCATCCAAGAGTAGAGATGTCTTACATTTTTTAAAACAAAAAGTTTTCAATTTAGTTTCTACAAGATACACATTTCCTACAAAAAGAAGAATATAATATACATAGTCAGTGGGGATATGTATGCTTTTTTTTAGTAATTTTTCAAGTCAATCTAGTGAAGTAGCTATCCTTTGTAACGATAATTTCGAATTTAAAAGTAGAGCAAATACAAAAAGATACAGAGGGAAATAAGATTATTATAGATATGCAAATAGAAAACAAGAACATAACATTATTAAATATTTAAATATTTATCAGTTAAAGCTGATTTAAATGACTATCATGATAACTTGATAATCATAGGAGGAGATTTCATCTAGTTATGAATCAACAACATGATACATATAATTATGTCAGATTGAAGAATGCAAGATCATGAGAAAAACTGAGAGATATCAGTGATGAGTTTGGGCTCATTGATATTTGAAGAGAAATTCATGGGGAAAAGAAAAGATCACTTAGAGGATTAGAAACAAAAGAGCAAGGCTCGATTTTTTCCTGATTTCTGAGAACTTGCGTACAGAAATTGAAGCTGCAGATATTTAACCAGGTTATAGAACTTACCATTCTCTTTTAACATTAGTGTATACAATAGGGAGCTTGAAAAAGGGAAAATTGTTTTGGAAATTCAATAACTCAATGCTTTAAGACAGGACATATATTGAAAATACAACAGAAATAAGTAAAGACATTAAATTACAATATTTGTCTGATATTTATGTCCAAAATGATCTCAGTGATATTCCAAATGATGAAATACAATTTAAGATAAATGACCAATTATTTTTTGAAGTTCTTCTAATGGAGATTACAGCAAAACAATATCTTATTCTTCATTCAAGAAAAGGCAAAGAGGGACTAGAGAAAAAGATTTAATTCAAGAGATTAATATTTTATTAAATGAAAATGAAATAATTAATATTAATTTGACAAGTGGAAAACAAAATGAAATACAAGAATTGTGACAGGAAACACTTCAAGGTCATATGATAAGGTCTAGATGGATTGAAGAAGGTGAGAAAATGATGCAATATTTTTGCAATTTAGAAAATCGAAACTATCTTAGCGAATATATGAAAGTGTAATAAAAAGTGAAAACACTATCCAAACAAAAAGAAATACTTCAAGAGACACAATCCTATTATGAAAGTCTATATGCCTCAAGAGATGTTGAAAACATCGATCTCAACATAACCCTTGATGACTCTGATATTCAAAAACTAAATAGAAAACAGAGCCAGGACTTAAGAGGCAAGATATCATTTTCCAAAGATTTAGCTGCTATAAAAACAAAAAAAATTGTAAGAATCCAGGTTCCAATTAGTTTTCTACTGAGTTTTTAAAGGTTTTTTTTTGGAGCGATTTAGGACATTTTCTAGTTAGGTCAATTAACTATGGTCATGAAATAAATAGTCTCTCAGCAACTCAGTAAGAAGGAGTTATTACTTGTATTCCTAAAGGTGATAAAGATAAGAATTATTTAAAGAATTGGAGACCAATATCTATCCTTAATACTACCTATAAAGTGTCCTCAGCATCTATTGCCAATAGGATTAATAAAAACATTACCATACTTAATTAATCATGATCAAGCTCGTTTTATGGCTGGTAGATCCATTTGTGAAAATATAAGAGCAGTATACAATGTAATGTTTTACACAGAAAAGCATAACATACCAGATATGCTACTACAGACTGACTTTGAAAAAGCTTTTGATTCTGTGGATTGGAAGTTTTTACTTAAAGTACTAAATTTTTTCAACTTCAGTAATTCAATTATAAAATGTGTTGAAACATTTTATCACAGTATAAAATCTTTTGTAACTATTAATGGACATATTTAATCTTGTTTTTATATATATATATATATATATAGAGAGAGAGAGAGAGAGGATGCAAACAAGGCGACCCCCTTTCACCTTATTTGTTTTTACTCTGTGCAGAGATACTGTCATTAATGATTAAAAAGAATAAAGATATTAATGGTATCAATATAGATGAAAATACATTTTTATATCTCAGTATGCTGATCATACAACATTGTTTTTGGACAGATATGAAAAATCTCTTAAAAATACAATGCTCACATTAAAATTCTATGCAAAGACCTCTGGCCTTAATGTAAACGTAGAAAAAACAAAACTAATGTGGATAGGAAAAATGAAAAATAGCAACAGTCGCTTGTGTATATAATATAATTTATGCTGAATAGATGATAGTTTCACAATATTAGACATTATCTTCTCTACAGATTTAAGTCACATGATAAATCTTAATTATGATAGTAAATTAAATGAAATCAAAATACTATTGACTCAGTGGTCAAAGAGAATTCTTACCCCCTATGGGAAAATTATTGTGATAAAATCACTTGCTTTATCAAAATTAATTCACTTATTAATAAGTTTACCAAATCCTCAAGAATAGTTCATTACAAAGTTAAATAGTTTAATCTACAAGTACTTGTGAAAAGGGTCAGTTGGCAAGATAAAAAGAAAAGTAATAAATAAAAGTTATGAAGAAGGGAGACTTGCATTGATAGATTTTAAAAATTTCATACTTTCTCTCAAAATATCCTGGATCAGAAGAATACTTACTAAAAATACAAAATGGAGTGAACTAATGTTTCATTGTTTTAATTTCTTGAGGAATTTAACAAGTTTGGTATCAATTATATAGAATGGAACATAGGAGATGTTGATAATATTTTTGGAAGGATGTTTTTATTTCTTATAACATATACTCTAAAAAGTTTATTCCAAAGACTTTTTCAGATTTTCTTCCTGAAGCCCTAATGTATAATGAAAATATTAAGGTCGGAGGGTCTTTAATTTTTAGCAAAAAATGGTTTGTAAATGGTATAATATTTATAAATGATATTGTCCAGAGTAATGGAGAATTTCTTTCATGGTAAAAAGTAAATGAAATATATAATGTTGGGACAAACTTTTTACAATATCCAGGGATAAAATACTCCGTGAAATGATATATGAATAGATTACACTGGTCTGCAATTTATTAGAAGTCATCTGCTTCAGAGATAAAATGTGCTATTTATTAGGGATTTTGATGTGCTGAATTCAAATATGACAAATAAAACAACTGATTGGCTACTGTTTCCAAGATATTTAAGTTTTTACCTTTTACGTCTATGTACATTGTGTACATAGTAGAGTTTTAATCATAAATTGTAAACCTAGGTCTTTTCATGTGTTTATAATTGCTTTACATCATAATATTTCACCTGTCCTGTTTATGTAACACTTTAAAAAACAGCAAAAGGGTTATATAAATAAAAAATATATTGAAACAAAAGTCAAAAAACTATTATGTATATATAAGTACATAGCTTAGTCATTATTCAGTGTCTACTCTGCGCTTCTTGGCATGTCTCTTGTATTCATTAAATGGAGCATCTGTTGTCACTGTCCAGCAATAGTCTGCAAGCATTGATGGGCTCCATTTGCCCTGATAGTGTTTCTCCATTGTTGCACAATGTCCTGGCGAAATCGCTCGCCGTGCTCGTTGCTCACTGCTCCGCAGTTCGGTGGAAAAAATCTAGATGAGAGTGCAAAAAATGTATCTTTAGTGACATGTTGCAACCAAGACTTTTGTATGCCTTGAGGAGGTTTTCCACCAACTCCCTGTAGTTGTCTGCCTTGTTGTTTCCGAGAAAATTTGTTGCCACTAACTGAAAGGATTTCCATGCCGTCTTTTCCTTGCCACGCAGTGCACAGTGAAATGCATCATATCGAAGAAGTTCACGAATCTAAGGACCAAAAAAGACACCTTCCTTTATCTTAGCTTCACTTAACCTTGGGAAATTTTCCACGGAGGTACTTGAAAGCTGCTTGTGTTTTGTCCATGACCTTGACAAAGTTCTTCATCAGACCCAGCTTGATGTGCAAGAGTGGTAACAAAATCTTCCTTGATTCAACAAGTGGTGGATGCTGAACACTTTTCATCCCAGGCTCCAATGGCTGTCGGAGTGACCAATCTCTCTTGATGTAGTGGGAATCTCTCGCACGACTATCCCATTCGCAGAGAAAACAGCAGTACTTTGTGTATCCAGTCTGCAGACCAAGCAAGAGAGCAAGAACTTTGAAATCGCCACAAAACTGCCACTGATGTTGATCATAGTTTGTGCACCTCAAAAGTTGTTTCATGTTTTCACAGGTTTCCTTCATATGGACTGCATGACCAACTGGAATTGATGGCAAAACAGCTTTAAGACTCGTCTTCGCTGAATCAATGAACAGTCTCCACTCATCTGGATCATGAACGATGTTGAGGGCTGCCATCACACCATCGATGTTGTTGCAGGCTACAAGATCACCTTCCATGAAGAAGAATGGGACAAGATCCTTTTGACGGTCACGGAACATGAAAACCCTAACATCACCTGCAAGGTCTGGACCCCAAAAGATCTGCCTTACTCTTGGGTAGTTCCAAATCCCTGAGAAGGTCATTCAGTTCACCTTGTGTTATGAGGTTTAGTTCAGAGGAGGAGGATCGGAGAAAATATGGGTCATGTGACATTGATGGTTCAGGACTAGAAGTTTCATCCTCTTCCTCTTCCTCGTCTGACTCAAGTGAGAAAGTCCGTGGGATGGCTCCCCGACCCATGGCTACCTATGTAAGGGAAATATTAAATATTAAAAAAATTAATAAATAAATAAAAAAAATTAAAAAATATATATTTTCCCTCGAAGAATTGTTTATATACTTTTAAATCGTGAGAGAATTCATTTTCTATCAAGTCAGTAAAGCTGTTTGACCAATTATATTGACCTATAAATGTACTGGTTTGTTGTCTATTTCTGTATCACTAAATCATCCAAATTTGATAAATTATCAATATTAGTGTTGCCTACACTGATATCGGAGCCTATATCTGACTTATCGAAGCCTTTATAGTCATAATTCTAATCATTCAAATTCAAGAAAGTACTGTACTAAGTATGCAACCTCCATTTTGGAAACGGGAGAACCCGACCCAGTTACTTTAAATAGCAGAACATGACTATATCTTAAATAAATAACAACCACGTGATGTGATGTCATGGTTATTTTCTTCAGGGCATATACAGTACACGCATCATCGATTATGGATTGAACACTCGATATTGTGGACGTGGACATTGGGCAAGGGATTAAGTGTCCATTACAAATAGTGGATGTTCACTATATCTAGTGGTGTCCAGCACTGAAAAAAATGAACAGCCACTCAATCGAGTGGAACTATATCCTGAATTTTATTGCAGCCATAGTAGGTTTTATGGCACCGCTCACTGATTTTATTGCATTTGCCCCTTGAATCGATGCACCAAACAAACAAATGGCCTAGCTAGGGATACATACAAACCTGCATAACGTAGAAACAAAATATGAGGTTTTACATTTCTTGGATATGTTCCCACCCTTTCCATTACAGAGCATACATCAGACAAATTGACAAGTACATCCCTGTTGGACTACATGTATATGTACCTGTTAGAATATACACATGCCGAAATTGACATACTGTTTTCAAACAAGTGTTAACTTCGATGTTCTTTCTCAATAAATGATGTTTCACAACAGTGCTTGTTGTACTGGGTATTAATTTGTCAGTTTCTCTTTGATTTACATACTATTTCCAAGGCCCCCTTTGAACAAATCATTGAAAGCAGTATACAAATAGAACATAGAAAGCCCCATCTGATCACAAATGCACGATACATTCATGTAAGATTATTTAAGTTATTTATTGCATTCATCCTTTAGATAAGATCTGAGGCAAGTTAATATCAAGTAAACAGCCTAATTAAATTTATCAAGTTGAATAAATGTCCGAGACACGTGACAATAATATTTGTTGAAAATGATAATCTTCAAGACTAATAATTACGACCAATGCTGCAAAAGAAACATTAACTTCTGAATGAAAAGGGTTCTTGTCATAAAATCAATTATTATTAAACTAATAAGATATAAGTTTGTGAAAAATAAATCTTGGACTTGTAATATGGACTGAGAAACACAATGAGGTTAATCTGTAATATTTTCACATAAACTTGTTTCTAGCAAAAAAAACACAACAAACTTTATAAAACAAATTCCCCAATTAATCGAAGTCCATCGCAGGACACATATCTATGCCATGTTTAACGAAAGCTCTTCTTACTACAGGCTTTTTTTAAAATGCATTTTTCTTTGTAATAAAATGAGTTTATTATCTGCGAATATAAGAACGAGATTATGCAATGTAACTTTTGATCAACATAACCCTTAGCTTTTTCTGCTAACTTGGAAAATGACATTAATCGTTAGAGAGTATGCATTTTGTTTATAATGTGCTGGATTCATCTTCATGTTGGAATACATCTACTGACAAAATTTTAAACTACAATTTTGATACTGCTCTTTATTCAGAATAAGTAAATAAGTACACGTATATTGCTGCTTAGCAATGCTTTTTGTATTTAAAAAGAACTGGTAATTAATTGGGTTATTAACCTGCTATTATTGAGCTTTTCTTATTTTATTATTATTTGCTAGCTCGGTTCCACGTTTGAACTTAGTTATAATTAACATAAATGAACTAAACACTTCATAAATGTAATAAATTGAAAGCAGCACTCGAAATGAACACACTGGCAATATTCACGATGACCCAAAAATAAGTATGAAAGGTTCACAATAAACAGGCAATAACTGGGATTTACAACCGCTGAAGCCAAACCTCTTCACCTCCAGTTCAGATTTTATTTTGATTGTGTGGGGTTTAATGCCATATTTCAGTCCGTGATAGGCTTTACGTGGCTGCTAGTATATTTGACAGAGGAAGAATCCGGGAAGACTCCAGGAAGAACTACCAACCCACGGGAAGCTACTGGCAAGTTTTCTCACATGCCCAAGTTGGCCAAGCTAAGACATGAACTCAGGCTGACTGAAATGAGATGTGTGAGTGATCTGTAAGGGAGAGCGCCTTAGACCACTCGACCACTCTGGGATCCCACCGCTAGTTTAGAGTAGATAAAGAAGTTATACCAGAGATAACTGTTTAAAGCTATTAAAAATATGAAGATGCATATCAGTAGCAATCAATGCAATCAGAGGAGATAGATTTTATGCCTTGGCAAGCACATGGCTTAGCAATTTCAGGTGATATACAAGGCATTATGATAGGTATTATGTGTTCAGCTTATGCGTAAACACAGTACAAGTTTAAAAAAAAAAAAATATGAACAAGAAATTCCACTAAAGCTAAAAGTAAACTATAAACAAAACTTGAGGCTATTTATTGTACAGTAAATACAACTGTATCCACCACAGATACTCATTTCACAACTACGTTTGCACAAGTTTGCAAAAGTTCGCATTTGCATTCAATTTCAAAAGACGATATGATGGATGTCCAGAAGAAACATACTGCAACTGCAATATGGAAAAAAACTTTTTCCCCATTGGCATTTGCTAACTAACCCCACTCTTTTTATGTGCTGTGTACATGTATATTTTCAAGCATTTAACCTTGGATTATTACTGATTTTAATTCTATTTTGAAGTTCACAGTTTGTTCATGTGACTTTAAACTTAGTTTTGGTTCCCAAAGATTCAATGCCGTTTGAGTGATTATGGAAATAATTTCAGTACTTTCACGTTGCTGGCTGAATTGCTAAATCGTGTCTATATACGCATTTTGAACATGTTCTTTGGTGACAAAATGTTTCATTTGTATTCATGCCAACTACTTAAAAAGGAAATCGGGTCAACATGTAACAAGCTAGCAACTAACTGATAATAAAACAATATTTGCTTGACATTTGGGAATAGTTTTGCAGTATTTGTCATGTGGCAGCAATTTGTCATTTGGTAGCAAACTTGTCAGGTGACCAAACCAGCAATCATAAGTATATTTGTTTGAACTGCTGGCAAAAGAATACAGCAGCGTATGCTTAGTAGAGTCTACATATAAACAGTAGGTCTACCGTAAAGGGAAACATATCCGATTCTTGCGAAAATGTGTGGCATGGACATATTTGATGCAAAAGTAATGCACAGAGGCTAGACAAGAGGTTGTATTTTGAAAAGCACAATGTATATTTCATTGTGTGGGAACATTTGAATGACCAAACACAAAGCATTTCTCGCATTCTTTTTTTTTTCTAATTACTGAATAAATAGTCCATGCAATCATGTTACATATCGCTTCAACATCTTTCTTCTCGTATGAACCCACTAATGTTTTCACGGGATTCTTTGCTCGGAAATTAATCTTTCATTCTCACAATTCATGCATGTCAATGCCTTTCATTGGGGGGAGTCTTTGAATTTTAAATGGCATTGTGTAGAACTGATAGATAGCATTCTGCACTGTCTACTGTAGTTCAGCCAATTTGTAAGTTCCACGCCATGTTGTGGACGTCCACTGTCACATAATTATATTGTTGTGACTTTCCAATTGGGACAGTAAAACTTGATCCACCAACTACGAGCCATGACATGGACTTCCACGATGTCCACTATATCCGGTCTGTGATAGACAACAGCATGCACAGATTAATTTCCACCAAGGAAACATGGATCTTCCATAATCCACAATGCATGGACTGTAGCTTCTAATGATGGGGTAGGTCTCCGAAGGTGGGACTATGAAATCCAGCTTAAAATGGCTGATGTTTACTGTAGGCATCGAAATGCGCTTCTATTCAGATGGTGCACAAGCAACCAAATGCACTTGTTTGCAAATAGGACTGAGGCACGGAAAGGCACTTCCATTTAAATTCGACAGAGGCATCCAAATGTGAGGCAAAGTGTTAAATATAGTTCTTCCAGCTTTCGATAATTTAAATAGTACATGAAACTTGACATTCATTTGTCTTTAGACACTGAATGTTGTATTTTAAGATGTTGTCGGACACACAAAAAAGTAATTATGTTTTGCCATCTGAAAATGGCACAATAGTCATTCGGGACCAAATGGATATTATAATTAATCAATGAACGACAAACTCAGATCAGCAGTTGATTGGAACAGTCTAAATTTCCATAACTAATTGATGATATAGGAAAAATTGAACATTCACTAAATCCCCAGGAGTTTGTTGAAATCCGAAAGCCAAAAGGGTCAAGGTTTCAACAAAATTGATGGACTAGGATATAAAGCTGTTTTTTTTTAAAATTATTTACATTTTAAAAAAAGTATACTTGGTATTCTAAAGAAAAAGATGAATTCATAATATGAAATTTTGGTATTGAAGGATTTCACTACACATGAAAATATGTACTCTTGGTCTTTGGTACATATACATTTTCCAGGGCGGCACATAAGTTCATGATGGGACCTGTTAGCATAAAAGTCTGATGTAGGGTGCACACTGCTAGAGCTAAGATGATGGACAAAATAAATGTCAATAAATTATACTTTTATTTGTGATCCCATTGGACTGCGGAATACATAGACTGCGAGCCAACTGACATAGGAAAGGTCAGTGTTACGACTCTATGGTCTAAGAAAAATGTAACAGAAAGAAAGTGAAACCAACAAATCAAGTAAAAAATCAACAAGCAATTTATTACTAGATAATTAAAATGAAAAATCAAAAAAAGTCACTTACAGTAATGTGTTTTGAAATCCTAATAATCCAATAAGAATGATTGTTCTAATCACAAGTCCTAAATATAGAATGTTCCGAATTCACGGCTGTGTCCTTGAATGTTATGATGTGCTAATGGTCTCCAAAGTCCTGATGTACTAGAAATCTTGATGTGCTGATGTCAAAATGAAGTATTCCAAAATATCTCTGAATAAGTTCAAAATTCCAAAATCATTAATTAAAAATCCAAAATCCAAAAATTTATGAGCACTGTTATAATCCAATGAATATTTAAAATAATTCCTCTCTTAGAATTTGGAATGAATTTTCACAACTGTAATAGCTCTTTACAAGACTGATTGTAATGTCAAAACTGAATAAATGTCCACCAAACGTGGTATATATAAAGATTGGTCACACGACAAAATGTTCTAGAACATGAGTCATCTTAATGGAATTTTTACTTGTAAACAAAAATCAACCTTGACCTTCAAATTGAGAAAACATATTGATCAAAACAACCTAATTCAAGGACACTAGTTAAACATGTTTTTCCTGATAAGAGATTTAAGCAAATATTAAAGTGAAGAAACATTTATAATTTCCTAAAATATTTATAATATTATATAAACATCATACATAACATCAGTATGTAAAATATACACCTGTTAGATCAGTGCATGTTGTCAAATGGGCACCATATTATGAATGTAATATATTCCTAGCCTAATTTCCACTGTTAATGATTGATTTTTTATTTGAGTTGGGCTCGAAGTGCATCCATCGCAGCTTCATGCAGATGTGAGGAATTCTTGTGGTCCATAATGATATCTTCTGCTTCATGCCAATATCTGAAAAAGTCCCCCAGGATCTGAGTTTGCAAGGGTAGATTACATCGTATCAGATGATGAAATTTCTTTTAATTAAAAAGTCTGATTTCATTCTGATAGATAATTATATCATAAAGAATGTTATTACATTGGCTTTGTTTTTGCTCCTGACTTTTGTTTAATCTGTAAAATTAATGAAGTTTTTCGACTTGAAAACAAATAAAATACTTGTCCTATTATTACTGAGTAGGAAAAAATTAACTCACATGCAAAAGAAAAACTTAATAGATTAAATGGGTGTTGTACTGTCTTCTTCTTCTTCTTGTAGTGGTAGTAATGGTAATGATGATGGTGGCATAGGTTATAGTTATAAATATCTTTATTGTTATGATTTAGACATAAAAATACATAAATCAATACATACCGTATGCAAACCTTTTATATGAAGAACACAGGCTAATGAATATAACTTCAAGATGGCCCCTTTTGCTTGATACACAGGTTTGTATGTACATATTTACTTTGTTATGCATGATTTATAAATCAATTTTACAAGTAATTTTAGTAGACAGGTTTTTACATATCTATCAGGTTTTGTGTCTTGGATTTGAAAATCTTCAACTTCACGTCATTTTAGTTACATGATAAACTTTTTGGTTGTTCAAACCACGAAACCGACTGTTGGCGTTTCTCAATCTATGCATCTTTGCATAAGAACAGGACTCTTCCACTTCAACTCCATAATTCTCCAGCTCTTTGATTACTGCATCATCTATGATGACACACCTGTTGCTAAATCTGGCGTTTAAGCCACTGCCAATGATATCACAGCTACTTGATGAAGTAAGAAATGGCAGTGCTTCTGTAATTACTGTTTTGCCATATCCAGTGGGTAAAACACAGCGGCTCGTATCGTTGCTTACAACTTATCTATCAGTCATACATGTACTATATAATACTACAAGGGAGACTTTTTATGCCTACGCCAAGTTTGACTTACTACCACACTTTTAAGGAATGCCAGACTATTTTCACATGCTATCGGTCGACATGGCCATGATCGCGCCCGCTTAATATGCAAGAGCAACGAGCTGAATGGAATACGGCCCTCTCATTGGTCGACCGAAAATGCCGCACTACGCCTACTGAATATCTGATTTTCAGTCAACCAATAAGGGGATAGAATTCCATTCAGTGCGTTGCACCTGCATATTAAGCAGGTGCGATCATGGCCATGTCGACCGGTAGCGTGGGATAATGGTCTGGCATTCCTTAAAGGTATGGTAGTAAGTCAAACTTGGTGTGAGCTAAACATCGGTACCAAATTTATTATGCTATGCGAAGTATAGCTCTAAAGCATCAGCGTCGATTCTTAAATAGGTCGCGCCAGAAAGGAGAGAAGTGTCCTCCCTTGTAGTATTATATCCGTTCTTTTCACAGACGTCACGATCGTGTACACAAATATCCACAATGCAACGCATGCGCAACTTGTGTAGCCATTTTGTTTCCCTAACAAACCTTTGTCAACATCACATACATTCAAGAAAAAAAAAAATCTCAGATTTAATCGTCGATAAGGATTTTTACTTCATGGAAATAATACATAGATTATACTTGAAACAAAGTGCCCCCACAGCATGAAAGAGAAAATAAAGCTGGAAGTTCCCTGGTTTATGTCGGAAGACGGAATAATGAAGTTGAACCGCAGTCATGCATATTTTTATCAATTGAACCGCAAATCATGCATATTTTTTTTATAAAATACTAATGCAGTTATTTCTAACAAACAGACAATATTGTTTGCTTTATTGTTTTGTTTTTTTGTTTTTTTTTTTAGTATGGTATCTCCAAGACTGCCATCTTGAAAGAGTATTTCCGAACAATGAGCTTTGGGATGCAATACCAATTAAGGCATAAAAATTTCATAGCAAGTTTATTATGCCAGAACTTTTATGTAAATACTTGTTGCGAAAGCAAGTGTCTGTGCCATAGACAGCTGACTAACCAATTTCAGTTAGTACGGTTAAATATTGTATTTGTGGTGGAGATGATGATGGATGGATGGAGGATGATATTAAGTGAAAGTGAGTGTTCCAAGAAGTGGTTTCATCTAAGTGTATTAAAATGAAACGTGTGTCTAACGGAACATGACTTTGTGTCGAATATCAAAACCGAGTATTCTTAAAGTGCTTTAAAAATATGAAATTATATATTAACACTTGGCTTTTTAACTTGAACTTGAACAATGATGATTTCAGCAAGTGCATTTGTTGACCAGATTATGGTTGACTCTCACAACTGCTTTCTTGTATAAGGAAGTTTAAAACTGATTACCATAATAATTAGCTTTCATATGGTAGTATAATACAATTAATCGTAGCAACAGACAAGGCGAACACTACTGCGAGGCTTGGCAAAAATAACAAAATCGATTATGGTAGACAAATCCAAAAGAAAAGTTAATTTATTCAATTGCCTTCATAATGTTTCGAGGAGAACATTGTGTTGTTAGGTGCCAGCTCGCGTGGCTAGGGAATCAAAATGGCGGACATAGAAGTGCACGCATTTTGATGACGTCACGTGAAAACAACGGATAGTACATGTATGACTGATAGATAAGTTGTAAGTAACAATACGAGTCCCTCTGGGGTAAAACAGCTAAAACATCCACACAGCAACATGCTAAAGTACATTCACTCTGTTTTTCCTTCAAATAAAAAGTTTGTTCCTAAATTTTCATCAAGTCTACGTATTATTTCTGCCATCTGTTCCTCACCCGCCATATTGTATACATTAGATACGATGCTAGCCTCTAATCGTATGGTCCAACCAGAACGTCCTCGGCCTTTCCATCACATGCTAGAAAAAACCTTGGATGTAAATAATGGCCATTTTGAACTGCCCTCAAGTCCATTGTTGTTATGACAACATAATAACTTAAATTATGTCACATTGACTAGATAATGTGTCATCACTAACAGCAACATACGCAACAGTTTCAGGATATTAAAACCGAATGATTTCTCCAATTTTTTAATTACAAAGCTGCATGAATAACATTAAAAATTTAAAGTACACTCAGGTATTTCACTGATTGTTAAAATGTCATTGAGTGTTTTTTTCCAACATCCAGCAGATTATAAGAATCTGTTCTTGCAAATCTTGCCAGATGTTCGTTCGCCAAAAACTTACCAATGTGGGAAATATCACTAAGATTACCTCCGAGTCTCTTTCAGTGAGCTGAAGTTATTTAACTCGCATCGGAAAAGAGGATGTTCCGAATGGGAATCAGTCTAGTGGATTGACTGTAGGACTGGACGAGAAGTTACGAATGAAGACAAAAGTTGTTATTTGTAACTTCTTGGTCAATCCGTGTTTCGTAAATAGCCAAATTGATCCGAATTGAAGCTATTGATCTACATTCGAGATATGATCCGATGGTTTGACCTCGAAGTTGCGAATGCATAATGCCCCAAAAGTCACATTTACTCAGAAGCAGACAGAAGTGTTGTCCTCCAAATTGTGTAAAGTAGACAGAGACTAATTAAGAGAGAAACTTCAAGTAAAGGTAGCCATTAAACAAGAGACCCTCGAAGGGACTGACGCTCTGCTCGGTGAAAAGAATTTCCAGGAATTCAAGATATGACTATTTCTTCCTTTCAACTGTCGAGTGTTGAAACCATCTGATATTCTTCAGCGATGACAAAAGTTTCAAATTAGCTGCCGTGGTGCACATATTGGATGTCAACTTGGCACCATTTTCATTTAGGACAAAGTAGGCATCATTAAACGTGTTTTGGTGAAACCCCCCTATGTCATAATGATCATCCATTCAGGGGGAGTAGCGACAATAAGATTTTTAAGACAGTCGTGGCAGCCATATTGGATGTATGACTGGCAGCATTTTCATTTAGAACCAATTAGGTATCATAAGAAGTCTGCTGATCAAAACCCCATGTTGATATAGCCATCCATTTTGGGAGGAGTAGAGATAACAATATTTGCAAGATATGACTTTCCATTCAGGAGTAGCAGTGACAAGAATTTCAAGATGGTTGTTGTGGTGGAAATATTGGACGTCAGATCGGCACCATTTTCATTTAAGGCCAATTAGACATCATAAAAAGTCTTTTAGTGAAAACCTCCTGCTGACATGACCATCCATTCAGGAGGAGTAGAGATACAAAGATTTTCAAGATGGACACTGTGTGGTGGCCATATTGGATGTCAGATCGGAACCATTTTCATTTAAGACCAACTGGACATCATCATCGGTCGTTTAGAGAAAACCCCATACTGATAGTACAATCCATTCAGGAGTAGCAGTAACAATGGATAACAAAATTTTCAATATGGACCTAAAGATTTTCAAGATGACTGCCATAGCAGCCATGTTGGACGTCAGATCGGCACCATTTTTATTTCGGACCAACTAGACATCATAAGTATTTTCGTGAAAACCCCATGTTGATATTACCATCCATTTATGTGGAGTAGAGATAACAAGTTTTTCAAGATGGGTGCCATATTGGACATCAGATTGGCACCATTTTCATTCTGGACCAACTAGACATCATATGAAGTCTTGTCTCAAGAACTCCATGTTGATATGACCATCCATTCAGGTGAAGTAGAGATAAGATTTTCAAGATGGCTGCTGTGCAAGATTTTTAAGATGGCTGCCGTGGCAGCCATATTGTATATCAGATCGGCACCATTTTTATTTAGGAACAACAAGATGTCATAAGTCTGTTAGTGGAAAACATATGTTGATATGACCATCCTTTCAGGAGGAGTAGCACTAACAAGATTTTCAAGATGGTTGCCGTGGTGGCCATATTGGATGTCAGATCGACACCATTTTCATTAAGAACCAACTAGACATTATAAGAAGTGTTTTAGTGAAAACCCCATGTTGATATGACCATCCATTCAGGAGAAGTAGCGATAACAAGATTTTTAAGATGGCTGCCATAATGGATGTCAAAGAGGCCCAGTTTATATTTAGGACCAACTAGACATCAGAAGAAATCTTTCAGTGAAAACCCCATGTTTATATGACCATCCATTCAGAAATAGCGATAAAAAGATTGTCAAGATGGCTGCTTTGTCGGCCACACTGGATGTCTGAGAGAACCATTTTCATTTTGTACCAACTATACCATCGGATGAATGTTTGTGTTTCATGGCAATCCTCCAAGTAGTTTAGGAGAAGCAGTGATAACAAACTTGTGCTAATGGACGGACGGACGATGGACAACAATCCATCCCATAAGCTCTTCTGGTCTATGACCATTTGAGCCAAAAAAGGTACTTAAAATCACGGCCATTAAAATAATCAGTAAGCTACTTAAATTATGGATACCATACCTTCTTTTCCGTCCTTAAATCTCCTCTTTGTCTCTTATATATATTATGGTATGTATATATATATATATATATATATATATATATATATATATATATATATATGTCCTCCTTTTTGGAAGTTCAAATATGGTAACTATACTTATATCGTAAATGAGAGAAAGATTTGGAATGTCTTATTCATGGTCGTGTAAGTTATGAGTAACTAAATGTGAAGACAATACACGACAATTAGCACAGAGTAATCGAGGAGTCAGATTTTCAAACCGCTAGAGTCAGATTTTCAAACCGCTAGCGTTAGTTATTTAGTACAAGTCATATATGGCATGCACAGGCACTCGTTTCTATCAGTAAAAAGGGGGAAAACTAATAACAACACCCTCCTCTAATCCCAATTAACACAAAGGAACTCTTGACGTTTGAAATCTGACCCCTCGATGACTCCGTGCTTTTTTTCTTATACTATCATGCCCATTTAGTCACTAACAACTTATACCACCGTTAAGAAGACATTTCAAACCTTTCACCCAGGTACAATTTAAGTAACCTGCTGATTTTTTAATGCCAATTTTACTTGACATTTCTCTGCTACTTCGTGTCTTGTCTACTTTAATGCTGTTTGGAGGACAACACTTCCTGTCGGCTTCCGAGTTAATGCGACTAGATTGTTATTGCTTTAATTGCTTGGTTATTTCCTTTAGCGATTTTTTTCAAAAATCGGTACCAATTGCTATATCTCGTCTTGACCCGGCAAATACGGGAGTAGCCGAGAAGTAGAGAATTAAAATCGGTGCCATCGATATGCAATTGGAACATCCTTGGTCGTTTCCGTGATATTGTTTCTCCGACCTTACGGAAATGGCCAAGTGATGTTCCGATCATTACATGTGCTGAAAACAGTGTGACATTTGCCGGGAAAATTCACATGTGTGTACAATTTCTTGAACTGTACCAAAAGAGATATTTTTCCTAATGTTTTCTACGTAGTTATATAGTTGAGCTTGGATTGAGTGTGAAAAAAAATAACATTTTGTATTATATACTTATTTGGTACATATGTTAGTAATTACCTGAATTTCAACCGATATTTAGCCTACAAACTGTTAACAATTGCTTTGTAAATCTTGTTGTTAACGTTAAATACTATATAGCTCTTGAATCTGATATGTAAGCAACTGAGAAGATTTATAATGTCAAGAAAACAAAAGGTTTAACTAGGCTAATTCTTGTGTAATTATATGACACTAGTTTGCATACCCAAACACAATATTATTCAAAAGGTATACCGCTACATGTTACAAGATGTTTAGACAATTCCAACCTTATGAAGTGGGTGGGTTGGGTTTGGTTATGTTTGAAAAATGTTTTAAGAAAGAAAGGAAAACCAATGCAGTCCATTTCATGCAGTATTTGGACACATAGATTTGTTCTTCTGTATGTATTACATGATTACCACTCTTGACAAATAATGGCCATTGCAGGTGGATTTGTTAAAACTTTTATTTTGTAAAATGTTTCCTCGTTATTTTTGGGCATGACTAGACTGTTGATACAGAGTGCTATTTATTGACTATATCAATGGTGTTCATACCATATCAAAATGCAATCGTGCGAAATATTTTTCTTTCCTACCTCCCACTCTCCACCTCCAAAAATGAAAGAAGAAAGGCCAGCTCAGATCCGTAAGCAGTTGCTGTAGTAAATGATCAGATACTTAGACCCGGGCGCATACATTAATTTCATTGTTTCCATTCTATATTCCACGTTATTCTTTCTAAATGATAGCTAGTATATTTAGATAAACTTCACTTTTTTAATCACTAGGTGTAATATGAATAGAAAATGAACACAACACATTTATTTGCTGTTGAAATGGCTTTAGAGGGCCACATTATCATTTTGTTAGGCGAAAGTGGGACAGGCAACAATTGGGGGGGAGGGAAGAAATTCCAAACATATTGTCTACAGCAGGTTGAAATGTCCATGTAATTGACACACCACACATTGCAGTACTTAGCGTGACACTGACAAAACAGAGCATTGCAGCACCGAATGTGTAACTGTCACAACATGCATTGCACTACTGAATGTGTAACTGGCACAAAAGGCATTGCAACATTGAATGTGTAACTGGCACAATATACATTGCAGCACTGAATGTGTAACTGTCACAACAGGCATTGCAGCACTGAATGTGAAACTGTAACAACTGGCATTGCAACACCGAATGTGTAACTGTCACAACATGCACTGCACTACTGAACGTGTAACTGGCACAAAAGGCATTGCAACACTGAATGTGTAACTGGCACAACATGCATTGCAGCACTGAATGTGAAAGGATGCACAGTGCGTTTCTGGTCTGGGGTTGGTGATGGAAGATATGACAGTGATCAACTATAAAAAAATTTTTTTTTTTTTAAATCCGCTTTGATGCACTTTTTAATTCACACAAACAAAATATTATGAAAACAGTCTGTTTGATTATTGATGAAATTTATATGCTGTCATTGAAATTGTTTGAACGAATTGAATATGCATGTAGAATGATTAAAAATTCAGATTTGTATTTTGGAGGCATACAAGTTATTGCTTGTGGGGACTTTTTCAGCTTCCACTTATATCTGACCCATTGACATGTGATTCAGGTAAACTGTTTCAAAGCCACCATTTTTCCGATGGTATTTGGGCATAAAACTGTCGTTGATGAGGCCATAAAACAAGATGAACTAGACTTCATATAGTCTTATTAATGATGTTTCAAATGGAAAAATCCCCAAAGATAAAAAAACCCAACTTTATCTTAAGGCTGCATAGACCATTCCTTCATGGAGATGACCCAATAAGACTTTTTGAATGGATTTTTGATTGTGAAATATAAAATGCATACAAACTTATGGAAATGGATAGTGCATCAAAGTCTTGTCAGTCAGTAATAAATGAGGATGACAATAATTGGTGCAATAAGATGTGTGTTCCAAAAGTGTTACACTTTAAAATAGGTTGTCCAGTTATGCTGGTCAAAAACTTGAGCTAAACGCTGCTAAATGTTATACAGAGCAAGGTTGTTACAATGAAGGAAGACTCTGAGACAGTTGATTTTCCAAATAATTTTGTTGACTTGAAAAGAGAAAATTTTACTGTTTACTCTCTTTCAGCATTATCGTTCACAAAGCACTGGGATTAACTTTACACCCTGTTGACGTTGATGTCTCAAATATTTTTGCACCAGGTCAGTTAGGTGTGGCAATAGGGAGAGCAAAAAAAGGGACTAAAGGTTATCAGTTTCAATGCCAACTCTGTTATTCCATACAGTTCTTGCCAGGGCTGAGCAAATCCCATAACCCGACGTCCCGGACTAGTCATTTTTGAAGTCGGGCAAGTAAAATTTTCCAAGTCGCTAGTCCGGGACAAGTGCTTTTTAAAAAAAGTCGAGCTAGTCCTTATTTTCATGCTTTAATCACTATATCTACCTTTATTTGGCCAATCATGCCCTCCGGGCGTACTGAATACTTGATTCTACCCCTCTTCGTGTATACATTTACATCCTGTTACCGCTTGACTGCATATTGGGCTAAGCGACCAAATTATCGGCAAATCAAAACACTTCAAACAAAAGAAAGCCAGTATGATCAATTAGTAGTGTTTTAAGCGGCTTTGTTGCATTGAGTTTACTCAAGCCAGATTATCACGAGCGGCTCACTTTGATTTTAATCCAGCGAGTCAGTGTAATTAAATTAATGAAAGGTACTTTACCGACATCAGTGTTGGTTTCTTTTATGAACTGATTAAATGACAGTAATGATTCTTTAATTCTTAATTGATTATACAGATGATTAACTTCCACGTGCGATATTGCGTTTGAAGCCAAACAATTACGCTAATTAATGAGCTGTCTCTGTTCGTATTTAAAAGAGAAAATGTATGTTATGATCACTTTAGAAGTAGTTGTCAAGCAAGCTGATAGTTACTCTGTGGATAAAATGAATTTGCTAAATTATTTTCGCAAGAAAGGTAATAACGGCAATTCGGAGAAGGAAAATTTGTTTGAATGTGGAGGGATAAAACGTAAGACTGATACTGAGTGTGCGGTAGCTATTTCTCCAAAGAGACATAAGCAACAATCTTTGATGGCAAAAAATGTCAAATATGACACTACTAAGAGACATAAATTTTCAGCCGAATTGGGTTGATTGTTATCCCTGGCTTGAATGTATGACTCGGAAGGAAGCAGTCACCGGATCCACCTGTTGAAATTCTTGGAACAGTCTTAGTGAATACTCCACCTAGTCTCAGTCAATTATGCAAACTATTAGAAATCATGTTTGTTATAAGCCCATCCACTGCTGAGTGTGAACGAGGATTTAGTTCAATGAACTTAATCAAGACTTCTTTAAGGAATTCCTTAAACCAAAAGAGTTTACAAATGCTAATGAACATTTCCGCAAATGGACCAGAGCTTGAGGACTTCAACCCAGACACAGCTATCAACTGCTGGCTTAGTGCTGGTGCAGGTGGCAGACATATACATGGACATTTTTTCAAATCCATGAGCTAAAACATATATACATGAACCTGAAGAAGCCAAATGTATAACAACCAATGTTTTTAAAAATTAAATTCTTTTAAGAAATAATTATGTTGTATATTATTTCGTTTGTTTTTTCTATGGATTAAGTACACACATCTCATTAAATCTCGGCAAGTGATTACCATTTTGGGACCAGTGAAGAGTAAGGAGGACTAGTGAATTTTCTGAAACCACTTGTCCTGGACTAGTGGTTAAAAAAAATTTGCTCAGCCCTGCTTGCATATATGAATTCTACAATAAATGTTATGTACACTTTGATAAAATTTTAGAACGGTGTATACATTCTGTATCTGAAGTAGATGAACTCAGTGTTGACTTTGATGACGAAAAAGTCTCGGATTCTGACAACTCGGATTTTTCTGAAGGAGTAATTTTAGAAATTGATGTTATGTTGTCCACTGGGGAAGAAATCCCTGCTTCAAGTAGTGACAAGAAATTAGGTCAACCACAATTGAATCTACCATTGTTGAGCATCTTGTTGACTTTGCAAAAATAAAGGAACTTATTCCAGAAATAGCAATAACACCAGAGCAAATGAAATTGAGAGAAAAATAAACAGAAATCTTCAATAAGTCACTGCCAGAGTTTAATGTATTCTTTCTGACGTGCCAACAAATTCAAAGTATCTTTAATAAAGTATGAGGCAATATAGATGTCAGAAAAGCATATTCCACGACATGGACTGAATATTCTGAAATTTACCGTTTTCAGTGCCTCAGGAATACATAAGAATTCTTGAAAAAATTCTTGAGTTCTGTGCCAAATGATGATTTTTTTTTATTGGAAAAGATTTTAGACAGAATTTATGAAATTGTTTTGACAAGAAAAGATCTCATATTTTTAATGTAACACAAGTTGCACTTAACCTTCCATACATGTATTGGAGCAAGGAAAAGGAAAATTAAGGTATATTGCAGGTAGATGTTACAAAGAGTAGGTATCATAATATGAAGAAAGGAAAGAACACCTTGTACAAAACGGAAAAAGTGTATTTGGTCAGAGAATGTTTCCACCAACTTAAAATGTTAGACTATCTTACAACTTCACCAGCAGAATTGGAAAACAATAATAAGTATAAATTGACCTTGCATGAGACCCAAATAAGACAGAACATCAACCACAGTCTTACTAATATCAAAGACTCTGTATCTGACTTCTAGTTGGTGAGAAAAGAAGGAAATATCAGCATGTGAATACATTGGCATGGTGCATCGAGTTTACAGTATTGTAAGACTGAACTGATGAAGGATGAAACACTGTCTAAATACTGGAAGTCATTGTACATAAATTTTTATCGCAATACGAGTGTCATACAAGTGGACAATACACGGATTGCTCTATGTATCAGAGATCTATATGAAGATTTTGATAGGTCAGTACAGTAGAATAAGTGACAATCAATTCAGAAAAGATGTCCTTTCCAGTCTTGGAAAATTGAAAACTTAAAGTTTGAGAAAGAGAGTGGTCAAGAGTTCAAAAACACAAACATAATAGTTACGCATTAGCTTCGCATATGAAATATACATTTGAAGATCAGTCAGAACATAAATCAAATTCTCACTTAAAACGGAATCACAGATTTATGATCTGAAGGCCAAAATATTTACAATCTTCTTGAAATGTGATCCAATTTTGCTCTGTAAGTTTAAGATGTACAAGCTGGATATTTACAGCAGAGTAGTCTAGTTAAGAAACTATGTGATGTAATAATTGCTTTGAATGAAATGCCTAAGCCATACCTTTTAATCAAGAATAATTTTGTTCCAAGTTCTTAAAAAGGCAGTTGTAATGAAGACAATTCCAACTGTAGCAAAAGTCAGCCATGTACATGTACTAGAAAAAGAAGTAGAGTTGGGAAAAGGAAAAGGGAATGGAAAGGGTAAAGGTAAAAAGAAAATGGAAAAAGAATGATGCCAGTAACACTGATAATTCAGTTTGCTCTGTATGTAAATGTTAATATGCAGAGGGTGAGTTGTTTATCCAGTGTAATTTGTGTGATGAATGTTTTGACTTGTTTTGTCAGGGCATGGATGAAGAGATGCTGGTTTTGTCAGGGCATAGATGAAGAGACGTGGAGTAGCACTTAAGAGAATGAACAATGGTTCTGTAGCAATTGCTCTTAGAAAAATTAGTTGTTTTTTTTTTTTTTGGGGGGGGGGCGGTAAAACTAATTTTAATTATGCAATACTTATCCATCACTATTACGCAGCTATTACTTTTCGTGTCGAAAAATCTCGTCCGCTCCATATGAATACATCCTCCCACAGAGTGGAGAATTGCCAATAAGACATGACTCACTCGTGCACCTCTCATCGCCTGCGTGGAACAGTAATCTTTTTCACAGTTGACATAGCCAGGACATCAGAGCAGGGTGGGATGAGGGCATTCGGTAATTGTGATGGGTAAGTATTACATAATTAAAATTAGTTTTACCCACCCCAAAAAAACACATTTTCATAGTAGCAATACTTGACCCATCACTATTTGTCAGTTAGGTGGGTAGGCTGATGTGTTAAACTGATCAAAAACATAGAAAAATGGAAAGTACTCAACATTTGAGGGAGAGATCCACTTTACAATTTGTTTGAGTCCCTCTGAGTCACATTATCCCTTAAGGGGAAGGAAAAGACGTTTCCTACATTTTCTTTTCCCTTTTGAAGCATTTAGATAGAAATACATTGCCCTAAGTGGGCATGCAAGCCTATCTTGATCATCTCCAGCACAGATTCAACTGAGACTGGGAATCTCTATAGGTGATGGAGCTACCAAAGGTAACTGATTTTTGGCTAAAATCCCGGCTGACAAAGGAGGGAAACAGAATCGTAATTGCCATTAAACCGGAGACAGCCAGTATCAACAGACAATGCATGCATCTCGCTGCATCTTCTCGCAGGTTCCAAAGCGAGTAGAAACAGTCTTAAGTGTGAGGTCCTGAAAGGAAGCCTGACTCAAAAGTTCATAGGGGGTTTTGGTTAAGGACCATAAAACACAAGATAGATTATATCTGGGCGTAAGAGAGATGAGACAGGTCTCTGCAGCTCAAAATACCTAACGAGATCAGCAAGGTGCAGATCTGAACCGATTGCTGAGCCCTAAGAGAATTCAAATGCTTTGGAAATGGCAGCTTTATAGCCCTTGATAGTTGATACTGAACATCTTTTTTGTTCTCGAAATGGAACAAAAGAAAATCAGCAACGGAAATTACAGAGGGACAGCTAGGATCAACGTGTTTCCTACTGCACAAATTGCAGAAAATTCTCCACCTGCCATCATAGACCTTGGATGCTAAAGCTCTCCTGGCCTGAATGATGCAACTGGCAACCCTGCCCGAAAACTTGTTCTGGCGGATATATCGCCTGAGATGAGCCAAGCGTGAAGGTGGAGAATGTGTGGGTTGTTGTGTAGGAGGGAGCCCGTGCTGCGACAGAAGACCCCTCCTGTGAGGTAGTGACCTGGGTTGATCTATCAACAGGTCTAGAAGATCGCTGAACTACAATCGTTGAGGCCATAATGGGGCTATGAGAATGATACGAGCAGTGGAAGTTCTAAGTTTTGCAGAACTTGAGGTAGCAGTCGGAATGGTGGGAAGGCGTACGCGAACAGACTGGAAGATGAATGCGTCCACTGCCCAAGCTATCTGGTCTGGGACTGGAGAGACGTAAAAGGGAAGTCTGTTGTTGAGCCTAGCCGCAAACAAGTCCACAAGGGACTTCCCTATAGTGAGAAAAGGGATTCTGTTACGGAGCGGTGAAGAGTCCATTCCGTAAGGACTGTTTGCCTGACCTGGACAGACTGTCCGCTAAAACGTTCTTCTTCCCTGGAATCTGGTGAACTCGGAGGGTAATGTTCTCCGAGAAGGACAAGCGAAGGAGATTCCAGACCTGCGCGCAGAGAGTTGGGGCATGTGTGCCTCCTTGACGTCGGAGATACTATGACAGACGTGTTGTCGGAGTTAACCATAACACATCGACCCCTTACACTGTCGATGCACCCTTGCAACACTAGAAATATGGCTTTCATTTCTAGATTGGTTATGTCGAGGGACGACTCGTCCCGAGTCTAATTATCCTGGAGAAATACGCCCTCCAGCTCTAGGTGAGCACCCCAAGCAGAATCTGACGCGTCGGCGAACAGATGGCAGTGGGGCTCGGATGAATGCATGGAGACCCCAGTCAGGAATCTGTCACAATTCATCCACCGGCGCAAATGGTGATGAAAGTCTGGTCCTAGAGGAATCAGGCCTGATAGAGAATCCTTGTGTGGTTTCCGCCTTGCGAGAAGGGGAAACTGTAGAGGGCGCATATGGAAACGTCCTACAGATCCGCAGCGGCGTTGAAGGTTCCCAATAGGGATAGGTAAAGATGAGCAGACAACAGTGTTTATACTCGTAGCGCCTAGAAGTGCCAGGATTGAATCTATGCGATTCGGTGGAACCAGGATTAAGTTCTGACTTCTTGAGGTTGGGTAAAAGACCCTATCGAGTTTCTGTGGACCAAGAACGGAACATATCCTGATGGAGGGACTGAACCTATATGTTGTGCATCACCCAGTCGTCGAAGTACTGGAGAATCGGGGTTCCCAATAATCGGATATAGGACGCTGCTACTCCCATAACTCGGGTGAAGACTCTGGGTGTGGAAGTGATTCCGAACAGCAGAATCCGGAATTGAAAGACTTCCTGGACCAAGCAAAACCGGAGGTATTTCTGATGTGGGGGAATATCGGAATGTGCAAATAGGCATCCTGAAGGTCGATGGAGACCGCCCAATCTGATGGACGCATTGCATTCCGGATTGAAGAGGTGATCTCTATCTTGAAATGTTCTCCAAAAGAAACCGGTTTAACGGGGAGAGATCAATAATGATACGAAATTTTCCGGTTTCTTGGTGATCAGGAATATTCGGGAGTAGAATCCGTGAGACTGATCGTTCAGGACCCTCTCGACGGCAGCTTTCTGTAAAATGGTGTGCACCTCTTGCCTTAATGTTACCAGACTGGACTGGTGAAAGAACATGGGGATCCTTGATAGAGTAGGTTGTTCGCGAAACTGAAGTCGGTCACCCTCGCTTAGAATAGAAACGACCCACCCATCGTCCGTGATACTTGACCAAGCCTCTGAAAAGAGGCCTAGATGAGCACCTACAGGGACGTTTGGGAGAGGAATGCACCGCAGGAGAGGTCGTGAGTCACTAGGGCCGTCTCCTCCTCCTTCCTTGGGAAAGAAACTCAGGTTGGAGAACTTCCTCCTAGAGATTTGTCGGTGACTTCGATGTCAAGGACCTGACTAACGAGGAAGAGGTCTCACTTGAGGTTGAGCATTGGACTGGGGCTGCATTTGTTTGAAGAATTTAGCGGGTGGCCCCTGGAGGCGATTCACATTAGTATGCTTCCTGGCCGATTGCAATGAGCCAGGTGCAGTGTGAAGGATCTATGTTGATGATCCTTCAAATCTTGTGAAGCCAGGGTGGGGATGAGTCCTCTGAAGAGGCTCTCTGATTCCAACAGAGCAGTCATTAGAAGGTCTTTACTATAGTTAACTAAGACCTTCGAGGAGTCCAGCACAAATGCCACGGCAGATGTGTATAAGTTCCGCTGATAAAGTTATTGTGACAGAAAGTGAATGCAGGGATGTCTTGGCCAAAGCTTCTAGCTCGCATTGTAATGCAGCTGGATTCAGAGCGGTCTCCTTCAGCATACTAAACGAAGTAGCCAAGAAGAGGTCTGCATGGGAAGCTATGGTGACCAGAGGCCGGACTTCTGCTCAATGGCTCCGATTATTTGAACAGGAAGGTTTGCCCAGGCTCCAGTTGTAATACTCACTTGAGACGCATCTGCATCCAACTGGGGAGGCTTAATGGGCCACTTCGGGCAATGTACACCGGTAACTAGAGGCAGAGACTATAGGTCTCAAAGTAGAGGGAGGGACAAATCACCCTCTACTCCATCTAGCACAGTCTTGGCCTGTGGAGAACCTATGTGATATTTCCTCGATCGTTAAGGAATGTGGAAGGAGCAGAAGATCTGGTTGTGGCTGGGTCCTTGAGATCTTTTCCAAAATGGAAAGGATCTTCTTGGGATGTGGGCCAGATGACTTCGGGCACAAGTCCATGGGTAGCAGGCAGTAAACGAGGCCAGATCTCCTCCTCCTCATCCAACTGAGAGAAGCTGGTGGGCCTGATAGGAGGCGGCAAATGAGCTGTTTCTACCTTGAACTCATTGGAGTCGTCGAGGATAGATAGCACATCATCATCTAGAAAACTCGGAGCAGGAGAGTAACTGGGCACACTATGTCCTTCAGAGTAAGTGACATAGGTGCACTCTGTGTCATTTTCTGTACTTGTTCGTCATGGTGAGTAGGGGCTCTATGTGTTCTAGAAGTTCCAGGATAAAGACGAGACCGCTTGTCTTTCATGGATGATGCTATGCCACCTGCCTTACTGGTGTATGCCAACTGATGAGGAGCTGATGGCGGGACATGAGCCGTGGCATTGCCTCTAATATCGGTCCAGGATCCAGTAACCCATGGGGTCATAATGGACCAATATCCCTATGGTGGAGGACCGCACATTGCGTACGGATTCATTGGGGTAATAGGAAAGGGGCGAGGGATACCGATCCAATCCCCTTCCCTAGTCTGGACCCTCTGGTCAGCCTCCCAATCCTGTACAGGGTATGATGGTAGAGTGGCAAGAGGGGGATCTTGGTCTGATCCCTATCCCAGTACCATGAGGCCTCTGAGTGATGCTCAGTGTAAGGTCGGCAACCGGTATGATATGACCGGTGGCCAGTGACCAGTATGATCTGAATGGTCACTGGGATGAAGTGACCAGTCACTTTGGTGAAATGACTAGTGCCCGGTGACTCAACATTGCCTGGTGACTGGACCAGTCACCGGTCAATGACCGGTCATCCTACATTGACCAGTGACTGGTCAGGTGACACAGACATGTTAGAGCCTAGTTCGTCTTCATCACTCATCAAGATGTGGTGCTGCTGCTCGCATTGAGGAGGGTGTGACACGCTACCCCGGACGTGGTGGGTGTGGTGCAGCTCCTCCCTCTCGGGAGAGTGTGACACACTACCCTAAGACGAACGGTGCACTTCATTCCTCGTGGAAGGCGGCATCACACTACTGTGAACATGAGGGGTGTTTGACTTATACCTTTTGGGAGAAGGCAATCTGCTCCTTGAACGTTCACTCCCTATTGCAGAAGAGGCGTTACCTATCTCCGGAGAGACTGTTCCCATAGGCTTGTGGGACCCCAGAGTGTTTTTCTGAGCTAAAGAATTCGTCTTCTTACAGTGTGTTCCTTCCTGAGGCTCTGTAAGAGAAAAACCTGAAAATTCAGACAATGAGGGAGATTTACGTTTCTTCTGCAGTTGTTTAAAACTTTATTGTTCTCTAGGAAAAATTCAGATGCACAAAATAACAATGTGACGCATCACATGTGGTATTAAAATACAATAGTGAATTAGAAAAAACACAGAATTGGTGTTTGATCAATTATTTAATTAAGGGAATTAAGAATTCCTATTAATTGCCATTGGGCCTATGTTGTGTCAGTGCTATATCCCACTTTTCACAGTTATAAATATGCCAATATTGTCACCTTAGTTATATACACTGAACTAAAAGGCACTGGTGTCTATCAGTAAAAATGGAAAACTAATGATAACATTATCCTCTACTCGCAGTTAACATGTTAATTGAGTAGGGGAGGGTGTTATCATCAGTTTTCCCTTTTTTCTGATAGACACCACTACCTGTGAGCTCAGTGTATATAAACTATTTTATTTTTTTAATATTTTTTTTACAAGAATAATTCATGTATTCAAATTATTTATGTGTTGTTTAGAGGATTATTGTTGGATTGCCTTTCTCTCTACCACCAGGCATACACTGTCTTGCAGTCATGTGACACAGCTGGATTTGTTTGTTAAGAAGTTGTAGATTGTACCCTTAAGAAAATGTCTCATGAAGTCAAAAAATTGAAAAATATCTTCTTTAGAAAGGTGACTTTCAGTTAAAAGAAAAAAAAAAAAGGGTGTGTCTTGTGTGTACCTCAAATGTGGAGGGTGGGGACAAAATGAACCCAGTCCTTCGATCATATGTGCAACACTGCCACGTTGGTGGAGCTGAGACTAGAACTCGCACGAATAGGGGTGAGATTGGTGTGACCTGTAAAGACAAGCGCCTTCGATCACTCAGCCACCCTGGGTCCCAAGAGAATTTAGACAACATATACAGTGCTGACAGGACATTCAAATGGAATCCCACCATTTCTGGTGAGTGAAAATATTTTCTTCTCTTTATTATGGGGAGTGGGGGGGGGGAGCTGGATACAAACCCTATGAAATACACCTAGTCTTTATCAAATAAAAGTTATACTGTACTTTTCTTTGTATGAATCTTCATATTTGTCTTGTATCAAAAGTTACTGTTATTAAGATTACTTATAGATTACTTATATACTTATTAAATATTTTAAAGACGAAATATTCTGAAAACAAAATTCGTATATTCATATGGAAGGGTCTGAATACTGGAATGTTGGTAAAGAAATGATTTTGCATATTAGAACAGCTCACAAAAGTTTGAGGTAAATATACATTAAATAAAGGTGGTCTTTATATGTAGAAGTCTTGTATGTCTTTTCATTATTCATATTAAAACGTGCAATATAAATATTGCATAAAACAATCAACAATCAATTCTCACTAATTTCCCACCACACTGCCCTATTCTGATGGGACAAAAAACTCACTTCATTAATAAAGTTGAATCCAGCGGGTAACATATTACATGTTTCCATGACAGCAATTAGTAGATCAACAAAACTAGTTATCTTACCTTTATATATAACCTGAATATTCCTATTGTCCATAGTCTAGTGACTTCTAATGATCACCATGTTTCTGTTTCATTTTTGTACTAACTTTTCCTATGCTATATAATAACTTTTGTATCATAGCTGTCCTTAATTAACAAACCGCATAATCAAAATGAACATAATCTGTCTCTCCCATGTCATGTCTTTTACACAGCTATTGCCTCGTACAGTAATAAAAGTATTTCATTGTTCATGTTGTTTATGCATCACATGCATGATTGGCTTTTAAATTGAAAAGTAACTGAAATGTTTTCCCTTGAATCAAATAAAACAGAAAGTTCTTTCATTTGCACAACCTCTGGAACAGCATGCTGGTTAATCATATTTTCCTTTGAACAATTTTCATGATGGATTTTAATTTGTGTTGTGCGCTCTTTTGTTGTTCTTATTTTGAATAAATTCCAGCATTCCTTTGCATCACTGACTTGATGTTATTTCATGTTTGTATCCACATCATGTGGAAATAAAAGTGATGTCAACTCCACTGTTTCTATTAGGTAAATCATTCATCTGTTCATCCCTATGATCCAATTATAGAAATGTCAACAAGGAGTCAACATTTTTTGGACAGCTTAGATGACCTTGCAGCTGCACAAGGTTCAGCATTCATTCCTCCAGAATTTGTTTTGCATGAAACTGTTGCTTGTCCTAGCATTATGGAATTTATCCCTGTAATATAGGAATTATATGTTGGGTTAGTAGTGGCAAGAGACCTCTTTGGCAAAACACATTTTCAACAATGGCACTGTTGATTAAGGAAGGTACAATGGTTTGATCTATTTTTGACACACACAACTTTGTTAATGACATGAAATCATGATACATGAAAAATCAATATCTTCCCTAGTCTCCATTGTCATTAAAGTCATATATCTCTTATTGACACTGTCTGAATTTGCTGCTTGTTTCTCCCAGGACTTGAACCAGTCATATGAAGTAAGTCTTATTAGCCTTTCATCCGTTGTATATTTTACAGGTTGACTGTTACTTAAGAAGGAAACTAAGAAACTTGTATGCTGCAGAAGATTAATTGCTGTTGTCAGTTCATTCTTTGCTGGCTCAGGCAGACTTTCTTGGTACATTGTCATCGAATTCAACACGTCTTGGTTTAGAGTTTTGAAAGAAAGTTTGTTTCTCCTCTCATAAGCATAATTTGCTCATCAGAAAGCTTGTGATGAACTGGGAAAGGGTTTTGTACTCCAGTCCCACTTATAGGCATCTATCCACGTCTACCAGATGCTAAAGATTAGCCATCTACAGTGAAAAGTCTCTTATGAAAGTCCTCAAAACCACTACTTAGAACACTGTTCCTGGTCTTCTTGAGTAAATGGCATGGGTCCATCATGAAGATAATTTGTTTACTTGTGTTCCTGTAATGCTTTGCAACCATCTGCGCCTCCATGGGATTTTCATTCAGAAAATGCATTTTAAGAAATTCGCGGTTATTGCTCGATCCATCCATGCAGCAGTATATTATCTTAAAACCGTAATCATAAAGGGCATCAACACATTTCCAGGTTATAATAAAAAGATCAGATGGTTATGCCTGTGTGTTTAGATAATTGGCAAATGGCCATCTAAAACATGTTATACCATGAAAGATGTATTGCAACACATGATATGCCAGTTTACTTTCTACATTACCCATGTTGGCTGCATGCATCATCTTTAACTCTGAACCAGAATCAACTAGACCAACCAATGAGCTACCAGATTTATAATGAAGAACTTGTATGTCTTCTTGTATAGACATCTCATCCAATATTAAACCTCCAAAAAGCGCTCTTCAGTCAAATTTTGTCTTTGTGCCTCATTCAACATCCACGCCATCAATTGTGGTATTATTCCTGGGCCCTACAATACTGCATTTTTATAATGTAATAGTTGCTGCTTATCTGGGAGATGTAACCAGCCATTTTAGCAACATGTATGTAACCTGAGGGATTTCTGTTGTACAAAGCTATTGCCATAGTTATCACTTCCCTTGGCCATCTTGTCTCTTTACTATTTTGTATACTGGAAGCCATGATTTGTGAACATTGGAGTGTAAGCTGATTTTCAGTCATATTCGGTTCAATATTTCTGAAAACTGATATTACATCTTCAAAATGTTTGCATTCAGGCAAAGGATTTTCATTTTATTTATCCAAATGGGAATGTTGGACATGTTCTGATTGCCTTTGTTTATTTCTTTGATTCGATCGGCTCTGACACATTGCTCTTGAGCATCTCGGACATGTATGATAAGCTTTGCCTATAGGAACTACTTTGTTGCAATTCATATGCCTAGTCACTCTTTTTGGTGCAGTATCCTTTCGCACTATGCATACCTCTTTCACATATTTGTCATTAAAAAATGTAAATGGCTGTTCCTTGTTGCGGTCATGGTATCCATGACATACAGAAATAACTCTGAGACAGCGAAATAAAGCATTTATTGAGTTTGCCTTGAATACCAGCTTTGAACTGATGTAGAACTGAAAAAGATCTATGGCTCTTCCAGCTACAAACAATTGTACAATGCCGTCCTTACTAACGCTGAGTTCAATTATCATTGGGTTACCATTAAAAGTCTCCCTTGACATACATCCAAACTTGCCAACAGTTTTAGCCTTGTCAAGCACAAACCATTCTGTTGGCTTCATGGTAAACAGCGCTTCAAATGGAATCAGCTGACTTTTACCACTTGATGAATCTATAATTATACCACGTATGCTCCTTATCTTTATGTTGTTAACTCTCACAGAAGACTTTCTCACATTTGGAAATATTTTTTTGATTATGTAAGTTATTATTTCTGGATTGCAGACATCCTTAGAAGCTGGATTATCTTGGGTTAGCCTAGAAATAATGTCATCAAGGCTTGTGTTTCTTTTTTCTTCAATCACGAGATTCTCAGACAGCCTTAAATATAGATATATGTAGATATTGTAATGGAGGAACCCTTAAAAAAGTGTGGCCTGTTACTCAGAAGGAGATAATGTCAGAAAATTAAAATACAAGTATCATATGATAGAAGTGAAAGATTTTGTTTATCTAATTACGCATAAAACGTATACAGAGAAATTGTATACTAATAAGATACAGTTTTCACTATTAAATGTATATTTTAGTCAAAACTATCACTTTAGGTTTTTCTTTCGGGAGGAGTGGTCAAGTAAACTTCCAACAATTTTGCATTATTTCAAAAACTCTCTCTCTTTATGGAACCAAAAGAAATTTGTATGTTCATGTAGGTTTGACAGATTTACATCTGATGAAGAAAATAGTCATTGAAAGAAAATTATGGCTATTATGGAACGAAAACATAATAAAATCACAATATGCATAGAAACATACATACCAAGATTTCTTTGTCTACTTCATGTAATTTTGTCAAAATTATGTAAACAAAGCATTTATCCAAAATAGTACAAATCCAAACATTTAAACAAAATTGTACAATATTAAAAAATTGGTGTTTGGGCTTGAAAATCTATTTAAATCATCTACACAGGCATAGAAATAGCAATACCAAATTTGTGTTTTTATCTCAAGCATGCTAACAAGATTTTTGTCAAAAATGTCGAAGTCCAAAAATAAAAATAAAAACGAAAGAAATTTAATGTTATTTTTAAACAATTGCTGTAATACCCTGTAATCATGATCATGTACTTTTTACCATGATAAAGTGTAACATTTTATTCCAGTAAGTTTAATATTTTTCTTGTGGGTGGGTGGGTGGGTTGCATCAAATAGATCCGGAATGTCCATATGAACATACAAATGTACGGAAAGATAAATAATTACTTTAATCCATATTATATTAGGGACTGACAATTTCATTTCCGGGGGAGGGGGGCTGGGATTTTCTTTTGAGCCAGGATATTTTTCTTTTCTTTTCCCTCAAGAAATTTTGTTTTCTTTAAATAATACAATGGATGTAGTCTAATAGTTTCTTTTGGCTGTATATCAAAACATGAAATATGCTTTGAATCTATTTGACAACCTCAAAGTTTGTTAAAAACAATTCCAGCCCTACCTCTTTTTACAAAATTGATACAGTGCGTGCGAAAGTAACGTGTCATTGACAGTAATGGATCATTTTCACATCTGTTGCTGCTTTTTTGCCAATTACTAACTTGGCCAGGATAATTATGTTGTTGTCATTTACTGTAATCAAGTACCTAAATCAAAACAAAAGTTTGACTCGCGAGTACACTTCCAGTTTAATCTAGGTCTGTAAAACGAAAGTGTGTTCTTCCGAATGAAGGAATATTCTAGCCACGATCTGAAACACACATCCAAGAATTGCTGAAAAAAATCTAAACAATTGCCCAGGTGAAACATATAAATGAGGTATTATTTTCAAAACCGTACTTTTGGAAATGATATACATTGTTAGTTATATAATAAGCTGCAATAATAGTCTAGAAATTGACATATGAATGCGCCCACGTGAGTATGACAATAACAGATCGGTCTTGTTACAGCACCTGGTGAATGAGGGGAAATGTCAGTTTTTTTTCAGTTCAAAACCTGTACAAAAATGTTAATTATCATTAAAAAGAGGAAAAGAATGTACCAGTATGTGAAGAGTTATGAAAATATTTTCTCAGGTTGTATTTTTAAATACAAAATGTGTTTTTCATTGTTTTACTTTACATCCAATCTTGGTTAAAAATGAGATGTGACTGAAACCAATATTTTCAATCTTGTGTGGTGCCCTACAGCCAGTTTCATGCTGTTGAGCTGTAAAACTCAACCCACTCACTCACTTTTAGCTACAATGAGGTGTTTTGATTAAGGCTGCAACAGTTACTCAAATTTCCACACTTATTCACGGTTTACAATAATCAAAACAATTAGAAACTCAACCTTATCCGATTCCATCCACTAGGCTTACTGAACAGCCGACTACTGTTATAATATGCATGCCATATTCCACTCCACTTGTGATTGCTTCATTTGCTGTACATCTTTTATCTCTTATTTTCATGGGATTCAGTTTGTTAGACATATCTCTGTTGAATATATCTGACAATTTCAGTAAAACATCTCTAGAATCGTCACGATTATGTTTCCAACTGCTACATATATGTACATGATCATCAAAATTGACAATGCGACAGGAAGTACTGCCTGAATATGCACATATCATGCTTACTTAGGATCTACAATGAATAAGAAACTATATGCAATGACTTACAAACTTGAAACGATGTTTCTTGAAAATAAAATGTCACTAATCAAAGGTTGAGTTTCAAAGGTAAATAGTGAAGTTTAAAGACATTTTTATCAACATTAAAAGTAAATTAACCTGCTGTGTAATGTGTGCTACAACCAATTCTTGTCAACTTCTGATTTTTCTTAGCAATGCCACATTCAAAGTGAAAATCATGTATACTTTTTTTCTTAGAAAGAGTCAAGAGAAAATTCCAACTAACAGTCCTCTAAAGCAGAAATGTGGAAGTATATAATTTTATTGGAACAGGTAGTTCCTGGATCACTGACAACCAAATGCAAGTTTGTTCAGATGTTTACTGATTTTGAAATGTTTATAGTCTGTAAACTTAACCAAGCTGTTTACACGTCTATGTTGCAGCCTTAGTTTTGAGACAACCAATTGTTTGGGGTAAATATAATGCAAAGAAAGCACGATTTGCATAAAAAATCAATAAAAACCATGGGTAAATTTATATGCATTACTGTTTGATGTTGATAGTGTTCAAAGTCGACCATGCTGGCCTGATTTATGAAAAGTTTCAAAATCTTTTTTAGATAAATTAAATCAACAAATAATAACTTTATTTTTCTTTTTACTATAAACATTGAAAAGTTATTTTGGTTTTAAAAAATCTAAATGCGATAGCTCGTCTATTTTGTTTTGATTTCGGCTTGAAATTTGCTAATAACTATCTTATGTAAATTTAAGAACTGAAAATCAACCTTTTACATTCTCTGTGTTTGCGAAAACAGTAATAACAACTAAAATAAATCAGGTATGTGTGTTCCATTGTTTTTCTTATAATATTTCATATGGTCCGAATCAGCCTGGCATTTGGGCCGAATTAGCCCGTAATATGGGTCGAATCAGCCATCGTCTGAATGAGCCAGCATTCCCCATAAGGTCTTCACAACAGCGCTGTTAGAACCGATATTGCTCGCTTAATAATTGTATTTAGTGAACAGTTTTACATCAAAACGTAAGAATTAATTTCCATTCCAATCATGTATAGTGTGTCCCAAACATTACATAAATAAGCATGGTAGCACCATTATACAAAAAGTGATCCGTTACTTTTGCTTGCACTGTACCAATCTCGCGTGCGGTGTCTTTGTGGGTTATAAATGTCTAGACACTAGCCAGCACATACCAAGTTGTGATTGTAATTTCTGCCATTTTCCCCTGTATTGACCAGTTTTTCTTGCGTTTTATATGGTGCTAAATTTGTTGGTCTTGACCATTTCCTTCAAAGAAAATGAAAAAAGAAAAAGAAAGAAAAAAAAAGATAACCCATGAAGTCAGACATTCGGGATAGCTCTTCTTCTATGCATTTTGCAAAGGGTTTGATTTTTAAAGAAAAATAATTTCCTCGGTTTTCCTCACTGGTTATTTAAAACAGGCCTTGCGTATCTTAAGTATTGTTAAAATAACTTTTAATTCACTTTATTTTGGTTATGATTGCTATCTGTACTTTGGGTTATAGAATATACAGCTTGGTCTAGTCTGGTTCACTGATTCGTATGATCGGTAGACGCAAGATAGCAAGGACTGACGGAAGGTCTACGAGGACAAGGATGGGTGGGAAATATGAATATTCAAGAGTTGCACTAATTTATTCAGAATCGTTACGTGATGGTATTTACAGCTTAGATCAAGGCTGGAAATACCAGTCATTGCCACCTAGCCTCTACCATCATAGACGCTAGAGGGCAAGGACAGGCGGTAGGTCGACCACAGGGGCTTGTATTGTTGCTTACAACTTATCTATCAGTTATACATGTACTATATAATACTACAAGGGAGGACACTTCTCTCCTTTCTGGCGGACCTATTTAAGAATCGACTTTGATAATTAGAGCTACACATTGCGTGGCGTAATAAATTTGGTACCGATATTTAGCTCA